>CM057458.1:1073220000-1074420000 GCA_016271365.2 Neoceratodus forsteri | reverse complement strand
GCATGTGTGCTTAAGGTGATCTGTGCCTAAATCAAAGCAGCATGCTTTGTTGAGGGTAGTATGGACCCTGTGCAGGCTGGTTTTAGAGGCTGCACCATATACCACATTACCATAGTCCAGGGTGGGTAGAACTGTCCTTCTTACTGCCTGGATCCTAGCCTCAAATGTGAGGCAGAACCAAAGCATATAGGGCCCTAACTTCCTATTGGCAGTAGTGGTAATATTTCATATATGTTCATTGAAGGAGATGGACTCATTGATTGTAATCCCTAGGTACCGGAACGAGGACACCTGCTCAAGGGTGGAGTGGGAGTTGCACAAAATTGAGAATAGAGTGGTATACCTCCTCTTTTGGCTTCCAGCAAAGGACATTGACTTGTTTTTTTGCTGTTGAGCACTAGCAGGCTATCTTTGAGCCAATCCTGTAAGAGGTCAAAGTTGTACTGCATGTCCTTAGTAAGTGCATCTTGGCAAGAGCCTTGCGAGAACACCACCGTGTCATCTGCATAGAGCAATATTTTGGAGGAGGAGCACACTTCTGGAAGGTTGTTCACAAAGAGGCTGAACAGGAGTAGGCCCAGGATGGACCCCTGCGGGACCCCCACTGTGACTTCACTGGTCTCAGAGACGGCTCCATTGATTTTCACCTGCTGAGAGTGCTCAGACAGGTAGCTGGAGAATCAACTGACCGTGTCGGAGGATAGTCCAAGGCAGCTTAGTCTGTGCAGCAGCATTTGATGATTCACAAGGTCAAAGGCCTTGGTTAGGTCTATGAAGATTGCTCTGACCAGTTGGCCCTGGTCAAGTGCCTCATGCACGTAGTCTGTGAAGGCAATTAGGGCAGTATTAGTGCCATGCTGTTGGGGGCAGAGGAGTTTATATTTATGCAGGTGGTCAGTGAGTTGGTCAGCTATGATTCTGTCCAGTGCTTTGGAGAGCAGAGACAGAATTGAGATAGGTTGATATTTGGATACTAGTGCCCGGTCACCTCCTTTGTGCACAGGAGTGATCAGAGCGGATTTCCAGGTAGGGGAAAAGTGGACAGGCGGAGAGCAGGTTAAACAGCTTGGTGATGGAAAAGACAACCTCTTGTAAGGCAAGGTATTGGAGTCTGAGAGAGGGGACTTTTCCATAGAGTTGGAACTTGGCAAAGGTAGTTCCAATTGCAAAAGGAGGGGATCCCACTGATCCATCAAACTACCATCCCATAACCTTATTATCAGCAATATCAAAAATAGCAGAAAGAATAGTTTACGGACAGTTAATTGGTTATCTTGAAAAGCATGAGAAACTGACAAAATTTCAGTCAGGATTTAGGAAAGGCAGGTCCATGGCTACAGCGCTCATGGACTTTTTAGATGTGGTTGCCACCCACTTAGGTATGGCAAGGTCCATGGGCGCTGTGTATGTGGACCTGTCAGAAGCATTTGACCTAGTGTATCATAAAATTCTATTAGGTAACCTTAGAGGTATGGGGTTAACAGATGAACCATATCAATGGTTTAAATCCTACCTAACTGAAAGAACACAGTTAGTAGCTGTTAATGGATTTCAATCAGATATATTGTTTACTACTCGGGGAGTTTCCCCATGGGTCGTTACTCAGCCCATTGCTGTTTAATATTTATGTAAATAGTCTCCCAGATAAAATGATACATTCTAGTAATCGGCTATATGCTGATAATACAGTTTTGGTGGCTGATGGTCGTTCCCTGGGAGAGGTTGAATATATGTTACAGCATGACATTTTGATGATGCAAGATCATTTCACCTCCCTGGGTTTGATAAGCAACAACAAAATGACCCAGGCCATGTTTTTCAGCTGCAAACAATCCAAAACAAACAAATCAATGGAAATGAAGATCAGGACAAGAGGGGGAAAAATTTTATTCAAACAGAGGTTTATAAGTACCTGGGGGTCTATATAGATTAACACCTTATGTTCGCCTATCACATTACAGATTTAATAAAGAAAATAAAAGCTTGTTTAGGAGCTATGAGACATTTTAAAAATTGTACAACCATGAATGTATGATCCATGATTGTGAACCAATTGATTCTGCTAATCATGGATTACGGGTGTCACATACACTGGCACGTTGACAAAAAAACAATTAAATTGCATCATACCTATAATAGACTGGCAAGGTATGTGTTAAAACGCAGGTACAGCACACATCATTGTGCAATGTATAGTGCATTAAATTGGAACACACCTGAGCTAAGAAGAAAGAACATCTAGTTAAACCAAGTCTGGGGCATAAAAAATGAGGTTCCCTTGTACTTAAAAGAAAAGTTGCACAGACCGAACCATGGTCTGAATTTGAGATTAAAAATGGCTAGAGAATTAATACAACCAAAAATCACCAATAACTTTAGTAAAATGACTTTTGAATATAAATCCACAACTAGTTGGAACGTGCTTCCACTAAAATTAAGAAACCAGGCAACTACAAGGGATGGTTTCAAGGCTGCCATAAAACAGAAGTATTCCTTTTGACGTGAGTGCAATAAGTGTTAGTTAAGTTGAGATGCTAGCCATCATCCTATTAGGACAGGTTATAACATTGTTACTACTCCTTTACTACTACAATGGAAATCAATTTCAGATCCATTCCATCACCCCCCATCCTTGTTTTGCCCAGGACACTTGCAAGGTATTTTCTTGTTTTCTTTACGGTCACCTGTCTGAAATACCATTTATGCATCCTGCACATCGTTTGTCCTGCTGATCAGCATTTTAACTAGTTCACCACTTTTCATGTACTATGGACCCTATGCACGAACACTGTGCACTGTGCGCAGCCATGCACAGGGAAAGTGCATATGGTGCTACGACGCCCCAACGTGCAAACCACAGGAATGCGGCATGCATGATGTGCATGCAGCGTGCATGCAGCAGGAGTGTGGAATGCTCCACAGACACACCATGGTGCACCAACGCGGTGGTGTGGTCACGTAATGCAGTGCGTAGTCAATGGCTATGCGTATGCACAACAAAATGTGTGACGTAATGCCATGTAGGCGGCACCGCATAACATACACCAGGCAAAAGGTGGTGTAGTGCTGCATGTATCGCAGAGTCCAAACCCCCACTGGCATGCTAGCATTGGCACACTGTGTCCTGGCCATGGCCATGCAGCCCACAGCCACCCAGTTACCCAGCTGAATAGCGGCAGGCATGCAGGCATGTCCCAGGTCATCAAGGCGGTAGCACAGTAACTGGGACCACCTGGCATGTGGCATGACTGTGGCAGAGGGCACACATAGCAGCCACACATGCCTATTTACTACGCACACACCGCTTACCCACGTGACGGCATGGCCATCACCACAGTCTGGCACTGAAAGTGATGTAAGGGCCACACCCACAGTCCTGGCCCTGTGCTGTCAATGTGCCCTGCCGGCCATGCCACCGTGCGGTGTAGCAGCGCAGGACGACACAGGAACTTCTGCGCCCCCAGTGCCAAGGCCACCTGCCCCCAGACACCAGTGACATGCAGCCCACACCCCCAGGAGACAGTGAACGCACAGATGTTGATCATCAAAATGTTTTATTGCACTAACGGCAGTGGAAAATTATGCCCTGTACCCCAAGCAAACACCACCCTCCCCCAGAACAAGCCAAACAAACAGCCCCCCCAATATCCATTCACGGTGCTTGGCTGAGAATGCTCCCCAACAGGCCACACCCTGGCCAGGGGCATTGCTGTTCATGAGCCCCCGGTATCATTGCCATCCTCCGCTGCATCCATATCCACCTCTCCAGGCACAGGAGTCGCCGGCAGGTGCTGTCCAGTGAAGCGTAGCATGAAGCATCAGACCGGTCCCTTGTAGCACTGCAAGACAAGTGGACAGTGATTAGTATACCTATAGATAACATCGCCCCCCCTCCATGGTCCAGTACTTACCACTGACGGGACGTACACCTCCCATGCCCCGTACTCCCAGTCTTCATAGAACAGGTCCGGGCCCACACCCTTCAGGAAGAGGTAGTCCGAGAGCCTCTCCTGGAACTGCATACTCTGTGCCACCCTGGAGGACACATAGCATTTCACCGTTTCCAGCTGTACTTGCAGGGTCAACTCCAGCCTGGTTGATATACCTCGCTGGTCCTATGGGAATGTAAAGAAATACATCAGCCTGCATTGCAACGTGCAGACATGCCAACACCCCCCTCTATGTGCCGCTGCCCTGCAGGATGTGGCCAGCATACACACCTTCTCAAAGCCCCTGATGCTCCAGAGGTCCCCGCAGCCCCCAGCTGTCTGTATAGTCCCCCTCGACCACCCTAAATAGGTACCAGGGGAACATGGCCTTTCTCTCCAGCATGCGTCCCGCCATGACTGTGGACATGCGCCAGCAACCACTGCATGTGTCGCCACTGCATGCATGGGAGGGGCCTCATGCAACATGGCCAAGCCCCCTTAAGGGCATACACAGTGCAAAGTGACAGTACAAAGGGGACCATAGTGCACGTTGCACCACAGCACCGGATATGCAGACTGTGTTGTGGAATGTTTCCTGGTGTATTACTGCACATCTAACTCATTGCTGAGCTGGCAGAATGGTGACGGTGATGAGGCCCATGACCCCAGGTGTTCCACACCCACATTGATGTGGCTACAATGCATGACATGCACTGCATTGAGCAGTTCCAGCTCCTATGGCATACTATCATGGCACTGTGTTCTAGCATTCATGGTGCTGTTGCACCACGGACACGCCGGTCACATGCCACGTTCATGGAGATCAAGATGCTGTGCATCCTGGGCTTCTATGCCACAGGATCCTTTCAGTGTGTGACAGGCAACATGGTGGGTGGGTGCCAGTCCTCCATGTCCAGGGCAGTCGCACAGGTGACAGATGCCCTCCTTGAACATCTGGGTGAGCACATTTCCTTCCCCACCATGGCTGCGGGGGTCCGGGTGACCAAGGAGACTTTCTGTGCCATGCATGGGATGCCAAACGTGTGCGGTGCCATTGAATTTACACACATAGCAATCCTCATACCATCAGCACATGAGGAGGCATATTGGTACCACAGCATAAACTGCCAGGTGGTATGTGATGCACGGGGCATCATTACAGATGTGGGCGCCAAGTACCTGGGTTCACCGCATGACTCCTACATCCTGGATGCCTCTGGCATGGGAGCACTTCTGTGTGTTGGACAGCTGGACAGGTGGCTGCTTGGTGAGTATCACAGCCCTGCATAGTTACGTATGCACCCTTCTGTGCCCTCAGCATGCCATTGACATAATGTTTTCAACCCCTGCAGCTGACAGCAGGTATCCTCTGTGTACCAACCTGATGACACCATTCCATGCCCCTGCCAGCCCTGCTGAGGAGGCAAACAACATGGCACACAGAAGGATGAGGGCAGTTGTTGAGAGGACCAGAGACCAGCTGAAGATGCGGTTCAGGTGCCTGGACCTCACCGGTGGGAACTTCATGATGAGCCCCACCAAGGCATGCATGGTGTTCATGGACAACATCACTAATCGCGGTAATGTGCCAATGCCACAGATCCCACCTGAAGCCCCCCAAGGTGATGTGGATGATGGGCACGTGCCTGTCTGGGTGCCAGGGATGGCAGACGGCCATGCAGCCTGGCAGGCGCTCATTGACAGCATGTTCTGCTGCTAGGTCCAGACACTCTGCATGCCCGCAGTGTGGTGTAGCATGGCCATGACCCACTGAAGCCACAGGCCAGCGAGGCCAGACCTCACATATGATGGTGCGCACTGCATTGTGCTGCTGCTCACGTGCCGGTGCAGTGCATCTCACAGGGGGTGGTGTGGCCATGCACAATGATGCACCATTTCCCTGAGTGCATCACAGAGAGTGGGTGGGTGGGTGGCAGGGCTTGTGGACAGGGTGTGTGCTGCACAGTTGGGCATGTGTGTGTCATCTGCAGGAGGTGGAGGTAAGTTGGGGGTCCCTAACTTCTGAGGGGGTGAGTGAGTGGGGCGGCCGTATCAGGGTTGTACAGACCAGGAGATGCCCTGGGGTGAAATGGTCTCTAGAATGTGGTTCTCCATATCTAGTTTCAATACCCAAGGGCTCCAGTATTTCTGGGCCAATAGCTCGGCCTGCCCCAGAATCCCATCTGACTCGAGTGGTGTTATGCAATGCCAGGTCTATTAGGAACAAGACAGCAGTTATCACTGATCTTGTTGGGACAGCAGACCTGGCCTGCATCATCGAGATCTGGCTTGATTACAATGCCGGACCCATTTTAGAGGTGGCTGTCCCGGCCGGGTTCTCAGTGATACACCACTCAAGATCGGACCGCAGGGAAGGGGGCATAGCAGTCTCTTTTAGATTGGAATTGGGCCTTACTGGTGTGCCAGTTGAGGAGGTCAGATCATTTGAGTTTACCATAGTAGCAGGTGTGGGCTGCAGGATCGTTCTCATCTACCATCCACCCGGGGGTGAGAAACTGTTCCTGCAGAAAGTAGCAGACTTCATCATCAACATGGTGTTTGAGTCGTCCAGGTTAATGGTCCTGGGCATGGCCCCAAGTTTTCCATGGTTCCGCGGCCGCGGAACTATCCATGGAAAATCACAGAATTGCACCTCACCCTGCAGAAGTCACAGCCAGCCACAGAACTCCCGCAGAAGTCAAGGGGGCACCGGAACTCCCACCGAAAATGATAGAATCCTGGGCAGAGCCACTCTGCGAGCAGAGTTACAAAATAGCTGTACATTAAAAAGAACCTGCTTCATAGGTACTGGAAAGTATTGCTGTCATGTAGCTCTGTTGAAATACAGTATATCTTTACTATGCACATTTTTGTTTTGTAGCAGTTTTATAGGCTAGCCTTTTACTTATGGTACTTTTATTTTCATGATGGTGTGTCACATCGGTGATCTCACCTGCTGGCTTGCAGGACTGCTCTTTCTGTCTCTTTGTGTGGGAACTACGGTATCTCTGGTTTTCAGGAAAGTGGGCACAAACTGTAATATTTGCTCTGGTCTTGTTGGTTGTAATCCTGGCTGGGGTGCACCTGTACTGTGTAGCGAGAAAACGTGGGTTGGAGTTGCTTGAAGTACAGGGTGGCACTAGTGGTGAAGGAGTGGTTCACTGACCATGGCTCTATACTGAGGAGCTTTAAAAAATTAATCTACACTACTGGGACATTAGTGGGCACCAAAAGGTACAGTTTTTTAAATAAGAGACCCTCTCCAGTTTCTACCATTTATTTGGGGTGTCTTGGTGCTGCCGATAGTCTAATATTGAAGTAGTTGTATTTTTTTTTCGCAGCTGGAGCAAATTGTAGAGATTGATATTTATTGACATGGCTTCTGTCGTCTTTTGTTGAAGTGTATCCACGGTAGTCAAGCTTTATATTTATATTTACTGTTTTAAAATTGATTATGGTATTAGCAATAACGTTCGTAATTTGTGCTTTGGATGACCCGATCTGTAAAACCCACAAACATCCTGAGCAGCTGCAACTAATAACATTACTTAAAAGTTATTGCTAAATACTGGTTCTTTGATTTTACAGCTAAGAATTAACCTATTTTCCAGTTTTAAGTTAATTCAGCATGTCCACAGGTATTAACACCACAGTCATACTGCAACTAAAGATGGCAGATAAATGTTGATCTCTGCAAGTTGCTCCAAGCCAAGGAAAAAAATATTAACATCAATATTAGACTGGGGAGGATTCTGTTTAAAAATCTATTTTTTTCACTCCAATACGGCTTATTTGCAAGCAGTTCAGGACAAAAGTAATTGTGAACGTCCTGCTGCAATAAAATAATAAAACTGCTAGTGCTATTTTACAAATATAACAAATGCCTGCACCCCCAGCTGAGCCACGGAGGCATCAGTTACATTTTAACCCCCACGCTGGCACCCCTGGCTGAGCTTGCTAATTAATTTCATTTATTTAATCACTCATAACGCCTGATTCAATACATTCTGTTGGGCCAGATGTAAGATGTTCCCAGCTGGGAGGATGCCAGAAAGTAGGGGATGTGATTTATTAATTTGTTGCTTTAGCGGTTGCTATATCTCCATTGAGCCACGGAGGATTCTGCTTAAATATTTTTTTTCACTCTGAACCCCAGAGCTCAGTTCTTCCCTGGCTATGCAAGGCTTATTTGCAGGCTCTTTTGTGAATGTCCTGCTGCAATAAAAAACATAATAAAGCAGCCAGTGCTGTTTTACACTTATTATAACAAAGGCGGCGCACCCCCATCCCACCCCAGCTGAGTCAGGAGGCATTGGTTACATTTAACCCCAAACCCATGCTGGCACCTAGGCTGAGCTTTATTTATTTTTTTCATTTATTTAATAATTCATAATAAAACGGCCAGTCCTAGAGTAACAAAAAAAAGCTATGCACCTCTCCTGTTGGAGCACTGCTAAGCCACAGATGAGCACAACCAGGGTGGTTACAGCTTTTGTGACAGATGACAGAATGCATGTAGATTCAAATAATATTTCAGAAGCTTTATTGCATGGGCAAAAACCTGCAAAATGAGTGTATACACACTTTCACTTTTTATGACATGATAGCCCAGTACCTGCCATCTCACAGTCAAGTCTAATTTTTAATTTGCTATTTTCTTCTACTGTACAAGTAGTATACAACTGGTGCAGCATACATCCTTGGAAGCACTTAGTATGGGAGTTGAAAACAGCAGGTATCAGGTGCTCTGTTTTGTGCAAATTAAACCAACTGTCACTGGTTCTTTAAATTTGATAGACTGCATCTGACTAAGGAGGGAGTCAGTGCATTGGGGCAGAAGTTTGACATCTTTGCAGAATATTTAAACTAGCAAATGGGGAGAGGGGTGCAGCACCCCATACGTTGAATGGGAAGAACACCCCTCCCCCCTCAGCTAGTGGTCAAACAGGGATTCAGCATGTTTGCAGTTCATTTGCATCACCAGGTAAGAAAAAAGGTTTGTCTCCCCATACGACGCATAGGGGTAATGCCAAACCTCACCCAACAACTAACACACCGAAATCTGGCCAATGGAAAATCATGTACACAAATGCTCACAGCCTAGGAAATAAGATCCCAGACCTGCAGGCAATAATGTCAGAGACTAAACTGGACATAGTAGCAATTAGTGAGACGTGGTTTACCAGTAACCACACTTGGAAGACTTCAGTACCTGGCTATGTATTGTTCAGAAGAGACCGAGGTGCAAAAGGGGAGGTGGCCCTGTATGTCAATGAAAATATCAAAGCTACAGAAATTCAGAATACACATAAGGAGCCAGAAGAACTGTGGGTCACCCTGGAAACAGGAAATGGGACAGCCATAAGAACTGGGGTTGTCTAGGCCCCCAGACCAGGGGAGGACATAGGCACATTACTGTTAGAAGATATACAAAACATGACAGCTAAAGGAGAGGTTCTGATAATGGGAGACTTCAACATGCCGGATACAGATTGGTCAGTACCAGCAGGAACATCTGCCAGAACTAGACACATAGTGGATTCCCTGCAGGGGGAGGGCCTCAAACAACTGGTACAACAACCCACAAGAGACAGGGCTATCCTAGATCTAGTACTGACTAACAGGGAAGGGATCAAAGATCTCCAGGTAGAAGGTCACCTGGGGGCCAGTGACCATCACATGGTATGGTTCAAGTTTGACCACTACATCTAAATCATCCCATTCCAAGGCAAAAATATGGGACTTCAGAGGAGCTGACTTTGATAAGATGGCCAACAGAGTTAAGCTAGCCCTGGCAAAAAGAAACACAGGTGAGGGGGTACAGGCAAAGTGGGCAAGCATTAAGGATGCAATACTTGAAGCAACATCCCATCGTGTTAGACAGAAAAGGAAGTGCAAAGAAGAAGGACACCACTTTGGTTCTCAAATACAGTAGCAGAAAAGGTCAGAGCCAAGGCTGACCTTCAGGAAATATAAGGAACACAGTGGGATGAAGATAGGGAGGCATACCAAACTGCCCTAAGGGAAGCAGGGAAGGCAGTAAGGCAGGCAAAGTCCCAAACTGAGGAAACACTAGCAGGAACAGTAAAAGAAGGTGACAAGACTTTCTATAGATACATTAGTGAAAGGAGAAAGTCCAGAGGGGGTATTGCTAAGCTTAATGGAGAAAGGGGTGTGTGAGAGGAGGACCATGTAAAGCATCTATCCTAAATATATACTTTGCTCAGTATTTACTGAAGAGAAGGTAGGGCAGGGCCCACAGCTCAGCACCATGGACACAGGGGGGAGGGAGGTGAGCACTACTCCCTTCACAAAAGAAAGGGTCCTATAAGAGCTTGCTAAGCTCAGGGTGGACAAGGCAATGGGACCTGATGGCATACATCCCAGGGTACTTAGGAGCTAAAGGTGGAACTAGCAGAGCCATTAGCAGAACTGTTTAGTGAGTCTCTGAGCACAGGAGAGGTCCCAGAAGACTGGAGAAGGCTCATGTGATCCCTCCACAAGGTGGTAGCAGGAGGAGGCAGGGCAACTAGACCAGAACCAGCAGTCTTACCTCTCAGTAGTGGGCAAGATTATGGAGGCACTCCCTTAAGGAAAGGATAGTGCAACACCTGGAATCCATAGGGGCACAGGATCCAAGACAGCATGGGTTTACAAAGGAAGGTCCTGACAAACTAATCTCATAGATTTCTTTGACTGGGTAACCAGAGTGGTGGACCAAGGGGAACAGTTGATGTCGCCACCTTGACTTCAGCAAAGCTTTGACACTGTTCCACATAGAAGATTGATAAATAAGCTGGGTAGGCAGGGTGGGTCAGAAGTTGGTCAACTGATATGCAAAACTGGTTGACGGGCAGAAAAAGAGAGTGGTGGTAAATGGTATACAGTCAGAAGAGATGCAAGTCACAGGTGGGGTACTCAGGGATCAGTCCTGGGGCCAGTCCTCTTCAACATTTTCATTAGTGACCTTGCAGATGGACTAGAGGTAAGGCTTGTCTGTTTGCAGATGACACCAAGATCTGCAACAGAGTAGATGATCCAGATGGGGTGGGGCAGAATGAGAAGAGATCTGGATAAACTAGCAAAATGGTCAGAAGAGTGGCAACTGGGATTTAATGGAAAGAAGTGCAAGATCATGCACATAGGGAAGAGAAACCCTGAAGCCACCTATAGTCTGGGAGGGAGTTGCTGGCAGTCACAAAGGAAGAAAGAGACTTGGGCATCATCATCACTGATGACCTGAAATCATCCAAGCAGACCTCTAAAGCAGTAGGTAAGGCTAGGGGGATGTTAGGGTGTATTAGTAGGGGCATCACAAGTCGTAAGAGGAGGTAATAATCCCTCTTTACAAGACACTGGTTAGGCCCCATCTGGAGTACTGCATGCAGTATTGGAGGCCACACCTTCACAAGGACATTAACCAAATTGAGGCAGGCCAGAGAAGGGCAACCAAAATGGTGCAGGGACTGCATCAGAAGACATATGAGGACAGATTAACAGAGCTCAATATGTATACCCTTGAGCAAAGGAGGGAGAGAGGTGATACGATTGAGGCATTCAAACACCTTAAGGGCATTAACAAGGTGAAAAGAGTCTAACATGTTTAGATATAAGAAAATAGCAGGACAAGAGGACACAGCATGAGATTAGAGGGGGCGATTAAGGGGGAATGTGAGGAAATTCTTTTTCACAGAAAGGGTGGTGGATGCATGGAATGGCCTACCTCAAGAAGTGGTGGCTATGAATACAGTGCAGGGCTTCAAACAGGCATGGGATAGGCATAAGGGAGCAATACAAATGAGTATGAATAGATAGGCCACTGACAGAGCAAAGGCCGATGGCACATTTATAAGGTAGAAAAAGGAAATGGGCAGACTGGATGGGCCTTGCAGTCCTTATCTGCCATCAACTTCTATGTTTCTATGTTTCTATGGATATTCATTAAACATTCAACAGTTTAAACAATTTAAAACCAGTGAAAGTCACTGTGATTGTCATGGAAACAACTTGTGCTCAGTATGCAGAACATTATTTTCTTTAATTAATAGATATATGGATACCACAGTCATCTGTGTTGTGTGGAACCATCCCTGCTGGTGACATCGCCTGCAAATTTAATAATAATCATGCCCTCTGGGCTGAATTATTTTTAAAATAGTAATGTCCTCTTGTCCAGCTGCCTTACAGACAAATTTCCTATTTTGTGTGCAGGCTCTTACAGCACATCTGCAAAGCATTAAATATAATAATTACTAATAAATACAAAATATTTCCCACCTATAGCATGACAAACCTCTAGAGAGCCATGGAGGAGCTTACACTGACATAATAATTTCCGCTCCTATGGGGTCTCTGGCCAGAAGGGCATTAGTACTGTTCAAAAAAATTCAGCCTGGGAGGACATGATGGGTTATTTAATAATTACATTTAAAGAACATGTCCCTGCAGGGATGGTGCCACCTAGGACGGGACCATCATTTTTTTATGTCATTTTCTCCGGGCTGGCAGTATAGTCTAGAGGTTAGAGGAACGAGGTGTGAATGAGCTTGATACATCCAGCAGACCAGACCTGAGTTTGATTCTCACAACCTCCACTTGCATACCGTGTGACTCTGAGCAAGTCACTTAACTGCCCAGTGCTCCCAGGTCGCCTCTGAAAACAGGCACTTGTGCCTAGTGGGCCTTACCCGGTTACCAAAGACTAAAATAAAAATAAATAAACAAAAATATGGGTTGGAGTGCCACAGAGCGGGGGGAGGAGGCTTCAGCCACAGTTATTATGAGCTGGGCTCATCCATGGAGGGCACTGTTATTGTTAAATAAAGCGATTGCAAACCTAAGCAGATTTTGACTGAAAATAAATAGTGCAAGCACCGCTACCTGCTTGGGTATATATGCTGCAGACAGATAGGATAAAACAAAAGGTGTATGTAAAAAAAATACATTTGCTTCTGTGCACAGTGCAGGCACACTAGAGGGACCATAAACTGACCCAGAGTTTCAAGGTCAGCGGGTGTAATTTCAGGCTCACTAAGTCCATAGGTAACCGTAGTAAACTCCATGTGGGGCAGAGTTGGGGGCGGGTTAAACATGCTTTGTGGGGAAGGGCACCTCTGGAGACATGAAGCGGCAAGAAAAATTGGGCTGTTTAACTACCATACCTTATACAGTCAGTGTAGTACTTGGGCTGGGCTCTCCGCGGAAGAAATACTGTTGTGCGGATGGAAAACATGACGTAGGTCCTTTTCTGATGCAAAACGTCTGCAGGCTCTGCCCACTGCAGACGTAATGAACCAATCGAATGCCCACCATGATGTAAAAATAAATGTATGAAACATAGGAAAATGATAGAGTGTGTGTGTGTTTTGAATTCTAGAAAAAAAAAACATACTGTTGCTGTGTAAGGCTTGTCTGGTGTTCTAGGCTCTTGATGGTGGTGTGCAGTGAATCTGTCATCTTTAATTTCATAGAACAAATAAAACAAGGACACATTGTTGTGAAAAGGGTTTATTAGCAGCAGAAAACCTTTCCAGTGTGTGATCAAACTAATTTCCCTGCTCTTAAGTCATTCTCAATTTCTGTAATAAAAGCATATCATAAGAAGGTAGTCTGATTTACCCCATTCTTTAATGCTTTCATCCAAAATATAATTCTTTTTTCCTGAAATGTACAGTAGGAAGTGAAATCATAAAGATTGTTTTAATGAATGTGGAATAATACAGGCATCCACACATATATACTGTACATGCACAAACAAATCTATCTCTCCGCCTGTCTGTCTGTCTATCTAACTATCTATCTACCTGTCAAAAATCCTTCAAAACCTTTACCAGGGATACTGATCTGTTAGCTGCTCGCTTCCAAATGTGTCCTGTGGGTGAGGGGTATGAAATATAGTATGAAATAAAGTTCAGGAGCAAATATATATATATATATATATATAAAATATATTTAGTATGTCACACTACACCCAAAATTGACACAAAATTAAACACTTAACTGAATTTTAAGTGTGTATGTTACAATATAAGCACTTGACTCTACTAAGAACATGTCAAATATGAAGAAAAATAGCAACATAGAATAAAAATAAGGGAACTAGGGCAACAGTTCATTGCCACAGAATTGCCACAGAAATAACAGTCCCCTGCCACAGAAGTTCTGTGGCAAATGGGAACCCTGCCGCAGAACTTTGATCCAAAGTGCCGCAGAAAAATCGGGGCCCTGGTCCTGGTCGACTTCAATGCCTGGGTCAATGACGAACTCTTGCAGTTTGGTCAAGACTTCCTCCAACTTATGAATTAGTTGGGGTTCACACAGGTAGCTGCCTCTGCTACTCATAGTTACGGTCACTCACTTGATCTGATCTTCCTCCTGGGAATGGAGACCTTCGACTTGGTGGTGGAACCAGTCGTATAGTCTGATCACCACACAGTAAGGTTCAATCTTGAGGCCCCCCCTTATAGGCCTGCCTCTGTGGAGATGGTCAGATACTGCCCTTTGAAGGATGTGACCCCGGAAGACCTACTGGCAGTGTTAGACCTATTGGGACTCTTAGGGGGTGGCGAGCCAGAGAGTTTAGTTCAGGCCTATAATAAGGCTGTTACTGAAGCTCTGGATTCTATCGCCCCAGTCTGTGTTCACCCTCTCTCTCTCCGCCCTCGATCCCCTTGGTTTGATGGGACCTTGAGGAAGTTGAGATAAGCTGGATGAAGGTTAGAGCGACACTGGTGGAAATCTGCCCTTGAGGTTGACCACCTTAGATTGATGGATCATTATCAAGTCTATCAATCAGCAATCACTCATAAGAAGGCAGAGTCCCTGTCCGGTGAGATTGCTGCTGCTCAGAATCGACCGGCTCAGCTCTTTCGAGCTGTGGACAGGTTGTGCAACCCAACCTGTCTGCAGGTTTGAGGTGCATTTTCACAAGTTAAGTGTGATGAGTTTGCTCAATTCTTTGCAGATAAGGTGGCCAACATCAGGGACGAGATCCGTCCAGCGCTCTCCATGGGGGTTGATGGTGGTTGGTGCTCGGTCACTCCGCCTCAATTTTTTTGGATATCTTTCGACCAGCTGGAGATTGTGGACATTGTGCAGATTGCCCAGAGTTTGTGGCCAATGTACTGTAGTTTGGATCCGGGCTCAACATGTCTATTACTGGGGTGTATTGAGTCCATCAGCCCAGTCCTTGCAAAGATTATGTGTGCTCCTTAGAGTCGGATGAGTTTCCCAGCTCCATGAAGGAGGCAGTGGTGACACTGCTCCTTAAGAAAGCTGCTTTGGACCCTAACTTCTTTGCTAACTACAGGCCTATCTAACCTTCCCCTTGTTGGGAAGGTGATTCAGAAAGTAGTTGCACTGCAACTGGAGAACCATCTTACCATCCATGATGTCTACGATCCCCTCCAGTCTGGTTTCCGGAAGAGACATAGTACCGAGACCGCTCTGGTTCGGGTGCTCAATGATCTCCTGATGGCTAGAGATCAGAAGCACTGTTCCATCTTGGTGCTTCTTGATCTCTCTTCAGCATTTGACGATGTGGACCATGGGGTGCTGCTCGAGCACCTGAGGGTTATCTGCAGCCTGGCTGGTCCAGTCCTCGGATGGTTGCAATCTTTCCCTGCCGGAAGATTTCAGAGGCTGGTGTCATTTTTTTTTTACACTGATCCATTCTCTTTGCCGTGTGGGGTCCCCCAGGGCTCTGTACTGTCCCTATGTTGTTCGCAGTGTACATGCTGCCCCTTGGAGACATTGTAAGATGATATGGGCTAAGGTTTCACAGCTATGCTAATGATACATGGCTCTGTCTGTCTTTTGCACCCGACCAGGATACTGCGGTCTTGGTCTTTAACAGCAGTCTAGTGGAAATCCATGACTGGATGAAATCCAGTTGGCTGAAATTGAATTCCGAGAAAACTGAGGTGTTGGTGGTGGATCCGGGTTGCTGGATAGAGAGGTTGGTAGTGGGGTTACCCTCAGATCTTTAGCTTGTGGGTGCCCAGCTGTCTTCCTCTGAACAAGTGCATGACCTGGGGGTGGTTCTTGATGATGGGCTGACACTGCATTCGCAGGTGTTGGCAGTCATCAAGTCTTCCTTTTACCATCTTAGGAACATTGCCAGGATTAAGCACCTTGTTCTGTCTGGTGACCTGCCTACATTGATCCTCGCCTTTGTGACTTTGTACCTAGACTACTGCAACTCCCTCTGCCTGGGGCTTCCGGAGGTCGATATCCATCGCTTGCAACTGGTGCAGATTGCTGCGGCATGGTTGTTGACTGGAACTTCTCATTCCAGTCATATTACTCCTACGCTACGTGAACTGCACTGGCTGCCTGTACAGTGGCGGATCACCTTCAAGGTCAGACTTCTGATCTATAAGGCCCTGCACGAACTGGGTCTGAGCTATCTGTAGGAACTCCTGACTCTCTACAGCCCTGGCTGTCCTCTCCGCTCAACTGATGAGGGGTTATTAGAGGTTCCCAGGGTCTGGCTGAAAACATCTGGTGTCTGGGCTTTTATGTTTGGTGCCCCCACCCTGTGGAACTCTCTACCTCATCAGATTCAAGAGTGTAGGACCGTGGAGAGCTTCAAAGCAGGCCTAAAAACCTACTTGTTTCAGCAAGCATTCAACATTTAGTGATTATTTTATCTTACTTACTTAAATTTGTATTGTAAATAATTTTAGACTGTTTTGTTCTGTTTTATATGTTTTTTTAATAATGTATAGCGCTTTGATTTTTAGAATGGTGCTCTACAAATAAAGCCTATGATTATTATTATTATTATATGATGTGGCAGTGTGGTGGTACAGCTGATGGTGTGTGACGTGTGTGTATGTATGTGTTTGTTTTTGCTGTGGATGTGTACACTGTGGCGTGCAGCTATCCAGTCCTGTCCATGTCAGGCTTGCCCAGTAGCCACGCAGATGACCTGCTCCCCAGCCACTGTCCAGGAGGGCATGTACGTGGGCTTGTTCTGCCCCTGTGTCCGCATGTGGTCCAGTCATCCCCTGTGTCGTCCGTGGCGGCCCCAGCTGCCCCTCCTGGTCCCCGATGTACACTGCTGTGCTGCCACCATCACTGTCCCCTCGGGTTCCCCGCGTAAGTGGTCCTGAATCACTCCCACTGGCATCATGGCACTGTAGTATGGGTGGGGTATCTGTCAGGATCTGTGTGGCCGCCACCGTCTGCTGTGTCAGGTGTTGTGATGGAGGGGACCACTGTGTGCCCATGTCTGTGGTGGCTGCCTGTGGGTGTGGTCCCTGTCTGTTGTGTACAGGGGGGTTTCACATCATGTCGTGGATGCCATGTAGTACCATGGTGCAACACAGGAGGGCCGTGTGCATGTTCTGCGACACCTCCAAGTGGGCAACCAGTGCGGCTGAGTTGCAGCGTTGTGCATCCAGACAGTCACACTCCAGCTGTTGCAGTTGGTGGTACTGTTCCTTCATGTAGCTGTGCACCTCTGCCGCATGGTGTTGTGTCCTGGTGCAGTCCGACATGCCCTCATCACCGCTGTCAGTGCTGTGTGTGTGTGCCGTGCCACAGTGGACATGTCATGGTGTGCTGCTACACTACCTGATGCTGGCGCATGCTGCAGCTCCCTGCACAGTGCCACTGTCTGCATTGCCCCTGCACACACATTGCGTGCATTCTGGGCAGCTGTTCCTGCTGCTATGTTGCTCCCCGTTATGGAGTCCTCCTCCCATGGTGCAGCGGTGTTGTCCTCATCATTCTCCATCTCCGCTGGAGTCTCAGTCTCCACCTCTGCACCTGTTGAGGACATTGGGCAGGTTAGTGGGACATGGACCTCACAGAGGCATGCCCCAGAGCAGACCCCCCTGGGATGTGTATACGTACCTGCATGCTCCTGTGGGGGGTTCACTACTGCAGGTTGTGACAGGATACTGTCGCAGCTGGGTGTTCCCTGGTGGGCGCAGCAACTCTCCGGTCAATGCTTGCACCACCTGTGGGTACATTGCAACAAGGTTAGTGTGGGCACACTTAGCTCTGCCATTCCAACACCACATGGGTGATCGGTGACCTACCTGCTATGGTGTCTACCCTGTCCACCTCGCCGTGGATGGCGATGTCAGTCAGCGTCTCTGTGACAAGGTGCTCCAGGGGCATCAGCCGGTTGCCAGTGAACGGTGAGTCCCCACCTGTGCTAAGGTGTACCCTGCTGCCTGTGGCGAGCTTCTTCTTCACCATCACCTGCAGGTCCTGCCACTTGTGTGTTATGGCTGTGAGTGTCCTGGCCTCGGACCCGGCGGTGTTGACAGCTGCCTAAATGTCCAGCCATAGTCTGGCCTTCATCTCGCTGGGGGTTGTCAGTGCCTGGGCAGCATACAGGTGGCTGTAATTCTGCTGTATGTTGGCCACCATTGTGGCCACTTGTCTGCCACTGAAGTTTGTTGCCCTAGAGCACCCCCCGTCCCCATGTGCGGCCACGTCCAGGCCCAAGTCCACCCCTGGTGCCACCTCCCTCAGCCACCTCCTCTTGCTCCGGCTCTCCTTCCTCATCACCTTCCTGGTCCGCCATGTCATATTCCCAGCAGTCACTGACATGCCTCTGCACGGGCCGGGGGGTTCCTTCTCCTTATATGGCGGGGTCAAAGGACGTTCTCACATATTGCCACGCTGTCCCCTCTGTCTGCACGGTTTGCTATGTGGCACTGCTGACTCTACCCCAGCTCGCATTGCCCACTGTAAATGCCGTAGCAGGGGTCTTGCTACCGTTTATGTCGCTTGCCGTAATGCAAGTTCGTGCATAGGCCCAATGACAGTAAATAACTAGAACTGAAAATTGCTGGCCCTGGAAGCTGAAGTATCAGTTGCTGCTCATCCTGATAGAATTCAGCTCTTCTAGACCTTGAACTCCCAGGTGTTGGTTGTTGCTAGATGCTGCTTTTGTTATTGCTAGATTCCACCGCCTGCTTTAAACTGAAAGTCTGCAGAAGTAGTGCATCCCTTTGTTGTCTCAAGTAGTATATAGCACTTGTCCAGGTCAAACATCAGCAGCTAGACCAGAATGCTGCAGTTTCTCTTCTCACAGTGACTTGTGATTTTTAGTAGGAAAAGACTTCAAAGGTTCAGTATCAGCTCCTAGCACATATGCAGTTTGTTTGCCCAGGATTGCCTAGCTGTGATGCCACATCTAATTTTCACTGAGGTCCCATAGTACTTTACTTAGTGGAGCTTGATAACTGTCAGCATCCACTGGTACCATGGGGCTTAAAGGGGTACAGTCACCACCAAGGGCCCCCACATTCAAGCGTGGGGCTGGTCCCAATGTGCACTTTGTGTGCAAAAACATTTTGGTTTACTTTCTGTTTACTGTAGCATAGTAAATTGTATCAGACATCTTTTGTTACTACAAATTCCAGAATCCCCCTGCAGATGACATCGGAGCGGTAGGCAGCAATGAGAAGATTCAGTAGCTCTGATCTTTTGTTTTCTGCTCCCACTGTCCTCGATGGGCTATGTACAGTCACATAGGACTGTACTTAGCCCCTGGAGAAATGTAGGCCCAGAAAGCATCTGATAAGAGATTATAAAAAACTCTAACATGCACTGCAGGCTACTGAATCTCCCACTGCTGCCTACTGCTCTATTGTCAGCTGCAGGGGATTTTGAGATTTGTAGTAAAAGAAGGTATCAGCCTACAACTAAGCAAGTTTAGTTTGATATAATCTTCTATACTGCAGTAAAAAGTTAGTGAACCAAAATGTTGTTGCCCACAAAGTGCATATTGGGACCAGCCCCACACTTGAGTGTGTGGTCCTTTGTGGTGACTATACCCCTTTAAGTAGTGACTTATCAGACAGAATGTACCTATGTAACCCCCCTGTGGGGGACTCACCTGATTGTCCCTCGGGTCTGCCCCATCTGCCGGTTCCCCCCATAGTACTCCCAGTCCTGGCCCAAGTCCCCGTAGTGCCCCTGGATCCTCCCTCTGGCCCCCCCCCCACAGTATTTGTTAGCCCAGAATGAGGCCGGAGGAGCTAAAGCGCAGAGCCACCAGTTGGTTCTGCACTGCGGTGCAGTTCCATCAATCCACACATGCGCAGGAGTGCATTAATGTTTTTGGCCATTCTAGGGCCGTTTGAATTCCTCTCTGGTTCTCCCGGTCCCCCGGTTTCACTAATTGGGGACCAGAGACCTGGGGGAGGCACCAGTGAAGCAGCCAGGTCTTTTTATTAAGGAGCTCAAATCGCGCTACAGAATTCGAGGGATGCCTCATTAATATTCATTAGGTTACATCCATATTAATAAGCTGAGCCTGTCTAGCACCTGGGGAGAGTGTATCAGCACTAACAACAGGCAGGAGGCAAGGGGAAAAATAATAAGTGGTGTAATGGTGTTAGACGGCAAAGGGGATCCTACAAATCGGTGGGCAATAAATAAAAGTGTTTACTGTGGCTGCACCAGGGGGATAAAGTGGAACATTGTGTGGACTGTAGTGGGACTCTGTGGCATCATGCCCATAGGGCCCGAGGGGGCATGTGCCCCCCCCAATATTGTTGTGATGTTTATTAATAGAAATGTATTCAGAGTAAACTGTTTTAAGGTACCGCAGGTGGTAAAAAAAAGTAGTCTTTTTTCATGCTCTTTATGGTGGGGGTGGGGCAGGTTCCGAATCAATTGTGTGTACGGGAACCGGGAATGAAAGATTGACTGAGAGCCACCAGGCCGGGACATCGGTTTTTAAAAAAAGTATTTTTGTTGCTCCCGCTGGGCTAGTGACTGGCTTCGGTGCTCAACGCCTTTAATAACAAAGACAGAGTGAGCAAGACAGCAACAGACAGTTGATTGGTGGTAAAAACTGCCAACCAGCAGCAGCCAATTATAGTGCTGGCAGTTACCACCAATCAACTGTGTACAGGCAGCAGAGGCGCGAACGTGAAGTACTAGATCACCAAGGCTTTCATCTTCCTTCAGTGCCAGCACCACTCTGAGGTACAGTTTTAAAGTAGATGCAGTTGCAGACGACGAGAGTGAGTCATTGACTGTCGGCAGTAACTTAGACAGCGTGGTCGGCCCGGTCGGGTGGGTTCAAGTTCAAACGTACTCCAGAACACTGCGTGAAGTTCCTGCCTTGCTGGTTCCTAAAGAAAAGGTCAGTTAGCATTGCTGGGGAAGGAAGGAAAGAGTTCGCCCAGCTGCAGGCTGACAGGGCAAGGTCTATTATGATCGGGTGGGGGTATGCAGGAGCTTGGCTTTGTTAGGGAGCACACAGGCTGCAGGCTTGAATCTGAAAGTGGTTAATTAATCCAGCTCTGTGCAGTGTGCACTGCAGGGCTGAATTAATTAACCATCTTTCACATTCAAGCCTGCTGCCCGTAAGGGCCACTGGACAATGAGTTGGTTGGGGGTGAGATGAGAGTGCCAGTCTACCACACCACCAGTCGTCAAAAATCTTAAATAAAATAAAATAAACATAACATGGTTTGTGGTTCCTTTTTTTTATTAATCTTTATGCTGCTTTCCATTCAAGCGCACCCAAGCACCCAAGAGTCTCTCCCAGCCAGCCCTGCCACTTGATTTACCTTGATCTTGAGAGCAAGTGAGAGACACTCTGGAATAGCCTCCAGAGTTGGTCTGCTGGGTTGGGGGGCATGCCATGTGTGTTCATCGTCACCTTCCTGCTTCTTATCATCAACTCACCAGTAAAAAGATTGCCACTGTCAGAGTCATTGCCCTGTTTGGGGGGGGGTGTCATGACCAGCATTCCTGACCCCTGCTGCAATGTAGCAGTAGCTACCCAAACTGCAGCAGAAGGACCACCACTCTGCCTTAGGTCTGTCACTTCACTGCTGCTTGCTTGGAAAGTTGGAGGATGATGATGCTTCTGCATGCTTCCTCCTTTATCAGGTAATACCTTCCCATTGCTGCTCTGGTTCTCCCTCCCATGGCCCAACAACGATGATGAGGTCAGATGGGGAGACCCAATCATTGTCACTAGATCTGCACTGCTGAGTGCCAACAATGGCAACCTGCTATGACCTTTGTGCCAGGCTAGCAGAATGGCACTTTTGGCACCAGACTGGCAGGGATGCCTCCGATGTCCCACTTGGGGGATGGGTCGTGTTGCAGTAATGGGGGGGGGTGACTGTGTCCACCAAAGTGGAGAGCACAGGATGTGAGGAGTGGGCTGGTGAAGCTGCCTCACCACTCTCTCCCCCATCGCATGCTTCACAGCACCACCTAGAAGCACTCAGTGGAAGGGCCATTACAAAAAAAGTCAGAGTGTTTTTTAAAATAAACTGAGCAGAGCAAAGTTTACACAAAAAGGCAGAAAGTTCATTGGTGTTCTCACCAATGCAAACAGCTGGGGATCAGCATTTTTGGTACTGAGATTGAACTGAACTTGCAGCCCTAATAATGGCATACACAACTGCCACCTTTATTTCCGTTACTGGGATCAATACCTCATCCATGGCTACTGTCTTTACTGGGGTGAGATACAGAGATGAGGTACACTGATAAGTGTTGACTTTGACAAAATAGGTGTCTGTTTCTTTTGTTCTCGGGCTTTTCAGATTGTGTGAGTGGCCCTTTGGTACCATGCATTCATGCTTAAAACAAAAACAGTCTGAATTTTCATGATGCTTTGCATTATTGGGGTATATGTGAGCTTGTATTTCTTTGAAACCTGGCTTTGTTGCTAATGCCCTTTCTGGGTAACCCTTGGCCTTTTCACTTTTATTTTCATTACAGCAATACTTCTTGCACAGTCTCTCTCTTGTATCTACTGTATGTCAATAACTGATTGGAGAGCTGGCAAATCATTCAGGAAGCTGTGCATGTGCTATGTGCTACTCTGCGGAACATAAAGGTCCCTTCCCTGCCCCTCGGTTAAGCTTTGTTGTGCCACTGTAAGGGGTAGAAGAATGATCTGGACTGAGTTCTCTGGAAAATTACTTATTTATTTGACCTTTTTCATTTTTGTGCATAGTTTTGTGCAAATCTAGAGCAGATTACGTCTTCCTGTTTGTCAGGGTGCACCCCTAAATTCAGAATTCGTGCCTGTTAAACTGGGGTTATCCAACTGACTAATCTGTCAAAAAAACTCCCATTCCAGTGCCCGCAGTGCCTGGATGGGCACCACCGGCTACAGCAGGGTGTTCCAAAGCTGTGGGTCTATGAAAAATTTTAGCATGGTGCATCAAGCAAGTAAATTTTATTTTCATCCCAGTTTTGGGGGGGGTAGTTAGGAAGGGTGATTTTCTTGTTTTCTAATCCTGTTTTATCTTTTATTTCCCCTCCTGCAGTGTCTACAGTACCCCCCCAAACTATATGACAAATTTTAGTAGAGTTATTTTCTTTTCTCCCCTCCCTCAGGTGCCCAGCTCCTGTGTGTCTGGAACTAGGGCATCATCATCAAAAGCATCTTAGCAGCACCCCCCCCCAGGTCAACACTAATGTCACCTCGCTTCTCACCTGGCTTTTCCTTTTTTCTTCTCTAGTGCTTCTTAGCACCTTTTTTCTGTATTTGCTGCTAGGGTTTTTACCAGGAAGATATAGGAAGGTGTTGTCCGCTCATTTACCGCAGGGGTGACAGTGTTCCTTTTACTGTCGTGCTCCAGTGAGCATAGAGCACAGGGGTGGTCTCATACATGAGTTGTGCTCCCAGCTCTGATCCCCTGTTTCCATGGAACATATAAAGGTTATGCCCTATGGGCAGGGTGGAGACCATCACAGCAGGTTAGCTAGGCTGGCTTGGCTTCTATAGCATGACTCTTGTCTTGACAAGCTTTTCAGGCTTCTGCATCAACATCATCCAAAAGCATTCAAGATGGAAGTAAATTGACTTAAGGAGCTTGGGGCGGTGCAGAGCATGTTGTTCGTGATCCAATAGCAACCGGTGATACTCTAGGCAGGAAGGGCTTGTAGGTCTCCCATCTGTCCTATTGTTAGTCCGGAGTCTGCGACACAGCATACTCTCAGCAAGTCAGTGCTGCTGGATGCAAGCTAAGCAGGAGGGGCTTGTAGGTTCAGGGTGTTAAATAGCTGGTATAGCACAGCAAAACGCTACGCAAAATGAGGTAATGCTATCCATTTGCACAAATGCATAGCAGTAGACTGCTATCCATTTTTAAAGGGAGTCCATCCAATGGTGGTCAAAATTAAGAAAACTATATTGATTTTCTTTAAATTTTGCTACCCACTCTGTGCCAGGTGCTATGCATTTTCACAGCTGGTTAGCACTTTCACGCATAAAAATGCTAATCAGTTTTTTTGGTTTATTTAATACCCTGCAGGTTTCCCTGCTTGCTTATTGCTGCAGCAGGCTTCAAGAGTATGGTAGCATCCAGACGACTCTGTTGTCGTGCTAGAGGTGGAGAGTCTGGCTATAAAATGACAACCTCCCTGAGACCAGGTAAGGATTCAAGGAGCTGCTGAATCTGGAGCTGCAGTTTACGAGAGTCCAGCTTTCCCAAGCAGAACAGTCCAGAAATTTGGAGGGAAAAATCCTAAAAATGACTGTTTTACGAGCATGCATTGCACAGTTGCTATGCATGCTCATAACTTCACCAATTTGTAATATTTTTACTCCAGATTTTCAACATTGCCATTTTTACGCACCTCCTTATGAACAGTGTAGCTGTCATTTTTCACATCCTGGCCAAAATGTGCTTCCGCAATTCTGGCACAGAATAGATCGCTGTGGGAAATCAGTGTTTGGGACAGATTAAGATCGAATGAGGGAGAGAGGGGGAGTGAGCGAGCTCAGTGGAGCGGTATCATGACTGCTGCAGATTTCTTTGTGGGTAGAAAAAGGCACCAATGCAGGCAGGAGCCCAGTACAAAAGGACAGTCTGCAGCGCCGGGAGAAACGGAACGAGTGAGAGAGGGAGTGAGCAAGCTCAACAGAGCTGTGTTGGGACTGCTGCAGATTTCTTTGTGGGCAGAAAAAGGTGCCGTTGCAAGCAGGACCCCAGTACAAAAGGGCAGCCTGCAGCATTGGGAGAAATAGAACGAGCGAGTGATGGGGTGGGGAGTGAGCTCTGCGGAACTTTACAGTTGCCCACCTCCCACCCATGGTCCTCTGTAGTAAGGAAGGAGGGGGTGGTGACTGAAGGAGAGAAGGCTACGGGAAGGGGAAGGATGGGAGGGCATCACTGTCAGGGTAGAAGGGAATGGGGGGCTCTAAATCGACAACCGTGGAGATAGGAGAGGGGTTGGAAATCAGCAGGGGAGGAGGGGAGGTCGACATGGGAATCCCAGTAGGAAGTAGTCAGGCTGGGAAGGGGTTCAAGGGGATGGGAGGAATAAGGCAGAGAAAAGGGGTGAGGCGGAAGTAGGGGGAACAGATACAGAAGTCACAGAGGGTGCAGTTGGCGGGGTAAGGGACAGGAAAGAGCGAATACTGGGGTGCTAGAAGGGCATTAGAAGGGACAGGGGGTAAGGGACGGGGGGGTACTCATCCTGGGGGATTCTATACTGAAATGGGTGAGATGGGGTAGAAAGGGGGAAGGCACAGCCATATTTGGGTTGAAGCTGTCCCCAGGTTGACTGCAGGAGGGGCAGGGCAGCCACTGCTCAAGCATGCAGTAAGGGGGAGGAAGAAACCTCATTTACTGTTGCATGTGGGTACAAACGACTTGGCGGGGAACACTGTGGAAGTAGTGAGGGGGAGGTTTGAGTACTTGGGCAGGCAGTGTGAGGGGGTGGGGAAGTCGGTGGCATTCTTGGAGGTACTGCCAGTACCATGTGCAAGCATGGGGAGGAAGGGTAGGCTTGAGGAGTTCGAGTGGCTAAGGGATTGGTGACACACGAAACATTATGGGTTAGTGACTAACTGGGGTAGGGTCTGGGGAATAGTGACTTGTACGCGGGGGACAGGGTACACTGGAGCATGAAGGGGAGGGGAGTATTAAAGGCAGCATTGCTGCCGGGCCACTGGCACTGAAGGTTGAGGTGCTGGACGCCACACCTTGAGCCACTCTGGCGACCCGGGTTCGGATGCAAGCCCGGGCCACCAAGGGTTGGCAAGGGAGGGAGGGATAGGATTGAGCATCTGGAGGACTGCTCTCCTATCCCGGAGCGGGATCCAGGGACCCACTGCTCTGTACTGGCCCCTGGTGACGACCTCGGATGCTACTACAGCGGTGTAGTAAAGGATGGTGGAGTGTGGCAGAATGGTCTGAGTGTAATACAGAGGCACCACCGAATAGAAAGACACAGTGGATGTGTTGGGGGGGGCACATGACAGTTCTTAGACATGGTACTTTCAGTTCCAAATACCTAAACAGCACATATAAGCAATCAACACCCAGCATTGACAAAAGCTTGTTTAACTGTGATACGCTGTTGGTTTTCTTGTGACAGGTGCCTGAAGCTTGGAAGGCCACAAGGCTTAACAGATCTGTGGCTGACTTCCAGCTCAGAGAGGAGGTCAGGATGAGAAGTGTGGAAGGCGGTATCATTCCTCAGACAAGGTAGGTCTGTTTTTCTTTGTTTTTTCAGTCATGTTTACTCAGCTGTTGTAGATTCAAGTCTAGAGAGAAATTGCAGGTAAGGCAAGTCGATTGATTTTGTTTTTAAAGACGAGGTAAGACTGCATTCTCTCCAGTCATGTCAGATTTGGTGGTAAACATATTGTTGTTAGGAGACCTCAAGCAGGGAGGTGGATGTTAATGGTGAAGATATATTTTGAGTAATAGTTGTGCATATTTTTGCTCTGCGTGGACAAATGTAGACTGAGGTGATGATGCATTCAGAATGTTAATGTCCCTAGGCTTCTAGGCTGTGGTAACAACTTTGGGCTGTACCACTACCATGGTGGGGGAGCATACTAGCCATATGTCCTGACTACCTTTCCCATTGACAATATTGGAGCTAACAGAAAATCAAATTATTGTAAGTATGAAGAAATTTCTGCTTTCTGCTAGATTTGCTCAACCTCTAGGCAGGCAGAAGCGGTGAAGCAATACCAGTTGCAAACTTGACTCCTTTTAGACAAGTTTGTCTTCAATTGTACAGACTGCCGGATTGGGTGGTGGGGATGGATACAGTAGAGAACTTTAAAAGAGCCTGGGACATGCATATGGGCCTAGCAGGAAGAGGGCAGCCTGGTATAGGAGGGGGGGGTCTTCCTAGAAGCAGACCTGAAATATTATGATGGGGAGGGGGATTCTTCAAGGATGGGAGAGGGTAAAGGCCTGCAAGGTTGAGCTGTTACCTGCAGTAATACTATATTGTGCTTCACAGGACAAAAAAGGGAATGAAATGTGAAACTCACCTTTTCTAGTCAGTGGCCCAGCCAGATAAGGCAGTACTGCTGCATGCTTCCATGCCATGCATGGGAATTGGGGTTTGTGGGCCAGCCCAGTCCTTGTGTATTGGATGGCCCAGGGATCCAGTGGGCAGTGGGAGTGGTGGGGCCCAAGTGTCCTGTCATCATGCTGCTCTGTGGGGGACACATGGGCAACTGGGAGTGTTGGGGCCCGAGTCCTGGCATCATGTTGCTGTGTGTGGGGGGGGGGCAGTGGCAGTCGGGAGGGTTGAGGGCTCGAGAGTGCTGGCATCATGGTCCTGTGTGAGGAGACCAGTGGGAGGGCTGTGGTCTGAGAATTATGGCATCATGGTCCTGTGTGGGGGACCAGTAGGCAGTTGGGAGTGGTGGGGCCTGAGAGTGCTGGCTTCCTGGTGATGTGCCTATCTGTTGTTCGCCCTAGGCTTTTATGACCTGCACTGCCCATGTTTGTGTTTGTTTGTCAAAGGGGGGCCAGGAGAACAAATGTCAGTGTTACAGACTAGAGTGACTTTCATAACCAGTGCCACAGCTTTACCTTTGTCTGAGGTGGTGACAGGAGAAATCGGTCCTTGCCTTTACTGACATGCTGCCATCTGGGTGACCAGAAGTGGAAGAGCAGCAAAGGCACTCCTACCTTAGCACATGCACTGCCTGATGCAAGACAGAGATTTGGGGGTGCCCCTTCACTGCTTTTTGTCCCCACCAAAGAGACAGAAAAAGCTTTCACTGCTTGTTGTAAAATATTCACTGTTCCTTATTTTTATTTCAGATCATAACAGCTGGAGCAGTTCATGAATGGTGAACAGCTTTGATTTGTCAGACACACACTGTAAAAAACTATCATTCCTCTAACCTACAGCAGTATTATGGCACTTACAGTAGCTTGTTGGGGAACAGCTTTCTGGACTGCTAAAAGTCACCAAAATGCACCATTTGGCCTCTGTTTTTCAAAATTCTCCTGGGGGGCATGCCCCCGGACCCCCCTAGAAAGGTTGAGATTTTGTGCCCCTCCAGAATTTCTGACTGCATGACACCCCTGGTGGGACTACTTCTTCTACAGCCATATTAGCAGCTGTGTGGTTACAGCACAGCCAATAGGAAAGCCAGGATTGTTCAGGAGGAATCTGGGACTGTTAAATGGACTTATGAGGGAAAAAGATGGAGAAATACTAGGCGCCCTTTCACACAGCCAATCAGGCATCAAGAAAGTCAATGCATATGATTTTCTGAAAGGACAGTCGTGTTAGCCAATGGGGAGCTGCCAGAGAGCTGCTCCCAAAAGGGAAGGACTATTTGGTTCTGGGTCAATTCATCGGGAGTCCCTCCAGAGTGGTGGGGGGGGGGCTCCAGCTCCTTGGAAGAATGAGGCTGCAAGGCTTATGAAAGGCTTGCCTGGGGGTTGCCAGTCACTATCCCCCATTGCCTGCGAGTCTGCCTTTCCCCATTGTAAGGAGGAATGTGGTTAAGGAATTTGGTGTGCAATGCAGCAGAGAGAGCTGCAAGGTCCAGCAACAGGCTGTGGTGGGAAAGGAGCTACACCACAGCAGTGAAGGTTTTGATCAAGGGTTCTGGAAAGGAACAGTAGTCTATTTCTGCACCTGAACAGTGAGAAGCCAGGAGGGAAGGAACAAGGATCCAGGTTCAAGTGAAGAAAAAGGTTTCGTCTGTACCCCGGGTGGACTCCATCACAAGGAAAAAGGGGAAGGACACTGGTCTAAGGTAAAGGAAATGTCTGGTTTATGGAAAAGGTTTATGGACACTTGGTGTGGGAGTCCCCCGACTCACAGGGACTTGGCCAGTAAAACATTGTACGCTTGGTATGGGAGTCTCCCTGCACACAGAGGCTTGGCCAGTAAAACCAAATAGTCTGCTTTGAAGAAGACAGAGCTTCTCTTGGTTCATGAGTACCTGCATGGTGAGAGAAAAAAAAAAAAGAAGAAGAAATGGTTGCATTAAGGGACTGGTCAAGTGAATTGGTATTCAGTCAGCGCAAAGGCCAGGGTCCTCGGAGGAGCCCAAGGTGAATGAAACAAAGTCTCACTGAGACCGTGCACTCAGTGAGAGTCCAGGGACTGAGTTCTGATTGCAAACGGCCATGGCTGGTAGTGTGACTGAAGGATGTTTTTTCTTAAACTTCTAAATATTGAATTTGCCAAACTGCGCTGAACCTAGAGACTGAGAACCTACTTATTTGTCAACCTGGAGCCAGGTAGGGAACTTGCCAAACCCTATAAGTGGGGCCGACTGGACCACAGGGAGCTACAGGCATTTTCTGAGTGCTAGGGCACTCTAATCCAGTGGGGAGCTAAACTGTTGGGTCACTCCTGGGTCTGGGTTCCTTGTGGTCTGGAAAGCTTTTAGTTCATGCTCTGCACCTGGCTTGGAAACAGGCTGAAGGGGACAAGCTGCAAGACCTTCAATCAAGTCAAAAGATACAAGCTGCAGATTGTCTGCTCCACATCTCAAGTCTCTTCAAATCCAGGTCTCCAAATTCTGCTGTTCCATCCAACCCACAAGCGCAGTTACCACGCCACCAGAGACTGGTCAAGCGGAACCACGAGTAACTGCAAGAATTGCCCTGCACCTGAGGGATGTACATAGTTGTTTTCAAGATATGGCCCATGGCATAGTGAAAGCTTGCAAAAATCAAAGAGAAAGGTGAAAGCTAATTTAAGCGCACCAGTGCTGGCCAACCAGCTGCACCCCAGGCCTGCAACAAATATTTGGGTACCCAGGGACAGATTTTGAGGCTGTATCTGAATCTGAGGAACTGGTACCAGTTGGGGGTTTGTTAATGGTAACCATCTACAGCAGTAAGCTAATTAGAAAGGTTGGTGGCTGCAAGTATTAAAAGTCTGTTTGAATTTAAAGGGATATGATGGTTTTGGAAAACTGGAAATCTCTGATACCAATATCTAACATGAAAAATTGTTGCTTAACCTCTACTCCATTCACCCAGTCCTAACCTTTCCCCTATAAATAAATGGGGTTACCTGTTTTGGAAAACTCTGACTCATGAGCATATCATTAGCGTAAGCTATTAAATGTAAAGTGTTGAGTTTGGGGGTTTGGTTTTGGTGTTGGGGTGACTGTATGGGGAGGTAGGTTGGTACAGCATCCCAGGGGGTTGTGCTGTGGAAATCAGACCTACTTAAAATGTACTCTGGGTGGAGGCACTATGCTTATATTTTATTCTGTCTTGGGAAAGAACACCCGGTAACAGCAAAATGGAAACCCAAGCCCCTCATCCTTGTTCAGGCCTGCAAGGCAGGGGTAGTAGCCCTCTTGGTAGATGGTGCCAGGGATACACCTATGAAACCTTTCTTAGTCAGAACCCTACAAACACACACACACACACACACACACACACACACACACACACACACAGATTTGCCTACCTATGATAGTTTGTGCTGGGTTTGAGGCTTTTCCTGTATATGTGTTTAGAGAACCAATACACATTTGAAAATATCTGCCTTCATGTACCATTCATGCATTCTACTTACTGATCTTTCTGATCAGCATTTAAACTACTTCTTGCTCACTACAACAATAACAAGATCAGAAAGGGTCTAGCCCCAGGTGGCTGAAGCATCAAGTAGCTGTTTCTCTTAACAAGATTTAAAGTAGCTTTTCCTAGCCATGTAATCATTGTTGTTGGTGGTGGATAGATACTGCTTTTACTTTTTGGCAGATTTCACTTTCTTCTTTAGCTGAAGGTGAGCAAAAGTGGTATAACCCTATATAATGTATGGTAAGTGCTTATTAACCACCATAATCAGCAGTTACACAGCTTTGTTATGCACTGTTTAGAATTTTAAAAGTTGTTAACCACACTTCGGAACTTCCAAACAGTGGCATAAGAAAAAAGAATGCACCAGAGTTCCATAATTCTCACACATAGAATGCAAACAGTGTTTTTTTGACCATACACTATAAAAGATGATGGCTGGGGATCGGGTGACAAGCACACTGAAATCACCTCTCGTGGTTGCTAGGGCTACAGTAAACCTCTCGAGGCTGCGCTCTCGAGGTTTACCATGCTGCCCTAGCAACCACTCGAGGTGATTACAGTGTAGTTATCACCTGATCCCCAGCCATTATCCTATATATTGTCTCAAATAACATACAGCACTTGGCTGGGTCAGACATCATTAGTAGGTCTAAAATGGTGCATCTTATCTCCTCAGTCTAGCTTGTGATTTTTAGTAGGAATAAACTTCAAAGGTATCTGCTCCCAGCGTACAAGCAATTTATTTACACAAGATTGCCTAGCTGTAAGTCCACATCTCATTTGCACTGGGGTCCTACTTTTGCTTGGACAATTTGATGACTCTTGGTACTACTGATATTATGAGCTTTGAGTAATGGTTGTCAAATGGAATGTGCTTCCTATTCAACCATACTTAGTAGGGCTGTATGACTACCTTTTTTCGAATATTCAGACAAATATTCGGTATTCGGGAACCAGGTATTCGGATGAATATTCGATACTCGGGTTATAAAAAATAAGAAAACAGACCCCACTCTCCTCCCTAGCCCAGATCTTTAAGTATAGAAGCCCCTCCCCACTCACCACTAAATCCCCCTCACTCCCCCAGCACCTATGTTTTGATAAAATTCAACTCCAACAATGGGTGGCTAGGCACAACCCGCCTGCCTTGCACGCCCCAAATATTTAGTGAGGTTGCCATACACAGAGACATACATGCACACACAAACATACAGATTTGCATACCTATAATTCTTTTTGTGGGGTATGAGGCTTTTGAGTGTATATGTGGTTAGGGGAACAATACAAGTTGGAAAATATTTGCCTTCTTGTACCTTTTATGCATTCCACATGTTCTTCTTTGTAATTACTATTTAAACTACTTCATCACTTTTTACTCGCTATGACAATAAAAAGGCCAGAAAAGTGTCTGGCCCTGGGATCCGTAAACATTGATTAGTTGCTGACCATGGAATTCCAGTTGTTGGTTGCTAGAGGCTGCTTTTACCATTGTCAGATTTCATCTCGATACCTAAGCCCTGGTTTTGAGTAATCACTAAAAAAACCTGATATTGTGGTCACTTAGATTATGAGCAGACATTTCAGAATATAGCATGCCCTACCTTTAGTTTGGCCATTTACATCCTTTTTGTCAGGTTTAAATAACATAAACAAGCTCTCCCTCATTTTGAAAAACTGTGCTGCAATCTAGGTGTGATTTACAAGTTAAACATTACGATCATAAATGGGCCAGTACATAGGGCTTCTACAGTTATGTAATTGTGGTCTCGCTTCATTAACGTCATCACATCCCACGTCAGTGTCATCTTGTGCCTAGATTGCGAGGTGGCTTTTCAAAATGGGGGAGAATTTGTTTACATTATTTAAACTGGATGAAAATGATGTAAATGGCCAAACTTCAAGTAAAGAATATTATATTCTAAAATGTCTGCTCATAATTTAAGTCACCTAGATCTCAAATTTTTTAAATAGATATCACTTAAAAACCGTGTTTAGACATCCTTTATGCAGCTAGTCCAAAATGCTGCAACTGTTTTCCTTACTTTGACTTGTGATTTTTAGTAGAAAAAGATTTCAAAGGAACCTGCTGCCTGCTAACAAGCAGTTTATTTACACAAGCTTGCCCAGCTGTAATGTTGCATCTCATTTCAACTGGGGTCCTACAATAGTTTTGCAAAGGGCAGCTTAATGACTGTCAGTGCCATTAGCACTATGAGGTTTTAGTAGTGACTTGGCAAATAGAATGTAGCACCTAATAAAACATTCATACGCAGGACCCACCCACCCACACACGCAGATTTGCATACCCATGATATTTGCTGCTGGGTTTCAGGCTTTTGATTGGATGTGTGGTCACAGAAACCACCAGTACTGTGAGGATTTCATGACATTCTGGAATAAAATGTAGCACTTATTAAAACATTGTTAGTTAGAGCCCCTCAGAGGGAGAGAGAGAGAGAGAGAGAGACACACACACACACACACACACACACACCCCTACATATTTGCCTACCTGTGATACATTGTGTTGGGCTTCAGGCTTTGGACTGTTTATGTGCTTACAGAAACAGTGCAATCTGAAAAATACCTGCCTCCTTGTACCATTCATGCATTCTACTTACTGTTCTTTTTTCTCATCAGCATGTAACCTACTGCACCATTTTTCACTCTCTATGACAATAACAAGACTAGAAAAGTATCTGGCCCTGGAAAGCTGAGCTATCAGTTTATGTTTATTCTTGTATAATTCAGCCTTTGGTTGTCATGACATTCCTTTTGTTGTCTGCTAAAAGACTTCTAGTACTATTGCCAGATTTCACTTCTTTCTCTAAGCTGAAGTGGTGCTAATATTTGTGTGGCTCCGCGTTGGCTCAGGTACTTGCCAACAATTGTACAGGTCAAGCATCTACATAGGTTCAGAATGCTGCTACTCTTCTCCCTCATCCAGGACAAACATCTGCATAGGTTTAGAATGCTGCTTCTCTTTTCACTCATCCAGGATAAACATCTGCATGGGTTCAGAATGCTTCTTCTCTTTTCACTCATCCAGGACAAACATCTGCATAGGTTCAGAATGCTGCTACTCTTCTCACTCATCCAGGACAAACATCTGCATAGGTTCAGAATGCTGCTTCTCTTCTCGCTCATCCAGGACAAACATCTGCATAGGCTCAGAATGCTGCTTCTTTTTCACTCAACCAGGAAAAACATCTGCATGGGTTTGGAATGCTGCTTCTCTTTTCACTCAACCAGAAACAACATCTGCATAGGTTCAGAATACTGCTACTCTTTTCTCTTATCCAGAAAAAACATCTGCATAGGTCCAGAATACTGCTGCTCTTCTCACTCATTCAGGACAAACATCTGCATAGGCACAGAATGCTGCTGCCCTTCTCACTCATCCAGGACAAACATCTGCATAGGCCCAGAATGCTGTTACTCTTCTCACTCATCCAGGACAAACATCTGATTAGACCCAGAATGCTACTGCCCTTCTCACTCATCCAGGACAAGCATCTGGATAGGCCCAGAATGCTGTTACTCTTCTCACGCATCCAGGACAAACATCTGATTAGACCCAGAATGTTGCTGCTCTTCTCTCACTCATCCAGGACAAACATCTGCATAGACCCAGAATGCTGCTACTCGTCTCACTCATCGAGGACAAACATCTGCATTGGTTCAGAATGCTGATATTCTTATCACTCATCCAGGACAAACATCTTCATAGGTTCAGAATGTTGTTGCTCTTCTCACTCTGACTTGTGATTTTCAGTTATAAAAACATCAAAGGCATCTGTTCCTGCTTTACAAACAACTTATTGACATTGCCTACCTGTGTTACCCCATCTCATTTCCAGTTAGGTCCTGCAGTACTTATGCTAAGGGGAGCTTTATGACTAGCAGTAATACTGGTACTGTGAAGTTTAAGTAGTGATTCATCATACAAAATGTAGCATCTATTCAATCATTCTTAATTAGCCCCCACCCCACCCATCACACATGCACAGATTTGCATAGCCGTGATACTTTGTGCTGGGTTTGAGACTTTTGTTTGTATGTGTGTTCACAGATATGAGGCATATAAAAGAGTATGTGCCTTCTCCTGCAGTACTTTAGCTTAGGGAAGCTTGATGACTCTCAGTAGTACTGGTGCTGAGAGGTTTAAATACTGCAGTGACCTGTCAAACATTCTTTAGCTGCTTCCGACCACCAATTATCACCTCCAGTTATGTAAAAATTGTTTTCTGTGGTGTCCAGTGGTTCCTCCCCCACCCGCACCCATGTCTGATCTACAAATAATTTGTCCCTGACGTAGTGCCCCCCCCCATCATTGATTGCTGGCCCGAGTATGAAAAAATAAGTTTCCCTGGTGTTCGGTGGTCCCTCTCCTGACCCGATCACCTGCCTGATGTTGAAAGCATATTCTCTGGTGTCCAATGTAACTCCCATCTAAATCCCCTGTATAGTGAATTTAAACCTTTCCCTGGTGGTCTAGTGGACCCCCAACCCTATCCCCAATCCCTGTATGGTGAATTTGTGGACTCCCACCCCAGCAGGTAGTGCCCCACCACCCTGCTCCCCGCATTCCATCCCCAAGCTGATGACCGGAACAGCCGTCCGCTCTCTACCATGGCCGGCCACCGACTGAGCTGTCAAGAAGCAAGTACTGCTACAGTATGCATTCATTGATCATTGTCAGGTAATGAGCATGTATTGTAACAGTACATGCTCCTTGACAGCTCAGTTGGTGGCCAGCGGTGGTGGAGAGCGAAGGCTGTGCCAGTCGCCAGCTCAGGGATGAGACTGGAGGCACTGCCAGAGTGGGGGCGGTCCAATAGACCACCAGGGAAGGTTTAAATTCACTATACGGGGATCAGAGATAGGGTAAGGGGGTCCACTAGACCACCAGGGAAAGGTTTAAATTCAGTATACAGGGGATCGGGATGGAGGGATACACTGGACACCAGGGAGTATGCTTTCAATGTTGGGTGGGTGATTGGGTTAAGAGAGAGACCACTAGACACCAGGGAAATGTATTTTTACATACTCGGGCTGGCATTCTGCAATGGCAGGGGGTCACTAGCACCAAGGAAGTATTTTTTATAGATCAGGCATGGGTGCAGGTGGTGGGGAGGGACTACTGGACACGAGGGAAAATTATTTTTAGAAACTTGGGCTCACAATTGGTGATCACTTTGGGGGGGGACCACTGCTTGGCACAAATTCTGGTTTGCTCACACAAAACTGGGTTGGCACCAGGGCAAGGTTTTATGAATCTATCCCCTGGAGCATTGCCATCTAAAATCAGCTAGCTCCGCTCGCACTGCTGCTCTTTTCTTTCATACACCGTGGCTCTGCAGCATTCCAGATGGCCTTCTTGTGTTTTGGGTGCATTTCCAGTGGAGGGGTTAGTAAATGGGAGCAGCACTGGTTCAGGCAAAGCAGCATTTTTATACGCTTGCAAAAAATGCCTGCAAAGGTGCACTCTGCTCTGTGTTCCCAACAAAAGCAGAGAATAATGTGTGCCCCAGCACAGCAGTCTTTACACTGCCAGATATACACCGATGCAACTGTTCTGCACCACTGCCACCGGTGCAGATCCAGTAGTGTAAAGGCCCCTTTAATCAGGCCCCCCCCCACATACAGATTTGAATACCCATTATACTTTGAGCTTGGGTTGAGGCTTTTGATTGTATTTGTGTTCACAGAACCAATAAAGATTAGTAAAATAAGCCGGCCCATCGGCGCAGTGGTTGGATTTCCACTTGCGACGCCAGTGACCCGGGTTTGGGAACGAGCTCGGGATGCTGGAGGGCCAGCCGGGGGAGAGGCAGCTTGAGCATCCCACGACTGCTTGCTATCTCCAGGGAGGGTAGGGGTCATGACCCAGTGCTGAAGCGACCACTGGCAGAGGCCGGTGGTAGAGCAACACGTCAGGGTCATTAAGGGTGGTGCGTGACAGATGTCGGCTTTCGCCTTGACGTCCTGGATGTCACGCACCTCAAGAAAGCCAGGAAAATCACTTGCTGGCCTCTGGATGATGGCTCTCAGTTCCTGAAGGCCTCCAGTGCCTTCCTGGCACCTCCTGTTCCCCAGCAGTACCCCTGGGCCATAGAAGTGTGTGTGTTGGGGCTATCCTCCCCGGTGCCTTCCACCTCAGAGGAGAGGGACCCGCCCGGTGAAGGGATACACCGGGATATCCTGGGGGTTGGCTGCGATCTGGGGAATCAGAGGAGGGCTGGGCAAGGACAGAAGAGTTCGGGGGAACTTGGCAAGAGCTCGAAGGAGTGGAGGACCAGTGAGCACGGGGTGGAAAAATAGATCAAACAAAAAAAAAAAAAGATTGGTAAAATATATGTCCTCTTTATCATTTATGCATCCTACATACGCATTGCTCTGTAGTGCTTTTTTTATATTCTTTATTTTTTATTGTTTTTTATATAGATATCTATATATATATATATATATATATATATATATGACTGCAGGAGTTCATCTATACAGTATTGCTCTTTTGTCTTACAATACATGGAATGTTATTCAGTTGGCAAATGCATGTTTCTAGAACATCATTCTGTTATATATCAAATGACACTTGATCTAAATTCATATCTTACAAAAATTGGTCACTTTCAAATGGCTCTATCAGGGAACAAATGTTTCATCTAGAAGTGAGATATAGAAAACCCATGGTCTTCACTGGAGCTCAAATCATGACATCCTTCCAGCTCTAGAAGCTACTATTCTCTCTAGATAATATATCTCAGTCATCAATGAATGCCAACCAGAGAGGGTGTGTACTTTAGCCGTTCGCCATAGGCTAGGTATAACTTTTTAGCTGCTGTCAGGTACAGGTATAACTTATTTCCACTTGGTGGAACTTTTCCATTTTCCCCAATATAAAGCAGAATCATCTGATTGGATAAATTAATTTCTGATCCCACAATATTTTGTATACTCTTCTCTATATCTAACCAGTATTGAGTAACTTTCAGACAGGTACAAAAAATATGTGTTGTATTTGCCATTTTTTCTCCACATTCTTTCCAACAAAGACCATGCCCCATAGATGCAAATTTAGCAATTTTGTCAGGGGTATAAAAATATCTACTACGGCATTTCCATATATATTCTGACCAGTAAGATGATTGTGATACTTTCTTCAAGTGAGGAATAGATTCCAACCATTTCTCATAAGTTATCTGAGTCCCTAATTCTCTATTCCATCTCCCTAAGATATCTTCAGTGGATTCCTTCCAAAAATCTCTTATTGCTTTATATATTTGTCCAATTAAATGAATTTGTTCCCTGCCTTCTATAGCATCCCTTAAAAGGGACATCAACATATGCATGAGAGAGGGCAGAGTATTTAATGTTAATTCTTTCTGTATAAATGACAGAATCTGTAAATATCTATAATGGTGTGTATGGGGAAGTTGATATTTTACCTGTAGTGTGGCAAAAGGCTATACTCAGTTTACATCTAGGTATTGATATAACAAAAGCAGACCATTTTTTCTGCCTATCTTGATGGACCCAAACAGCACCTATCTCCGAAAATGCACTTTCTGTGCCTATTAGTTTAAAACAACCAAAAACTTCACTTAGTGTAGTAGATGCCCTTAGCTCAAACCAAGCCTTTAACGTATAACGAGTTCCAAATGTAAAGTTTTGTAACTGTGCATAAGCGTTTTGGGGGGCAAATATAATAGGGATAATATTTATTAAATCATTTAGTATAAATTCAATAAATGTCCATGTTTTTTCTACCTGAGGATTCAGCCATGTCATCACTATTTTACATGTTACTGCCTTTTGGTAATCTCTAAGGTTTGGAAGACTACAACCCCCCTTTGCCACTGGTAACTGAAACAGAGACCATCTGACCCTAGGCTGCTGTCCTGCCCACACAAATCTCGAAAGATTCTTGCCCAAGATGCAAAGTAGAATTGTGATGGAATAATTGGCAAAGTCTGAAAATAATATAATATCTTAGGAAATAAGGTCATCCGAATAGTTTGTAATCGAGTTGAAAAAGAGAATACCTGATGTGTGCAATTCCCAACTAAATTCTCTATCTCTATCGATAGGGGCTCTAAATTAAACAGTTCCAAATGTTCTAGTTTCTGGGGGAAATTTACACACAAATATTTAATCTTCTTATTTCTCCATTTCAGAGGGATCTGGTTCTTCAGAGACTGAGAGGGGATGAAATTTAAAGATAATAAGTCTGTTTTTTGTATATTTATTTTGTATCCGGCTATCTCCGAGAACTTATCTATCACTTGTAAAGTAGCAGGAATGGACTTTTCTGGTTCTAGGAGTGTTAATAATACATCAGCTGCATATAATGATATAGTAAAACCTCCTCCTCCTCCTAAGGGACCCCTGAATATTAGGATGTTGCCTTATGGCTGAGCCAATGGCTCAATGTATATGGCAAACAGTAAGGGGGAATGTGGGCAACCCTGCCTAGTTCCCCTTCCCAGCTGTATCATTCAATCAATCAATCAAGTCTTTATTTAACCAGTCGTTCATCATTGAGCAGAAGCTCATTTGCAAGATGGACCTGGGTGGAGCATGAACAATTGTATATACAGGTCAACACAGGTATTTACAAGGCAATACAGATACTACTCTTTTCAGAGAGGAAGAAAAAGATGTTCATATGTACATAGAATTATACAGATATTGTACAGATTACATGGTATTTACATACATAGAAGTGTCTATAGGAAGATAAATCAGGTTATCTAAGGTTTGCAGCAGGAAGTAGAGGAGAAAATAAAATAAAAATATACACACCAGGTAGAGGTGAGTGAGGAGGAAGGAGGTAGGGAAGAAGGCTAGGAGGGCACGGTGCACAGAAAGAGTTGGTAAAATGGGATGTAGAAGGTGGATTGAGAAAAGGAGTATGTGGTATCCGGGTTGAATGCTAAAATACGGGCATGGTAGGATGTCACAACCCAGGTAGTGAGCTCTATCCAGGTTGGAAAGGAAGACTAAGGGATGGACAGGCCTAGTGTTGATAAGACAGGGGATAAGAGAGAACAATTAGGCTGGTGAGGAGCAAGCTGGGATCAATACTTAAAACTGGGTCTAGATGTGGCTATATACCAGTGCAGACACGGTACTGGGTCTGAGTGGGTGAAACAGTTACATACTTCTCTGAATGTATGGAAATAAAAGCATCTAAGAGCACTTATACTGATTAAAGTGCTTAATTTGAGGTTTTGTAGATCATTCCATAAGGTAGGTAGCATGAAGCTTATGGCTGCCCTGCCAGAAGCAGGATTTTTGCTTTAGGTACTTTAGGAGTAATAGCTGAGTAACTTCTTAATCGTATTTCCCAATTATACTCAGGGAAGACAACAGGAGATACAGTAAGGCAACTCAGTTAGTAGAGATGGCTCTATAGGTCCAGACAAGCGGCGTTTCTGTAGCACCTGAACTTTAGTGATGTCCACCCTGCCGCATATGGGATGCAGTGATGCGTGTCGAAGTGAGTCCCGTTATAAACCTCAGTGCTGATGGTAAAGTGTGTCCAGTTTAGCCATGTAAGAGTTGGGGCATTGGCTGTAGGAAATCCAGTAATCAACCAATGATAGAAAATGGATGGACCAGTTGTTTCTTGGCATCTCTGGTGAGAATTGGTTGATTCACAAAAACAGTCAAGCCTTTGCTGAAATCGTTTTAGCAAGTCCTCGATATGTTCAACCAAGGAGAGTCTTTGGTCTATCAAACTCCCAGATACTTGAATTTTGTAACAAATTCTAGTTTTTCACCTAGAACTGTGGTAATTTGGGGAACTGTCCCACTGGACACAGGGTTAGCTGTCACTGGATAAAAGGGAGAGGACCATCGCTTTGGTTTTTGGCATTAAGGGTAGCTTTTTTGGAGGTTGGCTTTGCAAAGGTTGAATTCTGACTGTAGGTCATTGCAGGCAGCTTCAGGTATTGGGCGACTCACGTGAGAACTGTATCATTTGCAAACAGATGGATTTTGGCTTCTTTTATACGTAGTCGATGTTATTAATGTAGATTGTAAAAAGTAGGACCTTAATATAGAACCTTAGGTACCCCTCTTTGCAGAGTTTTTAAGAGGACGAAGACTCTCGGCTTTAAGTGCCAGAAGGCACCCTGTAAGATAGTTAGTAAACCAACACAGAGAAGGGTCCACACCTATGGTTTGAAGGAGGAGAGGAGCAGACTATGGTGACGCGGTGTCAAAGCCTTGCTTAGATCAAGGAAAACAGCACAAATAAAGTTTTTGCTCTCAAGATTCACGCTGCCAGTCATTAGTAACTTTGGCGAGGGCTGAGATAGTGCTATGTTTAGCTCTGAATCCGGACTGCATAGGATTTAGCAGTTCCCTAGACTCAAGGTGAGTCCTCAGCTGTGCATTTACAATTTTCTCTAGGAGCTTGGACAGGGCCAGAAGGAGGAAAGTGGCCTGTAGTTATTAGATCACCAGGGTCACCTGAGTTTGAACAGTGGTATGACATGTGCTGTCTTCCATATAGGTGTAAGGTGCCCTGAGACGGGATAAGTTAAAAAGGTGGGTGACGGGTATTGCTAGTACATGGTAGGCAATTTTTAGGAAGTAAGGGTCAAGGGTGATGGCCCCAGCACTTTTTCTAGTATCCAACTGAAGCAAGAGGTCTTCCACCTCTTTCAGTGGGGCAGGTTGAAGCGAGAAAGGCGTCGAAGCTATCGGAGTTTCAGGCAGTTGGCTGGCAGTCTGGGAGCAAAGTATGTTTGCAGGGAAGTTATCAAATGCCATGCCTGCAGTAGCAAAGTGGTTATTGAATGTGTCAAGTATATCCATCTTTTGGGTTATAGTCAAGTTGCCAGAGGTAATCTTGGTGGAGTAATTTCCTGGGGAATGGCCTAGCAGATCATTGATTGTGTTCCAGAGCTTGATTGGACTCTTTGTGGCAGAGTCGAGTTCGGTTGAAGAAGGTGGCCTTCGATTCTCTGATTGTTTGATACATAAATTTGTAGTCTCCTGAACCTGGTTCAGTCCTCTGCAGTGTTCAGTCTGCGTGCTTTTTCCAGAGCTTATCTCTTTCTAGAAGCAAGGACTTGATCTGAGAGGTGAACCATTTACAGGTTTTGGTCCTAGTTCGAACTTTAATCAGGGGAGCATACTTATTAAGGGCCCTTGATAGAATGTTGTGGAAGATATTGTAAGCTGACGTAATCATTTTGGCCAGGTAGAAATCTTGCCACTGAGGGGAGTACTTAAGTTCATTTAGGTAGGCATGTTCATTGAAGTTGTGCCTGGATCTCTTCATAGAAAACTTCCTGATGGGTGCTGGGTTGTTGGTGGATCTTACTCCCGCAATAAAACAATGGTCGCTGGCACCTGAGAAGAAGACATCAGCATGGGAGAAGAGAGGAGGTTTGCTCACCATTAGCACATCCAAAAGTATACTTTTACTGGGGTTCTTCACGTGTCCATTCACTTTAACATATGCCTTTGGAAAGGTATAGATTCTCTGTATCATGCTAGAGAATTCCCCAGGAATTCCAAACTTGCACAAAGTTTCCCATAAAAAAGGCCAACTGATGCGATCAAAAGCCTTGTCTGCATCAAGGCTGAGCAACACTGCCTGTATCAGTCTCTGATTTAAGTGGTCCAACAAATGGATCATTCAACGTATATTATCTGTGGTTCTCTGGCTCGAATTAACCCAGATTGATCTGAATTAATCAAATATGGTAACATTTCCTCTAGTCTATGTGCCCATATGGACATTAATAACTTGTAGTCCATGTTTAGTATCGATATTAGCCTATATGAAGTAGGCAGATCTGCTGGCTTGCCCTCTTTTAATATAGTTGAAATATTAGTGTAATCCCATGAAGGAGGAGGAGGACTCTCCTGTTGAATTTCTAAAAAGGCCTTTAGTAGTAAAGGGGTTAGTTGTTTACTAAAAGTCTTGTACCACGCGGACGGAAATCCATTTGGGCCAGGGTTTTTTAATGATTTACTTTTCTTTATAGCACGTCTGACTTCCTCTGATCTGATAGGGGCTTTTAATCTGGTTTCCATTTCCTTAGTTAGCTTTCTTAATGTAAGGGGAGAAAAAAAAATCCTCAATTTTGTTAAATTCTGGATCTTGTGGTTTCTCATATAGCTGCCTATAATATTTCTGGAACAGTTGCAGTATCTGCTGAGTTAAGAGCTCTTGTTTTTCTCTCCGGATCCACTAAATGTGTTATGATAGTGGCTGTCCTATGTCCCCTAAGCCTCCGGGCTAAATTTCTTGCCCCTTGAGGCCCTCCTTCATACCTATATGTTTTTAAATAAAAAAGTGCCTGTTGTGTTTTTTCGTCTAAATGTTTCTGGAGCTCAGCCTTTGTCTGATTAATCTGGATTTGGGCAAATGTAGTAATAGGGATAATTTTGTTTGTATTTCCCTTAATTTCTTATCTAATTCACTATATCATGTTTCCCAATATATCTTCTTGTATGCTTAATATGCAATTATCTCCCCCCCCCCCCCGATCACAACCTTCAGAGTATCCCAAACAATTGTATTGGATGTCTCCTGGGACAAATTTTCTGCAATAACCTGAGCTATTTTTGACTTAAAGTTGTCCCTAAAAGCTTTATCCTTTAGGAAGGATGTATTCAGGCACCACCAAGTGGATTTCCTTGGTATATTAAAATCTAGCCTCAAAAATAGGGGAGAATGATCCGAAAGAAATCTAGGTCCTATAGTTAAATCTTGTAAACAGTCCAAATGTTCTTTTGAAATGAAAAAGTAGTCTAATCTTGAGTAAGAATTGTGTTTAGGGGAGAAAAATGTATATCCCCCAGAAAGAGGATAAAAATGTCTCCATACATCGATTAGACCCAATGCCCTAAGTTGAGATATAAACAATCTTTGAGCTGACGTTAGCCTATATTTGAAGGGTGCAGAGGAGTCCAACCGAGGTGTCAAAGTTAAATTGATAACTGCCCCTATTATAAGACAGCCATGCACAATGCCTAGAAGCTTTGCAAAAAATCTTTTAAGAAGACAAACTGATGTTAGAGGGGGAAAATACACATTCACTAACGTGACCTTTGTCCCATAAAGGGTACCTTTTAAGATTACATACCTTCCCTCTGAGTCTACGAACTGTGTTTCTAAATGAAAAGGAGAGGTTCAAGGTTATTAAAATGGTACTCCTCATCATTTCCCTGCAGGAAAGGACAACACACATACCCAAAATCTGCCCCCCAATTCAATTTTGCATGTTGGGTATCTGTTAAGTGTGTTTCCTGGCGGTAATAAAAATCACTGGGGTGTTTCTTAATATATTGGAACAGTCTGGCCCTTTTGATGGGTTTGTTAAGCCCATTTATATTAAGCGAGAGTGCTTTTACTATCTGATTAGCCATCTTATTCCCTTCTGGAAACGTTCTCTCCTGTTGTCCCCATCTTAATAATCCAATTCCTGAAGAAACCCATACTGATGTCCCCCGGCCATCTTTCTGAACGTCACTTTTTGAAACATTTTATGCCTTTCCCATTTAGATTATTCTTAAACATCTCCTGCTGTGAGCTTATCAAACTTTTTGAAATCTGAAGCAAATTATCAGGATATGTCTGACCTTTTTCTTGATAACTATGTACATACACTGTGTTCCAAATAATATTGACTTCCAAGGTAGGGGAGTCTAAATATCTACTCCCTAAGTGTGCCTCCAGATAGTCTGAGGTCCTGGAGGATCTCTGGTAACACCAAATGCCCAGGCCTCCTGGGGATATATTACTCCCCTAATAAAAATAAAAGATAATGTGCAGACAAGCTAAATAAAAATCAAACTGTTAACTCAAAATACCCTGCCTGTCTGTCTTTGATTTGAAATGGGCTTCCCTGTTAGATCTGCAGATGCTTCCTTCCCCCCCCCACCCCCACAAAGTAAATTGTTTGTTTTATTATTAACTAAATTCTGTAGTATACAACTATGGCAGCTTTTCTTAGACCCTTATATCAATTTAGCCCTGAAAACAAATCAAACAGCCCTCAATAATCTGCTCTTTAAAGTTATATCTGTTGCTTTCTTCAGAGCAATCGTCAGGGCCAGTTCGAACAGCCAGATCGAAAGTCTTACTTGTTTCTTTGTTATGGCAGAGTTTTCTGCAGGTAAACTTATTAAGCATTCCTTTTCTCTGTCCAACCTCCTGTGAGAGAGTTGTCATCTAATAAAGATTCCAGTTCAGACAACTGAATTCCCAGTCCCTCTCATCAGTCATACTCTTTCAGAGACCTCTATCCAGAGGACTCTTGAGAAATCCCAAGGCAATCTTCATCTTCTATCAGTCAGGTTCTTCCCCTTGCCGATCAACAAAAATGTGCCAGGTGATTAGAAGTGTTCCTCCTCTTTGCTATCTCTCCACCATTCCGTGCTCTTCCTAAATTTACTGCTTGCCACGGTGCTGGGTCAGCTCTCTGCAATCCCAATGTGGATTTTGTTTTTATTTGAATTCCCACTTTAAGGAGCTCCTCTCTGTCCTTCTCTGCAGTATGAAATTCCTTCCTTCCCGATGGCAGTTGCACCACAAGCCTGGCTGGGTACAGTGTTGTAAATCTGATGGCTGCCTCCTTCAAAGCTGGTAAGATGCCTACATGTGCTCTGCGATTACACATAGTTTGTGGAACGTAGTCATTAGCTACATAGAAACGGGTTTGTCCATAAAAGACCTTGCCTTTTCGCCATGCTGCTGTTAATACTGTCTCCTTGACTGCATAGCTTAGACAGCGCTTAATAATAGATCGGGGCCTAGCATCCGGATCTGTAGGCCGTGGGCCCAGTGAACGGTGAACTCTCTCTAATGATAATTGAATATCAGAGGGCAATTCAAGAGCTGTTTTGAGCAAAGTAATAGTAAACTCAGTAATGTCCTGACCTTCTGAGCCTTCAGGAATGCAATATAATCTTAAGTTCTTTCTGCAAGCTCTATTTTCTAGATCTTCTTGTTTTTTTCTTGCAGTTGTATACATTGATCTTCTTAGAGTTGAACTGTATTCTCCATGTAGTCTACTCTGTTCTCTACTGCTGTTATCTGTCTCTCCGATGCATCGACTCGTTGCTCCAGGCTCACTACGTCTCTGCGAAGCTCTCCGTAAAGATCTTTAATTTCTGCATGAAACGATAATAGCTCCTTGTATATAGTATCTAACTTTATGCATTTGTGTCTCGCTTTATTATTTGGTATGGTCATCTGGTCCTGCCATTCTGCTGGTGCTTGAGAGCTTTCAGAATCGGAGGGCTCCTTGGCTGACATTGCTGCTCGATTTAATTCTGCTCACTGCTGCCTGTAGTTGTACTGTTTCTTTTATTTTTCTTCTTTAAGTTGCTTCTTACATAAGTCCCTGATATCTGGATCTTGTTTATTTTAATTTGTTTGTTGTTAAGAACATCAAATTGGGAAGATTAACAGGGGGTGTAGTGGAGCTCTGTGTTTACACCGCCATGCTGCTTGGAAGCCCAACTAGAAGTCTGCTCTGTAGTGCTTTTGTATTCGCAATTGTAAATGCCTAGCAAGTATGCCATCATCAAAGGTCACATTGATCTGTAGTGCTCTTGTATATATTGCTATGCTGTTTGACAACTTTTCACACTTTTGTACATATTGTTATGCTGTTTGTCAGTTTTCTACCATATTGTATTGCTCGTCTCTATATTTTGCATTGTTAATGATCTGCGTGTTGAACACCCCGGGTCAACCCTGAAAAAGGGACTGTAATTGTCTCTATGGACTTACCCAATTACCAAAATTCAAATAAATAAATACTCTTCTTCTCTGTAATCAAAATTTAAACTATAAAGCATTTAAGCTATTAAGCATTGACAGCATAGTGAGGAGTTAGATGAAATGGGTGGAAGAAGGGAAGGCGATTGTGGGGGGGGTGATGGGTGGCAAATCAGGATTAAGAGAGGCCCTGAGTTACTGTAGAGGGTGGTGTCTTTGAATGCCAGAAGCCTGGGAAACAAAATGGCTGAATTGCAGTTACTGATGGGAGAGGGAGAGGTGAACATAGTGGCCATCACTGACACATGAGTCACACAAAACTATGACTGGGACTATGCCGTTACTGGGTGCAAACTGTATAGAAAGGATAGGGAGACAGGAAGGGGGTGACACTGTACATGAGGGACAGGATGAAACATAGAAACTTAGAAGTTGACGGCAGATAAGGACTGCAAGGCCCATCCAGTCTGCCCATTTCTTTTTCTACCTTCTAAATGTGCCATCAGCCTTTGCTCTGTCAGTGGTCTATCTATTCATACTCATCTGTATTGCTCCCTTATGCCTTTCCCATGTCTGTTTGAAGCCCTGCACTGTATTCATAGCCACCACTTCCTGAGGTAGGCCGTTCCATGTATCCACCACCCTTTCTGTGAAAAAGAATTTCCTCACATTCCCACTTAATTGGCCTCCCCCTAGTCTCATGCTGTGTCCTCTTGTCCTGCTATTTTTCTTATATTTAAACATGTTAGACTCTTTCATCTTGTTAATGCCCTTAAGGTGTTTGAATGTTTTGATCATATCACCTCTCTCCCTCCTTTGCTCAAGGGTATACATATGAACATACGAAATTTGCCAGCAGATAAAGGCCTAGAGGTCTATCAAGTCTGCTCAAATGTGCAGCTAGCACCCCTTATTCTGCAGCTGCCCTTCCCTTCCACCCTTCCCCTTCATTGACCCTCCCCCTTGTCCTGTCCCATCCCCTTTTGAAGCAGTCCACTGTTCTACTGGATACCACTTCTGCAGGTAACGCAATCCACCCAGCCACTACCCTCTCTGTAAAAAAGTGTCTCCTCATCTCCCTCCTGAACCTTCCTCCCTCCAGTCTCATATCATGGCCCCTGGTGTCCCTCCCCTCCCTTACTTTGAACAGCCCCTCTGTACCTGTCTTGTTTATTCCTTTCATGTACTTAAAGGTTTCAATCATATCCCCCCTGTCCCTCCTCACCTCCAGTGAGTACATATTCAACTCCCTCAGCCTCCTCTCGTATGATAAGTCCCCCAGCCCCTTGATCATATTTGTTGCCCTGTGCTGCACCCCCTCCAGTAACTTAATGTCCCTCTTCAGATACGAGCACCAGTACTGCACGCAGTACTCCAGGTGTGGTCTAACCAATGACCTATACAGTGGCAGAATCACCTCCTCCCTTCTCAAGGATATACCCCTTGCAATACAACCCAGCATTTTGTTGGCCTTTGCAGCTGCCTTCCTACATTGTGTCGAGTTGTTCATTGACCCTGTAATGAGCACCCCCAGATCCTTCTCCTCCTCTGTCTGGGCTAGTTGCACTCCCCCCAGCTGGTGACTCCTCCTTGGGTTCTTCATCCCAAAATGCAGCACCTTGCACTTTTAGCATTACACCCCAGTTGCCAGGTGTCTGACCAGGTTTAAGGCTTTGCCAGATCATCCTGCAACCCTTGCCATCCCCCTAGGTCATCCACCACTGCTCCTACCTTGGTATCATCAGCAAACAGACTGATCTTGCTCTTGATGTCCAGTGATATGTCTGCAATGAATATCCCAAACAACACTGGTTCCAACACCGAGCCGTGTGGAACACCGCTTGTCACTACCCTTGGGTGTGAGCACTCCCCACTCACCACCACCCTCTGTTGCCTTCCCTGAAGCCAGTTCCCTACCCATCTCACCAGCTTTGCACCTATTGAGCTCTGTTAATCTGTCCTCATATGTCTTCTGATGCAGTCCCTGCACCATTTTGGTTGCCCTTCTCTGGACTGCCTCAATTTGGTTAATGTCCTTGTGAAGGTGTGGCCTCCAGTACTGCATGCAATACTCCAGATGGGGCCTAACCAGTGTCTTGTAAAGAGGAATTATTACCTCCCTCTTATGACTTGTGATACCCCTACTAATACACCTCAACATCCACCTAGCCTTACCTACTGCTTTAGAAGTCTGCTTGGATGATTTTGGGTCATCGGTGATGATGATGCCCAAGTCTCTTTCTTCCTTTGTGACTGCCAGCAACTCCCCTCCCCCAGCCTATAGGTGGCTTCAGGGTTTCTCTTCCCTATGTGCATGATCTTGCACTTCTTTGCATTGAATCTCAGTTACCACTCTTCTGACCATTTTGCATCAGAGAAGAAGAGGCAGAGGGTGAGACTGAAACATTGTGGGTACAGGTACAGTTCACTTGGGGGAGAAAATAAAGGATGAGGGTGGCCTACAAGCCACCTTCCTGGGAAGAGAAGTTGGACAGGGTACTAGAGTCTCAAATCACGGAAATAGCCAGTAAAGGGGAGGCAGTAATTATGGGGGGATTTGAATCTAGCTGGGATGGACTGGAAAATCCTTGCTACCTCCTGCACTAGGGAGCAAGTTCTGCTGGATGCATTACAGGGTGGTTTATTGGCCCAGGGTGTCATGTAATCATTAGGGAGAGGGCTGTACTGGTCCTCGTCCTGTCCAACTGTGAGCATGTTCTGGATGTGAAAGTGGAAGTATTTCTTGCAGGTAGTGACCACCACACAGTGTGGTTCCACCTGAACATGGACAGAGGGATGGTCAGTATCAGAACAAGGGTTTTGGACTTTAAGAGGGCTGACTTTGGTAGGATAAGATAATTTGTATTAGGACACCTTGCTTGGATCAGAAGGGAAATGGATGTAGAATGGAAATGGGCAATAATAAAGGAGGGACTGATGGAGGCCACTAGTGAGTGTGCCAAAATCAAAAGTAAGAAAATAAAGCCAAAAAGCCAAGCTGGTTCGGAACAGAGGTGGAAAAGCTGTAGGTGACAAGAGGACAGCCTTCCAGAAGTACAGATGTTCTCAAAAGGAGGAGGATAGGATAGATTACGCTGTTAAGTCAAGAGAGGCAAGCAGAATGGTTAGGGTGTCAAAGGTTAAAAGGGAAATGCAGCTAGCATAGGGTAAAAGCAGGGAGAAAAGGCTTTTCCCCCCACTATATAAGGGAGAAAAGGAACAGAAAGGATGCAATGGATTAAAAAAAGAAGAGTGGTTTGGCAGAGGGTAGTGAAGAGGAAGCAGAGGTACTTAAGAAGTATTTCTGTTCAGTCTTCACTAGAGAGAAAGACATATCAGTGCCATAAGGGATGGGGGGTGGAGACCAGGAGAGGGGAAGTCACAGATGGTGTCATTCAAACTGATGGGTTAGGTAAGAGCCTAAGGGCCCTGAAGATGGATAAATCCCCAGGGCTAAATGGCATAGAAACATAGAAACATAGAAGCTGACGGCAGATAAGGACCGCAAGGCCCATCCAGTCTGCCCATTTCTTTTTCTACCTTATAAATGTGCCATCGGCCTTTGCTCTGTCAGTGGCCTATCTATTCATAGTCATTTGTATTGCTCCCTTATGCATATCCCATGCCTGTTTGAAGCCCTGCACTGTATTCATAGCCACCACTTCTTGTGGTAAGCCATTCCATGCATCCACCACCCTTTCTGTGAAAAGAATTTCCTCACATTCCCCTTAATCGGCCTCCTCTAATCTCATGTTGTGTCCTCTTGTCCTGCTATTTTTCTTATATTTAAACATGTTAGACTCTTTCACCTTGTTTATGCCCTTAAGGTGTTTGAATGCCTCGATCATATCACCTCTCTCCCTCCTTTACTCAAGGGTATACATATTGAGCTCCGTTAATCTGTCCTCATATGTCTTCTGATGCAGTCCCTGCACCATTTTGGTTGCCCTTCTCTGGACTGCCTCAATTTGGTTAATGTCCTTGTGAAGGTGTGGCCTCCAATACTGCACGCAGTACTCCAGATGGGGCCTAACCAGTGTCTTGTACAGAAGGATTATTACCTCCCTCTTACGACTTGTGATACCCCTACTAATACACCCTAACACCCCCCTAGCCTTACCTACTGCTTTAGAGGTCTGCTTGGATGATTTTAGGTCATCAGTGATGATGATGCCCAAGTCTCTTTCTTCCTTTGTGACTGCTAGCAACTCCCCTCCCAGCCTATAGGTGGCTTCAGGTTTCTCTTCCCTATATGCATGATTTTGCACTTCTTTGCATTAAATCCCAGTTGCCACTCTTCTGACCATTCTGCTAGTTTATCCAGATCTCTTCTCATTCTGCCCATCCCATCTGGATCATCTACTCTGTTGCAGATCTTGGTGTCATCTGCAAACAGACAAGCCTTACCCTCTAGTCCATCTGCAAGGTCACTAATGAAGATGTTGAAGAGGACTGGCCCCAGGACTGATCCCTGAGGTACCCCACTTGTGACTTGCATCTCTTCTGACTGTATACCATTTACCACCACTCTCTGTTCTGCCCGTCAACCAGTTTGCCACCCAGTTGACCAACTTCTGACCCACCCGAGCCTACCCAGCTTATTTATCAATCTTCTATGTGGAACAGTGTCAAAGCTTTGCTGAAGTCAAGGTAGCGACATCAACTGCTCCCCTTGGTCCACCACTCTGGTTACCCAGTCAAAGAAATCTATGAGATTAGTTTGACAGGACCTTCCTTTGTAAACCCATGCTGTCTTGGATCCTGTGCCCCTATGGTTCCAGGTGTTGCACTATCCTTTCCTTAAGGAGTGCCTCCATAATCTTGCCCACTACTGAGGTAAGACTGACCGGTCTGTAGTTCCCTGCCTCCTCCTGCTACCACTCTTGTGGAGCGGGATCACATGAGCCTTCTCCAGTCTTCTGGGACCTCTCCTGTGCTCAGAGACTCACTAAACAATTCTGCTAATGGCTCTGCTAGTTCCTCCTTTAGCTCCTTAAGTACCCTGGGATGTATGCCATCAGGTCCCATTGCCTTATCCATCCTGAGCTTAGCTCTTGTAGGACCCTTTCTTTTGTGATGGGAGTAGTGCTCACCTCCTCCCCGTGTCCATGATGCTGAGCTGTGGGCCCTGCCTACCTTCTCTTCAGTAAATACTGAGCAAAAGTATCTATTTAGGATGGATGCCTTTACAGGGTCCTCCTCCTCTCATGCTCCCTTTTCTCCATTAAACTTAGCAATACCCCTTTGGATTTTCTCCTTTCACTAATGTATCTATAGAAAGTCTTGTCACCTTCTTTTACTGTTAGGTGCTAGTGTTTCCTCAGTTTGGGACTTTGCCTGCCTTACTGCCTTACCTGCTTCCCTTAGGGCAGTTTGGTATGCCTCCTATCTTCATCCCGCTGTGTTCCCTTATATTTCCTGAAGGCCAGCCTTTTGGCTCTGACCTTTTCTGCTACTGTATTTGAGAACCAAAGTGGTTTCCTTCTTCTTTTGCACTTCCTTTTCTGTCTAACACAATGGGATGTTGCTTCAAGTATTGCATCCTTAATGCTTGCCCACTTTGCCTGTACCCCCTCACCTGTGTTTCTTTTTGCCAGGGCTAGCTTAACTCTGTTGGCCATCTTATCAAAGTCAGCTCCTCTGAAGTCCCATATTTTTGCCTTGGAATGGGATGATTTAGATGTAGTAGCCAAATTGAACCATACCATGTGATGGTCACTGGCCTCCAGGTGACCTTCTATCTGGAGATCTGTGATCCCTTCTTTGTTAGTCAGTACTAGATCTAGGATAGCCCTGTCTCTTGTGGGTTGCTGTACCAGTTGTTTGAGGTCCTTCCCCTGCAGGGAATCCACTATGAGTCTAGTTCTGGCAGATGTTCCTGCTGGTATTGACCAATCTGTATCTGGCATGTTGAAGTCTCCCATTATCAGAACCTCCCCTTTAGCTGTCATGTTTTGTATATCTTCTAACAGTAATGTGTCTATGTCCTCCCCCTGCTCTGGGGGCCTGTAGACAACCCCAGTTCTTATGGCTGTCCCATTTCCTGTTTCCAGGGTGACCCACAGTTCTTCTGGCTCCTTATGTGTATTCTGAATTTCTGTAGCTTTGATATTTTCATTGACATACAGGGCCACTCCCCCCCCCTTTTTTGCACCTCGGTCTCTTCTGAACAGTACATAGCCAGGTACTGAAGTCTCCCAAGTGTGGTTACTGGTAAACCATGTCTCACTAATTGCTACTATGTCCAGTTTAGCCTCTGACATTATTGCCTGCAGGTCTGGGACTTATTTCCCAGGCTGTGAGCATTTGTGTACATGATTTTCCATTGGCCAGATTTTGTGTGTTAGTTGTTGGGTGAAGTTTGGCATTACTCCAATGCGTCGTATGGGGAGACAAACCTTTTTTCTTACCTGGTGATGCAAATGAGCGGCAAACATGCTGAATTCCTGTTTGACCACTAACTGAGGGGAGGGTGTTCTTCCCATTCGACGTATGGGGTGCTGCACCCTCTCCCCTTGCTAGTTTAAATATTCTGCAAAGCGTCAAACTTCTGCCCCAATGCACTGACTCCTTCTTTAGTCAGATGCAGTCCATCAAATTTAAAGAACTTTCGCTCCCAGAACTGTTGCCAGTTCCTACAAATCTGTGTCCTTTTCCTGGCACCAGTCCTTGAGCCACGTGTTTAGCTCCCCTATCTCCCTTCTCTGACCTTCCGTCCATCTGCCCCCTCTCCCAGACTGGCAGGATCTCAGAGAAGGAGATGCCAGATGAAATAGATGATAGTTTGTTACCCAGCCTAGTCAGGTGTTCCTTGGTCTCCACAACTGACCCGGCTGGCGAGATCATTAGTCCCTATGTGCACTAGGACATCAATGTTTTCTCCTGCTTTGTGAACAATTTTGTAATCTTGAGTCAGTGTCTCTCCATGCTGATGTACCTGGGAGACATCTGACCATCACCCTAGCTGGAGATGGTATCAACTCCCCGAATCATGGAGTCTCCTATGATCAGAAGTTTTGGATTTCCTTTGTGCTTGTTTAGTTTTGGTTCCTGATTTGGGTGAGTTTTGTTGTGCTAGCTCCTGTGCATGAGTGTTCTGCTCTGCAGTGTCTTCTGCCTCTTTTTTGATTTCAGAGATAGAGGCAGATACCTGTTTGTAGTGTTTATATGGTTTTGGAGGTAATGTGTTGGAGAGCAGAGAGTGATGGGGCACCTGATTTGCTCCTCCTAACCACCTGCCAACCTCCTGGACCAACTACCCTCTGAGTCGAGGTTTTTCTGTTGGATGCTGGGGAAATGGCAGGTGGTTCTTATAATGTATTTCCTCTTCAATATGAAATTTGAGGGTGCAATCTCTGCCCATGCTGCCGGAGCTGAGCCTAAGATCTCCAAAGGCCCAGCATGTAGGACAGTGTCCTAAATCCTGTAAGACTGTCCTTCTGAAAATTGTTCCACAGTACCTGCAGTTAATGAAATCCATTCCAAATAAGTTGCTGGGTTTGTAACCTAGTCAGAGTAATTAGAAGGAAAGCAAGTAATGGTTTAATTGTGCTTTGTTTAACTTGTTATAACAAGTTAAATTACTAGTGCCCCTGTAAATGAGATCACCTTGTGGAGGCTCCACTGATCCGCCCCTTCCTGCTCTGCCACAGGAAATGTCACAACTGTGGTACCCTATAAAAGGAGTGTAGCGTGGGGTGGTTGGGGTGGGGGGGTGGCTGGGCCTTTCCCCTGCCTAAAAAGAAGAACCACGGATGAAAGAACAAGGAGGTAAGAGCAGAAACAATCAGTCAATAACAAATGCAGTAACCCTGAAAGCTTATCCTAATGTTAGATAAAACTGTAAAACCTGTAAAGCACCACCTGTAATAATTTCAGAGAAGATATACGCTGTAAAACACTTTGCTCCAGAGAAATAAAGCAGTAACAGAAGATATACCTTGCAAAGACAATTTGAATCAGAAGATTACAGGAGTAATCTGTTAGCACACACCTGTAGGCACACCTTGTAATAATGCAGAAGAAGGTATACCAGCAACAACAATTTGAATCAGAGAAAAAATAAAGCAATGAAATGTTAGCAACAAACAGTAGCAATCCCTGTGAGTAAAAAATAAAAACACCACCACACAGTAAATTTGCTTAGCCAAACTAAATCTTAATCCTTCTCCCTTGCTCTGGTAAGTTTCTATACTCTGCCTTTCAAGCAGTCTTAGAAGGAAAAAGCTCAGGTGAAGCTAGGTGCCTTGGCCAGCAAACCAAGTCTTCTACCTGGTCTTGTTTCTACTACAGCTGGAGAGCTTACTGGCATACACCCAAGGGTCCTAAGGAAACTGGTGGAGGCTCAAGAGATTCCCTGGCAGACCTATTTAACACCTCTCTGGAGTCAGGGATTGTGCCCCAGGACTGGAGAACTGCACATGTGATGCCTCTCCATAAAAGTGATCTGAAGGATAAACGGGGGAACTACAAGCTGGTCAGCTTGACCTTAACAGTGGGAAGCTGATGGAGACCATCCTAAATGAGAGATTGGTGAGCTCTCTGGAGGATAGCAGTTGATATCCTGTATCAGCTGGTCTTCAGCAATGCTTTCATCTCCGTACCTCATAGGAAACTGGTTAGGAAGCTAGAAGACCTGTGGGTGGGGGCTCAGTTTGATGGATGAGTCTGAAGTTGACTGCAGGACAGAAGCCAAAAGGTGGTATTTGGTTGGGGGGGGGATTCTCAGAAGCTAGGCCTGTGACCAGTGGGGTCCCACAGGGTTATTTGCTCAGTCTGGTGTTGTTTAATAGATTCATAAGTGACATCATAGCACTAAGCTCTGTGGGAGGGTGGACATGGAGAGGGGAGACAGGAACTCGGGGAAGACCTGGCTAGGCTAGAGAGGTGGTCTGGCATTTGGCAACTGGGGTTCAGTGGTAAAAAACGTAAAGTTATGCACTTGGGGCCAAAAAGCTGAGGGGCCAAACACTGGTTGGATGGTGTGCAGGTAACTAGGACAGAGGAAGAAAAGGACCTAGTTGTAATTATCACGAGTGGCCTGAAACACTTGGCACAATGCAGAAAAGATACAGCCAAAGCAAACTGGATGCTGGGTTGCCTAGCCAGGGGAATTAACAGCAGGTAGGTGGTGGTCATTCTGTCGCTGTACTGGTCTCTAGTGAGACCACATCTAGAGTACAGTGTGCAATATTGGTGCCTTTATCTTAAGAATGATGTCAGCTTACTGGAAATGGTCAAAAGAAGGGCAACCAAGGTGATTCAGGACCAGCAAGGTAGCACTATGTGGAGAGGCTCAGGGGGCTTAACATGTACTCTCCTGAGGACAGAAGGGAGAGGGGGTACATGATTGAGACCTACAACTATCTAGAAGGTATAAACTGGGTGAACACCGAAGGCCTCTCCAGCTGTAGTAGAAACAAGACCACTAGAGAAAACAGCCTGAAGCTGTGGGGGAAAGGTTCAGGAGGGAGATGAGGAAGCACTTTTTCACCAAGAGGATGGCGACTATGTGTAACGGAGGTGGTATTCTTAAAATCCATGGTCACCTTCAAGAGAGGTTGGGACAAGGTGAGGGGGAAGATGCAGGTAGTGGAGGGGATAGAAGGGGAAGGGGGTATTTGACAGAGGTCAAGGGAAAGATGGGGGGCAGTTCCCTCTGTAAATGCAGTGGCAACTGCACACTCGAGCAGACTAGAGAGACCAAAAGGCCTTTATCTACCGGCACGTTCATAGGTTCATATGTAAACTACTTCACCACTTTTCACTCACTACAGCAAGACTTGAAAAGTGTCTGAGCCAGGAAGCTGATACACTTGTTGATGTTCATTGTTGTATGCCTTAGCTTTCACTGGTCTTGGAATCCTTGTTGTTAAAGGCTGGTTTTATCATTGCCAGATTTAGCTTTTAGCAGAAGGTGTGTAAAAAGTGGTCCAATCCTGTTGTCTCAAGTGATGGGCTCTAGAACTGTAAACATCACAAGTTTGTGGCAGGGTGGTCTTGTCAGATAACTTGATAGTATTCTTTGATGGTTCACATATGCTGCAGCGACAATGAAGTTGCCGGCATAAAGTACAGCACCAGCAATTCACTGCCACCAGGCACCATGCTCTGGCTATGTGCCGTCCAGCAGTAGGAGCGACCTCAACCTCGTACCCCTCGATGCGGAGGGCTTTGACCCCCTCACTCCCCACTTATTTATATAACAAACTCTGGGTCACACCCCTGGTGGCAAGAAGGGTAAACCGCAGATCGGCAACGTTGCCTGACACCAAAAAAATTAAAGTTGAACGAGAAGTGTGCAACATTATTCTACCGGCAACATCACGGTGGCAATAATCAGTTGGCACATTAATAGGATATGTTCTTTGACTGGGTAACTGGGACAGAAGATAAGGGTTATGCAGTGTATTTACTCTACTTTGACTTCAACAAGGCATTCCACTCAGTGCTGCACAGAAGGTTGCTGAAGAAGCTAGAGGATCTGGGTGCAGCAAAGAACGTAGATGAGTGGGAAGTTGGTTGGCAGGGAGGCAGCAGAGGTTAGTGGCAAACTGAATCAAATCTGAGGAGAGGGAAATCACCAGTGGAGTGCTGCAAGGATCAGTCTTGGGTCAAGTCCTTTACAATGTGTTCATCAGCAACACGAGAGAAGGAATATAGGGCAAGATATGTCTCTTCGCAGATGACACTAAGCTCTGTGATAGGATAGACAGTGAGAAGGCGGTAATGGAGATGCAGAGGGACCTGCAAAAGCTGGAGAGGTGGTCCAGGGTTTTGTAGCTAAAATTCAATGCCAAAAAGTGAAAAAAATTGATGCACATAGGGAACAAGAACACCAAAATGGAGTAGTGGATGGGAGGGGTTAAGCGGGACACCACTTCTGAGTAAAGGGACCTGGAAGTCATCATAAGTGACTCCCTTAAACAATCTATCCAGTATAAAAAGACTTACAGTAATGCAAGCAGGGTGCTGTGTGTATTGGAAGAGGTTTTAACAGCAGAAGGAATGAGGTATTACTACCTTCCTATAGATCATTGGTGAGACCACAACTAGACTAATGTGCCCAGTTCTGGAGTCCTCACCTATGGAAAGACATGGACAGGCTCGGAATGGTGCATCATTGTGTTACCAAAATGATTCAGGGATAGCAGGGCAGATCCTGTGAGGATCAGCTTAGAGCACTGAACATGTGCTCACTTGAGGCCAGATGAGATAGGGGTGATATGGTAGAGACCTTCAGGTTCTATAAAGGAATGAACAACATGATTGTGAGGAATTATTCAACAAGAGCAGCATCGCTACTGAATCTAGAATATGAGGTCACAAATGAAAGCAGGTGAGGGGAGGTCCAGGAGGGATGTGAGAAAATGTTATTTTACAGAGAGAGTGGGACAGTCTGCCAATGGAGATGGTGAGCGCCAAAACCATTAATGGTTTCAAACACATTTGGGATATAGTTAAGAGTTCAGTTGTTACTCAGGGGTAGTAGTAAAACAGGAGGCAATGAGGTGGATAGTGTAGACAAAGGGAGGCATTCAGGAGGCATACGGAAACAGAGGGAGGAAGATCAGAAGGTATTCCAAATAAAAAAGAAGGGAAACAAAAGGCAGTGAGGGGAACACAGGTGTAGATACACCTGGACAGCCAGCAGTGGCACCAAGCAGAAGGACAGGGACACTCACCATGGCATCCATCAACGCCTGCAGCATCCTCAACAAACTTGATTCCCTCCAAACATGGATCCTACAGCACAACCCTGATGTCCTCTCAGTTGTGGAAACATGGCTAAACCCTAAAATCCCTGATACTTCAGTCTCTATCCCTGGCTACTGCATTTTCAGGCAAGACAGAATTGCTAAACGGGGCGGGGGCTGCGCCATCTATCTTAAGGATACCCTTATGGGTCACATCATCCCATCCCCTAGCTTGGGCAACTCCTCTCAGGTCCTCACAATCTAAATCCTCCTTGGTGCACATAACAAGGAACTCACTGTCATCTCAGTTTACCTACCCCCAAGAGACCAGGATGCTGGCTTCCATAGCATCATGGAATATCTAAGGGTCCAGCAACATCATTCTGAAACCATAATCATGGGTGATTTTAACATTAACTGGCTCTCCGCTGAGGCCGCTGCCTATAAGGATGCAGCCGCAGTGCATCACCTCACTCAACTGGTCAATGCCCCCACTAGGTGTAACTATAGGACAGGCTCCCTTACGCTTCTAGACTGGATTCTATCTAACCACCCTGAATGCATCTCCAATGTTTCTGTACTCCCGGATACAATAAGTGACCACTCGCCTGTTATCTGCTCCTGGTCAAACAAATACCACAAGCCCCTCCAAGCTTATCTATGCCAGGGTTATCAAACAGGGCACCTCCAGCTGTTAAAATCCCATCTAACCAGGCTGAACTGGGCAGTGCTTGACTCCTCAGTGACACCAACAAAGCTCTGGACCTATTTATCAAACATTTCAACGAAGCCTGTGACATCTATGCACCAGTGAAAAAGATGAAGGTCAAAGGACAGACCAACCCCTGGGTTACTACTGACCTTTTAACTCTGCTCAAGCACAGAGACAACCTCTGGCACTGTTCTCGTGCAACTCCGACGCAAGTAGTCATACAGTTATACAAAGCAGCCAGAAATGATTGCACTCGAAAAATACGGAATGCTAAACGTAGCTATTACAAAGAGACTCTGACCAACTCTTGGGGCCAGGGAAATAAATTCTGGAACAACATGAAAGAACTCACAGGCAAGGATCCTGAAGCACCACCCACTATACTCAACCTTCATGGCACTCCTGCACTCGACCTAGGTACCATCACCAGTACTTTTAATAATGCATTTACAAACCTGAAAAGTGTCCTTCCACCAAATTTTTTTGACGACCTCCCCTCCAGCTCCTCTCAAGTTACCCCTCAATTAGAACATACAACCCCAAAGTTTTTTTTTAAGGAGATCCCACCACAAGTAGCTAGAAAATACATTCAAAAGGCCATCGGCAAACAAGGGTACAGTGGTGACTCCTTGACCTGAAACTGCTGGCACAAGTCCTCGATGAAATCTTAGAACCACTTACAAAGATCTTTAATCTCTCGCTTAGATTGGGCCATTTCCCCTCTCTCTGGAAGAAAGCCACTGTCACACCGGTTCACAAAAGCGGAGATAGGATGCTGCACACCAATTACAGATCTATCTCACTCCTACCCCCATTATCTAAAGCGCTGGAGTGAATAGTGTCAGACCAACTAGTTGAATTCCTGGATAAGTACAATGTACAGTGCCCAGAGCAGCATGGTTTCAGAAAAGGGCACAGCGCCACCACTGCACTACTGGAATTTACAACCTTCATCCATGCCACGCTTGACAAAGGGAATTGTGGAGGGGCAGTATTTATAGACCTTACCAAGGCATTCGACACAGTTAACCACCCCCTACTGCTCAAGCAACTATCCTCCATTGGGATCTCCAGCGATGCCCTTCCATGGTTTTCCAGCTACCTTGATAATCGGATCCAACGTGTAAGGATTGCAGGGATCTCTTCGGATGAGAAACCGGTCCTCCGGAGTCCCCAAGGGGTCTATTCTGGGCCCTCTACTCTTCTCCCTCTTCATCTACAATCTCCCCAGTGCCTGCCACCAAAAAATATTACTATATGCAGACGATGCAGTCCTGTTTTCCAGCCACCATGACATTACAGTCCTTGAATCACAGCTGCAGCCTGACTTCAAGCACATAGAAGACTGGTTCAGTTCTCATAAACTTGTCCTGAACCACAGCAAGACTAAAGCCATGTCCTTCTGTAACCGACAGAGCAGGCACAACTGTCTGTCCCTCACCATCAAGAACCACACTGGGAACCCACTCGAACATGTCAAGGAGTTCAAGTATCTTGTATTACCCTGGATAGTACCCTCTCCTACACTCGGCATATTGACACTGTTGCCAAGACCACCAATATACTGGATTGGACTACTACACAAACACAAGCACTGTATGCCATGGATGCCCTTAAACTAGCCATCTACAGCTCTGTCACCTCTGTCATTGACTACGGCCTTGCCATCTATGGCTCTGCCTCAACAAGTGCCCTCTGCAGGATCTCAGTTTCTCTCAACAAAGCCTGTAGACTACTAATGGGTGCGGCCCGACAAACTCACACCTGTGACCTCTATGCACAGGCCAGCTGGCTACCCTTACTCAGCAGAATAGAATATCAGACCTGCTTACTTACCAAAAAGATTCTCCTCGGTCTCATGCCACCTGGTGTTAGCTCACTCCTTACTACCTACAGTGGCACTCAACAAACACGTGGTGCCCAATCTCTAACCTTTCAGGTTCCCAGATGTCGTACCTCCATAGGTCAGCGGTCCTTTATCTATAGAGCCACTCAATGGTTCCATTCCCTCAATAAAGAAGCACTTTCCTCTACTACACTTGGATCCTTCAAAAGGAATCTCAAACTTCACCTCACCTCTACCACTCAATGTGACTGCTTCTCTGAACAGAGATCTCTCTAAACACCTCCCAGCTCACTCATGTCTCACAGCCCACCCTTTCCCAGTCTCGTTCCCTCTGGCACCGGGCCTTCCTTGTGACTCCTTTCCTGCTTCACATCTCCACTGGTACAAGACATTTTCCACCACCATCGGACAGTGGCCCCTTAGCCTGCCAACTTCCTCTCCCGGTCGCACACCTGCAATACTAACTGCCTATGGTGCCCTCTATCTTTTATTGTTACCGCAGCTAGCTGCCTACTCAAGCTGCTAGTTATATGAATATTATCTCAAAGCATGTTATAACTGAGTATCTTTATTTTTTCTTTTAGTTGTTTTGGTTGTTTATAGTGCATTATTTTACTACCTCTGTATGTATGTTGACCCTCATCCTTTGATGTGGAACCTTTGTAAGAGAGCAGTTTTGGCTCAAAGGTATTTGTAATCCGAGAATTTAATAAATAAAAAATAAAGATACAGGAAAAGATAGCCAAAGGCATAGCTAAAGGGGATAAGACTTTCTTCAGGTACATAAGAGAGAAGAGGAAGGCAAGAGAAGGGATACGGAGAATAAGGAGGTAGATGGGTGAACTGCACAGAAGAGGACCAAGAAAAAGCAAGCATCCTGGACAACTACTTCTGCTGAGTCTTCACAGTGGAGGGAGGGGGGAAGCACCACCAGGGAGAAGCAGGAACAAGGTGGGGAGGTGGACACAAGTCCATTTTTAAGGGGGAAGAGTTCTGAAGGAATCTGCAGCTATGAAAGTGGACAAGACTATGGGACTGGACAGGATACGCCCAAGGGTACTAAAGCAACTCAGAGAGGTGCTAGCTGCCCCAGTGACAGCCTTATTCGATGGCTGTCTGGGAACAGGCATGGTTTAGGAGAATTGGAGGAGAGCAGACATGGTCCTTTTACGTAAGAATGGTAGCAGGGAGGAGGATAGCAACTACAGGCCAGTCAGTCTCATCTCACTGGTGGGGAAATTAATGAAAACCCTTATTAAAGGAAAGGTTGATAGAGTATCTTGAATCCAATGGGCTGCAAGATCACAAGTGGCATGGATTCACAGGGAAGGTCATCCCAGATGAATCTGATTGATTTCTTCGACCATGGGACTAGGGAAATAAATCAGGGGATTGCTGTACATGTGGCATATCTGGACTTTAGCAAGGCCTTCAACACTGCTCTGCATAGGAAACCGATAAAGAAATTGAGCAGCCAAGGGGTGGGATCCAAAGTGGTGAATTGGGTTAGAAACTGGTTAATAGATAGGAGACAGAGTATGGAGGTGAACTGCACTCACTCTAATGACAGGGTGCCACAGGGTTCAGTACTAGGACAGGTCCTCTTTAATATCTTCATAAGTAACATTGCAAAAGAACTGGAAGGGAAGGTGTGCTTTTATGCAGATGACACCAAAATCTGTAATAGGGTGAACATATATATATATTGGGAAACTTGAGGAGTGGCCAAGAGCATGGCAGTTGGGGTTCTGTGTAAAAAAAGTTCAAAATCATGCACCTAGGGCATAGGATCCCAGGAGCAGAGTATAGCATGGGGGGGAGGTACTGACAGTCACTAAGAAGGAAAGGGACCTTGGGGTTACCATATCTGATGACCTCAAAATGGAAGGGCAGTGTAACAGAGCAGTTAGTAGGGCTACTGGGATGCTTGGATGCCTAGGGAGAGGTATCGCCAGCAAAAAGAGAGAGAGGTGGTTTTGTAACTATATCGTTGGCTGGTGAGACCCCACCTGGAGTACTATGTTCTGTTCTGGAAGATGCAGCTTAGAAAGGACATAGGTTGAAAGCAGTCCAGAGGAAGGCAACTAAAGTGGTGCAGGGTGGCACCAAAAGCCCTAGGAGGAGAAACTGAGGGAACTCATCATGTACACCCAGGAAGAGAGAAGAGTGTGAGAGGACATGATACAGACCTACAACTACATCACAGGAGGAAAAGGGTGCAAGGTGAGAATCTCTTTCAAATGAGAAAGAGCACTCTGACCAGAGGGCATGCAATGAAGCTGGAGGGAGGGGAGTTTAAGAGGGATGTGAGGAAGTACTACTTCACTGAAAGAGATGTAGATGCCTAGAACAGACTGCCAGCAGAAGTGGTGAAGGCAAAACAAGTCAGGGGTTTCATGCATGCGTGGAATAGACACAGGGGAATATTAGTAAATAGGCAGGGAGGAGGGAGGGAGTGTCAGCAGAGACTAGTAAGAGTCCGTGGAGACAGACTAGGCAGGGATCATCTGGGCAGACTGGTTGGCCAAGCTGTCCTTTTCTGCTTACAAATTCTGTGTTTCTATGATGTTATTATTCACTATGCTCATTTTATCTTGCACTTTCCATTTTGTTTTTTTCTTAATTGCCAGGTTGTCCCACTCACACTATTTTGGGATATACAGCTTTTAGATCTGTCTGTCTCAGATAATTTACCTAAAAATAGGCACACTGCCGTCTAATGCAGTTACTCGGTTACCAAAATCCAAATGAAATATAAATAAGTGTGCTTCAAGGGGATGGGACCTTTAGCAGAGCGCAGTTGACCTGCATGAAATATTGGACCTTCCTGGTGTGGACCTGTCAGGACTGCGCTATTTGTTCTGATCCACTTTCCTTCCTCAATAAATGCAAAATCTATACTGTAATGGATATACTATGCTATCCTGAAACTTGGTATGCCGACACTCGACATACCAAGTAAACTAGCCCGGAATGCAATTCCCGGAAAGAATAACATACCCAACATATGAGTTTGGGCATGTCAGGAATAAGTGTTAATTACAGGGCTTCCCTGCACCTCATGTGGGGGCTCTTCCCACCCCCGTGAACAAAAATATCCAACTCTGAGGGGAGTGCACCCCGGAGTAAAATGCTATTAGTTACGGGGTTGCAGTGTGTAAAAATGTGGTGACCGAACCAGAACCCAGGTCACTTGCAGTATGCTGGCTGAACTACTGGTGGTATTTCCCTCCACACCACTGGGGCAGCTCGGCCAGTAACCCCATCCAGCCATCCTTCCTAGCGTATCACACAGGGTAAGGTAGCATTCTGTCACATCCACTACCTTACCCCGTCGGGAGTACTGGCATCGGGTGTAGTAACGTCAGGTTATCGCCTCTGTTGGGTGAAGCTGACCAGGATACTGCATGTCGGTGTACAGCATTTCCAGCTAACGTAAATATATATTTTGGCCCTTGGAAGCTGCACCATCAGTTGGTGTTTATCCTTACAGGATTCCGTTTTTGCTGGCCATGGAATCCCAGGTGCTGGCTATTGCTAGAAGCTGCTTTTTATTTATTTATTTTAGTCTTTGGTAACTGGGTAAGGTACACTAGGCACAGGTGCCTGTTTTCAGGGGTGACCCGGCAGCACTGGGGAGGTTAAGTGACTTGTTCAGAGTCACACAGTATGCAATTGGATGTTGTGGGAATCAAACCCAGGTCTGTCTGCTGGATGTACCAAGCTCATCCACAGCTCATTACTCTAACCTCTAGGCTATACTGCCAGCTTTTACCATTATCAGGTTTCACTTCTTGCTTTAAGTTGAATGTATGCATATATTTGTGTCGCTCTATGTTGTCTCAGATAATTGATAGTATTTGCCCAGGCTAAACATCTGCAGCTGGTCAAGAATGGTGTAACTCTTCTAAGTTGGAATCTGTAGTAGGAAAAAACTTCAAAGGGATCTGTTCCCAGCTTACAAGAAATGTATTTGCACAGGATTGCCTAGCTGTGGTGCCATATCTCATTTCCAGTGGGGTCCTACAGTACTTTTGCTTAGGGGAATGTGATAACTCTCAGTATCACTGGAACTGTAAGGTTTAAGCAGTGACTTGTCATACAGAATGTAGAACCTATTGAATCTCAGTCAGTAACCCCCCTCCTCACAGATGCGCTGATTTGCATACCCATGATACTTTGTGCTGGGTTTGTGACTTTTAATTGTATTTATGCCATTTATGGAAACATGGCTGACAGAAACATTGTGGCACAGCACAATTTCCAATAAGGTTGAACTAGACAGAGCTCATAGAACCCCAGCTCAAAGAAAATTGATCCATCAGAAATACCCAAGGATAATACATGGAAAATGTTTTAGATATCCTCCCAGCCCCTCACCCCACCCATCCCAGGTCCGAGATTTCCTTTATACCAGGGATTCTGACATCACTTCCTCAAACGGGCAAAGGATATGCACCTGTCATAGCAGAAGCAGACATCCAGGAAAGGAACAGCAGCAAGTGAATGAAGAGGTGACTGCTATCTCAGTGGAAGGGAAGTAACTGCAAATCAAGGAGCTTTCATTGTTACTTCTTTGCATTGCTATTGCATTGAGGAAAGGAGGAGTAGGAGTTTGAAGACGGTTGTGCAATAGTTTCTTAAAGTCTCTTTTTGGGTGTGGATAGGAAGGATAGGAAGTAAAAAGCAGTTGCTCAATCTATCTAAACATGTACAACAAAGGGGTAAGGGAAATTAAGAAAATAATGTTTTGCACTGATAGAGGGTAGAGAGGGGAGACTGGGGGAGTGTTTGGTATCCTGCATCTGAAGGGTGGGGGTCGCTGGTGGGCAACAACAGCAATGGATAGGATGAGTGGCTGCAACAACTGTGGTGTACCAATCTTCTAAAAAATGCCTGGAGTTTGAAGGCTGTTTAGTGCAACCACACAGAGAAACTTAGAAAGGAGATCGAGGGTCTGCAGGAGGAACTAAGACAGGCAAGACAGACTGGGGTGGGTTTAACCCAATACTGGAGGGGGAGGAGGAGGAGAGGGGAGATGAGGAAGGTGATTTGAGCTAACAGTGGTGAGAAGAGGGTCAGAAGAAGGGAAGCGGAGACAAATGGGCCCAGGCCAGGAAGAACGATTGCCAGGGAAACTAGGTCAGGAGACAAAAGACAAATGGAAGGAGGAGATAGGGACTTGTGAGGGGAGGAGAAGAAGTGGCAAAAGTCATGGAGTGGAAAGGAGAGAACAGGTCACTATGAAGAGAGAGGGGGTGGGCACTTGTGAAGGGTCTTCAGAAAATAGTTTTGCACTGCTAGAGAGGAAGAAGGAGGAGGGAAATGATGCAATTGGAGGAGTAATTGATAAATGCCTGGACCAAACCGGTACGGGGGGAAGTTCTGCTGGGAGAATTGCAACAGGGGCAAAAAGGGGAAATAATGTGCAGGGGGGAAGAAGAGGAGCCAGAAATGAGAGATGGAGATGAATGGAAGCAAGCAGGGAGTAAGAGGGGTAGAATCTTAGTGCTGGGGGACTCAATACTAAGAGGAGTCAGGTACTGTAGGGTAGCAAGGGGGAGAGGCACAGTCGCATTTGGGTGGAGGCCATGCCAGGAATGACAGTGGAAACGGTGAGACAATCTGTTCTGAAATATGCTAGAAGAGGTAGGGACAAGCCTCATTTAATTACACATCTTGGGACGAATGACCTGGCTGACATGACAGCAGATATAGTCCAGAGGAGGTTTGTGGAACTAGGACAATTATGTGAGGGAGCAGGAAGATCAGTAACTTTTTCAGAGATACTTCCAGTGCCCAAGGCAAGCACAACAAGAAAGCTGAGAATAGAAGAATGTAATGGATGGCTAAGAACCTGGTGTTATGCTAAAGGGTATGGGCTGTTAGGAGGGTGGGGAGAGACCTGGGAGGACAGTAGTCTCTATGCCAAGGACAGACTACACTTGAGTGAGGAGGGAAAGAAAGTGTTGAAACAGAGGATGGAGGAGTACATAGAGGAAGTTGGGAATTTAAACTAGGAGTGGGGGGTAGCAAGTGGGCAAGAGACATGCAGAGACCACAGGTTGGAAAACCATATGAGCTTACCCCCCATAACAGTGACAAAGGACAAATGGCAAGTACTATTGGTGATGCTAGGAAACGAGGGCAGGATGGGAGGGGTGGGAAAGGGTGGAAGGTGGTTACCCTTAATGCTAGGAGCCTTGGGAGGAAAACTGCAGAGTGACAGGTGCTCATGGCAGAGGGAGAGGTGGACATTGCAGCCATCACAGAAACATGGGACACCCAATACAATGACTGGGACCTGTCTGTACCAGGGTACAGGTTATTTCGTAGGGACAGGGTGATTGGGAAGGGAGGAGGTGTGGCACTATATGTGAAGGAAGGACTGAAGTGTGTAAGGGAGGAAGGGGGAGGAGGGTAGTACGGAGTCACTTTGCATGCAAATCCAGGATTCCAAGAATAGGATTCTTAGAATGGGAGTGGTGTACAGGCCACCATCTCAGACAGAGGAGTTAGACAGGCAACTAGCGGAACAGATCAGGAGGACCTGTGAGAAGGGTAGTGTGGTGATTGTGGGGGACTTCAACATGCCAGGAGTGGACTGGAGTACTTCAACAACCAGAAACAGAAGGGAGCAGGTACTGCTGGATACCTTCCAGGACAGCTTCCTGCTGCAAATGGTCAGTGAACCAACCAGGTTAGGGAATAGTCTTGACCTTGTGCTGGCAAATGGGGACTTTGTGAGAGAAGTTACGGTGGAAGAACCACTGTCAGGGAGTGACCACCACTCAGTATGGCTCACATTGGATATGGGCAAGGAAGGAGTGGAATCTGGCACAAGAATGCTGGACTTCAGGAGGGCCAGCTTTGGGAGGATGAGGGAAGTTATAAAAGGGTACCTGGCCAGAATTCAGCCTAGTATGGACACTAACCAGAGGTGGGATCTCATAAAGCTGGGGATAGTGGAGGCAACCGAAACCTGCTGCAAGGCCCAGAGTAAGAAGGCTAGGGCTAAGAAACCAAGCTGATTGAGCAAGATGATCATGGAAAAGGTAAGGAGAAAAGGAGCTGCCTTTAGAAGGTACAAGAAAACAGGGAGAAGGGAGGACAGGGAGGAGTACTTGACAGAATCGAAGGAGGTGACTCGGGCAGTAAAGGGAGCCAAGGCATCTATGGAGCTCAGGCTGGCACAAGGCATTAAGAAGGGGGAGAAGGACTTCTTTAGGTACATCATGGAGAAAAGGAGCTGTAAGGACCACATAGTAAGGATTAGGAAGGAGAGGGGTTGGGTGGAAGCAGGGTGCGATAAGGCAGAAGCACTAAATGATTACTTCTGCTCGCTATTTACTAAGGAGAAGAGGGGGGTGACACCCAAGGGGGGAGGAATGGCAGAAACAGGGGGTGACAGATGGGGAAATCATGGAGGGCAGAGTTCGGGAGGGTTTGAAGGCACTGAGGGTGGACAAGGCGCCAGGCCCAGATGGCATCCACCCCAAGGCAGTGAAGGAGCTGGCAGAGGTCCTTGCAGGACCTTTGGCAGACCTATTTAATGCCTCACTACACTCGGGGTATGTATCTCAGGACTGGAGGATGGCTCATGTGGTGCCCCTCCACAAGAGTGGGCCCAAGGATGAACTGGGGAACTACAGACCAGTGAGCCTCACATCCATCGTGGGTAAGCTAATGGAGACTATCCTGAAGGAGAGGCTGGTGGCCCTCCTAGAGGCCAAAGGACTACAGGACAGCAGACAGCATGGCTTCATACATGGCAGATCCTGCAAAACCAACCTGGTGGAGTTCTATGACTGGGTAACTAGGCAACTGGACAGGGGCCATGCAGTGGATGTCCTGTATCTGGACTTCAGCAAGGCATTCAACTCGGTGCCGCATGGAAGGCTGGGAAGTAAGTTAGAAGGCACAGGGGCAGGTGCAAAGCTAGTGAGATGGGTAGGGAACTGGCTTCAGGGAAGGCAACAGAGGGTGGTGGTGGGTGGGGAGCGCTCACACCCAAGGGTAGTGATGAGCGGTGTTCCACAGGGCTTGGTGTTGGGACCAGTGTTGTTTGGGATATTCATTGCAGACATATCATTGGACATCAAGACAAAGATCAGTCTGTTTGCTGATGATACCAAGGTAGGAGCGGTGGTGGACGACCTAGGGGGATGGCAGGGGTTGCAGGATGATCTGGCAAAGCTTGAAACCTGGTCAGACACCTGGCAACTGGGGTTTAATGCCAAAAAGTGCAAGGTGCTGCATTTTAGGATGAAGAACCCAAGGAGGAGTTACCAGCTGGGGAGTGCAGCTAGCCCAAACAGAGGAGGAGAAGGATCTGGGGGTGCTCATTACAGGGTCAATGAACAACTCGGCACAATGTAGGAAGGCAGCTGCAAAGGCCAACAAAATGCTGGGTTGCATTGCAAGGGGTATATCCTCGAGGAGGAAGGAGGTGATTCTGCCACTTTATAGGTCATTGGTTAGACTGCACCTGGAGTACTGCATGCAGTACTGGCGCCCGTATCTGAAGAGAAACATTAAGTTACTGGAGGGGGTGCAGTGCAGGGCAACAAAAATGATCAAGAGGCTGGGGGACTTATCATGCGAGAGGAGGCTGAGGGAATTGAACATGTACTCGCTGGAGGAGAGGAGGGACAGGGGGGACATGATTGAAACCTTTAAGTACATGAAAGGAATAAACAAGATGGGTACAGAGGGACTGTTCAAAGTAAGGGAAGGGAGGGGAGGGACACCAGGGGCCATGATATGAGACTGGAGGGAGGAAGCCTCAGGAGGGAGATGAGGAGACACTTTTTTACAGAGAGGGTAGTAGCTGGGTGGAATGCATTACCTGCAGAAGTGGTATCCGGTAGAACAGTGGACTGCTTCAAAAGGGGATGGGACAGGACAAGGGGGAGGGTCAATGTAGGGGAAGGGTGGAAGGGAGGGGCAGATTGCAGAATAAGGGGTGCTAGCTGCACATTCTAGCAGACTTGATAGACCTCTAGGCCTTTATCTGCTGGAAAATTTCGTATATTCATATGTTCATATATCCTGAAATTGAAACCATACTACAACTGTCAAAAAAGGCGTGTCAATCCAAGGTAAACAGGTGTTGGTATTCCAGCTCACTTAGGTAATAGGTCACTTAGGTCTGGAGAAGTTTTAAGGGATTGGAGAATGGCAGACATTGTACCACTTCATGGGGGGAGGGATAGGGAGCAACAAGAGAATTACAGGCCTGTCAATCTGACCTCCATCGTGGGGAAGCTGATGGAATCGCTAATCAAAGAGAACCTCATGCCCTAACTAAAGAGCAACTGGCTCTAGGATAGCAAACACAGTTTTGTGGCAGGAGCCTGATTTTTTTTCTTTGACTGGGTGACCAAAAAAGTAGACAAGGGCCACACTGTGGACCTGCTGCACTTTGACTTCAGCAAGGCTTTCGATTCAGTACCACACAAAAGGCTGCTCAAAAAGATGGAAGACCTGGGTGCGGCTAAAACCATAGTGAACTGGGTGGGTAGTTGGCTGGAAGGGAGGCAGCAGAGGGTGGTGGTCAACTGAGTTAAATCAGAGGAAAAGGAGGTTATGAGTGGGGTTCCACAGGATCTATCCTGGGTCTGGTCCTCTTCAACATGTTCATTAGTGACATTGGTGAGGAAATCCAGGGCAGGCTGTGTCTCTTCATGGATGACACAAAACTATGTGGGAGGGTGGATAGTGATGAGGGAATAAGTGATATGCAGAGGGACCTACAAAACCTAGAGGGGTGGTCTAAGGTCTGGCAGCTAAAATTCAATGCCAAAAAGAGCATGGTAATGCATCTTGGGTAAAGGAACCCCAAGACAGAGTACTGGATGGGCGGGGTGAAACTTAGCACTACAGAAGAGGAACAGGATCTATGAGTTATCACCAATAACTCCCTTAAATAAAATAGTCAGTGCAACAAGGCCTACAGCATGGCTAACAGGATGCTGGGATGTATCGGGAAGGGTACTGATAGCAGAAGAAAAGAGGTGATACTTCCCCTATACGGATCCCTAGTGGGGGCTTACCTGGAGTACTGCATCCAGTTCTGGAGCCTTCACTTCAGAAAGGACAGGGACAGGTTGGAAACAGTGCAGTGCAGAGTAACAAAAGTGATTCAGGGCCAGCAGGGCAGATCCTATGAGGAGTGCCTTGAGGTACTAAATATGTATTCACCGGAAACCAGAAGGGAGAGGGGAGATATGAGTTATCACCAATAACTCCCTTAAATAAAATAGTCAGTGCAACAAGGCCTACAGCATGGCTAACAGGATGCTGGGATGTATCGGGAAGGGTACTGATAGCAGAAGAAAAGAGGTGATACTTCCCCTATACGGATCCCTAGTGGGGGCTTACCTGGAGTACTGCATCCAGTTCTGGAGCCTTCACTTCAGAAAGGACAGGGACAGGTTGGAAACAGTGCAGTGCAGAGTAACAAAAGTGATTCAGGGCCAGCAGGGCAGATCCTATGAGGAGTGCCTTGAGGTACTAAATATGTATTCACCGGAAACCAGAAGGGAGAGGGGAGATATGGTAGAGACCTTCAAGTTCCTTCAAGAAATTAACACGGTAAACTAGGGTGAATTATTTACCCTGACTACCATCTCAAGGTCACATGGTCATGAGTGGAAATTAACAGGAGGGAACTTCAGGAGAAACATGAAGAAGTTACTTCTTTATGGAAAGGGTGGTGGAACCTTGGAACAGTTTGTCAGCCGAGGTGGTGGGTGCAAGTATAGTCAGGGGATTCAAGCAGGCATGAGAAAGAAGAGAATTGTGGTTGCCTAGGGGCAACAAGATCAGGGAGGAGAATGGGGATAGGACAGGGAGGGTTAGTACCCTGGAGGAACAATAGGTTCCAGGGAAGGTTCCAGGGATTATAGGGAATATGGGCAGACTGGATGGTCCTCTGGTCTTTTTCTGCCATCATGGTCTATGTTTCTGTGTTTCTCAGATATGGGACTGGACATTTATAGGAAGAGAATGAAATTTAATCATTTAAAATCTGCGCAATGGGAGGAAAGGATACAGTTTGAACACTTGATGCCCAATGTTTTGAAGATTTTCCTCTATGGCAAACCATGTTTTTGATTATGTACCAGAAGCAACTGAATTTGCAAAAAAAATGTTTGGGCATAAACCTTGTCTCTAAAGACAAAAATGACCTAAGTGTAAGCTTGGGCAGACAAAAAAGTGACTCTACAAATCAGAACATGCAGTTTCAACCTAAACAACAAGAACAGACAATGCTCAATGCTGAAACATCTGTGCTCCAGAATCAACTGATTGAACATACTACTTTGGGAGAGATGACTTCTATAACTGAGACTGCATGGCCTTGAGAGAATGTAGACAGGGGAGCTAACTCAGATATGCCCTTAATAGTATATGAGGATTCTTGATGAATGTAGCAGCTGTGAGCCCAAACGGTGAAGGTTTCTTCACTCATAACTACTCATAATAATTTAAGCTATTTTCCATGCAAGAAAATGGTGAAAAGAAAAAAAAGGGGGAAAAAGAAATAGTGTAGGCTATTTTCAATGCAAGAAAAGGGTGAAAAGAAAAAAATAAGGGGGAAAGAAAAGGGAAGGAAGAAAAAGTCTATTTTTAACAAGTCAGTGTTATGATTTATGATTTATAGAGAGATGTGGCTGAAGAGTTAAATTAAAACTTGTAAAGAGTTAAATTACAACTTATAAAATGTTAGAATTATTATTTTCTGACTTAATTTGAATGGACTCAAACACATTCCAACTAGCTACAGCTAATAGCATGTTTAAAAAGATGGGCAGGATGATCTGGGGTTATAACCTTCTTCAGGTTCAGCCTATTACTTCTGCCTTGTATTTTGAGAATATTGGTGAGACCCTTTAGTCTTGTTAGGGTCTACCACATACATAGGGAGGTTATGGGGGTATTGTGGTTGGTGGTAAGAGTATTTTAAGAATTGCAGGGGTTGGTATGATACAGGATATTCAATGGTTAATTGATTATACAGTATGTATACAACTATAATGGTGTTCATGCTGACTGTGTTGATGTTTTTGTGTTTCAGAGAAGAACCTCCAGAAAGTATACAGTGGAAGTTGCATGATGGCATTTTTTTATTTTTTTATTTTTTTTTTCTTTTTTTTTCAAGGGACAAAAGAAGGCTACTGCCCATCGAGATTGTCCCCCACCACACTGGTGGGATAATTATACCTTAGGGTTATTCCACTCCAACCAACAATCCAACCCTTTCTTGAAAGCTAGATTAGAGCTGCTATCGACTAAGTGTTGTGGAAGAAGATTCCATAATTTAGGAATTTTTACTGTAAAGTAGTTTAATCTTTTTGTTGTTCTAGTTTTAGAAACAAATATCTGTTTGTTATGGTACCGTGGGGAATTCCAATTAGTTGAGAAATGTAAGCCACAATGATGCATTAACTCCTGAGAATTCTGAATTTTATACAAGAGGAGAAGATCACTTCTTGTACGTCTTGTGCAGAGAGAATGTAACCCCATAACCTGTAACCTTTCCTCATAATCTAGTTTGGATAAATACAAGACCATTTTTGTGGCTCTTCTCTGCACCCTCTCAATTCTGTCAACATCTTGCTTTAAGTAGGGATTCCAGCGGGGAGATCCATAGTCCAGATGGGGCCTAACAAAAGCTCTATACAATGGAATCACACATTCCTGTGTCCTAGACACAATGAACGTTGGATCCGAGTGAGCAAGGCATTGGCTTTCCTGGCTATCATCATACAAAGATCATTGGAAGACAATTTGTTATTAATGATTACCCCAAGATCTCGTTCTAATGGTGACACATGAAGGGCCACATTATTCAATAAGTAAGTCTGCCTAGGATTGTTCTTACTGAAATGCACAACATGACACTTGTCATAATTGAGTGTCATTTTGTTTAAAACTGCTCATTCTTCGATAGATTTTAAATTGTTCCTCATGGATTCTCTGTTTAACACTGTTAGAACAGAGCCACACAACTTCGTATCATCAGCAAATTTCGAGAGAACATTTTCGGGGCAGACCTGCAGATCACTAATAAAGATGTTAAACAGGGTCTGTCCCAACACAGATCCCTGTGGGACCCCGCTGGTCACACTCAGCGACTGAGAAAGTGTGCCGTTAATTCTGACTTGCTGATATCTTTTATTCAACCAACCTGATACCCAATTAATTATGTAATGTGAAAAACCCATTTCTTTCATTTTGTCAAGCAGGATTGATGGTATAGTCTACATACCTCTCTTCCTTCCCACATCTGTCCTTTTACTTTTAATATATAGGATATGGTGCAGGCAAAAATGTTATCCTGGAATATTAACATATTCAGTAATCCAATCAAAAGGAAAAAAACTGAAATACAGCATGTGCAAAAAATGAGGACATTCACGCATGTCTCACAGAAAGTCTTAAGCTTGTTAAGGCATGGGGTAATAAATGACTCCATATTTAAGATAATTCTAAGTCCAGAGGTACTTCCACACTGTTGACAAAAGCAGCAAATGTACACATTCTAAATGAATATTGGGACCTCAACGACAGAACTACTGTATTATAGCTACTATTAAAGTTACTTCTGATATAATGACCATTACTTCAATATATGCACCAAAGTCCAAACAAGACCCTCTCCTAAGCAATGTTTTAAGCTAACCTGGTTCTCTCAAACATACTTAATTGGGGGAGATATTCATTTAATTTTATACTTTTCATTTAGATACTATCAACAGTAATAGATTAATTATGTAGGCTGCTAAAGTACAGTATTTCTGAGGGGTATGGAAGATTTGAATTTGGTAGATAATTGGTCTGTTAGAAATCTGACTGTTAAAGATTTTTCATTCTATTCAAGTTATCATAAAGCATACCAATGTATTGATTTTATTATATCAAAAATATCATGCATTTCATTAGGAATATTAAGTATAATCCAATCACAATATCAGACTACTTCCAATTGCCATTCATGGCTGCATCCAAGGACACTACCCATTTACCAAGGTCATGGAGATTAGATCCACTTTTGCTTAAAGATAAGGGGCCAGATATTCAAAACGTTGCCCCTAGGTTAAGTTAACACTGCCCGGTGGGCAAACGTAGCCTGGAGCACAAAGCAAGCTATATTCAAAAGGAATAGCCCGGGGCAAACAGCTTCTGAATATAGCATGGAAATGAGGCTGTGCAAACTAGGCTGGGAGTGCAGGGCAAACATAGCCCTGGAATAAGACAGCACTGACTATAGCAACCAGGAAGCACAAACCACAACAACAACACAGTGCACAGCGACGTGAGGGCAGGTAGAGATGAACTATGTGGCCAGAGTGTGTGCCAGCAAATGCATGGACCCTGTACAGCTGCAGGCAGCAGCAGATGTGAAAGAACAACGATCAGAACTGTATAATATTCCCCGAACCATTAGTGTCCCGCTAACACGTTAGCCCGGCTTTAGCGAGGAGCTAAGCTGTTTGCCTGATGCAAACATGTTTGCCCAGTGCTAAAATTTGCCATATTCAAAAATGACATGCGAATAAGCCTACTTAGGTAGTCTCTGGGCAAACAGCCAAATTAACATCTCATTATTCCCTGATTTGCATGCAGTTTGCCCAGCGTTACTGCAGGATCCCACAGCTCCACCTGTAGATCATTCTGGAAGTACAGGGGCTGGCCAGGTCTGGCCATAGCTCCATCTGTAGGTCAGTCTGATAGTGCATGATGGTTGCTGCAGGCTACATGTATGCAGTACAGCATAGCATTGTGTGCCCCAGGGGACAACACAGAATATGGGCACAAGCAATGGTGTTGCTGCATACAACCATCACACTGTAGGCCATGCTACAGTGCACAGCAGACACTACAGTAGCAAGGGGGCCGGTAGTGTGAGAGACACAGCAATGCTTATGGTATGTAGGGCAGTGATGACCACTGCACTGTACACAGTGACAGGCCCAGCTTGCAGGTGATTACTGACAGTGGACAGTACTGTTTCATTGTTGTTTGCTCCACAGATGCTGCACCTGTGGGCATAGGATGCTCACAGTGACATATACATGGCCGGCTGTGTGTTCTGTGGCATCTGTACAGTTGTGCGGTATGTGGCTGGGGGGGCATGTAAGATCCGACAGGTACAAAGGTGGTGGGGTATTCCCACTACTGGCCGATGTGCACTGTATGATGTGTCCCAGCCTTGTGGTCACACCTGGGCTGTGGTGAGGTCTGGCCACCCGTACACCCTCCCCTCAATTGCCACCATGCCCACAGTGCTGCATGTGTGTGCTGGCATCTGTCGGACACCACAGACGTATGGTCTGCAGGTGTGTGCTGTATGGCCACACTACCATGATGTCCCCTGTGGGATGGAGCACCCCTTACTATCTGTACTTGGCTGGGACTGGTGGCAGCTGTTGGCATCATGGTGGTGCCATCAGTGAGCAGCATGTGTCCTCCATGTCTGGCATTTTCTAAGTGTCATGATCATATGTTAGGGTCGTGCAAGCCACCCTAATCCCACGCTAACACCGCACAAAGCACCAATGTCATGCAAAGCTGTTTGTCCAGGGTTAAGACCTGCTTTTCCTGGGCAGTAATTTGTATCGCGCTAAGGGTCATGCTATGTCGCGCTAAACACCTTAGCGCGGTGCTAGTCGCTGAATATCTCATAGCGCCTGTATTCATGTTCACTTTGCCCCTTGTATATGATTATGGTTTGCCCGGTGCTAATGCAGTTTGCGCGCGCTATTTGGCCTTTTGAATATGGCAGACCCGTGCTAATCCCGTGCAAACGCTTTGCGCACCGCCCAAAGCTTTGAATATCTGGTCCACGGAGTATATAGAAAAGATCGATGTGGAATTTGATTTTTGTTTTCAACATAAAGTATGAGACACTCTCCGAATATTATATGGGATGCATACAAAGCAACCATTAGAGGTATAACTATAGTTTACGCCTCAAAAATAAAAAGGAAAAAAGAAAACAGAAACAGAAACTGATAACAAGCTTAGAGACTGATATTACCACAAGAGAATTATGTTAGAACTGGAGCCAACTTTCATTTATGCTACTCAGAGAAACTTATATATAACTCTATTCTTAATTAAAAAGCCAGAGGCTGATCCTAATGAACAGGTCAAGTTATTACATTCATGCTGAAAACAGTGGTAAGTGTTTAGTATACATGTTGCAGAAAGACAAAACAGAAAGGTACATTTCACACATTCATACTCAAGCAGGGGATACTTCAACAAATCAAGAAGCTATTAACAGACAATCATTGGATTACTACTAGAATCTATATAATTTTGAAATTAATAAAAAAAGGGAAGCAGCAAAAAATCAATAATTTCTGAATATTCCTAAAATAAATTATTCCCAAAGTAAATAAATTCCTGGACAAATTTATAACTGCAGCAGAAGTACAGAAAGCAATAATTCAATGGCCTTGCTATAGACTTTTATAAGACCTTTGGTAACATAGAAACAGAACGTGTCGGCGGATGGGGTCTGTGTGGACCATCTAGTCTGCCCATGTATACAACCCCCCAAATCAGGCTGCTGTGTTAAGTTTTCCTCATTGTCTGTCCCATGCCAGCTTAAAGTCTCTGACTGTCTTTGATCCCACCACCTGTGGGGGGGAGGTCATTCCAAGGCTCCACCGCCCTTTCTGAAAAGAAGAGCTTCCTTGTGTTGCTTCTGAACTTGCCCCCCCTCCCCAGGCACATGCCATGACCTCTGGGCAGATTGCAGTTGTTTACCTAAAGGAGATCCTGTGCCTGTGCCGTGTTGATACCCTTCAGATAGTTAAACATCTCTAAACATCTCTATCATGCCCCCATCCCATCTTGGTTCTAGTGAGTACATGTTGAGCTGTTTTAGCCTTGCATCATATGGCTCGTGATGCAGACCTTGCACCATCTTTGTTGTCCTTCTTTGTATAGTATCTAGTCTTTCTATGTCTTTCCTAAGGTAAGACCTCCAGAACTGGACACAGTACTCCAGGTGAGGCCTCACCAAGGACCTGTACAGTGGCATAATCACCTCCTTTTTTCCAACTGGTTATGCTCCGCCCTATGCAACCCAAGATGCTGCTGGCCTTTTGCGCAGTCTTTTCACATTGCATGCCAATTTTTAGGTCATCTACGATGATCACCCCAAGATCACGCTCATGTTTTGTTACTGCCAGCTGTACCAGATTTAGAAAGTAATTTTAACCTGGGTTATATCTTCCTAGGTGCATAATCTTACATTTTTTACTGTTGAACTTTAACTGCTGATTCACTGACCATTCTTCCAATTTCCTAAAGTCTGAATCCATCTTTTGAGTCCCCTCAGCTGAGTCCACCCTATTGCAGAGCTTTGTGTCATCCTTAAAAAGGCACACATTCCCATTTAGGTCATCAGCTATGTCACTGATGAATACATTGAAAAGTATTGATCGCAGCACTGAACCGTGTGGAACACCATTTGTAACTCTAGCCTCCTCTGATAGTGTGCCATTTATCAGTACCTTCTGGGTCCTCCCATTGAGCCAGTTTTAAATCCAGCTTACAATTTTTGTCCAAATGCCTGTGTACTTCAGTTTGTTTATTAGCCTCTTGTGTGGAACGGAGTCAAAAGCCATGCTGAAGTCTAGGTACACCACGTCTACTGCACCTCGATTGTCCTGCATTTTTGTGATCCATTCAGAGTATTAAATTATGTTAGTCTGGCAGGACCTTCCTCCCGTAAAGCAATGTTGGTTTGGGTCCAGCTGTCCACTATCTTCTAAGAATGTGACCATCCTCTCCTTTAGTAGGGATTACATCAGCTTCCCTACCACTGAGGTGAGGCTGACTGGGCGATAGTTTCACGCTTCTTCCCTACTGCCACTTTTGTGTAGGGGTACTACCGTAACCCTTTTCCAGTCTTCAGGGACCTCCCCACTTTCCAGCAATTTGTTGAAGAGCTCCGCCAATGGGGCTGCTGGTTCCTCCCCAAGCTCCCGTAGTATTCCTGGGTGTATTTTGTGTGGCTCCATTGCTTTGATGACCTTCAATTTCTTGAGTTCCTCCAGGACTTTTGCCTCCGTGAAAGAACTCATGTTCGCTCCCTTGAGGTGATGTGCCTTCCTGCGATGAGATGGTCCTTTGCCTGCTTCCTCCTGTGTAAAAACTGAGCAGAAGTATTTGTTCAGAACCTCTGCTTTCTCCCTGTCATCTTCTGTTTGCTGGTCATTGTTCTTAGCCAATATAAATATTCCCCCTTTGCTCTTTCTTTTCTCTCTCACATACTGGTAGAAAGTTTTGTCACCATGTTGGACTCCCTTTGCTATCCTTTCTTTTGTTTGAGGTTTTGCAGTCCGAATTGCCTTCCTGGCCTCTTTAAGTAATTCCCTATATACTTTCTTGTCACTGTCCTTTTTTTGTTTCCTTGCATCTCCTGAATACTTTCTTCTTCTCCTTGATTTTGGATGCTATAACCCTTGTGAACCAGAGTGGTTTCTTTCTCCTTTTGCATTCACTCACTAGCCTGGTGCACTGTGATGTGACTAGTGTAATTGCTTACTTCAGTCTCCTCCAGTGTTCTTCCACTCCCCCTTCTGGCCAGCAACCCCGACTCTGTTTCAGACAGCTTTTCATTTTGATGAAGTCCACCTTTCTGAAGTCCAGGACCTTCTGTTTTGAATGACTGATGTCTTCAGTCATGTTTACTGTGAACCATACAGTCCTGTGGTCACTTGACCCCAGATGGACTCCCACCTGTATGTTTGGGATCTGTTATTGTTGGTTAGTACAAGGTCCAGGACTGCTTCCTCTCTGGTGGTAGTTTCCGCCAGTTGGCTTAGATCTGCTCATTGGAGTCTCACTATTAATTCCTTACTCCTTTCCAAAGCAGCCATATAGGAGCTCCAATCTACATCTGGTAAACTGAAGTCTCTGACCAGTAGTAGCTCACCCTTGTTTGCCATCTTTTGAATGTTTTCTAGAACTTCCTTGTCTTTTTGTAATTCCTGAGACAGGGGTCTGTATATCACTCCTACCTATATTGGGGCTTTGTTTCTGGTTCTAAGAGTAATCCACAGGGCTTTGACTTCACTGTGGGTCACCTGGAGTTCTGTAGCCTTGTAAGGTCTGGTATCTTATTTGCCAGACTGCGGGCGTTAGTGCACATTGCCTTCCAACCCAGGTTTCCTACTTTGTTTGTGAGTTTATCCTTCTCCCATTGCATGTCATTTTTACCATTTTTAAATTCCTTTAGATATCTGAGGTTCTTACCATTTGTGATGCACCCCATGCTTTGTCCTGCTGGTGGTATGCTAGTTAAGAGGGAGGAGGGGCGACTGTTACCCTGTGTGATGTAATGAGTGTCACACCCCTCTCCCCATCTGTTAGTTTAAACAACCTGCAAAAATTTTAAACTTTTGCCCCAGCGCTCTGACCCCCTCCTTTGTTAGGTGAAGGCTGTCGAATATGAAGGACTCCCTCTCCCAGAAGGTCTGCCTATCTCCTATGAATTGGTGTCCTTTCTAGTGGCACCAGTTTCTAAGCCAGACATTTAGTTCACCTATTTCTCTTTCCCTGATCTTCTGCCTGTTGCCATCCTTCTCCCAGACAGGCAGAACCTCAGAGAAGGAGATGTTGGATGAAATAGATGCCAACCGATCACCCAGTCTGGTCTGGTGTTCCTTGGCCTCCTCTACTGAGTGATTGGCAAGGTCATTTGTTCCTAGGTGGATAAGAACATTTGTGCCATCTCCTGCACTCTGTATGATTTTTTCAATGCGGTCAGTGTTCCTCCATGCAGATGATCCTGGGAGACATCTGACCACTAAGTTGGGTGGTAAATGGGGCCCAACTCCTTGAATCATGAAATCTCCTATGATAAAAAGGTTCTTTTTTATTTTTGCCTTTTTTGATCCATTTTGATTGTTGGGTATCGTTATTTGTTTTGGTGGCTGCTGACCTGCTACATCCTCTGCCTCGCTATTTGGCTTGGATGTCAGAAGTAGGAACCTGTTTGTTGTTGGTACTGGTTTTTTTGAGATGTTGGTGTTGTGTGAGTTGCTTGATGAGGCACTCACCTTGCCTTTCCCAACCCCCTGCCAACCCCCAGGCCTGGTTATCCTCTGGGGATGAGGTGCACCAGTTTGGTGTTGGAGGTGTGGTGGACAGTTGCTGTTGTAATCATCTCCCTGCAACTGTGAGCAGAAGGAGGTGATTTCTGCCCATGCTGCTCATAGCTGAGCCCTTAGGTCCTGAGTGTCCAGCAAGTAGGACAGTGACCCAAGCGTTGGACAACATTCCTATTGAAGGCAGTCCCACAGTGCCAGCAGTTGACAACGTCCATCTTGGCTGGTTTCTGTAGTGTATACAGTGGACAAAATAGAGAGGGAAAGAATAAAGAAGAATTTTTTGTTTTATTGTGCACCACCCCTTCCTTTTCCCAGGCAGCAAGTAGGTGTATAGGGTCTGGGACTATATAAGGCAATGAGCCTGTGGGGGGCAGGAATGGGGGTGGAGTGGGTGGGAGCTTACCTTGTTGTGAAAACTAAAGTGAAATGAAGTTCTGTAAAGAAAAAAACAATGGTGAAGGTCTGGTGCTGCATATGGTGAGGCTGTTCAACCATTTCTGATGCAGAATGGGTTGCCTTCCTTTTATGAAGCTCTGATTACTGTTATACTATTTCTGATACAGAATGGGTTGCCTCCTTCCTTTGATGAAGCTATTATCATTGTTATACCCCCAAAAAGAAAAGATCAAATATTGTGCTCCTCATATCAACCAATCTTTTTACTTAATTCCAGTTACAAAATCTGTGCAAACATTTTAGCTGCTAGACTGGAGGTCATTTCTTCAAACTGTTATCGAGGAAAATCAAGTGTACTTCATCAGTGGAAGGAGGGGACATAATAATATCAGAAATGCCATGAATTTCTTAAATTCATCAAGAGGCCCTTGGCCATGGAGGTATCCCTTGATGCAGAAAAGTGTTCGACAAAGTGGCATGGTCTTATCTCTTTGATATTTTAGTAACAATTGGATTGGGAGGCAATTTCAGACATTGGTTTTAAACCAGATGCACAGCCCTGAAAGCCAGAATATTAACTAACGACATAACTTCTGAAATGTTTGCTTTGCAAAGGGGAACCAGGCAAGGCTGTCCTCTCTCTCCCCATTACTTTATACATTAATTACTGAACCCATAGTTAATATAGTTAGGGAGGACAAAGATATTCCGGGTCTTTGATATGCAAACAGTTCGAAGCAGTTAAAAATATAATTGTTTGCAGATGATATTTTGCTGTATATCAGTGATCCAATTCCTGAGACAAACATTATACTTGATACAGTAGAAGGCTTTGGTCAGGGTTACAGAGCTAACTGGTTTAAATCTGAGGCACTCCCGGTTAATCCATACAGTTTAATTTTATAGTAATAAAAACTTCCCTTTCACCTTAAATCTGAATTACTTACATATTTAGGGATCAAACTAACCAATAGGTTAAAAAATGACATACAAATATTGACCTCTCTAATAAGGGATTTTGAATGAGACATAGCTGCACAATCTACCAGTGTCATTCTTTGGTAAAATTAACATGCTTAAAATGAATATTTTACCATGCCACTTTATGTTTTCCAGGCCTTAGCTTCTATAATACTAGTATATTATTTTAAAAGATCTGGAAAAATTATTCTTGATTTTTTTTGTGGAAAAACAGTAGAAGAAGATTAGGGAAAGAGAAAATTATGATGAACTACAAATTCACTTGTTTAAAATTCCCTAATATAAATTATACCATCGTACAGCTACTCTGGAACAAATAGAAGAATGGTTCTTTCATAAGCCCCTCCATGGGTATATTTGGAAACTGATTTGTTACCTTATTTTAATAAAATATGCTTTTTTTCAGAATTTGGACAAGCAAAATTGTATTGAAAGGGGTGATAGATATCTTTATGCCACTCTGCATATCTGGACATTATCCTTAAAAGCTTTGGGTTATAAACCAATCATTAATGCAGTATCATCATTGAAGGACAATGGTTTCCATAGCTTTTTTCAACAACACTTCCTGAAACATTGGATGGATAAGAATATATTAAGTATAGGTGATCTCTATGAAGGAAATACTTTTAAATTTTTCAATCAATTACAATTAGCTTGGACTACATAAGAATATTATTTTTTCAGTATTTACCTGAAAGAGATATGCTATGTAAAATGATATCTAAAAACATTAGACTGGAGAAGGGGAATCAATAATTTGAAATAATTTTATACGCATACGATAGACAAATTTATTTCCAAAATCTGCAGTTTTTGGGTGTGCAACAAGCAGCCAGATTTGGAAAAAATAAGTAAGGTTGTCATAAAGAACTTGACGTACATCTAATCCCATAACATTGGGAGCACAGTTTTAGCTCTTAGCTCTTGAAGGATATCATAAAGTAGCAATCAAAATAAAATAGAATACTTTAATACTCATTTTATTTATTATACACCATGTATGTTGAATAAATTTAGTCTGTCAGTGTCAGCATTGTGAGCGCATAGTCTCATGTAATATTCTCTTGTCCATTAATGACATATTTTTGGCAAATGAGTTTCTTATCAATTAATCACATTTTGCTCACAAAATTACATCTTTAGCCCTTTTTTTTTTTGTTAGTTGTTTAACCAGGACTAGCACACTAAGCTGAAAGCTTTTTTACAGGTGCGACCTGGGAGCACAGGGAAGTTAAGTGACTTGCTCAGGGTCACACAGTCTGCAAGTGGGGGCTCTGGGATTCAAACCCAGGTCTGATCTGTTGGATGTCACCAAATTTGCATCTCAGAGCCTTAAACCACTGTGCTATACTGCCTCCTAAGGTATTGTTATGTTTATTTCACATACTGAAGAGCTACCACAAGGTAATGGGTTACAATTCTGGCAATTGGGCTTAATAGTGCCAAAAGAAGTATAACAAGATAGTCGAAAGGCTCTAACTGGCTAAGTGGGAATTATGGAAGAGTTTATTGATGGACAATATGAGACTGGACATTTTTTTTTGACTCTTCAAGCAATCATTTAGATCAAAACTGGAATATCTGGGGATATTTCTCTAAAGCAATGGAAGATAATCAAATATGGACTATTATCTGATATAACATATTATTATATTTATAGATTATGTTAAGGAAATTCTGGTTTAGATGGACTGATGATAATGTTTTAAAAACGCTGTTTTGTATGTATATCTATATAATTACTGGTAAGCAATTTTTTAAATGGGCTCACTGAGTTGATATTTGCTGTAATAATCAGTCAGTTATTATGGCATTCATGCGCCCCATCTATCAAAAAGGAGCACTCCCTCATTGGCTCCTGTTTTGTGAGTGGGCGGGGTAAACAGTTCCAAAAACATGGCAGTTCCATATCTTAGTGAGAAACTGCCATGGGTAAATCCTCACCTTCCACAGTTCCTTTATTTAATCTATTTTGTTGACCCTACCTTAATTATCACCATTTTTAAAGTATCTGGTTGATCCTGTGATTCGCTCGCTTTGGGTAACACACACCATCGGTGGGAATGAGTCTGTGTCTGGCTGCCTGACACAGGTAAGCGCAATCATAATCATGATCGTGATTTTAGTTGTAAGTTTTAAAAAAAAGCATTTAAACTGGGAGCAGAGTGAGCAGGAGGGTGCTGTGGGGCAAGAGACAGAGGAACTGGGGAGTGCTGCACAGCTCAGCTGGGGAATTTAGAGTGGGAGCGGGGGGGCAGAAAGCTGCTACAGCATTTGGTGCCCCAGAGAACTAGAGTAAAGGTGCCACTGGAATTTCTTGAGGGAGAGAGAGAGCGAGGGCGTGTGTGTGCATAGAGACAGAGAGAGAGACAGACAGACAGACAGACAGACAGACAGACAGAGACTGTGTGTGTATGGGGGGAGGGGGATCACAGAACTTGGGTTGGGAAAAATTGCTCACCAGCAAATTATATAAAATAAAAGATGGGGAAGTGTGCATATGAGAATTTAATTCAAACCCTTGGTGTGGGATGCTTTGATAAACCCCTCGGACTTCGCCCTTGGGGTTTATGTGGCATCCCACACCTCGGGTGTGAATTAAATTCTCATATCACACACTTCCCCATCCATTATTCTCTATATATCATGTAAGTACATTAGCCTTTTCTGAAAATAAAGCATATTTGAAAAAAAACTGTATGTGTGTTTACAAATTGGAATAAATCTGCCTTTTGTACCATTAATGCATCTGGTGTATTGTTCTTCTTTTTGATCAGCATTTAAACTATTTCACCACTTTTCACTCACTACAACAATAACAAGACCCAAAAAGTGTCTGGCCCCATAAAGCTCAAGCATCAATAACTGCTCATCCTTGCAAGATTCATCTTTTACTGACCATGGACTCCCTGGTGTTATCTTTTGTTACTAGGATTACTAGGAAATCACAGACCAAAGAGGGCACTAGGCCATCTAGAATGTCTCCCAAATGAGTGGGTAATTAAACCAGTAATTGTTTCAAATAATAAAGCCTATCCAAGGTTTTCTTAAACATTTCTAAACTAGTAATGTCCACAACTGATTGTGGAAGCCTATTCCATGCCTAGACAGCTCTAATCAAATAAAAGTTGTCTCTCTCTCTGTAGTTAACATTTTCGGTACCATTAATTTTTTATTATGGGATCTTAAGCTACACCTGGCATGGCTGTATTTAAGATTACAATCATCCATAATATCTTGATTCTGAAGTGATTTAAATAAAAATAATAAATCTCCCCTTTGTCTCCTTGCTTCCAATGAGTGCAATCCTGTTTCTAATAGTCTTTTTGGTAAGTACGGTCCTTAAGTCTGGGTATGTGTTTGGTCATTGTTCTGTGTATGCTTTCAACTAATTTGATGTCTTTTATTAAGAAGGATGACCAAACCTGTGATTCATAATCTAATAGGGGGTGAACATAACTTTTATAAAGGGGAATAATTAGCTGTTCAGATTTGTTCATAAACAAGCATTTTATTCTAGTTACCATGTTTCTAGCTGATCTAACAACTGTCATACAATGGTCAACAGTTGTCAAAGTGTTGTTAATCATTATTCCAAGATCTTTTACTTTGTTGGAACTTTGAAGTATAGTTTGATTTAGAATATAGGAATACGTCAGCTTATTTTTTCCCAAATGTAATACTATACATTTATCTGTATTTAAAACCATACCATTGTTCCTTGCCCAATTTTCCAATTTACCTAGATCACTAATAATGGCTAGATGTTTATTAAAAGTTACAGCCTCACTACCCAACTTAATGTCATCAGCAAATTTAGTAATCAAGTTATTAATGTCAGTATCAATATCCTGTATATAAACATTAAAGAGTACTGGTCCCAGCACCAACCCCTGGGGAACACCAATACTCACTTTTCCTACACTAGAAATGGTATTATTAACACGTACATATTGCACTCTATTTTCAAGCCAGTTTTTTATCTTTCTAATTAATTCAGCATTTATACCTAAATTTGACAATTTGTCAATTAAATTTGAGTGGGAAACTTTATCGAATGCCTTTGAAAAATCAAGCTGTACAACATCAGATGGAACCCCTTTATCAAGACTTTCACTAATATGGTTATAGAAAGCAATTACACGTGTTGAACATGACCTTCCTTTTCTAAAGCCCTGTTGATTCTTAACTACATTGTTTGAATGTTCTAAGTACTGTTTAATTCTGATATTAAATAAGCATTCCATAAGTTTGCAACAATGAGAAGCAAGGCTTATGATCCTATAACTTTCAATACATCCCCGATTTTTCTTTTTATATACTGGAACAATTATAGCATGTCTCCAATCTTCTGGTACAACACCTTCTTTCAATGAGCAATTAAATATAATAGGGGATAGGCCAATACAGAAGCATTTTTTTTCCCCAAAAAACAGCATTTATATTATCCAGCCCTGGAATGGAAGAGCTATTAATCTGGGCAAGAACTGAGAGAATTTCTTCACATGAAAAAGGTGGTTCCAGTGAATGATCAAGCTCTTGCTCACTGTTGTTATTAGAATATGCCGGTGAAAAGACGGAACAGAAATAATCATTAAATTTGTCTGCTACTAGCTTATCATTATCAATTACTACATTATTATCCAATATTGGTCCCACCATTTTAATAGAATTTCTGCAGTTTGAATTTATATATGAAAATAATAATTTATTATTTTTGCAATGAGCAATTTTAAATGTTAGTTGGGATTTGGTCTTTTTAATAATATATTTTAACTCTTTTTGTGCCCTCAGATAATTATATTTATTAGATGTGGTCTTATCTTTCTTATATTTTGCTAAAGCCATATACTTTACTCAAATTTGCTTTTTTACTTTCTGATTTAGCCAAAGTGGTACCCTACCCTTGCTATTATATTTATCCTTAATTGGTATATAAATGTCCTCAATTTCATATAATAATAATAATAATAAATTTTATTTTTAAAGCACCTTTCAATTTTCAAGGCACTGTACAAACAGGTAATACAAATCAAGCTTTATAATTTACTATAAAACACAAATAAAATTACAGTCTAATCAGCTGCTAAAACAGTCAAAATTCTGAAAAAGCAATTTGATAACAGTAAGTTTTTAGGCCCATCTTAAACCCCTCCACAGAGGTGCACTCTGGTAACCGGTAGGGTAGAGAATTCCAAAGAGTGGGAGCAGCAAAGGAAAAAGCTCTACAACCAGATGATTTTAGACTCACTCTTGGAATCTCTAGCAACCCCTCATCAGCCAAGCGGAGCGATCAGCCCAGGCAGCAAAGAGCCAGAAGGTCTTTCAGATAGGCCGGACCCTGATCATATAGGGCTTTGAAAGTCAGTAAACAGACTTTAAAGGTGATCCACCACCAAACAGGAAGCAGTGCAGATCGCACAGCACTGGGGTAATATGACAGGACCTACATGTCTCAGTCAAAACCCGGGCTACCACGTTCTGCACTAGTGGAAGGCAGTGGATTTCACCTCCAGAAAGGCCAAACTACAGGGAGTTGCAGTAGTCCAAACGTGAGGACACAAAGTCGTGGACCAACATAGGTAACATGTCAGATGGAACAAGGTGTTTCACTCTAGCAATATTCCTAAGCTGGTAAAAGGAAGTCTTGATAACTGCTGACACCTGTGACTGTAGTGTCAGCTTGTCATCCAAGATAACCTCTAGGTTACGCACCTGTTCGGAGGTCAGAAGTGACACACCACCAAGAAAAATTCCTGAGGGTGTACCAGCAGGCAGCCCCTCTATCCAACAACCCAGGTCCACAACCAAAACCTCTGTTTTTTCTGAGTTCAACTTCAGCCAGCTAGAATCCATACAGTCCTGGATTTCTTTCAGACAGTTGTTAAACACTGACAGTGTTCCATCCTGGTCAGGTGCGAAAGACAGGTATAGCTGGGTATCATCTGCAAAGCACTGAAACCTCAGCTCATACCATCTTATAATGACTCCTAGGGCAGTATATACACTGCGAATAACATGGGAGATAGCACAGAACCCTGATGCACCCCACACAACAAAGGGGTTGGGCCTGAGGAATAAAACCCAGACACAACTCTTGGTGATCTCCCAGTGAGGAATGAACTGAACTATCGAAGGACGATTCCTGATATTCCACAAATCTGCCTCAGGCGCTAACAACACCACATGATCCACAGTGTCAAAAGCTGATGAGAGATCAAGAAGAACTAGAATGGAATGTCTCTTCTGGTTTCTTGCCCTCAGGAGATCATTAAGCACCTGAACCAGCATGGCCTTGGTGCTGTGTCTTTTACGAAAACTGGATTGGAAGGGTTCATAGATGTCATGGATGGTTAAATGGTTCTCCAATTGGACAGCCACTACCTTCTCAATCACCTCCCCAATAAAGGGTAGGTTTGAGATGGGTCTGAAGTTTGTAAAACAGTCTGGGTCCAAGGTAGCTATCTTCAAGACAGGTGTCACCACCGCCTCTTTCAGGGAGCTAGGAAACTCACCCGATTCCAGGGAGCACCAGATTATTTGCACAAGGATTGGACCAATGATGTCACTACAACCCAATATTAGGGAGGTTGGTCCAGGATCCAAACTACAGCTTGTAGGTCGCACACCATGGATAATCCTCATGACATCCATGAAATCAGGTCTGCTGAAGGAACACCAAGAAAACTGAGGTACTGTGAACTCATGTTGATCAACAGCATCCCCCTTAGAAGCTGCTGGATGCAGATCTGCCCTGATGTCGGCCACCTTATTTGCGAAGAAATGAGCAAGCTCCCCGCACTATAATTGTGAAAAGGCTTTCGAACTTGTAGACAAACTGGGTTGCACAGCCTGTCCACAGTCCAAAAAAGCAGAGCCAGTCGATTCCTAGCAGCTGCAATCTCCCTGGACAGGAATTCTGCCTTCTTATGGGAGATTGCAGATTGATAGACAAATGGTCCATCAATCTAAGGTGGTTGGCCTTAAGGGCAGACCTGCATCAGCAGCATTCTAATCTTCGCCGCTGTCTCCACATCTCCCTCAGCATCCAATCAAACCAATGCACCTTGGGACGAAGGGAAAGGTGGCATACATGAACAGGAGCAATAGTATCCAGAGTCAATGTAACAGCCCTATTATAGGCCATCACCAAGGTCTCTGGGCTACTGCTCATCAACGCAAGGGACGAGAGGTCAAGGACCACCGCAAGGCCTTGGGAAGTAATAGCCCATAAAGAGCGGTACCTTGCCATCTCCACAGGGGTAGGTCTTCTCAAGGGGGCACTAAAATTGAACCTCATGGTGTAGTGGTCTGACCAAATGATTGGTTCCACCCTCAAATTGAAAATATCAATCCCTAGGAGAAAAACTAAGTCCAAGGAGTGCCCAGATTTATGGGTAGCAGTGGAAACCACCTGTGTAAAGCCCAAAGAAATAATTAATTGGAGGAAATGATTACCAAATTATGAGAGTTCATCGTTGGCCAAGGCATTAAAGTCACCCAGAACCATCAGTCTGGGTGACTCAAATGACATGTCAACGATGAAGTCTGCCACTTTCTGTAAGAATCGTCTCCCATCTCCTGGTGGACAGTAGATGAGTACAATTTGAACGCCAACACCCGCTACCACTGTGCACTCAAAGGACTCAGTCTCCCCCACTACCACACTCGTGAGGCCCAGTTCTGTCTTAAAACAGACTGCAGCCCCCCCACCCCTGCGGACCAGTCTCAGGTGGTGTATCACTGAGTACCCGGCTGGAGTCATGACCTCCAACGTGAGGCCTGGATTTTCATCCAGCCAGGTCTTGGTGATGCAAGCCAAGTCCACCAAACCCACAAGATTGGCAATAATGCCGGTCTTGTTTCTGACGGACCTGGCATTGCATAACACCACCCGAGTTGAATGAACCTTGGAGGCTGACAGGCCCATCTGCCTACTAAATTCCGTAGTGCCCTTGGGTATGGGCACCAGACATGGTGAACCACAGTCCAGATTCCATTTCACCCCAGGGTGCCTTCTGGATCTAACTACCGGATACGAAGGCCCCCCCTTGTCCATCACTCCCTTGTTTGTAGCCCCCACCTCCCTCCTCTCCTTTGAGCAATTCCTTAGTGCCTACAATGCTGGGAAGTATCATAATGGAGAGGGGGAGGATAAAGAGGGCAGAGGGCGTGAAGAAAGGAGGATGAGTAGCGCACCACCGTGGGGATTGAGGGCCAACTCATACCACTATAGTACAACTAAACCAAAAACAAAATACAAAATATTAACTAAAATTAAATAAACCCAAAATTGTACCAGCCCCACCAGGAAGAAAATCAAGTCATACCCGACGAGAAGACTCTTAAAATAAAATAAATAAAACTATAAATGCAATCAAAATCAAACAATTCAAACTTAAGATATATTTATTTATTTATTTATTTAGATTTTGTAACCAGGTAAGCCCAATGAGACCAGAGGTCCCTTTTTCAGGGGCGACCAGGAATTAGTTACAGAAAAAGATATTTAGAAGCAATTATTTACAGTAGTTACATTTGTTACACAAATATACATTACCAACATTATACAGAGGTAGAAGTCAGGTTCACATTCAGGCTCTTATTAGCAATGCATGACATCGAGTTTCACCCCAATTAGTAGGGAATGTAGACAATAGAAAATTGACAGTGTAGTTTTGGAGATACATCCAGGATGAAGGGAGGTTCATGACAGTGCAACGGAAATGAGACCTGTACTAGGGACCTATCGGTTACAGCCACAGAGCCTGAGATTGAGAAGATATAGTTTGAGTCCAGACTTGAACTGGTTAAGGGTGGTTGAGTCAGTCAAGCTAGCTGGTAGGGAGTTCCATAGTTGGGAGGCAGCAAATTTGAAGGAACGTTTGCCTTGGCTGGAGCGTATCCTAGGGATGTCCAGGGGGTGATTTGCAGATGATCGTGTGATATACAATAACACATCCCCTCCCACCCAGTCCTCTCACGACTGGGGAGTGGTGGAAAGTGATAAAATATTTTAGCACTCTCACTGCAGAAATATTTTTAGAAATCAAATAATTCAACTTAACACTTAAAATAACACATCCCTTCTCCCTTCCCCCAGTTCTCTCATGACCAAGGAGTAGAGGAAAACAGTAAAATAAATGGACACAAAGTCCTCCCACCACTTCGCTGTCCAAATCAAATTTATCATGAAATAATAATAAAAGTCTTCAAACCGCAAGGAAGGAGTCAAATTTGTTTGCAGGTGGGTAAAAATCCAAATCTATCAAGATCCATATGGCAGACCAGGTTATCCAAAGGGACTCAAGAAATCTTGGGACTCAGGTAAGTAAAAATCCAAATCCATCAGAATCCAAGCAGACCAAGTTATCCATAGGACTCAGATAGTATCAGGGCTCAGGGCAGTCAGATCTATCTATTGACCAGAAGATAGGCCCCACTCCCAACTGGGTAAGACCACAAGATATAATGTGGCCTAATAAAGCACCCCAGGGCAGACCACGCCAGTTGCCCAACCTGGGAGTCACAAGGGCACAGGACTGTAGTCAATTCAGTGACCACAAAATCCTAACACCCACTTCAGACCACAAATCAAGTGGAAACCCAGTGGGCAGTATGGCTCACACCTAGTCAAAAGCTCTGTATATACGAGGAAATCCAGAGAAATAAATGAAGCCCCTGCTCCTTTTCCAAGGACAGTAATCAGGGACAGAGTACAAATCCTAAACAGTCCAAATAAAGCCAAGCCAAGAGAACTACGAATAAATCCAGATTCCAATAAAGACCTATATTAAATAATGTCCCATAGAACATCCACCGTGGAAGGACAAATCTCACATTCTATTCAGCATTCATCAAATTGATTCAGGAGAAAACACTCTGGCCCATCAGCCACGCGGAAATACTTTCCATTAACCCACAGAGTCTCACAACGGACAGAGAATAAAATCCAAATTACATCCAGAAACCCCTCAGCTACTCCACTTAACTGATGGCCCCAACATCCCACGGTTTACCCTCCATTTGACTCAGGGTTCGGGCATTTAGTCACCAGAGCAATTACTTCCCATGACCCCAAACTCCTACAGGGGACGAAGAATAAGGTCCAAACTTCAGTCACAGTAATCCTCGGATTCACTCCACACCCGAATAATAGATATGACGAAGTGGAGCAAAATATCGAATGGCGAACCAGAGCCTCCCTTCCTCCAGACTCCTCAAGGTATAAACACTCCCCGGCTTCGCCAACTCCTCCAGCACCACCGACTCCACCGGGTCCACCAAACCATTACTCGTAACACTACTCGTAACGCAAAATTCGATAAAATGAAGAAGACAAGTGAATAAAAAATGAAATAAACAGTAAAACAATAAAACAATAATGACCTATAAACTTTAAATTTAACTTAAAATGTTCAAACAAAGCAGCAGCATACTCAGCCTAGCGGCCATCTTGAATGCACGTATAGTAAAAAAATACATTGTGTATAATATAATGTGTGTTTAAAAGTTGTCCATGCACTGTCTGTAGTCTTATTTGCAAGAAGTGTATCCCAATCAGTTTTATCAAGACATTGTTTGAGACCATCAAAATCTGCCCTAAGATAGTTTTTAATTTTAGTATTACATGGTGGTCTAAGCCTCCCACTAATTAATTGACATAAAACTAGATTATGATCGCTATTGCCTAGCATACCCTTAACAATGATGCTTGAGATTTCACTATCCATATTAGTGAGAATTAAATCTAAAACATTATTGTTCCTTGTTGGTTCAGCTACTAGTTGATCCAACCCATTTATGACACAAACTTCAGCAACGGATTTTTATGACTTGGTTTTGCCAGTGAAGTTAGTCCCATCTATCCTTGGGTGATTAAAATCTCCCAGTATAATGACATCACCCAAGTTGGACATAGCCGCAATTTTGTCGTAGAGGGACGAACTGTATTGCTTAGATGTCGATGGTGGTCTGTAGCAATTACCAATTAGTACTGATGAACGACCAGTAAATATCAATTTACCCGACTGTTTCTAATTTCACGTCAGCCTCAATGGGCTGGATAGCATACAATGAAATGCTATTCTGTATATATAAACATACCCCCAACCTCCACGTTTATCTACCCTGTCACATTTATAAAGTTTATACCTCTGGATATACGTCATCTAATCTGATGTATTGTTCCATCAGGTCACCCGTAATTGCTGCTATATGTATATTATTTTGTACTAGCATCGCCTCTAGTTCATTTTTTTTATACTTATTGAGACTTCTGGCATTTTTTGTTACAATATTACTTCCCGATACATGCTTCATGTGTAAAGGTGGAACATCAATTGATTTATGAGTTAGGCTAATATGTAAGTCCTCCTCCCCCCTCAACTACTAGTTTAAATGATTTGCAATGAAGTTTTCACTTTTCTTCCCTAAAAGGTTACTGCCTTTCTTGCTCAAGCACAGTCCATTCCAAGAGAAAAGATGTGATCTATCTTGAAATTCCTCCCAATGTGTAATACATTTAAAACCCATTTTCATACACCAGAGATGGAGCCAATTGTTTACTAACTTAATTTTGATCATCATTGCTTTGGTAGCTCTGGGTACCGGTAGTATCTCAGAAAAACATACTCACAATTTGTGGCCACTAATAATTCACCCAAAATACTGTAATCTTTCTTAATATCATTCACACTGGATCTATTAATACTATTTGTTCCCATGTGAATTATGACCAGAAGCTTATTTCCACAGTTTTTCAATATTGTGTTAGTCATCATTGAAATATCTGGAATAGTAGCTCCACTGTAGCTACTGCAGGTCCTATCTGCCTTATCTGGGTTACAAACAAGTTGATCTATGTACCAGCCCGGTGGCACTGAGGGTTGAGGTGCTGGATGCCACACCTCACACCACGCCGGTGACCCGGGTTCGGGAGTGAGCCCGGGCCATCGGGGGTTGGCAGGGGAGAGAGAGGATTGAGCATCTGGAGGACTGCTCTCCTCTCTCAGGGAGGGATCCAGGGCTGCTTGGCATCCTTGCGACCCCAGTAGAGACCAAGGGTAATGCAGGTACGCCAGCAAAAGAAAGAGGTGGTGGGAGTGCGGCAGACGTCAGCAAGGAAGCCATGTGCAGATGTCATTGCACACCACACTCCTAAGGGGACCAGAACATACAGAAATACCCCTTCTCACCTGGGGAGATGAAGGGGGTGCCAGGGACATGGCCCACATCCCGACTGCTGGCCCGTCAGTTGGAGAGCTCCAGGGTCCAACCCAATTCACACTAGGTACGATCTCCCTAATGACAGACAGACCATCATGGGAGGACGGGCTGCCCCTGGAGGGTGATCCAGAGGGTTAGGTCAACCTGGGTGCTCAGGGGAGCTCCTCCAATGAGTGAGGGTTCAGGCATGGGAGTAGAGACTGGGGTTGAGTGCACACCTCGGAAGGATGCCCAGGCTGGAAGGTGAATAAATAAAGTGAAAAAAAAAGTCGATAAATGTGTTTTATAATGGAGTCTCCCAACACATAAATATGTCGATGTAAAGATTGTTCTGTTGTGATGGTTTCAACATTTGCAACATTCAGTTCAGTCCCAACATTAGGAGTTACAGTTGGGTCAGGTTGTGCATTCACATTACTAATTTCCCCAGAGCTACTAACCCCATCCATAGAAATTACAGTTTGGTCATGTGGTACATAAACAAAACTACTTTCACCAGAGCTACTAGCCCCTTCATTTGTAACAGGTTGCACAGTTTCTCCTGATCCTGCAATATTAGTTAGGTTTATTTCTATGTCAGAGTCAACAATTGATTTCTGGACAGTTACTGGATGCTGTCCCGGATCATGAATTATATATACTGGTGATTGAATTTCAACATTATTTGTATCACTTTCAGAGTTTTCAAGCAAAGGTATGAAATGATTTGTCAGGAGAAGACAAAAATCCATTGATCTCCTACCCCTTTTCATAGAACTTCCATTAATAATGGTCCACTCATCACTATCAGTTCCAGAGCATTCACTTTCCCTTTTCTGGCCACCGTTTCTTGTGGATGACTGTAAAATAGCATCAGTTGATTGGGAATTTATTCCAAAGGAGCAGCAATTCACTGGGTCTAACAAACCTAAGGTTGAGGGGATTGGAGGGTCACTAATAATTTTTAATCATATTTTGTAACTCATTCTTGTTTTCAGCAACTGCCTTAAATTTATTACGGGGATTACTTAAATCGTTCTCCAAGCTGATTATGTACTGGCATTTGTTACATATGGGCCCTGGCTCAATTGAGTCTTCCTCAAGTAGTGTATACATAGAACATGATTGGCATTTATTGGCCCAGTCACCATCTAACGTTCTAATTCTGTTTTCCATTGTTAGATGCCAAGTGTGTAACCCACTACTTGCTGTGTGTCAGATGAATGACAATATATTTAGTAAATACTATTAGACAGGGGTCACACTCCAACAGCAAGCTATTATAAACAATAAATAACCTTGTCTTTAAACAACTACAAGAACTGCATCAAGGATATATTAGTTTCGCTTCTATCTTTACCTTACTATATCCTGTTTCCCCTGAAAGCTACTTTTACTATTGTCAAATTTCACTTCTTTCTTTAAGTTGAAGTGCACAAAAAGTGGTGCAGTCTTATGTTGTAAGTAATATGTAGGACTTGGCTGGGCCAAATATCTGCAGCAGGAACTCCAGAATGCTGCAAACTATCTTCTCAATCTGATTTGTGATTTTTAGTAACAAATACTTCAAAGGTATCTGATCCCAGCTTACAATCCATTTGTTTACACAAGATTACCTAGCTGTGCTGCCACATCTGTCTTACACTGGGACCCTACTTCTGCTTAGGACAGCTTGATGACTGTCAGGTCCTGATTTTCCAAGCCGCCTATGTTGGACACAGCTTGCAGCGGAAAAGGGGGCTGCATCCAATGCAGTTGCAGCATGGGTAAACGTTGCTGTTTTAGAAAGTTTGTCACTTGTGGCAAACCTTCTTGACTAGCCACAACATGCAGCCCTGCACCAGGAAGGGGGAGCAGTGGGAGACTGTGGTGTGTGACAGGGTAGAATAGGACCCTGTCCCATTTGTTATGGAGGAAGAGTTTAAATGCAAGGATCTTTCCTTTGCTGTCTCTTCTCTGTCTGGTTGCTGCAACCAAATTTTCCTGTGAGACTTCGGACTTGATCAACCCGACAGGCTCGCAGTTCCTTGCCTCTCATTGTCTCTCAGCCCTGACAGGAAAAATCCTACTAAGATATACCATGCTAACCTCCTCAAGGAATGGGTTGAAAAAATGGCAAAAGCTGCTTTGCTGGTTTTACCAGAGACCAATAAGGAAGATATTAATGTAGCTTATGATAGACTGGAACAAACTGTAAATGCTGATGTTGTAAAGGTTAATGTTTCCTTAACCTCAGAATAAACTGCAGATTCGTAATGTGCTAAAGACATTTAACAGTACTTTTACCATGGTACCAGGCCGAGCAAAAGGGGTTGAGCACATAATAGTGACAAGGAAGGCTCGTCCTATTGGCCAAAAGACATACAGGTTACCAGAGCGGTTAAGAGCTGATGTGGTTAAGGAAATACAAAAAGTGAAAGAATTGGGTATCATAGAGGAGTCGAGGAGTGCTTGGTCATCTCCCATGGTAACTGTAAACAGAAAAGAAGCAGTGTTAGAATCTGCCTTGATTTTAGGAAACGTAATCAAATGTCAGAATTTGACAGTTATTCTATGCCCAGAATAGATGATTTGGTGGACAGACTGGGGAGTGCAAAGTATATCAGTACCCTCGACCTCACCAAGGGTTACTGGCAAATACCTTTAGCTAAAGAATCCAGAGATAAAACTGCATTTGCCACCCCTATAGGACTGTATCAGTTCACCACCATGCCTTTTGGTTTACATGGTGCACCAACTTCATTCCAACGATACATGGATGTCATTTTATTCCCTCACACTGGTTATTGTGCTGCATACCTGGGTGATGTCATGGTGTACAGTCCAGACTGGAAAAGCCATCTGGAACACCTACGAGCAGTTATCCAAGCTATCAAAAATGCAGACCTGACTATTACTCTTACCAAACGTGCATTGGGCATGCAGGAAACCAGATATTTGGGCTATGTGTTGGGAAGTGGAGAAGTTAAGCTGGAGGTTTCTAAAATAGAAGCTATCGCTAAATGCCCTGTACCTAAAACAAAGAAACATGTCAGATAATTTTTAGGGCCGGCTGATTATTATTGGAAATTTGTTCCCAACTTTGCTGTATTAGCTACTTCCCTCACTGAACTAATGAAAATAGGGTACCCAGATAGTGTGAAATGGACCACAGAGTGTGATGAAGCTTTTCAAGCCATAAAGGCTGCATTATGTTCAGCCCCTGTTTTAAGAAGCCCAGACTTTGAGAAACGATTTTTGCTACAAACAGATGCATCCAAGGTAGGACTAGGTGTAGTACTAAGTCAAAATGTAGATGGGACAGAACATCCTATTCTGTACATAGTGTTGGGTAAGTTACTTTTTCTATTACTTTTCTATTACGTTTGGAAACTTGTTCCAGGAAGTTCTGTGCAGTCACTAACAAGGACAGAGAAGTACTAGAAAAAGTAATATACCTTACAATTATAGTTACTTATTTCTTTTTATACAAAAACAATACAAAAAATAATAAATAACTATAACAGATTACATTATTATAAAGTAATAGGTTAGTTACTAGTTACTTTCAAATAAATGTAATCAGTTACGGTTACATATTTCTTTTGTATAAAAAGACATAAGTAATTGTAACTGTAAGGTGTATTACTTTTTCCAGTACTTCTCCATCCTTGCTATTGACTGCACAGAGCTTTCTGGAATAAGTTTCCAAAAGTAATAGAAAGTAATAGAAAAAGTAACTTACCCAACACTGTGTACATACGTAGGAAGTTGCATGACAGAGAGGAAAGGTACTCCACTATCGAAAAGGAATGTTTTGCTGCAAAGTGGGCCATACAGTCCCTTTAGTTTTATTTCCTAGGAACTGATTTTGTTCTTGTAACAGATAGCAATCCTTTCTGTAGCTTAACCAGATGAAAGATAAAAATTCCAGAATCACAATGTGGTACCTGACACTACAGCCATTTAAATTCACGGTGATGCACAAATCTGGTAAAGAGAATAGCAATGCTGATTTTCTGTCAAGCTATAGATCAGGAATTGTGGGTTCTGAAGGTTGAAAAAAATAAATGTATGAGTTTGAACTATACTGTTTGCTGTACTATTATAAAAAAGAGAATGACAGATAATGTACATGTGCTTAATGTCTGAAAACAGCAAATGTTATCAGAGAATAAAAACATTTAGAAACCTGTTTAATAAAACAGGTTCCCCCTTAAGGAGAGGGGTGTATGTGATAGGGTGGAATAGGACCCTGTCTCATTTATTATGGAGAAAGTGTTTAAATGCAAGGATCTTTCCTTTTCTGTCTCTTCTCTGTCTGGTTGCGCAACCAAATTTTCCTGTGAGACTTCGGACTTGATCAATCCAACAGGCTTGTAGTTCTTTGCTTCTCACCGTCTCGCAGCCCTCCCTTGCTGTCTGTTTTTCTCCCTTGCATATCTAGATCTGCTGACATAAAAATATGTGCAAATCATTGTATGGAAATGTAACTGATATTGGGATCCCTTGTGTTTGGAAAATATATAGCGTTACTGTTGAAATGTATATAATTATAATTTGAGATGACTGCAAAAAGCTGTTGGAAACTAGAGGTTACCAGAGTTCAGTTTTTAAGCCTTTTGTAAAAGCTATGCAAGAGGGGGCCTCATCTCAAGAAACACACTATGTTCTAGCAGCTCCTGCCTGATATTTACAAAAACAGGATGCTTGCTAAGGATGGGGGTTGAAAGGACTTATAAGAGCAAGTTATACAAAAACAAACAAAACACAAAATCAAACTTTTACTTTCATTTTCTTCCTTCTAATTACTCTGACCAGGTTATAAACCCAGCAACTTATCTGGAATGGATATCATTAACTGCAGGTACTATGGAACACTTTTTAGAAGGGCAGTTTTATAGGATTTAGGACACTGTCCTACATGTTGGGCCATTGGAGATCTAAGGGCACAGCTCCAGGCAGCATGGGCAGAGATTGCGCACCTCAAATTGCATTTTCATGAGGAAATATATTATAATAACCACCCGCCATTTCCCCAACATCCAACAGAAGCACCTCGACCACAGAGAGTAGTTGGTCCGGGAGGTCAGCAGGTGGTTAGAAGGGGAAAATCAGGTGCCCCATCACTCAGTGCTCTCCAACATATCACCTCCACAAACCATATAAAAACTACAAACCGGTATCTGCCTCTATCTCCAAAATCGAACAAAGGAACAGAGGACACTGCAGAGCAGGACACTGCAGCACAGGAGCTAGCACAACAAAACTCGCCCAAAACAGGAACCAAAACAAAACAAGTAAAATGGAAATCCAAAAACCTTCTGATCATAGGAGACTCCATGACTCGGGGAGTTGATATCTATCTCCAGCCAGAGGTAATGGTCAGATGTCTCCCAGGTACATCAGCGTGGAGAGACACTGACCGCATTGCTAAAATTGTTCAGGAAGCAGTAGAAAGCACTGACATCCTGGTACACATAGGGACTAACAATCTCGCCAGTCAGTCAGTTGTGGAGACCAAGGAACACCTTACCAGGCTGGGTGACAAACTATCATCCATTTCATCTGGCATCTCCTTCTCTGAGATCCTGCCAGTCTGGTGGAGGGTAGATGGACAGAAGGTCAAAGAAGGGGAGAAAGGGGAGCTAAACATGTGATTCAAGGGCTGGTGCCAGAAAACAGGACACAAATTTGTAGGGAACTGGCAACAGTTTGGGGAGTAAAAGTTCTTTAAATTTGATGGACTGCATCTGACTAAGGAGGGAGTCAGTGCATTGGGGCAGAAATGTGACGTCTTTGCAGAATATTTAAACTTGCAAATGGGGAGAGGGGTGCAGCACCCCAAACGTCAAATGGGAAGAACACCCTGGCCCCCTCAGCTAGTGGTCAAACAGGAGTTCAGCATGTTTGTAGTTCACTTGCATCACCAAGTAAGGAAAAAGGTCCAGCTCCCCATACGACGCACAGGGGAAATGCCAGACCTCGCCCAACAACTAACACACCAAAATCTGGCCAATGGAAAATCATGTACACAAATGCTCACAGTCTGGGAAACAAGATCCCAGACCTGCAGACAATAATGACAGAGGCTAAACTGGACATAGTAGCCATTAGCGAGACATGGTTTACCAGTAACCACACTTGGGAAACTTCAGTACCTGGCTATGTACTGTTCAGACGAGACCAAGGTGCAAAAGGGGTGGTGTGGCCCTTTATGTCAATGAAAATATCAAAGCTTTAGAAATTCAGAATACACATAAGGAGCTAGAAGAATTGTGGGTCACCCTGGAAACAGGAAATGGGACAGCCATACGAACTGGGGTGTCTACAGACCTCCAGACCAGAGGAAGGACATAGACGCATTACTGTTAGAAGATATACAAAACATGACAACTAAAGGGGAGGTTCTGATAATGGGAGACTTCAACATACCAGATACAGATTGGTCAATACCAGCAGGAACATCTGCCAGAACTAGATACATGGTGGATTCCCTACAGGAGGAGGGCCTCAAACAACTGGTACAACAACCCACAAGAGACAGGGCTATCCTAGATCTAGTACTGACTAACAGGAAAGGATCACAGATCTCCTGTAGAAGGTCACCTGGGGGCCAGTGACCATCACATGGTATGTGTCTAATTTTGGTTGCTAGAACTAAATCATCCATTCCAAGGCAAAAAATATGGGACTTCAGAGGAGCTGACTTTGATAAGATGGCCAACAGAGTTAAGCTAGCCCCGCAAAAGAAATACAGGTGAGGGGGTACAGGCAAAGTGGGCAAGCATTAAGGATGCAATACTTAAAGCAACATCCCTCTGTGTTAGAGAGAAAATGAAGTGCAAAAGAAGAAGGAAACCACTTCGGTTCTCAAAAACAGTAGCAGAAAAGGTCCGAGCCAAAAGGCTGGCCTTCAGGAAATATGAGGGAATGCAGCAGGATGAAGATAGGGAAGCATACCAAACTTCCCTAAGGGAAGGCAGTAAGGCAGGCAAAGGCCCAAACTGAGGAAACACTAGCACAAACAGTAAAAGAAGGTGAGAAGACTTTCTATAGATACATTAGTGAAAGGAGAAAGTCCAGAGGGGGTATTGTTAAGATCAAATGGGATAAGGGGGTATGGAGGAGGAGGACCATGTAAAAGCATTTATCCTAAATAGATACTTCTGTTCAGTATTTACTGAAGAGAAGGTAGGGCAGGGCTCACAGCTCAGCACCATGGACACGCGGGAGGGAGGTATGCACTAGTCCCTTCACAAAAGAAAGGGTCCTACAAGAGCTCGATAAGCTCAGGGTGAACAAGGCAATGGGACCTGATGGCATACATTCCAGGGAACTATAGGAGTTAAGGGTGGAATTAGCAGAGCCATTATCAGAACTGTTTAGTAAGTAAGTAAAGTAAGTAAAATTTATTTTTTAAGCGCTTTTCAAAGCCAAAGCGCTGTACAAATAAAACAATTAAAATACATACATATAACATAAAACAACAATAACAATATAATCACAATAAAATCACTCTCTTTAATGAGTCTCTGAGCACAGGAGAGGTCCCAGAAGACTGGAGAAGGGATCATGTGATCCCGCGCCACAAGATTGGTAGCAAGGAGGAGGCAGGGAACTACAGACCAGTCAGTCTTACCTCAGTAGTGGGCAAGATTATGGAGGCACTCCTTAAGGAAAGGATAGTGCAACACCTGGAATCCATAAGAGCACAGGATCCAAGACAGCATCGGTTTACAAAAAGAAGGTCCTGTCAAACTAATCTCATAGATTTCTCTGACTGGGTAACTAGAGTGGTGGACCAAGGGGGAGCAGTTGATGTCGCCTACCTTGACTTCAGCAAAGCTTTCGATACTGTTCCACATAGAAGATTGATTAATAAGCTGGGTTGGCTCGGGGTGGGTCAGAAGTTGGCCAACTGGGTGGAAAACTGGTTGATGGGAAGAAAACAGAGAGTGGTGGTAAACAGCATACAGTCAGAAGAGATGCAAGTCACAAGTGGGGTACCTAAGGAATCAGTCCTGGGTCCAGTCCCCTTCAATATCTTCATCAGTGACATTGCAGATGGACTGGAGGGTAAGGTTTGTCTGTCTGCAGATCCAGATGGGGTGGGCAGAATTAGAAGAGATCTGGATAAACTAGCAAAATGGTCAGAAGAGTGGCAACTGGGGTTTAACGCAAAGAAGTGCAAGATTTATGTTTATTTATTTCGTTTTTGTTAACCGCGTGAGTGCCATTAGCCAAGTCAATGACTATTTTCAGGCATGACCTGGGAGATTACAATAGGTGGGGATACACAGGAAATACAGTTTTGATTTGGGAAGAGGCAAGATACATACAGAGCTATAACAACATTACATAATAACATGGGCTGGTAACAAAAGACAGAACATGGTTTATAGTCAGAAACATAAAAATTCTGCGAAGAGAAAAAATCACACCCTGCTGACAGCTCCTGGGTTTAGGGTAGCTGAAACATAACAGTAGGAGACAAAAGTGCATAAATGATCTACCCAGATGGTCATGATAAGTGTAGAGCAGTTGCAGCAGTAGGGGAGTGGGTATGAGTCGAAAGCAAAAATTCAGGGGGGTTTGAAGCAGGCACAGGGGGTCTGGCTGAAGAGGAAAAAATGACAACTGTTTCTGAACTGGGTGTGGCTGGGGGCTAAGCGTACATCAAGGGGCAGGGAGTTCCAAAGTTTGGCAGCCGAGTAAGAGAAAGCAAGGGTTCCTTTTTTAGATTTACATCTAGGTATTTGCAGCAACGACTTATCAGCTGATCGCAGGCCATGGGAGGAGGGCTGTGGGGTTAGAAGAGAGGCCAGTGAGATAGGGATGCCTGCTTTTATGATATTATCAGTCAGAGAGCCATGGGCAAGGGTTCGAGCTGATGCAGGGGGTAACCAGTTTAGGTCGGCATAAAGTTTGCAATGGTGTTTTGACCAGGGAGAGGCAGAGGCATACCTGCAGATGGTGTTGTATGTAGTGTCCCACTCCCTGAGGAGAGTTTTGGATATGTTGAGATAGATAACTACTCCATAGGATAGTGATGATAGCAGGATCCCATGAGCTACATCTAGTCTTGCTGACTGCGTGAGGACATAGCTGGTCTTGAAAGCTACCACAGTTTTGGCATTTACAGATTTACAGGTGAAAGTTATATACTGACCAAAGTTAAGATTCTCATCAAGGAGTACTCCTAGATACTTGAAAGAGCGCACAGATGTTAGGGCCAACCCACCCAGACCAGAGACTTCAAATTTGTCCTGGTTTTTGCTTAATTTGACTGCAGAGCCAAACAGCATAGTATGCGTTTTATCAGCATTAAGGATTAGCTTGTGGTGGAGGAGCCAAGACTGGGTGGACTTGAAAGCAGAAGTAAGGGTTTGGTTAATGTGGAGAATATTCTTACCACTACAGTACAAGACCAGGTTGTCCGCATAGAGGATAGCCGAGTAGCCAGGGCTGTTCGGTGAGATACTATTTATGAAAATTGGGAAGAGAAGATGTCCTAGTATTGATCCCTGGGGGACACCTAGATTAACAGTTCTGGGGCTGGATATAGCTGAGTTGAATCTTATGAGCTGAGTCCTATTGGACAAGTAGCTTTTAAACCAAGAAATCGAGTTAGGGGCTAATCCCAGGGCTAGGAGACTATCAAGCAGGAGAGGGTGATCAACAAGGTCAAAAGCCTTGGTCAGGTCAATAAAAACCGCACCCGTAAGGTGACCATTGTCCATGGCAGTAAAGTGTCATTCGTAAGGTGCAGCAGGGCCGTGGAGGTGCTATGACCCTTCTGAAAGCCATACTGAATCGAAGAGAGAAGGTTATATTTAGATAGGAATTCAGTAACTTGCGTCGATACTAACTTTTCCAGGATTTTACACAGAACTGATAATATAGCTATCAGCTGATAGTTAGCCATATCCCTTTTATCATGTTTCTTAAAAATTGGAATAACTCTGGACATTTTCCAGATATCAGGGACAACACCATTACAAAGAGAGAGGGTAGAGATCCTTGACAGGGGCTGTGCAATAAATGGTGCAGCCAGTTTGGGTTCTATCTCATCAGAGCCTACACTGGTGTTGTCAGAAATGGTATTAAGCAGGTGGAGGATATTAAGTTTTGATACAGCCTTAAAGTAGAAGTGTAGGGTGAGGACAGGGGCGACAGGAGGGGAGAGTAAAGGCAGACCATTTTGAAAGACAGATGTAAAGCTAGACAGGTCAGAGAAATTTTTATTAAACGCCTCCGCAATAGCCCTGGGGTTATTGCAGTGGACCCCATTAATGAGCATATCATCTGCCAGGTGAGTTTTCTTGACTCCTAGGAATGATTTTACGTGTGCCTAGAATTTCCTGGAGTCACCTCTTGCTCCCAGCAGAAGCCCCTTACAGTATGCTCTTTTTGCTTATCTGATCCGCTTTTTGCAATCACTTCTCTGGGTCCTATATGTGTTGTAGTCATCAGTGATACCTGTTTTTCTCAAACGCCTCCATCTTTTGTCCCTGGCATGCAAAGCTGTCAGGAGATCATGCACATAGGGAAGAGAAACCATGAAGCCACCTATAGGCTGGGAGGGAAGTTGCTGGCAGTCACAAGGGAAGAAAGAGAATTGGGCATCATCATCACTGATGACCTGAAATCATCCAAGCAGACAACTAAAGCAGTAGGTAAGGCTAGGGGGATGTTGGGGTGTATTAGTAGGGGTATCACAAGTCGGAAGAAGGAGGTAATAATCACTCTTTACAAGACACTGGTCAGGCCCCATCTGGAGTACTGCTTGCAGTACTGGAGGCCGTACCTTCACAAGGACATTAACCAAACTGAGGCAGTCCAGAGAAGGGCAACCAAAATGGTGCAGGGACTGCATCAGAAAACATATGAGGACAGATTAATGGAGCTCAATATGTATACCCTAGAGCAAAGGAGGGAGAAAGAGGTGATATGATTGAAACATTCAAACACCTTAAGGGCATTAGCAAGGTGAAAGAGTCTAACATGTTTCAATATAAGAAAAATAGCAGGACAAGAGGACTCAGCATGAGATTAGAGGCAGGCCGATTAAGGGGTAATGTGAGGAAGTTCTTTTTCACAGAAAGGGTGGTGGATGCATGGAACGGCCTACCTCAGGAAGTGGTGGATATGAACACAGTGCAGGGCTTCAAACAGGCATGCGATAGGCATAAGGGAGCAATACAGATGAGTATGAATAGATAGTTCATTGACAGAGCAAAGGTCGATGGCACATTCATAAGGTAGAAAAAGAAATGGGCAGACTGGTTGGACCTTGCGGTCCTTATCTGCCATCAGCTTCTATGTTTCTAAGAAAGATTAGAAGAAAAGGAACAAAGAGACTGAAAGAAAAAACTATTTCGTTTCTCCTCTGTACATAGTTATTATGAACAAGTTTATTTTTTTTTTTTATGCAACTGCTACTGTAAATAAATATTTTTGGTGAATTCTACAACTGCTTCTGGTTTTCCCTATGCTTCCTGACCTGTGCCTCAACGACATGGTGCAGGGCCGGGATGCATCCCTGGACAAGTGGGCAGGGGGAAGATGAGATGCCCCAAGGAGCACCACGCCCGGAACAGGGCACAAAAGGGTTAGGCCCTGCAAGGCCGTGTACGGGGTGTGTTTCCACCATAGAGCAGTACCCCTGTACAGTCCCGGTGCCCTTGTGCCATCATGGAGTTGTCCCTGCCTTGCCAGGCTCAGTGGAACCCCCACCAATCCCCAATAGTGTGGTGGTGGAATAGTGCCCACCCCTACCCCCTGCTACCCCCGATCTGCTGTGCAGTGCATCCAACCAAGAGGCCCCAGCTTGGTCCCCATGCCCATGACGTGCCCACAAACAGTCCATTACAAATTACTTGGTGGTCTGAGTGGCCCCACCCTCCCACCTGACAAACAGTGGTCAACCCTCCCTCCACCCATCCCGACCTGCTTCTGTGGCTGGCACTGCTCCCTCACACCACCATGGCCAGCCGCAGAATGTGATCACACAGACCATGTAAGTGAACTGTTCACTTACGCAGTCTGTGCAATCATGTTTTGCAGCTAGCCATGGTGGTGTGAGGAGGGCAGTGCCAGTCACAGAAGCAGGTCAAGGACGGGGGGCAGGGGGGTTGACCACTGTCTGTTGGGGTGGGAGGCCACTAGACCACCAAGGAGCATGATCAGTGTATTTGTTTGTTTTTTATTCCTGCAGGACATCGCGGATTGGGGGTGTGGGGCACTGCTCCATGGGGGCAAGTCTTCCAGTCCTATCAGGGGGAGATCATGGATCGTGTGCGGGGGACATTATAGCACCAGAGCTTATATGTCAGCCTCAGAATGGGTGGGGAGTTCACTACCATGGAATCTTTGCTGTACAACTAAATAGTTTCACTGTAGCGGCACCCCGCTGGGTGCAAAGGCACTCCAGGCTGATGGACAGCTGTGCTGTAACACACACACACCCTGCTCTTCCCCTTCCTGCACCCAACTGCTGCAACCACTTAGACCACCTCCTGGCTGGTCTAAGTGGTGCCCCCTGCTGCGTCCCTGGCAGGGCATTGAAAATCCCAACAAGGGGGATGTGGCAGCCCCACCATGGTGCAAGCCCCCTTGCGACTAGGCACACTGGGGTCTTGCATGCAACTCTGGTGCAAGAGGGCTTTGCTGCAGCTGTCCTGTATCCAATGCAGGCCAGGTTGGAAAATCCCATTTGATGCAAGTTGTACTGCACATCACCACTTGCATCAAACACCTTTGCCGCAACCTCCTTGCATCGGTCGCACCCGACTGAAAATCAGGCCCTCAGTGTCACTGGTACTGTAAGGTTTGAGCAGTAACTTGTCAAGCATAATGTAGTACCCACTGAAACTTTCTTAAATGGGTTACACACACATACATGTGATGAGCGCATACAAACATTTACCTACAGTTCCTATAATGTTTTTTGCTGTGTTTGAGCCTTTTGATTGTATGTGTGTTTATAGAAACAATACAAATTGGAAAGTATCTGCCTTTTTGTACCACTTACGCATCCTATGTATCGTTCTTCTTAATTATCAGCATTTGGACTACTTCGTCACTTTTCACTCACTACAGCAAAAGTAAGACCCAAAAAGTGTATTCCCCTGAAAACTTAAGGGGACACTAGCAACCCTTTTTACATCACACTATTTCAAGTTAAAAGGCCACATTTTATGATTGCATACTTCCTCTAAAATTCACTAGTGTTGCTGGTTATTTTATCGGCTTCCTTTCTTAGTAGAACTGAAATGAATGGTAATTATGTAATTATACACAACCTTGTTTTGTTTCAAATCCTTGATCTACTCTTATTGCTCATATCCTGAACATTAGGAGTATCCCCAAACAGTACAGTCACTCATGATGCAATAGTGTCTTTTACTCCCACTGCATCTTTAGTGGCTAGGCTATCTAGGGGGTGTTCCCAGGTCAGGAAAGATGCAGTGGAAGTGGATTAAGGAATGTAAACACACATATTTTGGTGTGGTAACAACAGTATGGTGGACAGTCTGTTTTTCACTTTTAAATAGAAGAAAAAAATAATAATCAAACTACCAGCCTCATCAGCACAGGCTACAGAATGCAAACAATCATAAACTATGTTTTTTTTTAAACTAGAGACAGTTTGAGGTCTAAAGTGGGTCAACAGTGTTCCTATAAACATCAGTTGTTGCTCATCCTTTCTGGTTTCTGATTTTGCAGTCCACGACATTCCGGGTGTGAGATGTAATTAGAAGGTGTTGTTACCATCACCGGATTTCAACTCTTGCTTTAAGCTGAAGGCATGCAAAAAGTTGTGCAACCCTATGTTGTGTCAGAAGTATACAGCACTTGCCCAGGTTAGACATCTGTAGCCGATTCAAGGCTAGGCAAGGCAATTGTATTTATTTGACGCCCAATCCCAGGTATTCTGGGCACCTTATAGCACAACAGAGGTGATAAAGCATATAATAAAATGGAAAATATAAAATTTATAAAAGATTTTAAAAGATCACACTAGACCCACAACTCAAAGTAAACAAATGCGTTTTAAAGCTAGATTTATAAGTGTCAAGCAAAGGGGCTCAACTCACTTCCATAGGAGGGCTTTCCATAAAATCAGAGCATCAACAACGAATGCTTGATCCCCGAAGACTTAAGTCAGGATCTGCATATTGAGAGCAGGCCTGCCTCCACCGACTGAGGAGGACAGCCAGAAGTGTATGGGATCAGGAGGTCTTTTAGGCAGCCTGGTCTCAAACTGTGCAGGGCCTTGTAAGTTAACAAGCATACCTTGAAATGGATGTATCACTGCACAGATAAGCAGTATAGGTCATGGAGAACCAGCATAATATGCGCAAACCAAGTGGTCCCAGCAGCCAGCTAGGTTGCCACATTCTGGATCAACTGCAGGCAACACACCAACCTTGTGGATAACCCTAGGTAGAGAATGTTGCAGTAATCCAATCTAGATGTAACAGGGGCACACACAAGGGTCACCAAGATTATGAAAGGTCTTAATCTAGGAGATGTTCCAAAGATGGAAAAAGTCACTGCAGACAACAGCTGACACCTGATGTTTGAGGGTCAACTTGGAATTCCCAATGACCCCCAGATGCCTCACCCTATCCACAGCTCTGAGCATGATGCCCTTCATTTGCTGGTCCATAACAGCCTGATTCCACCAGCAACACTTCTGTCTTCAGTGAGTTAAGCCTAAGCCAGCTGGCGGACTTCCAATCTTGAATTTCCTTAAGGCACTCACTCAGCCCTGAGACTGCAACACTCCCATCAGTCGCACAAGAAATACAGTTAGGTATCATCAGCAAAGCAACAAAAATCCAAGCTGTAGTATCTAATGAGCTCCCCCCAACAGGAACTTGTACACAGCAAACAACATGGGGGCCAGGATCGACCCTTGATGCACACCACAGAAAAGTGCAGCACTGCTTGAGATGTTAGAGCCCAGTGCCACCTATTGCACCCTGCCAGATAAGAAGAACTCTAACCACTGCAACACTATTCCTGAGAGTCCTACATAGTCCCTCATTTGAACCCATAGTACTCCATGGTCCACCATGTCAAATGCTGAGGACAGGTCAAGAGTAAAAGGATAGAACAAAGCCTGTTATCCCTCATCAGGAGGAGATCATGGTGCACCTTGACCATAGCAGTCTCAATACTGTAGTGAAGCCAGAAACCAGACTGGAGTGGTTCATAGATATATTTTTCCAAGTGCTTTTCCGACTGCAGCACTACCACCGTCTCAATCACCTTCTTCAAAAAGGCAAGGTTCCAGATATGCCTGTGATTTGACCAGTTGTCATAGTCCAATAATGGTTTTTTGAGAAGGGGATTAACCACTGCCCTATTCAGTGCAGGAAAATTCCCCTGCCTAAGGAAACACCCAACAATCTCACACAAAAATCTTGTATACCACCCCTGTAAGGACAGCAACCCCAGTTTCTCTCTCCAGGATGATCCACAGCACCTCCAGTCCTTCCTTTTCCTCTGGGTTCCTCTGTACTTCCATAGCCTTATTTTCCTCCCTTACATATAATACAACCTCCTTTTTCCTCCCTTCACTGTCTCTCCTGAACAGAGAGTAGCCTGGTATGGCCATATCCCAGTAATAGCTCTCAGTACACCATGACTCCATTATGGGCACTAAATCCAAGCAAGCCTCCTTCATGATGGCTTCCAGGTCCTGAATTTTATTACCCAGACTCTTTGCATTGGTGAACATGGCTCTCCATACTTTATATCCTCCATGCGTGCCTCCTTGCTTTCTGTCCCCCTCTTGCCTGTGTTGTTCCCTGAAGCTCCTCTGAACCCCCCTTTCCCTTGATGCCCTCTCTGTTACCTGTCTCCTTTACTCCTCTCTTCTTGCTCTGTGACAGGACAGAAACAAATCCCTTTCACAGCATGCTATGCCCTTTTTAATGCTATCCATTATTCAATGTTCCCTACTCTCTGCGATGGCCACCAGGTTGTTTTCACAGCCTATGCATGCTGCTCATTTTCTATTTAAATAGTACCTCGGACCTGAATTTTCTGGGCCTAAGTGAACAAACTTACACCATGTGTTTTCAAAACTTACCAAATACCAATGTAACCCCCCATCGGCCCCCTTATTTAACTAGAAGGGCACACCTCTCAGCATATCAAACACACAGGATCTAGGGGCATGACAAAGAGAGAGGGAAGGGGGTTACATATGAATCATTACCATTTAAAGGAAGAAAACCTACACAGAAGGTACCAGAAAAACTGTATCTGATTGCCCACCATAGACAAGATGGGACCAATGAAGAACACAACCAGGTGTGGCACTAAATACCTTGCACACACCTGGTGGGACCAATGCATGGCCAACAACCCAGGTCCCGGGGAGAAAACATTTGCTCAGGGCTATGCTAGGTTTGCACTTGTCGACAGGGGTACCCAAAGTAATTCCACACAGGAAGCAATAACAAGAATGTCCATACCAGGTTGGAATTCTAGAGTGTGGCTTTATTCCAAAACACGTGTAGGAACAACACAAAGCAATGATGGACCTCCAAGTGTTATACACAGGGTGTCTTCAGACATTTAGAGTACAGAACTTCACAAATTCCCATTTATCACAGGATAAAAAGTAGAACTGTGGACTAGCCACCAGAAAAACACACTTTTCCATTGACTAGGCACATCCGGCTAGTACTAGGACACTTTCCCATTGACTAAGCACATCCAGCCAGTACTAGGACACTTTCCCATATTTATAGGATGGATGTGTACACAAACCACACAGAGCACTAGTGGCTCAACACTGTAGGACCCACATACTAGGGGTAACTGGAGGAAAATCCCACTCACTGGGGAAGAACTGTTTCTTCAGGTATTGACTACGTGCACTGACAGAAAACATAGGTGCCCCTCAGAACCCGTAGAGGTAAACTGGTCACTCCAGATGGGGGGGGTCTCCCACCTTTTGCTTCCATGTTTATACTCGGCCATTCATCTGGTAAATACACCTCAAATACTGTAGAAACTGTAGATGCTGTCTTGAAATGTATATCACACTTAACATACTACAAGGGACACCACAGGGGGTGTCAAAGTTAAACGCTCTGTACATGGACGGTCACATACTGGACTCCACTGTAGGCAGACAACTTTTAAGGAAAGGCTAAGGTGACAGTGTCCCTTTGTCAGAGAATCCACCTTTAAAAACTGCAGGTACTAGATATCTTCAGGTCAGGAACTTTCTCCTTCAAAGTAATCATCAGGAGCTGATACTGAGACCCCGTTTGGGTCTAGAAGACCTTTTCTTTTGGTGTGTCTGGTTGGCAGTTAAGTTAAAACCTATCTCTCAACTGTATGCATAGCTTCAGTTAACTCCATTGTGGGAGTATTTGACTTCCAAAAATAAGGCAAAAACTTCCAAAATGAAGAGGGAGGAAGTCATTGACTTCCAGATGTAAAACCAAAAATGAGATGACTTCCAAATTTGCAGGCTTGGAAGGGATTTTTCTGAAGGAAACTGTATTTTACCACTAATATATTATATTAGCATCCATAAATTTTTCCTTTCTAGAGTATTGACTACCAAAGGTGGGATTCTGGAAGTATTTTGACTCCAAAAATTTGGAATGACTTCCATATTTGACTTCTGAAAGTTTTAGACTTCCACTGAAAATAAATTAACTGAACCCCTGACTGTATGGGCTACTAATGGAAAGCACCCCCTCACCAACAGATACCATTCGTGCCCACTGGGAAAGGAAAGCACAGGTACAAATATCCCCTTCTACATGGTCCCTAAGATTGGGAAAGGGATGGGCAGTTACGTCATCTCCACTTTGGAAAGAGTTTAATTGGAAATTGCTTACAAGGTATTTTTTGACTCCTACCCGAACCAAGCATTTTGACTCCTCATATACTGATCAGTGTTGGAGGGAATGCAGAGAGAGGGGTTCACACTGGCATGTGTTCTGGGAGTGTCCTAAATTAAAACCCTTTTGCCAGCAGATACATGCCCAAATTCAGGCCATTTTGAAATTTCCCTACACATGCTCCTTCCAGGCACTGGTATTGGGAGCAGAAAAAACTTTGGTGAATGCCAGAGGAGGACACAGACTGTTCCACATTCTAAGACTAGTGGATCTTAAATGTATCACTTTACATTGGCTTTCCCCTGACCCTCTGACGCTTTCTTTATGGTACCAGAAGGTGGAGGAGGTTGAAAGAATGGAGAGGCTTACTGCCTCTATCCATCTGGGCTTGGATAAATTCTTGTCTGTGTGGTCCCCTTGGCTCACCAAAACCCCAGGAACAGATAAGGCCCCAGAGATTGAAGAGTAGATAGAAGTTTGACCCCCAGATATATTATAGATCTTTATAATGATTTTGATAGATAGAAAGAAAGACACAGACTCCGCATTTTAAGTTAATAAAAGTGTTGTTTATTGGTTGATAACTTGAATGATATTGATGAGTTAACATGGTATGGAGAGGCTAGGCTCCTCCAGTGGGTGGGAGGTTCTTTTTTATGAGAGGCAATGCTGTACTGCCCCTCGGTCTTTCTGCCCTCGTGGGAGATGATGGCTGATCCTGAAGTACAGTGGACAGAAGAAAAAGAAGCATGGACTTTAATATTTGTCAAATAACCATACAATGTCATTAACATCTCAGTTTGTCATGTAACAGAATGCCTGTATTATAAGTTGGGCTCTCTTGAGCCATGGAATGCTTGTAACACGAGAAGTAAAAATAAAGTATAAAGAAAAACCTGCAGGTACTCCTGGGCAAACTTCAAACAAAAACCATTTTACTCACAGAAAATTGTCATCAAAAGGCAGCTTCCAAATTCCTGGGAGAATCAGGGGATTGCCCCTGAATCCTGGAGTCCTGCTTCATCCCTCCTGGGATGAAGCACAGGAAAACCCATAGAAATAGGTTTCCACCACTTCAACTGGCTGGCAAAGCTGTTCTTCACTAGGGTGAGAAACAAAATCGAACAGGAAAAAAAAACTGCAGCTCTATCTCAGAGCTGCTTGAGGAGATGCAGCTTCACTCTGCACCTCCTCCATGAACTCCACTACTAGACTACCGTGAACATTCTGTCTCCCTCCCTCACAGCACAAAGGACTGTGGCTTATGCAGCTGCAAGAGTTCCAAATGACATCACTTTCTCAGCACTCAGCTGTGACTGACAGCAGAAAGGAAGACAGAATGAAACCCATTTAACTGGCATTTCACTAGCTGCCATCCCTGCCTACCACTAAGTTATAACTGGGATTCTAGTAACCTCTGGGAACAAGGGGGTTACACCCACCCTCAGCCAGGAAAATGACTGTCCCCAGTCCTTACCCAGCACCAGACCATCCTACCCTATGTGTTGACTATGGGGAGGTGGTGCTACCTTCTCCCCTACCATGTGCCAGGCACAGGCAGACCACACTAAGGGCCCAGAGGCCATTTGCTGATTCATTAGCCCCTACTCTATGATCTTACTATGGAGAATCAGTGGCTCTGGGAGAACTTCCCAAAGCATGCCCTAATAGACCAGACCTGCAGCTCCTACTGCAGGTCAGAGCCACAACCGGTCTATCTCCCTAGTCCTCTAGAGAAAATCTATCTATCCAAACTACCCACAGGGGGATCTCCCACAGCCCAGGGTACCTGCAAACCAAAAACCACACCAGGGAATTTATACTATACCAAAGAATTACACTCCTTCACATATATACCTGTGGAAGAAAAGGTTAACACATGTTAACAACTACACAATACTCTAGAAAACACTCTAAAGCACAGAGGAACTCCGATGAGTCCCCCACATCCTCTTCTGGTCTTCTCTTCCTTCTTCATCAGGAACACCTGAAAGAAAAAACACAACAAAAACACCCCAAATCTGCATACCACAGTACCACAACATTTCCATCAAACACTGGAGAATCCCAACGAAATATTTTATAGAAAAGTAAAAAAGTAGAAAAACTGTAGAAACACCGACATTATATACAATACAACATTTTAGAGGAAGATGGAATGCCTTAAAGGTCCCAGCTAGTGACAGACAGTGGTGCCCAAAGGCAAGGTCCATTAGGGAGTCACTCCTGGGCCGGAGCCCACTGAAGCACAGTTCTTGAAGCACTGTAGTCCAAAAGGGAGAATCTTTGTGGGCAGTTCAATACAGTTCATAGAAATCTGCCAGGTGTAGGATGTGTATTGCAAAGTCAGTTAGGTATAGAAAAGTCTGGACTTACCAGTCCCTTGAAGATCGAACAATGAAAAATCACCTACTTCTCCAGCTGAAGACTCTCCCCCTCTGGCAGCATTGTTCAGATACAGCTGGGCTGATGTCCTCCAGAAAACAGGCAATGAAATAGGAATACAGCTGGATTGATGTCATCTCAGAGGTCGAACCATGGAACCGGAACCAACAGTTGGGTTGATGTAATCTGGGATACGAGGCGATGAATCAGGAAAATAGCTGAGTTGAGGTCATCTGGAAGTCCAGGTGATGAAAATGGCAAGGCACACTGCAGGTCTGATGAATCTTGGACACACCTAAATCCTGGAACACCAGTCTGGCAGAACCTATGGGTATGGCAACTGCTGGATGGCAGACACTTCGCTGTCACTGCTGTGCTTCCCTCGGGGTAGGCATGGTCATATTCGCAGGGAGTGGCACCATTAAGGGTAGTACCACTCTGGGTCAGGTGCAAGAACTATGACCCCATCTGGGCATACATAATTGATGTTGTGGAATGTCTCATTCCTTGCTTTGTCCACAAATCGCACAGTTTCCATGAACAATGTCCTGCCCAATTTCCAAAACTTTATAGTCTATCATTTATGACTCTGTTTATGAGGGATCACACAAGGATGCAGATTCTTGCTTGCTTCCTCCAGTAACCAGACTTTCCTGTTTTGCTCAATCTCCTCCCAGAGTCTCCGAGGAAAGGTAGGAAAGGACCTCCCATATATGGAGTCGGCCCTTCTACGAATCAGTCTCTCCTACTTACTACTCTTCATCAGTACGTGGCCCTCGGCATGGCTTGGGGATGGCCAGTCCTGGTTCAGCCAGTGCCAAATACTCAATACATAAAAGAACTTGTCCCCGACCATATCTGCAGGCAGGGTAGTGGAGTCATCAACTTCTCTCTCTGGCGCCTCCGAGGCAAAAGCTTGAGGCCACTCACTGGGACACTCAACATGAAGATACATATCCTCATCCTCCTCTGCCTCACTTAGAACCTGGGCTCAGGAGTGAGCAGTCGTCCTCACTCCTGAGACAGTCCACTCCTCACTGGGTATGGAGGTAGACACCTCCCATTCCAAAGTTTCTAGAACTTCATCCTCCCCAACTAGGCTAGGAGTAGGACCCTCTGTCCATGGATCCACGGATCCTTCCTCCACACTGTCCATATGAGACGCAGGCGAGGAAACATCACAAGATGTCTGCCCTTGCAGGAACTCCATACTCTCTTCCTTTGTGCTACATTCTACTGGGCCTCCCACAACAGGTTCAGCCTGGTGCTGTGTGCTGCTACATGCAGGGTTTTGTACTTTTGTCCAGGTGGGAGCCAGATGAATTTGTGCTGCTTTAGACAGACCATACTTCACTAAGCAACCTGAACAGTGAGGAATTAAGAACATGTCCCTTCCAGCCTTGAGGCACATCAAGCATACTCTCACAGGGTAGTTGGGAATTGCAACATGGGGAGGTAAACCTTCACCATAGAAAACGTGCTCTATTTCCTTTAGTTTAGCAGTCTCCTCAGCTATCATAGCTTGGGCATGATCTGGGTAGCGGGATGGTCCCGAAGCCATGTCTATAAATAAGCACATTAAAGTTCATTGTTACTACAAAGTTCATTATACTTGGAACAGACTCTCAAAATGGCTCCCTACTGCTGTGTTTACATTACTGACCCACCCTGTAATGGCGGCATCAGCACTCTTGTTGCATCAAAATCTGTCTCTGACTCAAACAACTGCACATCCGACCTTTCTGCTACTGATATTTTGCTCAAAACTGTAACGATTGCACTGCTTTTACATTTCTCAGCACATTCATATGATTTCTGGACTTTACGATAAGCATTCAATCAATACACTTGCTTAAAGTCACTAAAGCCACAGTATTTCTAGGAACAGGATTGCCTGTTTGTTGCAGCCTCTCATACAACTTACAGTCTCTCACTTGCTCAGAATATTATACTGTTGCTGAATCCATTATATATGCTCACAGTCTATTGCTCAGAATTCTTGTTTTGATTGCAATTTACAGTCCTTCTTTGCAAAAACAATCACACTGTTTACACACAGATCTAGCTGGCTTTTAAAATCACAACACAGTTTTGAGGCACAGTATTTCTGAATGGTACTCACTGAATCAGTAGCTGGCTTGCTCTGATGGAAATTTTTCTGCCTAAAGCCGATCCTGGAAGGCCTCTGGGTTGAAACGGGCTGGCTATCCCGCCGATTGTTACTATAAATGCCACACTTTCTTCCCAGTCGGTCGGATAATGGGTTGAGCCCGAATTTCAACAGATAAAAGTCTATATTTGCAGATTTAAAATGTTCACAGTCCCCTTGATGGTTTCTCCTGGCTGACCAGCTCGCACACCACTCGCTCTCTACTTCTCAAACATTGGGCTGCACTCTGAAGCTGGCTAGGGGTGGGACTGACTGCAGTCTCACCAGTCACTCGACACCATGCAAATGAGCCTTTCTCTGTCTTTCCTCGAGCTCTTCCTCCATGGTGATTGTCGAGCAGGGTAAAATTTTAACTGCATACTGAACTTTTTTTTTCTCGCTGAAATTTCACAGTGGGAGCACTGTTTTTGATAATTTCTTTGCGCAGAACTTGGCTATTTCTTTAGCGACTCCCCCAATTTACACAATAAGCAATGAAACTTTTAGGGCACGCTTGTCTCTTTGTTTCCCAAAGTCCACAATACTTTTTGTCACTGAAACTTGAGAATTAAAGTTCTGTAAATGCTCTCTTTTGATGCAGGACAAGGGCATACACATTCTGGATTTACAGTCCCTTGGTAAAAGGTGCACAACACAACAGCAGGCACACAGCGGCACATACGGATGGCACTATCCTATGCAGATCCTTTTGCGCAAAGCTTCCCTTTTGGGCTACCAACTGCCAGACAGACAAAACACTAGCCATACCCCAAGCAAATTATCCAGTGTTTTCTCCCCAAATTAAACACATCATCGGACAATTCCCCATTTTTGTAATCCCCCACTGGCACCTTATTTAACTAAAAGAGCACGCTTCTCAGCACATCAAACACACAGGCTCTAGGAGTATGACAAGGAGAGAGGTGTGGGGGTTACATATGAAACATTACCATTTACAGGAAGAAAAGGTACACAAAAGGTACCAGAAAAACTGTGTTTGATTGCCCACCATAGACAAGATGGGACCAATGCAGAACACAACCAGGTGTGGCACTAAATACGTGGCACACACCTGGTGGGACCAATGCATGGCCAACAACCCAGGTCCCAGGGAGAAAACATTTGATCAGGGCTATGCTAGATTTGCACTTCTGGACAGGGGTACCCAAAGTAATTCCACACAGGAAGCAATAACAAGAATGTCCATACCAGGTTGGGATTCTAGAGTGTGGCTTTATTCCAAAACACGTGTAGAAACAACACAAGGCAACAATGGACTCCCGAGGGTTATACACAGGGTATCTTCTGACATTTAGGGTGCAGAATTTCACAAATTCCCATTTATCACAGGATAAAACAATTGAACCGTGGACTAGCCACCAGAAGAACACACTTTTTCATTGACTAGGCACATCCGGCCAGTACTAGGACACTTTCTCATATTTATAGGATGGATGTGGTACACAAACCACACAGAGCACTAGAGGCTCAACACTGTAGGACCCACATACTAGGGGTAACTGGAGGAAAATCCCACTCACTGGTGCAAACCGGAGAAAATTCCACTCACTGGGGAAGAACTGTCTCTTCAGGCATTGGCCAAATGTGCTGACAGAAAACATAGGCACCCTTCAGAACCCGTAGAGGTAAACTGGTCACTCCAGATGGTGGGGTCTCCCACCTTTTGCTTCCATGTTTATACTCGGCCATTCATCTGGTAAATACACCTCACACACTATAGAAACTGTAGATGCTGTCTTGAAATGTATATCACACTTAACATACTACAAGGGACACCACAGGGGGTGTCAAAGTTAAACGTTCTGTACATGGACAGTCATATACTGGATTCCACTGTAGGCAGACAACTTTTAAGGAAAGGCTAAGGTGACAGTGTCCCTTTGTCAGAGAAACCACCTTTAAAAACTGCAGGTACTCCTGGACAAACTTCAAACAAAAAACATTTTACTCACAGAAAGTTGTCATCGAGAGGCAGCTTCCAAAGTCCTGGGAGGATCAGGGGATTGCCCCTGAATCCTGGAGTCCTGCTTCATCCCTCCTGGGATGAAGCACAGGAAAACCCATAGAAACAGGTTTCCACCACTTCAACTGGCTGGCAAAGCTGTTCTTCACTAGGGTGAAAAACAAAATCAGACAGAAAAAAAACTGCAGCTCTATCTCAGAGCTGCTCGAGGAGCTGTAGCTTCACTCTGCACCTCCTCCACGAACTCCACTACTAGACTACTGTGAACATTCTATCTCTCTCCCTCATAGCACAAAGAATTGTGGCTTATGCAGCTGCGAGAGTTCCGAATTATATCACCTTCTCAGTACTCAGCTGTGACTGACAGCAGAGAGGGAGACAGAGTGAAACCCATTTAACTGCCATTTCATTAGCTGCCTTCCCTGCCTACCACTACTTCTAACCAGGATTCTAGTAACCCCTGGGAACAAGGGAGTTACACCCATCAACACTTTCTTTGGTTAACTGGATTTACATTTGTTGTACACTGCACATAAACTTTCAAGTTGCCTGAAGAAACTATTGCGTGGCACATGTTTTCACCCCAGGCTTTTTTTCTGTAAATCCATGCTACCCTAAAGAGTGTGAAAGCAGTGCATAGCAAGCACCCTGATGTGATTCTATTACTGCAGTTGGACTGGAACACCCTTCAGTGGTTCTTACTTAATCAGTAAGCCGCCCATGACAGAGAGCGGGATACCATTTGGTTATTGTGCCCCCTCCTTACACGAACATACGAAGAAGCCAGCAGAAGAAGGCCATTTGGTCTATCAAGTCTGCTCATATTGCAAGGTCCCCAGCTTGAGCTAATGTACCTTGCCTCTTTCCCCACTCCTCCCATCCTCCCTACCCATGATCCTTACTTTTCCCCTATGCCTATCCCAGCGTCTCTTAAAGCTGCCCACTGTCTTCAATGACATGACCTCTTCTAGCAATGCATTCCAAGTGTCCACCACCCTCTCTGTGAAGAAGTGCTTCCTGACCTCCCTCCTAAACCTTCCACCCTCCAACTTAAGACTGTGCTCCCTAGTGTTATGGTTGCCACTCAGCTTAAAGAGACTCTCCTTATCAACCTTATTTATCCCTTTCAAATACTTGAAAGTCCCAATCATGTCCCCTCTCTCCCCTGTCTTCCAGAAAGTACATCTTCAGTGCCCTCAACCTCTCCTCATATGCCTTACTCTGCTGACCCACTGTTATCTTTGTAGCCCTCCTCTGGACTTTCTCCAGCATGTTAATGTCCTTTTTGAGGTGTGAGCACCAGTACTGAATTCCATATTCTAGATGCGGCCTTATCAGTGACCTGTAAAAGGCAGTATAACCTCCTCTCTCCTACTACTGATCCCCCTAGATAAGCATCCCAGCATCTTGTTTGCCTTTGTTGCTGCTTTCTTACACTGCGTGGGAGTGCTTTAGGTCACTAGTGATCATAACTCCCAGGTCCTTCTCCTCTGATGCAGATACTCGGACTCCACCCAGGTAGTACTCTGTCCTGGGATTCTTGGCTCCAATATGCATAACTTCGCATTTTGTGGCATCGAAGCCAAGCTGCCAGATCCTGGACCACCTCCCCAGCTTATCCAGATCTTCCTGTAGGTCCTGTATCCCTTCAGCTGTGTCCACTCTCTGCAGAGCTTGGTGTCATCTGCGAATAGACACATTTTTCCCTTAATGCTATCTCCAATGTCATTGATGAAGATATTGAACAACACCGGCCCCAGCACAGAGCCCTGTGGGACCCCACTGGTTACCTCTCTGGTACCAGATAACTTTCCCCCCACAACCACCCTCTGGGTTCTGTCCCTCAGCCAGTTTTCCACCCATTTGGCCATCTTTTCCCCAACCCCAAGATCCACCAACTTCCTGAACAACCTTTTGTGGGGCACAGAGTCAAAGGCCTTGCTGAAATCAAGATAGAGGATGTCTACCACTTGGCCCCTGTCTACTGTCTTAGTGACACAGTCAAAGAAGTCAATAGGTTTCATTTGACATGATCTCTCCCCCATGAACCCATGCTGCCTCGCATCCTGGAGACCATGCTCCTCTAGATATTCCACCAACCTTTCTTTAGTATGGTCTCCATGAGCTTGCCCACATTGGAGGTCAGACTGGTTGGTCTGTAATTCCCTAGGTCATCCTTAGGACCGCTTTTGTGGAGGGGCACTACATGTGCTGTTCTCCAGTCCTGCGGTACCACTCCTGACTCTAGTGAACTATTAAATAGGTCTGCCAGTGGCCCTGCCAGCTCCTCAGCCAATTCCTTTAGTACTCTGTCTGGGCCTGGTGATTTGTTTACCTTCAATACCAGCAGCCCCTCCCTTACTCTATCCTTCTCTATCACTACATCTGTGTTCCCCTCCCTACCTGTTCTTCTTTTCCCTCCTGAAGGCACTGGTCCATCCTTCTCCTGGTGAAGACAGAACAGAAGTATTCATTTAGTATCTCTGCTTTTCCCCCATTATCCTCCACCCATTCCATCCCTTTTTTAAGCCTAACAATCCCTTTCTTCTTGTCCATTTTCTCACTTATATAGTGAAAGAAAGACTTCTCCCCCTTCTTAATTCCTTCAGCTATCTGCAGCTCCTTCTGTGCCTTTGCTCGCCGGACTTCCTTATGTAACCCCTAGGTGGCACTATCCTATGGGCTACTACCCCTGCCTGCGTGACTAGGCACAGGTTGGGGGGCCTGAGCTCGGTGAATGGGTGCCTCCACCCAGAGGAATGGTTCTGGGGTAGCGTAGCTGCTGTTGGTATAGCCTGCCAGGATGCTATAACCACCCGCCAACCCTTCTAATGACCTAAACAGTTCAGCAACAACACATTTACATGTACCATGTGACAGTAATAATATGCTCACACTCCTTGCACTTACCAACAGGGCTGGATCTGCTGCAATCGCCCTGGGGACCCCCTGGAAAATAAGACCGGTGATGCAACAATGCAATGGCAGTACAATATCCCCACCAAGAAAGTACACACTAGCCAAATTAAATGTGAACAACCACAATCTGATTTATTCAGGAGTATGTAAACAAGGGTGGGGCATGCATCTAGCAGGTAATTAGCAGATCTGATTAAATTCAGGTTGAATAAGCATGCACAGTGAGTACCTTTAGCACAGTTCTCAGAACCCTGGGTACCCAGTATGGAACACAGGCTAGCCTGAAGCATTGCCTGGGGTAGGCCAGCATTGCAGCTGTTGTTGGGGCCCTTAGGAAAGAAAATAATTAGCATGCACACAACCCAAATAATTGTAATCTGGAGCCAGATGGCTCAGTTCGTGAACTAAAACCCAAACAAGCAAATCAGGTGACACACACAATGATTAAAGCTTATGTTGCAGGGAGCTACCTTGTTTGTACTCATGCTACCCAGACCAGGATGCAAGACAGATGAAATGAAGACCTCTGGATGTTGCACTGGATTGCCAGGGGAAGCAGGGCCTACACGACTCGCCATGGGTGGTCGCTACCTGTTCGGTGGTGTTGAGCAGGGGGCTGAATCCCCAAGCGGATCTTTCACTGGAATGTCTCTGAATTGGGGGCAGTGGCCTAGGCTGAGATGGCAGGACCCAGGCAGAGCAGACAGTTCGGATGGAGACAGTGAAAAAAGTGCTGGAGCAGCTTTCAGCTAGTATGACAGAACACTCCATGGGGAACCAAATCGCGACCCACGATACACATCCAGCACACTTATAAGCACTTAGAATATTTGCCACAGTTCGGATAAAAGTCAAGTTTGCAATAACACAGGATCCCTGCATAAACCTTTCAATCTGAGGCTCACTTCGGTACCTGACAGGCGGATCGTTTCTGGAGCAAGTCTTTGGTCCACTTGTAGGCAATGATAACCCACTTTTCTCTTCAGGTTCAGGTCTCGATTCAATTATCGGATAAATCTGACTTTCACTCTCCAAACAATACTTCACACAGGAAGATGTGACAGGCAGGACAGCATAGCCTTCCCACTGATTCTCCCTTGCTCCTAGCAGGAGCAGCTGCTCGATGGCTCGAGCTGTTCACTCTTCAAACTCCAACTCTCAACTGACTCACTGCTGTAGGCAGTTCTGGGCTTTCCCAGTAATCCAAAATATTTGGTTGGCTGATGGAACTGTCTGTCACAGAAGGGGCTCCCCCTCCAGGTCCATTTAGGTGCCAAACACTTAAAACTACAATTCCTACAGATTTCAGTCCCACAAGACCTCTGGGGACAGTCCCATTTTACATCCCCTGAGGTTCGATTGGTCCAAAACTGGCAGTCCAGAACCAAAATGGTGGCTCGTAGGCAAAAAGTTCAAGCTGCAATGGAAGGCAGGTTAGACAAACTCCTATATCATTATTATTAAAGCAGACAAACAGTAATTAATCACAGTTCCTAGCAGAGCTCCCTCTGCACAAATAGAGACTGCAGAATGGAGCAGAAATATGGACAGTCAGGCTTGTCATGAGCCTTAATTCCCCCTGACCCAGTCCAGACTAATATTCTCACACAGAATACAGCTCTCTTAAAGAGACAGGCACGGAGGCTTAGTAGAGCACTCTCATGCAGACACATACAACTACTGCAGACACAGAACACCATCCTGATAATGGGCATTAGGCAGCCCAGGAAGACATTTATAGGAACCCCTACTTGTAGGGGGGTTACACTTACTTGCCTTACTAGCCAACCTTAAGTAATTTTCTCTCTCCACCTCTCTTTTGGTCTTCCTGAATTTTCAGTAGGCCAAACTCTTTTCCCTTACTGCCTGGGCAACCCCTGAAATGAACTAGCTGGGCACTTTGGCCCTTGTGTTCTTACCCCCAAGCCTAATGCACTCATCTGTGGCAACCAGTATTCCTTCCTTAATGATGGACCACCTTTGGTCCACTCTATATCTGCTTTGATGCCCCCAGATTGCTCCTTAGCACTTCGCCCATTTTCCTGAAGTTCGCCCTCCTGAAATCCAAGATTTTGGTCTTAGTCAGGATGCTTTCCCTGCCCATATCCAACTGGAACCATACTGTGCAATGGTTACTTCCACCCAGTGGCTCCCTGACCATTATTTCCTGTACATGCTGCCCATTTGTAAGCACCAGACCAAGAATTGCCTCAGCTCTTGTTGGTTCAGTGATGCCCTGACTCAGTAGCCTACTCTGCTGTCTTTCCAGGATCACCCACCTCCTGGTACATGTTGTGGAGGGTATGCTCCAGTCCACCTTGGGCAGATTGAAGCCCCCCACAATTACCACCTCTCCTTTCCCCGCAGCTTCCAATATTTGTGAGCTCAGTTCCCTGTCCCTCTCTTCATCCTGATTGCGTGGTCTGTAACCCCCCCAACCTTACCTTTCTCCCTCTATTGGACCTTAACTGAATCCATAATGCCTCCACCTCCCCTTCCTCTAACTCCTCCCTCGTGCAAGTTATTCCCTCCCTGTTATAAACTGCCACCCCTCCCCACTTCCCATCTACCCTGTCCCTCCTGTATGGTTTATATCCAGGGATCGCAAGGTCCCAGTCATGGTGTGATGTTGCCCAAGTCTCGGCTACTGCAGCTATGCCCACCCTTCTCTCTGCTAATAGTGCCTGTAGGTCATCCATCTTGTTTTCAAGACTTCTCTCATTCAGAGACACCATCCTCCACCTAGAATCTGACTTTCCTTCTCTTCTCTCTATTCTTCTATTCACATTTATTCCCTCTGTGTGTACCCCTCCAAGTACCCTTGTTGTGTTTTCCTCTCCCCCTCCACCCTTTGCTAACTGTGTTCTCGCCCCTTCCACCTCCTCCCTCCAGACCTCTTCTATCACTGTGGGGGGGGGGTTCACTGATCCTCCTCTCGGAGTCTGTGGGCCTGCATGCCCTGTGCCCCCCCCAGTAGTTTGAATTAAGTGTGGTGGTTATGTAGTTCCCCAGTTTGTCCCTGAGTACCCTCAAACCCTCCCTACTGAGGTGTAGCCTATCTGGTGAAAAGAGTGCTTTGTTTGACCAGGTCTCCTCCTAGTCCCCAATACAAATAAACATCTCCCTGCACCATTTCCTCAGCCAGTCATTAAAATCCTCTATTCTTCTTTTCCTGGCTGTTCTGGCCCTTGGTACTGGTATCACCTCTGAGAAGGCCAGCAAACTTCCTTCCTCCCTCCCTGCAGATCTTCCCTAACTCCCTGAACTTATTTTGCACAACCTCAACCTCCTCCCCAGCTAGGTCGTTGGTTCCCAAATGTATAACTAAATTATAAAACAGCACAAGACAACACTGAGTGCTGTCCAGGGATGGGTGTGTGATTACTAATGGTGTCCTAATCCCCTAGACCAGGCCACTGCTGTTATGATGCATTCTATTGTTTTTTTGCATATGTATCATTTCATTAGTCTTTTTCTTCATTTTTCTCCTGGATACCCTGGTCCGCTACCACCTTGATGGAGTTGCCAGGGTTGAGCCCTTGAAGTTGCTGGGGCTTCACCCTTACTCAAGCCAGGAGGCTGGACAAGCTGCTGTCTTTACAATCAACACCAGGGCCATTCTGTGGTCTGCTGGCAGGACCCCACTAATGCAGGGCAGCTCACATGCTTCTATAGAGCTGAGTGGCTCATCTCTGCAATGTGCCCTTCCCCCAGCTGGCTCCAACATAGGATTCCAAGGCTGGCCCCCAAGCTGTAGTCTCCCAGGTGGTATTGCAATAGTCAGGCCCTGCTCCACTTTCCATAACATTTAATTCCTGGTACAGCTGCGCAGAATGTAGAATTCTGCCACCGGAATTCATACAGAATAGCAATTCCACTCCTGAAATGCTTTCTGGAATTTCTTTTTGAATACCTTGGAATTCCGAAAAGCATTTCTATGTAAACCCCAGAATAACTTTCTGCAGATTATAAACTGTAGAATAATTCTCTGTGGATTGTGGAAAAAGGAATCCATGGTTAATGTGAACCACAGATTGCTAAAGGCTGAAAAACATTCTGCTTTAGAAATTTCAGAATTCTGTCATAAACTCAATTCCATGGAACTAGGCAGAATTTTTCTGAAATTCCAGAGATTTCTGTTCCATCAGAATTTTGATAATTCTACGCAGTGCTATTTCATGGATAGCTGTTTATCTTCAGGAACATTACCCTGGTGTCAGGGATGTATACCCTGGTCAGGAAGAGGAAGCCTTAACTACCATGGAGATGGCAGCTGGTGTTTATCTCCCAAGTTTTTTTTCCCTCTCCTCCCCCCAGGCATGGACCATAGCCTATGTTGGCCTCTGTACATCTGTATTGTGGTAAGAGCATGCTCCCTGGCCTAGCCACAGGGGTTGCTACAGTGGTGAAACCTGCTGCATGCCCTCCACCACCCAAATACACAGTGGCATAGCAGCTGTCTGAGTCTGGCCTGATCCCTGATATGATGCATCAAATGCGTTCCCGAACCAGGGTCATCTACGCAGCAGCATGACGTGCTGGTGCTGGGCCATCAGGGCAGCCCTTGTACAAGTGTTTCTTACCATTTTGAAACAGTACATTTGTTAGCTAGCCCAATATTTTATCGTATAGGTTTTTTTTATTAACTTTGTTTATTCTCCTCGGGGTGGCTAGGGGATATACCCCACATCAGTCTGCTGGGTCCCCGCAAGGATCCTGGACTTCATGCAGCTCATCATCCAAGGTTTTTTTTTTTCTGCAGGTTGTTTGCCACGTGCCCCCACCCCTGATGGAGGCATGTGTGCAATCACCTCAGCACATGGCCGGGCGCGCTTCCTTCGCTGACGTGCAGACGTCTGCCACCTCTGCCAATCCAGTCTCAATGCTGGTCCCATGCTCACCTACCCTCATTCATCACTAGTGGTCAGAAGATGCCAGGCATCAGATCCCTCTCCTCCCCAGGGAAGACGAGTAGTCCAAAGGATGCTCAATCTTCTCCCACCATCTGACCCTACGACAACCCTGGGGTCACTTCCAAATGCATGTCATCAGCATTGCAAGCAGTAGTGCTACTGCTACACTGGTGGGCTGGCTCATCATATAGTTTTTTTTTAATTATCATTTTTATTAATGAAGCACCAAGTACAGTCACCACATGTAATGCATCACATATGAAGCAGTCTTAGTCAGTAATACAGGAACAAATCAAATGCATTTAAAGACAATGACATAAGGACTGGCCCTTTAAGAAAAAGATATACATTCTTTGCCATCTGTCTGATAAAAGTGACACACTTCCACAGAATAGAATCAAGTTTCCATAGATACCATGGGGCAAAGCCAGATTTTTTCTTTGTTTGTCCCCCTTCATATCTCCCCTGAGGATCTAGGTAACATTTTTGGACTTCCAGTTGTGTCATGCTAGGAATTAAAATTGCAACTCTTTTTTTGCCACTATGGTGTGAGGATGCAAATATCTCATACCACTGACCCCACCTCAAGTTAGAATGTTCCTGGTCAGGCATATGAGTTTCCTGGATTAAATATAAGTCCTCCTTATTGTTTCATAGGTACTGTATAAATCTAGATCTTTTAATTGGATTTTTTAGGCCATTTATATTTTGTGAAAATATTTTTACAGGGTTTACAGACATCATTTTACTGCCAGATGGATGGACCACTACCACAGAGGAAGGGGACCTCCTCTTCACTTCAAGAAGACCTTCCAGACAGGCCCACCCAAGGAACAAGCTATCCTCCCCATCCAGCTGTACTGAAGGACCCAAAGCAGCAAGCTGGAGCTAGGAGAAGAGTCATCCCACAGAAGGATCTCTGTAGCCCTCTGGAATATCCCTCGTCCATTGTCTGTCAATATAGATTGATTATTTGCAAACATTGACTGGGTGTGCTTCATTGTTTTGGAGTACAAAAGAATATAGATAAATGTATTTTGTTGTACAAAAAAACTAGGAGCCTTACTGGCCCTTGTAATAACTGCCCCCAAATATCCCCATCTCCCCCTTAACAAAGCTCCTAAAACTGGGAGCCTGCCCCATAGTGGTTGGGATTTTAACCATAATCCCAGACCAACCAACTATGTATACTGTCAATTCCATATAGTCGGCTAACCTACAACCATGACAACGTAGTGGGAAGCACTCACCCTCGCAGCAGCAACAAGAAAGAGACTCAACACAGTTTTATAAATGCAGCTCTTCTTTTACTCTCATTAGACCAACAAGACAGACATGCTTACGTTTCGCCCGACATTTCGGGCTTCATCAGAGATCAAGATCTCCAAGAAGGCCAATAGATCCTGACCCTTGGAATTCTTAGGTATTCCATAAATTCTTAAGTTTTTTCACTGCCCCCTTGTTTTCAGTGTCCTTCTGGTGTTGTATGATTTGTATCTGGGATTCTGCCATTGTTTTTATTGCAATTTCTAGGTTGTCTAGACATGTCAAATGTTTTGTTATTTGTTGATCTGCTTGGTGCACCTGGATTTCCAGGCTACCGAGATCTTTTCTTAGCTCTTGTATTGAATCCTTCATCTCAGTGCGAAAGTCTTGTATTGCCTGCAAAATAGTTTCGCGCTGCGTTATTTTGTTGCTTGAGCTGATTTTTTGGGACGTTTTGTGTTGTTTTTTATGCAGTTCTGTCCCTGAGACCTTCTCCAGTGGATTAGGTGGCTCTGTTTCAGACTTTGCAGAGTCAGTGCCTTTGCTTATCTCCGAGAGGATCTAGTAATGATTTCAGGTGCTCTCGGCCATCAAAGGCAATCTAAGGCAACACCCGTTGTTAGGAACAGTGTTTAATCTGTCAATAAGTGAATTTGCTGGCGATTTGATAGAATTTAAATCAACATTAAAGCAGCTTGAAGGGGGAGCTCTGTATAGCAGCAGCTCACTCTAGCATGGCACCACTGGAAGTCTCCTCGTATAGTTTTTTAACAATAATTTATTTATTTTGGACATCCTTAGATTCATCATCAGTGTATTTTTTTATTCCCACAGATATGTTTAAAACAGTTTTTATTACTTGTTTCATAGCTAATGACACAAGGTGATAAATATGTCAGCCAATAGCAATTTTTAGAAATCTTTTCTGCTGAGACTACTTTTCAGCTGTATGTTTTTATTTTATTTATTTATTTTATATTGTTTTAACCAGCTGGAAACCCAGGGACAAAACTGTCCATTTTCAAAGGGGACTCTACATACTAGGTACAGACTGTGGCTGTAGTGGACTGTGTTTGCACATGCTTCTGATGGTGAACAGCACTGCAACATGCCAAGATGTTTAATTGTTTCATGGTGGGTATAGCAAAAGAGCATAAACTTTAAACATTTTTCAGAACCTCATATCTAAGTTCAGAAGAGAAGAAAAATGAAAAGAAAAAATGTGTCATATGACATTGTACCCAGTTTATTTTTCTAATGGGTTTTACCTTATTATATTCATGCATTGCATTGACTTGTGCTCTGAGCACTGACTGACTGACATCTTTCTCAGAGCCAGGTAGTAGAAGCCACGGTGACTATGCAGATTAGGGTCTATGAATGCGCATGTTGTTAGGTGTATGCATACTTCTCAACTGTCCCTGATTTTCAGGGACATCCCTGATTTTGCCTCAAAATGTTACTGTGTATCACCTAAAAATTGTGTTTCTGTGACCAAACAGTGGGAGTTGTAAGCTCAAAATAATGTCAAATATTAAAGTTACAGACTTGTTCTTCCTTAGAAAATGCATTTTACATTAAGCCACTTTATTCCACCAGCTTCCTGAGTGGATATCACCAGTTTTGAAGATGTGTCCCTGATTTTGGTCCTTTGTCCCTGATTTTTTTTTTAAGCCTTGTCCCTGATTTATGAAGCAGAAGGTTGAGAGGTATGGGTGTATGTGCAAAGATAATAGCCTGCTGCCAAGACATGATTATGCTCTCTTTTTTATTCAGCGTGTAATTCAAATGAAAAAATATGTACATGTATTAAAAACTTATTAATTTATTCCATGACTGAATAATGAGAATCGCAATGATAATGTTTTGAAAAACAATTTCCCTATCCTAATTTTAAACAGATGGTGTCCTCACGTGGTTCATTTTTTCACAATTCGTTTAACCCTATATACAATATAGTGCATCAGTCGCAAACAGATGAGAGCACATCCTGGTTCACAAAATCACTTTCTTTTTTTAAAATGTTAATCTTTATTACATTTTCAGCACAATACAAGCTGAAATGGTAACATTCTCTAGCAAGAATGAAACAAAGAAATTTCAGTCTTACAGACATGAGAATTTCACAAGAGCATCTCCCTCCCAGACAGTTCAGCTCTCACCTAGATATGCCCCAACATTAGTATCAAACCTGAGAGGATGCCCATCCTGAAGGAGCTGGGGAGACAGTTGGGAAAATCCCCCATTTAACAGATTAATTGCTCAAGTAATGAAATAAAACATTACATATATCATTAGGAGATATACTATGTGCCCCTATTTTTCTAGTGGGTTCAACAGAAAAAAGACTTTAAGTAACTCTCTGCCAACCAAAAACTGTAATTAAGAACTCTAGTAGCTAAACATTATTCTGGATCACTCCAACATTGAAAATGAAGGCAAAACAGTAAGAAGAGGCTCACTAGACAGCAGACATTGAGTCCAGCTCATTAGATATACTAATACCCTAATGCCTCCAACTAAACTGTGATGCATTAATAATTTTAAACTAGCCAGCATTAAAAGCCAAAGTCTTTTAAAAGTCTCTATTGCTCTGGAATAGTCCTCTCTGAGATTAAAGCCGAATCATCTCCAACGCTAAACCGGGGACAGTGCAGCTTCTTCAAGAAGCAGAAGACTGTTCAACCTCAGAGGCCTGAGTATCCTAAGATGGTAGGCTGTCCAAAAATCTGCAAGCTGCCTCAGTGTCTGCAAAAAGATATGGCTTACCCTGGTTGGTGAATCGGAGACGTGCTGGAAAAGACAAATTAGTGGAGATACCATGTTCTCCCAAGCACTGCATTAGCTGAAGTAACTGTTTCCTCCTCACCTGCATCCATGCGGCCACATCTGGGAAGATCGAATCTGCAACCCCTGATATTGTAGGCCCCACTTGTCTCTGGCAGCCATCAAGACAAATAAGCACTCTTCTGCCGATTCCAGGGCAACAAGCACGGTCAAGATCTGCACAGCGTCCTGAAGCATCTTCCGACGATTGGGTAAGCGGAATACCCTTTTAATATGGACTAAGTCTGCTGAGAGTCCTAAAGACTCTATAAATAATGCATACACCGTAGGCTTAAGATCTTGTACTGGAATGGAAATAGGAAGCCCAGCCACTCAGAGATTTGCTGCCCGAAGCTGATTTTCAAGGGTTTCTACCTTATTAGACAGAGATATTTTGAGGCCCATGCCTGGGCTGCAGCAAAACACTCCTGCCAGTCAGAAAACTCTACAAAAGCCATAGCATCCTCTTCTCTCACTTCCTCTAGTTTTGTTACCCTCTGGTCTATCGCTGACAGAGAGATATTTGCCTGGATGACTTTATCTTCTATGTTTTGCAAGATAGTAAATATCTTCTCTATAGTAGGAGCCTTCAATGCAGTCTGTGCAGCTACAGTTGACCCCATTCTAGGTAGCATATACTCCTCCATCGATTTGACATGGGAAGAAGGATTTTTCTCTGCTTTTTTTGGTCTCATTTTGTCCAAACGTAATATCTAGATGCTTCACTATAAAATCAGTCCAAGAAAGGGGGACAATAATGAAGTAAATATTTACAATCCAATCCAAACTACAGAGCACTACAGAAACACGTCTGCTCAGGCTGCTGGCTAACTCCACCCCCCACCCCACCCCCACAAAATCACTTTCATCTGTCTTACACTGTTGTACTGGATCTGAAGCTATTACTTGAAATAAAATGTTTGTTCATAACCCACTTGACTATTATGTATTTACATTTGTTGTTATTATTGTAATATAATTAATGGGTTTCCCTTTTTCCTGTAGGAAAACCGTAGCATAATCTGTTATAATAAAGGAGTGTTTATTATGGCACACACGCGCACGGTTTCCCTCGCTCTCTGCATGTTCACATTGCATCTCTCCACTCCTGACCTGTCACCGGTGGCCACCTTCTCTTTCTCCCGGACAAACCGCCATTTGGACTTGGTGATAAGTGATAGAAAATTGCTTCTTTTTTGGGGGAAAAACAATAACTTCGCTGCTGCCTACCAAAAAAAGTCTCAATAAATAAATGAATACAGTTGACAACATGCTGAAACCCAACCGGATGGCAGCGGTGGCACCAGGCATGTCTCTTTATTTTATATAATTGCTGTGGCAAAAAAGGAAAACCCAGCAATTATATAAAACAAAATATGGGATGGTGTGTGTGAACTCAAAGTTTACACCCCCCCAAAGCTTCTCTCTTAGGGTTTACGTAGCATCTAACACCTCGGGAAAGGGTGAACTTCTTGTTACACACATCACCCCATACTTTGTTCTGGTATCCTTGTCATGAGCTACTAGAATAGCGAATTTACTATACGATGCTAGTCTGGTAAGTGCTCACATGGACAGCGAGGGATTTTACACAGCTTGCTGGAAGTGCTGCCCTGGTCACTGTCCATGGTGCTGGACAGAGACAAGGGCACCAGGATCCAGAAGGCTAGCCAGCTGTTCCTGTGATGTGGCGGACTGGTGTATAGAGCAGCTCGACTAGCAGTAGTGGAGACCAGGGTCCTAATCCTGATCTCCCAACCTTTTTGCAGACACTCAGGAGTGAGAAAATGTATGTGGGGCCGTGGAAACACTTTTCCACGGCCCCATGATTTTTAACTTTCCCTGATATCCGATCCCCCTGGAGTTAGAATCCTTTAGTCCAGGAGGTGCTGGGGGCAGAGTCCCCCGCATCTGGGGACGGCCCCCTGCAAAAGAAAAATCGGTGCCTTTTTTACTGCACACACCATGCCAACGCTATTCTTGTCGGTACTGTTTGGACCCAGTGCCCTTGATTCTGTATGTTATGTTGCGATGTGTACTTTTTTACGTAAGACACCATTGTAAATGATGGTTCTAGCCTCTCAAATAAACCAACGGTCTATTCAAAAATGAAGATAACAGAAATCATTTTTCAAAGAAATTGATTGCAGTTCACATTATTCAGCTATGGAAATCATAAACCAATTTTCAACACACGTACAGTAAGTGTTCATTCATTAGTATTGCACTCCGTATGAAAAGAAACAATATGAACACATCATGGCAGCAGGCTATTATCTCTGTTCATACAGTCAAGAACATGTACATTCATTGATGTTAACTTGCATATTTGTTGTGGATTCTACAAAACAGTCCCACGAAGAATGTCAGCCTCTGTTCAGAGTGCATGCCAATATAAAAATATGCATAAATAAGGTTAAATGAATTAGAACAATAAACACAGCACATCAGCACAGCACTGCGGCAACTGCTAGCCACACTGGCAACACAGGTTTGAGAATGAGCCTGGACCACTGGAGACCAGCCAGAGGGAAGCACCTTGGAGGATTCTCTCGTCCACCACCAGGGTACTGCCACCTAGGTGACCACAGGTGGCACTGTGGTTGGAAAGCTACAATAGGGGGTGGAATGTCACGGGCATTAGCGCACAGGCATGCTTCATGTGCATGTGCTCTTGATGTTAGTACACGTGACATCCCAGAGGACAGGAGAAAAAAAACATGTAAATGGCCCTAGCTCCAGTAATGACAGATGACTGCAGTATATTGGGGCCCCACACTAGCACCTGGGATGCTGCCTGATGACATAGAAGATTTGGGGTTTGTCCCTCTACCCTGACCTAACCTGGGGTGTAAAACCAAGATCCATGTAGGTTTGTATCTAGGTAAGGGGCACATGGGTATCAGGTATATCATAAGGCTCCTGAAGGATACTGGAACTAGACAGGAAAGAGGCATAAACAAAAAAAAAAAAAGAAAAAGAAAAATAGATAAACTAGGTACAGTATCAAATATGAAACAGATTCAAAACAGGGTTATGATGACAGTCATAGAAAGACAGAAGCATACACTGTGACTACAAAAAAAGACCAATGGTCCATCCAGCTTGCCCAAGATCCCTAGTTAGCCCTGGGACCTACTGTCCCCCAGAGTCCTAGCCCTCCCTATCCTACCCCCATTCTCCTCCCTGATTCTACCACCCCAAACAACCACTATACCCTTCATTCTGTCCAAACCATGCTTGAAAGCACCCACCACCTCGGCTGGCAGACTCTTCCATGGCTCCACCACCCCTTCAAAAAAAGAGTACTTCCTCATATCCCTTCCAAACTTCCATTCTGTTAGTCTCCGCTCATGTCCATGTGACCACAAGCTAGAATTCAAGCTAAATAGTTCACCACAGTTCACCTTGTTAATTCCTTTTAGGAATTTGAAGGTCTCTATCATATCTCCCTTCTCGTCTCCAGCGAGTACATGTTCAGTGCCTTGAGGCACTCCTCATAGGTCCTGCCCTGTTGGCCTTGAATCATTTTTGGTACCATGCGCTGCACTGTCTCCAGCCTGTCTCTATCCTTCCTGAGGTGAGGACTCCAGAACTGTGTGCAGTACTCTAGTTGTGGCCTCACCAAGGATCTATTGAGGGGAAGTCTTACCTCCTCCTTCCTGCTATCAGTACCCCTCCTGTTACATTACAGCATCCTACTTGCCTTGCTACATGCCTTGTTGCACTGACTTGCTTTAGGAAGTCACTAATGATATACCCAAGGTCTTGTTCCTCAGCCATAGTGCTAAGTCTCACCCTGTGTGTCCAGTACTCCATCCTAGGATTCTTGTTCTCTGGGTGCATTACCTTGCAATTCTTGGAATTGAATTTCAACTGCCAAATCTCAGACCACCCCATTTGCTTTTGTAAGTCTCTTTGCATTTTTTGTGTTCCCTCATCACTATCCACCCTCCCACGGAGCTTAGTGTCAGCTGCAAAGAGACACAACCTGCCCTAAATTCCCTCATCAATGTCACTGATGAACATATTGAAGAGGACCGGAACCAGGGCAGATCCCTGCAGTACCCCCTCGTGACCTCCCTCTCTTCTGATTTAACCCCACTGACCACAACCCCCTTCTGCCTTCCCTTTAGCCAGTTACCTACCCAGTCTCCACTGATATCTCAAGGAACTTTGAGAATGTTTTTATGACAAAATATAACAAACATTTTCAGTAATAATCTTCAATGTATTCTTAATACTAGTAGGTTTAGAAGCCAAAGCATTACCCCAACCGAGTCTTCCATATGTAGCTTTGAATGGTTAGTGGCACAGTAAACTAGACCCTAAAGAAAAACTGAATCTTTGTTGTGCCTACAACCCCACATCTGGTGGTGTACAGTACAGGGGCTGTCAGACAGGTCATCAGACCACAGAGGAACTGTAGTGAAGAATTAATAGTTGGAGATTTCAGTTAGATTGGATGAGCAATACACCTAAATCTTTTAAATCTGTCCTTGAAGGAGCTTGCTTATTTATTTTTTTTATTTAGTTTTTACTAACCGGGTAGGTACACTAGGCAGAAACTGCCTTTTATTCCGGTATGAACTGGGAGATAACATCACAGACAAGCATACATATCACATTATTACAGATGTCAGTATACAGCAGTAGAATAGATACAGGAGTAGTGGTAGAAGAGCAATGTAAGCATAAGCAACAAGAACATGTGTCAGCACATGGGGGACAATTACAAAGGAAATTAATTGATGTAAGGACTATAACCCAGTCAGATGCACAACCATGATGGACATAGCAGCAAGACAATGACTACAGGGAAAAGGATACAAACAGTAGGTGAAGTGCAATGAAGGTACAGCAAATAAGAGTCACCAGGTACAGCAAATAAGAATCACTCCAGACACTGGAAGAATAACACAACAAATTTCAATCTGTGACAACAGAGGAAAGAGATACCCTGGACAGGGTGGTCCACAGAGGAGATATGAACAGCGCCTGAAATCCAGTTACCTTGCATTAGGACGTTTGCATGCAGATGTGCTCAAAGATGTTAGTGATAGTACGCTGGAAACCTTCAGAAGTTTTGCAAGCATGTATCTCTAGGGGAAAGGAATTTCACAACCTAGGAACGAAATTCTGGAAAGCAGCCATCCCAAGTTTCCCATTTCAATTTAGTGACAGTGAACAGGGCAAGGTTCGAAGATCTTAAGGGATGATGGTTATGCTGTGGTTCAAGTAATTTGGCCAGATGTTGGGGTTGTTGATTCTTCAGGATGTTGCTAAATTCATATACAAAGTACAGTGATGAACAAGTTTATTAGTTGCAAGTGCAAACTGGCAAATATTATTGTAGAGGGAAAGAAAGACGGCCACATGAGATGCAAAGCGGAGCCAATACGAGTAACAACCAACACTATACTCCAAAAACCACAGTTACCCGGCATAGGTGTAAAAAAGACCACAGAGCTTGGTCTACATAAAAAAAGTTTATTTAAATGACAGTAAACATAGTAGCAGCAACTCCAACATGTCAAATGTTTTCGCATGCCCAGACGCTTTTTCAAGACGTAATCAATAGATATCCCATACTCTTCTTATAAAGGCAGACCATTAAAGTGCCAGTGCATCAGAAAAATCCTTCACAAACAGTGCAACATAACCACCAATATAGAAGCATGAAAAGAGGGAAGGGCAAGAAGGAATAGAAGGAAGGGGAAATGGGAAAGAAAAGGGGAAGGGAGGGAAGGGGTAGGAGGAGGGAGAAGAAAAGGGGAAGGAAAAAGAAAAAAGAGGAGGGGAAAGGAAAGGGAAAGAATAAAATACATAAATCAAATATATACATAAAGTGCATATATTGGCCCAGATATTCAAACTGCACCCAAAAAGTGCGCAATAGCAGGAACAAGCGCAAGTCTATTGTGCCCATGCGCAAGAGACTCAATATTCAAAAAAGGAGCAGGCCAAATTGCGCCTACAGCCATTGACTGAATATCGCACCACCTGCGCCATAGCGCAAATAGGGAGGGGAAGCTGAGCAGATCTGATGCGCCATAGCACAACAAGGGATGTTCAGCTGAGCAGTCCAGAGGCGCCATAGTGCAACCAGGGAGCCCCCCAGCTGCAGAGCAATGTAACTGCACAATCAGGGAGGTAGGGGCCCACCACCCATGCCACAGATGGGCAGAGGAACACACAACAGAACAGACATTGTCCCCCCACACCCCAAGCACAGCACAACCGGGGGAGGGCTGGAATAATCACTGGTCCATGGAGACAAGCAACCAACCCACAGCCTGGTCATGGTGCCCCATCACACCTACCGGCAAGCTGTGACTGGCACACAAGGAGGGCAGACCACCCTGTGCCACACCATCCCCCCAGTGCACAGCACACCCTGCACTGTGACCCCCAGACACCCCTCCATGAGCAGTGACCACCACTGCAGGAAACCCCATGCATGCCGCCACCCCCACTGTGTCAATGCAACCCTGTGCACCACAGAACCATGCAAGCCAGCCCCACCATGAGCACCCATCAGCAGGTTGCAGCACACAGCAATGCAACAATAGCAGACACAGTGCCACCACGCACAGTCCCACGAGGTACTGCTAAGAGACTGACCATGCGTTAGCACAAGAGGTACCCCATATGGGATGGTCATGTCCTTGACACCACCACCAGTGGTACAGCGTCCTGCACAGTATTCCAGTGACACACCCTGAGCCACCACTGGCCACAACAGCCAGCATAGACACCCACAGTGGTGCGTGGAAGCATGCACCACACCGGATACCACACAGGGTATAGACAGACACCTACCCATACTCAAGGGCACAACACAGGGACGCAGTGGTGGGGCAACCAAGCCCCCAGTGTGGGCCCATGTAAGCCGTGTACACACAACCCGCAGTCCACCATGGCACTGGAGTGCCAGCCACCTTGCGCAGGCACCATGGACCCATACACCACCAGTAGTCACCCGAAGCACAAGCCACAGACAGTGGGGCACATCCCCTGCAACACACACAAGCCACAGCATGGAGGTGGGACAATGACCATGTCACCCACAGTGCCACCTGAGCCGGGCATGCACCACACCAGTGACATGGGCAACCCAGCAAAGTGACGGTTACAGTGTCCGCCCTGCAGGGAATGCCACCACTGACATGCCAGCAGACCGTGCAGGTCACAGACAGGCATGTGTGTCGGCTGCACAGGCCATGGATGGGCCAATGGGTGCACCATGGACACAGAGCACATGCCATGGACCACTGCACACAGTCATCCAGTGCACAGGAAACAACACACACAACACAGACACTGACTGATATCTACCCCCACACCACAGTCACCTCCACACGGACACACACACATACCCATGACTGCACCACCCCTGATGCCATGCACACCACTGCAGCTGAGCACCTATAGCCTGCTGCAAATCAAAGACCACCACGGTATTCATATAAAATTCAAATGTATTGTAAAAATATAAAACTTAACTATGTACAATAATAATAACTATTTACAAGCTTGGGGTGGGGGACACAAACAAGGTGGGGGTGGGCAGGGGAAAGGGGTGGACAAATGGGATGGGATAGGTAGGGTGTGAGGCTGGGTCCAGGGAGGAAGGGGAAGTCAGGGACCAAGGGACTGTCAATGTGACTGACGTTCCTGGCTCTGGGTCCGCCTGGCTCTGTGGCGCCACAGTACTCCTGTCATGTCCAGCCTCCTGAGGATTGCCACTGACTCCCGGGCCAGATTGAGGAGCTCCCTCATGGTGTCCCGGATCTCCCTGAGATGCCTCGTACATAGGACAAGGGAGCACAGTCAATAGGTGTGAATGCACAACCCCATACAGCCCGCCCACCATGTATGGCATATGGCCATGGGACATACCACTGTGATGGTGGGTGACCACCCGCAGTGATCACGTCCACAGGACCTGCCCACCCAGGCACATACAGCCATGCAGAACACTGCACACACCCACCGGCCAAGGCATGCACAGCACCATCGTAGCAGTTTAGTGACATGGCTATGTGGTGCAAAGGCAGTGGCACAGCCATGCACCTGGTGCATGCATGGACCACCAGTGACGCACAACCAGACATGCATTGCCACTGGATAGTGTTGACTGTAACAACTGGCATGCATGGCAGTGATGTCAATGAATGGTGGCCATGCCCCGCTGCCCACCTTGTCACACAGCATGCAATACTAATCATGGAGGTCTGGCACTCACCCTCATCGGGCCGGTCAGGTGGGCATTGCTGGTCCTCCGCCCACCTGGCTGCGGTTTCAGCACCCCTCCACTGCTCTGCCCACACCCTGCATAGTTCTTCCGGGCCTGTGGGGAAAAAAAGGAGAGAAGAACATCAGTACATTCCCAAAGCAAAGTCTCCCTGCCCCAAGGTGTGCGCACTCCCACCCAGCCAGACCCACCACCCCACACCCTGTGAACACCGCCACAGCCAACCCCATACGGTCCCTCCCCTATGTGCTGGACACATACAACACTGTGACTCATATGGATGATAAAAGTGTGTTGACAGAACCCCTACCTGGACGTGGCACCATGCCCCTCCTGGCACGTGACCGCAGTCGGGCCAGTAGCTCCGGCTCCTTCCTGCGCAGGTCACCATAGCGGTGCCTGCACTGCTCAGCCAAATGCCCCCGGCCTGTTGCCTCATCCAGGGCAGTGGCCACCTCCTGCCACACCTGGGTCCTTGCCCTATCCAGGAGGGCCTCCCCAAAGAGAGGCCCATGGTGTGGTTTGACTATGGCCACCAGATTGGCCAGCTCAATGGCACTCCATGGAGCAGCTTGTCTACGTGCCATTCCAATAGCTATAGTAGGCAATATGGCACTCTGCTGCGCAGCTCCCGACGTGCAGATGCTGCGCGGTACAGCGCTGCCATTCCCTATCGCACTGTTACCGAACAGCGCGATAGAGGTGCACCTATGCCTGATGCATGGCGCCAAGGGGGCAAAGGTTGGGCACAGGGTCAAGGATCTCTGGCGCAAGGCCATGCACAGTGCCATCGGATGACAATCCGTGTAGCGCGATTGGCTGCCTGTGTGCCAGCGCCACAGCGGACTATCAGACAGTTGGGCCATTGTGCCTATGAAGGCCCAGTGCCACAGCGCCATGTACTGACCATCGCTATAGCACCACTGGCACAATGGTGGCCGTGCCCTGCATTGCCTACCATGCACAGCACGTCATCAGCACGGCAGATGCCTGTGTCAGCAACTCAGGTATACGCAGTGAGGTGTACTACGCATGCCACAGAACTGCACCATTGGCTCAGCACATTTAACACAATTGCGCAAAGTGCAACAGCGCGATATTCAGCCGTCATATGCAAATCATCCAATCAGCCATTCAATGGTGCAGCACTGCAATTTGCATCTAATTAAAGTTGCTCCTTGCCTCATTTGCATGGATTGCACTATAAAGGTGCGACAATGTGCTGCAGTGGCCATAGTCGGTTACTGCAGTTTATTGGTGAATTGCATGCTGTTTGGGAGTGTGGATTGTGGATTCAGGGACATGCATGGGACTGCACAATCACAGGTAACAACTGCCATTCTTACAGACTACATAATGACTGAGCATGTTCTTGGAGAGGAGGACAACAGTGGTGGGAGGAGGAGGCCGAATTTTACTAAGGTCGAACCCGAGGCCCTTTTTGAGGCCTACCTGGATCAGGAGCCACTGCTCAGTGGACGGTGGGGCACCCCTCAGACCCGTGCTGCTGCATGGGAGGAGGTGGTGTGTGCCGTGAACCTGCATGGCAGCCACCAGCGCTCTGTGCAGGAGTGTAAGAAGAAGATGGGCACAGACAGGAGGAGGGTAAAGGAGAAGGTGGCTGCCATCAGGGCAGCACGTGCTGCAACAGGTGGGGGACAGCCGGAGGTGGTACAACTCACCCCAGCAGAGGACAGGCTTGCTGGAAGCATGCACTGAAGTGCCATTGAGGGTGTTCAGGGTGGTGGCTTCCAGACGGGTGGTGGCCCATCACTGCATGGTAAGTCATGGTCTGTCTAGGGGGGACAGGGTAGGTAACACGCAGTAATGCGACTTTGCTTTCCCTTACAGATCCTGAGCATCTGCATGGGTCAGTTATGGTGGGCCTGTCCACTGCGGACAGTTGGATAGAGTCAGAGGTGGGACCATCCACCTCCACAGGTATTTGTGGATCAGTACGACAGTGGGGCCTCCTGGCTGTCCACACTGATGTCGTTGAGACAGGTGTGGAGGAAGCCCTGCCTGTGTCCCAGCGTGCTGGCGTCCATGGATGCCAGCACACTGTGGCTGTGGCTGGGGCAGAGTCTGGCACCAGTGATGATGACATGACTGTCTTGGGCAGTGACACATGTGTGCCACAGGATGGACACACAGCAGGGCAATTCGTGCCCATGGCTGTGGGTAGTGCTGCCGTGGAGGCCTGCGTGTCAGCACAGTCCCAGGCTGTGCCTGTCAGCACCAGTGGGGCAGCACTGGTGTCTGTTCAGGACAGTGGGACTGTTGCGGCCACTGCGGCGGCACCACTGAGCCCTGGGGTGTGGCAGCCGGAGGGGCAGCATCAGCAGTCGCCCACTGGGCTTGGGGGTACAGGGTTCAGTGGCACCGTCTGTGCACCGCCTGTGGACATTTTTTTGAAATTTAAGTTTATTATTTTCACAAAAAAAGGTTACAACCATACCATAGTATTAGAAACCAATCAGTAAACCAAAGTCAGTACACCCCCCCACCCCTCGGCTATACAAATAACAACAGGTCTATTAGCATCAAAAGACATCATAAAACATGTTCATCTATGAGCCGAGAAAACCCAGAAAACCAAAACCCATCCCCCACCCCTAGGTGCACCTGCTCGAAAACATAGCTAGCAACTATCAAAGTTTGATACCACATTTAGGCAACCATCTTTTGCTGGCTGTGATTATAGGTCTACCATACAGTGAGAGAGACTAGGTTGTATCACTATAATTCGTATACTAGGATGGCAATCGATATACAACATAGAGTAAGGGTCCAGGGATCAGATCACATACATTAACCTCCTGGTAGGTGAAAGGACTGAAGTTTACCCCATCTTTTATAAAATAAATCCATACGCTGCTTGTAACTGGCAATCAAACTTTCGGACTGGAGGTAGGACATTAATTCTTTTAACCAATCCACAAGGGATAGTACCAATTGGTCCTTCCAATGCCTTAAAACCAATTTTTTGACTGCCATCGAAATCAAAGCCATATGATACCTGCGCTCCACGCAATCTATCTGAGAAAAGTCCCCCAATACACAGATACTTGGAGAGGAAAACCTGCTCAGACCCAGAAGGGATCTAGACTATCCATAATAGCAGACCTCACAGGGGCCACTTTAGGGCACTCCCAGAAAACATGAATCAAGTTACCCTCATCCCGGAGGCAACGGAAGCACCTTGAGGAAGAGATCATCTTACGCTGAAAAGCAACTGGAGTATAATATAAGTTATTGACAATATTATACTGTACTAACGGAACCTATCCTGAGTATGGTATTTGTGCAGGTTAGCCATAGGGTTCTCAACATGGCACTTCATCCGCAGAAGTTGCGTCCAGAGCAAGGGCCAGTTACCTCCTCTTTCAAGTTGAAAGTTAATAGATAGGAGTAGATCTGCAAAATGGAATGGGGTTGAGATGCCAGCCTGATAATAATAGAAAAGGGTGTACCACAGACGGTTTGAATACCACACCAAACTTGTTACAGACCAGATGACGGAGTTGAAACACTTTAAAGGTCTCTCTACCAGGGATACGAATTTGGTGAGGATATCGCCTGATGTGAGAAGAGAGGTTGAATTATACAAATGTTCAACCCTGGAGTCTTTAAGTTGTGGCAACCAAGTTACTCCCACCCTAGTCGCCAATAGCAAGGTTGGGATTAGAGGTAATTGGTTGTCCTAAACCGTTTGGTTAGAGATCCGAAGAACTTAAGACATTGAGCCCACTTTTAAGAGAAACCGCCACCATATTATTAGAAATTAAGCGTGGAAGTGAACTCGAGTAAGATAGGGTAAAGTAGTTATGTCAAATTTAAGCTCAGAGAGAAAAGTCGATTCTAAGTGAAGCCATATTGGGAGGAATTCAGGTTTTCCGCAAACCACTGTCCTAACTTGGATAAGTGGGCACCAGTAGTAGAGCTGAAAGTTGGAAGTTTCAGACCTCCCTTGTCTTTGGGGAGCGAGAGGAGCCATAAGAGCGACGTACCCCTTTCCCTTTCCAGATGAAAATAGAAAACATACTATGGAGCTGTTGAAAAAAGGAAAGAGGAAGCCAGAGATTGGTGAGATTCAGCGGATAGAAAATCTGGGGAAGAACGCTCATTTTAATAATATTGATTCTGCCCATCAAGGAAATAGGAAGAGATGCCCAGCGTTGCAGATCTTGACTAACCGAGTCTCTAATCTTATTTAAGTTTAATTTCTTGAGCAGAAGTGGGTCAGTGGAAAAGTGAATCCCGAGGTACTTAAGGGAACAGGAAGTCCATCTCATTCCAAAAGGTAGGAAGCAGCTCTTAAAGGTATAATTATTTAAAGGGAAAATCTCACACTTTGATGTATTTAATTTGTAGCCAGAAAGGGAACTGAAATGTCTAATAATATCTAGAGCAGCTTCTAACGATGCAGCCGGGTCAGACAAATGTAACAGAACATCATCTGCATACGCAGAAAGAACTAGTTCCCTCCCTAAGATCCTAATCCCTTTCACCCGAGGCGAGGATTTAAGCTGAGTCAACAAAGGTTCCAAATACAAGTTAAATAATAGAGGAGAGAGGGGGCAGCCCTGTCTCGTGCCCGCAAAGAGGTTGAAAGGAGGGGATAAAACCCCGTTGCAATAGATTTTAGCAGAGGGCATTATATATACCTGAATCATGTTTAGGAAGGAGGACAGGAAACCCATTTCTTCCAGAACAGCCCATAAAAGGACCAGTCGACCCGGTCAAATGCTTTTTCAGCATCTAAAGAGACCAGCACAAGTGGTTCTGAAACTGACCAGGCGTACTGTGAAATATGGGACAGTGTCCTTAGATGATCAGCAGCAGATCTTCCTGGAACAAAACCTGCTTGTTCAGGGCTCAGAAGGTCCGCCCAGATCTTTTTAATCCTCTCGTGAGAGAATTTTAGCCAGTATTTTAATATCATAATTTTGTAGGAAATAGGATGATTCGCTAGCTGGGTCTGAGGCTCCTTATCTGCTTTAGGAATTAGAACTATGGTAGCCTCGAACAAGGCCGAATCAAGATCCGAAGCTACCTGAAAGTAGTTATATAATTTAAGCAGAATAGGGGTCAAGTCCTTAGAAAAAGCTTTGTAAAAATTCGCTGGGAATCCATCTGGGCCCGGCGATTTGTCTGGGGCAAGGGAGGCAATAGTGCTCTGGATCTCCTCAACTGAAAAGGGTGCCACTAGACGTGTCTGCTGGGAGTCCAGTATGCTAGGAAGAGCCAATCCACTTAAATAACCCTTAAGGTCAGCTACAGCATGGGATGTAGAAGGGGGACTATAAAGGCTAGAATAGTATTCCCGAAAGCCGAGCAATCTCTCGGGCTTAAGAGACCGATCGGACTAGGAAACCTAGAGAGGAATAACTCTAACTTTCTAATGCTCCGAGATGTAAAGCCAGTAGTCTCCCAGATTTCTCACCAAAGTCTATATACTTAGCCTGGGTTTTGACCAGATAATACTCAGTCTTATCTTTCAACAGATCAGAGTACTCATTTTTGACTGAGACAGATCCTTAAGATCTGACAACGAGGAAGATAGTGAGTACTTACTTTCCAGACCTCTAATCTTACCAACCAACTCTAACGCCCTAGCTAACCGTGCTTTCTTCCTGAGGGAAGCCATCTGGATAAATTCCCCCCAAGATAGCACTTTAATGCCCCCCATACCATGTCCACCCTAGGGGTAGAGTCCAGATTATCTGCCAGAAACAGAGATATTTTCGTACTGATCTCCGAAACACAGTGATGATCCTTCAGTAGCTGGGTATTCAATCTCCACATGGAGTCGCGAGCAAAATGATGCCTAATAGACAAACGTACTCAAACCAAAGCATGATCTGAAACCACGATTGGTTCTATACCAGAGAGAGAAACCATAGGGAGAGAGGAGACACTCACTAAAATCATATCCAGTCTTGATTTGGTGCCGTGTGATTGCGAATGGAAGGAAAAGGCCCTAAAAGAAGGGTTAGCAATACGCCACGGGTCACCAAGCCCCAGCAGCGACCATCTCACAGAGGGCTTTCTGTGCTGGGAAGGTATTCTCCTGTCTTGGGGATCCCTATCTAAGAAAGAGGGAAGGTATGTTCCAATCCCTCCCAGCACAAATTGAGTTGGCAGAAAGGCAGCCAACTTATCTGTCAACCTCAGAAAGAAGTCTGGATTGCCTCCACTGGTCCATACACTGATCCCAGTACCACACTCTCCATTTAGCTTACCTTTACTAGAATGAATCTCCCTTCCGGATCTGAGCAGGTCGAGTCTTTAATAAACAAAACATGTTTTTTAATTAAGATAGCCACCTTTGCTAAAGTGAGAATTCCCACAAGATAAACTTGGGAAAATCCAGACCGGAGAGGAGATTAGTTTCTTCCCGACCCAAGTGTGTTTCTTGCAAGAAAGAATATCAATACCAAGCAAGGAGCAGTGATTAAATATCTGCAGCCTTTACCACGATCCCTGAGTCCTCTCACATTCCAGGGCTATACAGTTTCATGTTCTTAGCCATTTCAAATAGAACTTACAGTAGTCTGGTACCCAGATAGCATAAATCCAACCACTAGTAGCAGGTGCACCTCCCAAATCCCTAGTCCCACACCCCAATCTAACCCTCCCTCCCCCACCCCCAAACAAACAAAGAAAGTCCAATCCCTATAAAAGTGACAGAAACAACAAGCCCAGACCCCCAGAACCCACCCCTCCACCACCACAGAAATTCCATAACGACCAAACAGGAACCCCTTCCGAACAGAGTATCGAACCCAAAATCTATAACCAAAGGGAGAGACACCATTCCTCCTCAAAACACACACCCCCAATCCCCAAAAACTAAATATAAAGGGAGACCCCAATATCCAGAATCACTTATCCAGTCCGTATTCCGGGTTACGAGCCACCCGGATCCCCATGCGAATCCCAAAATTCCCAGAGCCAAAACTCAACAAACATGGGCCATAAAGACCACAGTCTCCCATATCCAGATATAGGTCCGAACATCGACCCACTAATTATTATGCCAGCTGGGCCCCAGGAAGGGATTAGCCACCCCCAACCGCGCAGCTCGCGATCCCACATCCAACCCGCCAGCCTGCTCAATCCCCCAGCTGCCCCCAATGCCCACGCACCAACGTATTTTCAGAAGCAGAGACCAGGGTTATGGCAGAGCAGAGAAACGGGGAGAAGAAGACCAAAACCCAAAGAAAGGGGAGCTCCTGCTAGCTAAGGCCACAAAAGCCTCATTCAACCCCGATGGACCCGCCACAAATACAGTCCAGCCCAGTCCCTCACACACGCCCCGCCGCTAGATAGGATAGAATGGGCCACTTACCGATGCCAGCATGACTTCAGATCAGGGGACCCAACCAGACATCAACGACCATACCATGGGCAAAGGCAGAAATATCAGAAGCATTGATATGAATGCTGTTTCACGGGGACCTTTAAGGCAGTCGGACCCAAACAGCGCAACACTCCCGGAAGTTCCCCCCGGAAACAGCATCACCAACCGACGCTCCCACCCCCAAAGCGGGCCCAGCAGCGAGGAAGGCCCCATCATCGCACCAACCATGGCCCACTCCGAGACCGCCCCCACACAGCGAATCCCGCCACACCCCTGGAAGGACCCACGGAGACCTCCGATCCCCAGACCTGACGATGGCGAGGACAGACACACAACACCAACAAGGTAAGTGACAGGAGGGCGGGGAGGCACAGGACAGGGACATGAGGTCAGAAACAGCAACCTCATCACCAACAAACCAAAGACACGACAAAAGACCACCAAAAGGCACACAAAACCAATTAACACAGATTAAAAGTCCACAGTAGATATTCAGCGGAATCCTTGAAAAGATCAGGCAGTCTGCCAGCCAGTTCCTTGAAGGCCGCATCAGGGTGTCAAAGCTCGTGGCCATGCCTTGACAGTTACCTTAAGAGTGGCAGGGTAGGTCATTCTAAAGGTACTGCAGCTGCTATAAGTTTTTGCACAATATGGTGATAGGCTGCCCTCTTTATTGGATCTCTTTGGGAAGGTCCTGGGTGATCCGGATCTTAAACGCCCACAAAATTTCTTTGAGGTCGAGACTTCAGAAGGACATGCTGTCTATCTAGATAACTCAGGAATTTTATAATAATTGAGCGAGGGGAACCAGCTGGAGGTCGAGTCGTAGCGGCGGTGGGCCCTTTCAAGATGATAGGGGGCACCGATAGGTCAGGCCCACCACCTTCATCAAAGCTTTTGCAGAAAAGCCAAGGAGGTCTGGGCCTTCTTCCAGCTCTGGAAGGCCCATAATTATTAGATTATTACGGCGACCGAGCGCCTTCGAGGTCTTCTGTTTTGGCTTGAAGCCTCTTCACATGTTGCTTAAGCCCAGCCATTTCTTCCTCAGCCCTGGCACCAATTTTCAACAGAAGCGACCCTGGCATCAACATCCGATACCTTTCTGGCAACATCAGAGAGTCGCTCACGAGGATTTAATTTCACCTGTCAAACCCATCAGGAGGTCTTTCACAGAGCCAAGCTCTTGGAGAAATCTATCCTCTGTTAGAGGTGCAGACTGCCCCATTTCCACTGCTACGATCTGGCCTAGTTGAGGCCTGGTTCCTCTGCTTCTTCTTGGCCTTTTCCGGAGATGCAGGAGAGTGTGTTTAGTTAAGCCTGTTTCGGATCCACCTCCATCACGATCCAGCAAGGGCTGAAATATCCCAGGTCGAGACACCAAATCGATCACTAGATGTTAATAAGTTGTCTTTTTAGAAAATTTCTTCGAAAAGTTCGTTCAAAGTATTTATAAAATAGAAAAATAGGCCGCCAGAGGGGAGAGCTCAGGATACCAGCTGCTGCTCAGATGGATGCCATCACGTGACTCCAGCCTGTGGACATGCTCAGACCTGGTCCTGGTGCGCAGCACCAACCCTCAAGGGGTGCTGAACATCAGGCCCTTGTACACCCTGAGGGACAGGATGCCGAGGAGGCTGATGACCTCTTGGATGAGCACACCCACCTACTGTGAGCATCGGTCCAGCAGCAGATGCGGCTTGCAACATCCGTGGAAGCACTGTGTGTGGCTCTGTAGTGGGCAGAGGAGCGTCGCAGCAGGGACACCAAACAGATCCTGGCACGGATGGATTGTTTGCGGGAGGATGTGACCATTGCCATTGACAGGCATGCACAGGCGTTCATTGCTGTCATGGCCACAATGGGCACACAGTCAGGTGCCCATGCGTCACGGACACTACACAGTGCACTATCCACCCCCCATTCCCGGCGTCGTCCGACTTCCACCCTGTCGACACTGGGTTCAGCTGTGGGCATCCCGAGCACTCCTGGTGCAGGCATGTTCGGTGTGCTGCAGACCCCTGTGCGGGTATGGTCCCATTCACACAGTGGAACCCCTCGGGGACCATCGGTGCCACCCCATGAGGCCAGTGGTCAGCCTGCCAGTGCTGGCGGGTCTCGGCAGGGCCACCTACGCATCCGTGGCGGCCATGGCACTGTGTCGTGGGACTGACCTGTCTCCCAGCATGGCTATTGTCTGGTGCTGCCCTGTGTGCATTGTGTGTGTCAGTGGTCAGTGCACGGGTGGGTACCCGGCCCGGCATGTGGACACACAGTCCACCTGCACACCCTCCCAGCTGCTGTCTGCAGTTGCGTGTGTCTGATGATGCCTGCATTGTGCTGTACACCAATGTGCAATGGTGCTCAGCATCTGACACACACACATGGACAGGCAGTGGGCGTGGTGGCCTGTGGACATGTGTGTTGCTAGGGTGTGCATTCTGGGTCAGTGTGCCTTCTGTCCTCTGTGCATGTTTGTTGCGTTGTGTGTGCGTGTGTGTGTGTGTGTCCTTTGGCGTGGCATGTTAATCCTCACCCATCCTTGGCTGTGTGTGCCTCTGTGCCCTGCCACTTCCCTTGACAGCATGCACCCCCAGTGTGGGTTTCTGCATGTTTATGGGTTGTGCCTTGGCCACTGGTGGTTGTGCATGGACCCATGACTTATCTGAGTTGGCTGAAGTGCTCCTCCGTAATGGTGTCCCAGTGCAGATGTGCTAGCCGGAGCAGTCAGGGGTCCCGTCAGCCAAGGGGGGGCTGCCCATCACCATCGTCACCGGCGTCCCCATCGTCCCCATCGCTGTCCCCCTCTTCGACCTGTACAGTTATCCCACATTCGTTGGCCATGTTGTGCAGGATGCAACAGGCCAGGAATATCCCATAGGCTTTTGAAGGGCTGTACTGTAGGGCACCGCCAGAGGTGTCCAGGCAACAGAAACGTGCCTTCAGAATCCCAAACACCCGCTCGATGACATTACGTGTGGTGGCATGTGCCTCATTGTAGCATTGCTGTGATGGGGTCGTGGGCCACCGGTAGGGTGTGAGCAGCCAGGGATGGAGTGGGTATCCACTGTCACCTGTGTGTAGAGGGTGGAGGTTAGTTTGGTGATCAGCATCGCCCTGCCCCAGGCCACGTAGGCCACTACCCATGCCACCTCTGGCCATGCCCCCCCCAGGCCCTATATGTGTCCATGTGGTTTGCATACTCACCCACTAGGTGGCCAGTGGGGATGTCCCCACTCTCAAATCTGTGGCACAGTGCCGACTGGTGCCAGATGAAAGGATCGTGTGCTCCCACAGGGTGCGTGGCACAGACATTGATGATGCACCCCTGGCGCCGCGCACCACCTGGCGGATGCTGGCATAGCCTTTTGGGTTGTAGTATGTGGCCCCTGGGCCAGGGTGGTGCGATGGCCACATGGGTGCATTCTATTGCCCCTAGCATGCCAGACATACGTACTACCCTTTGGAACTCATGTATGTTTGCTGTGCACTCTGCCGCTGTGCTGGGGAAATGGATGTACTCCTCAGCATGTGGCAGCAGTGCGCTGAGGAATTGGGTGAGGTGGCGTGATGTGGCTGACTTGGTTATGCCTGTGGTGTCCCCAGTTGGTCTCTGGAAGGTACCCATGGTGAGCAAGCACATGCAGGCTGTTACCTTGGTCTCCACTGACAGGGCATGGCTCCATCGTGTGGGTGCCTGCATCACATCACTGCACAGCTCACAGAGCCACCTCAGAATTGTCCTGTTCAGGTGGTACTGGCCCACAATCTCAGTATCTGTGTACAGCTCAAAGCTGGTGCAGGCTCAATACTGCCTGCTGGGGGCATACTGCCGACGGGCCCTTCCACGGCCACGCCCCCCTGCCGCCCGCCTTCTCACCCCCCTCATTATGGCCTCCATGTGGAAGGTGGCACTAGCCATGTCCCTGGCTTGCTTTACCCCCCCTGGCAGCTGTTACTGTATACCCCCCACTGTCCTGGCTGGCCTTTATGCTGTGTGGCTCCCCACACCTTCCCTGTACCTGGCTGTTCACTGTGGCCTTTTCCTGGCCTGCCCTGTTCGTGCCACCTGCCCTGTCTGTCTGCCTCTGCCTCTGTCTCATGTGGCTTCCCTGTAGCGTTCTTACGCCTCTTCCTTGCTCCTTTTTATTTTGGCTCATTTCCACTATGGCACAACTTCCGCTTGCTCCACTGTTGCGCATTACGCAGAATCTTTGAATATCACACTGCATCATTTATGTGGTTCCTCCCTTTTGGTTACCATGCTTCTATCTTATCATTGCGCTGTTGCTCAGCATGATTTTGGGGGCGCAACTGCCTCCTGCTGAATATCGCAGAATGGCGCAATTTCAGACTTGCGCAGGCGCAACCCTATTGTGCATGGCTCAACTCTTTTGAATATCTGGGCCATTAACTATTGTAAATAAATAATCACATATCCTATGTACTAATACAAGCAGAAGTAATTCTATACTTAATTTCCTTTTATGAAGGGAGTGAGACTAAACATAGAATTCAGACCAAGTCCACAATGTGCTTTCAAAATATATTGCCACTTGCTCTCAGTTTGTAACAATCTGTTATTCAAATCACCCCCAATAACATTAAGTGTTACTTTTTCTAATTCTTGGAACTTATAAGTATGACCAGGACCTTTCTCTAATACATGTGTAGCTAGAGCGTTTGTTCTATCCTTGTGTTCAATGCTTCTCAAATGTTCAGCTATTCGATTTTTAAACAGTCTTATAGTCTTTCCAACGTAAAAAGCATCACATTCACATATTGCCACATAGGTAATGATAGTGGTCGAACAATTAATGAAACGTTGATTGTGAAAAAGTCTACCTGTCGTAGGGTGTTGAAAAGATGTCTCTACTTTCACAAACACACAAAATGAACAATGTCCGCATTGAAAGGTCCCACCTGGTAATGTAGTTCCTGCTAAACTTGCAGGTGCCACATATAGGCTTTGTGTAACCAGGTCCACTACATTTTTGCCTCTTTTGTAAATCATTCTTGGGGGATGAACAATCTCGTTTTTAAGGCTAGGTTCCAGGGTGAGCAAGTGCCAATTTTTTAACAATATATTATGAATTTTAAATGCTTGTGGAGGATATTCTGTAACAAAATTAAGAGAAACAGCATTATTTGATCATGCACTTTTCTTTTGTAATAAAGTAGATCTCTTTATAACATCCACTGTCTCTTTAGCCTGAGTTACTATTCCTTTATTATACCCCCTATTCATAAAATTCTCCTGCATACATTCTGCTTCTTTATTATATTCAGATTGATTGGTAGTATTACATTTCAAATGCATAAACTGCCATCTTGGAATATTCTCCAAAATATGTCTTGGGTGGCAACTATTGAAATGCAGCCATGCATTTCTAGAACAAGATTTTCTGAAAAGACAAGTATCCAATCCTCCAGTCACATTTTTGCATATTTGTAGATCCAAAAAAGCAATTTCTTGATTACTCACATTCATAGAAAAATTCTGTTTGTAGATTCCAAATATGTCACAAAATCAAGGATTGCTAATGGTGGCCTCCTCCAAATCAAAAAAATATCATCAATATAATGTTTATATAGATATAAATATGGTCTATATGGATTAAGATCTGACAAGACAAAACAATGTTCCCAATCAGTCAAATATATATTGGCATAATTGGGAGCGAAGGAGGCGCCCATTGCAGTTCCCTTAATTTGCAAGTAGAAGCTGTGATCAAACAAAAAACAATTACTTGTCAACACTTTCTCCGTTAAATTAACCAAACACTCTATAAAAGCATGTGTGTAGAGAATGTTGACAAAGTGTGGTTCTGAGGGCTTCCAACCCTCCACAGTGAGGGATATTCATATACAGCGAATTAATGTCAAGTGTAACCAACCCATCATCTTTATCCACTGTGATATCCTGCAAAATCTGTAATACTTGTAAAGTATCTCTAACATTGGCAGACCATAATGGTACTAGTGGTTCCATGTATTGGTCTACAAATTGTGCCAATGGTTCCGTCAATGAGCTAATACTGGCTACTATAGGGCGAAACAGAGGCTCTACCATGGACTTATGAATTTTAGGTAACCCATATAGGGTCAGTCTAACTGGGTGTTCTACCAACATAAATTCATATATCTGTTTGGAAATCATACCATTCATAAAGACTTCATACAAATAAACATCTATTTATTTTTTTAAAAGAGGGAGTAACATCTCTAAACACCTTCTAGTAATATTCGACATTTGATAGCTGTGTCAATAATTCTTTTTCACACTTAACTTTATCAAGTATTACTATTGCTCCTCCTTTATCAGCCGCTTTAATTTCAATAGCAGAATTACATGTTAAGTTGTGCAATGCTTCATGTTCGGCTGTTGTACAATTATGAAATCTAGGTGACTGTTGGTTATCTAATAGCTCCTGTATATCCCTCTCACAAGCTTTTTGGAAAGTAGTCACAATTGAAGTAGTAGGTGGAATAAAAACCGAAGGTTTACGAAGCTGTTTCTTTGTAATATCTTCAGCAGTATGTGAAATAGGCTCTATATTAGGGCTGTTACTTTGATTGTTAAACACAACTTTCAAGTCTAACTTGCAGGTGAATTTATATAAGTCCAGCATTACATTGAATTCCTTAGGTTTAGTAGTAGGTATAAAATGCAACCTCTTGTGTAGAACTAACCTTTCAGCCTCTGACAAATTGTAATTTGATATATTAATTACCAGATTGTTCAACTCCACAGTTGATTCCTCCACGAACGTCTGCCCCTCCCTCGTGTCCATCGGCCTGTTCTCTGTCAATTTCTTCCTCCCATTTCCTCTAGTCCCTCTTCTTGTCTTTCTAGATTTGGCAGGAATTGCACAAACTGAGGGCTCCTTCTCAGAACTTTCTGGGCCATCTGTATTTCTGGGAGGTTCGGCTAAGCAGGGAGTGTCCCGATTGGTACCATTTGCACTGGGAGGCCTGATGTTATCTGACTGTGTAACTGTACTCCCTATATTCTTTTTGCTGCCGATTCTCATTGAAAATTTTGTTGATTGGGAGGGAACAATCTCTGTTTCCTCGTCTTCTTTCTAAAACAGGCTGATTAGTATTAGATGAAATATCATGGGTATTCACATTATCAGAGTCAGACCCTGAACTACTAGTATAGACAACACTATCATTAGGTTGACTTTGTTTTTTTTTAAATTGATCTGGGAGTCGAATTTCTATGTTTTCTCTTGCCCCATTCAAAAATACGCCCTTCCAGATAATCTCATCTGTCTCTCTTGAACTTATGTTCTTTAGTCTTCTTAATACATATATCATGCCTTTTAACAGATTGTTTCAATCTTTTTCTAAAAACTGCATATTCAGGATCATCTCTAAAAGCTTGTACTTGTTCTTTTTCAAGAATGATTGTTTTGATCTCCAATTGACTGCCATGTAAAGAGAGCAATGATGGGTGCTGGAGGGAAGGTCTGTAATAAATCTGATGGCTCTATGATACAGGGTGTCCAGCTTATTTAAGAGGGAGAGTGAGCAATGGCCGTAGAGAAAGTCAGCATAGTCAATAAGGGATAGGAATGATGCCTGGATTAGTCTTTGTTTGGTGTCTCTGGTAAGGTAGTGTTTTATTCTGTAAAGTAGGCCAAGTCTTTGTCTCAACTTTTTTACTAGCTCTTCAATGTGGACAGAGTAGTCAAGCTTATTGTCAATCCAGACTCCAAGATATTTGAATTTATCCAAATTCCAGCTTTTCTCCAAATAAGGTGGATAGTTGTGGGGTGATGAATGATGGGGTAGTGAAAGAGCAATTCTTTGTGGCAAAGAACATAGCTTTTGTTTTTTTGGCATTTAGAAGTAATTTTTTTTCCAATAGGTTGTGTTGTAGGATGGAGAATTCTGACTGTAACAGTTCACAGGCTTTTGATGGAGAGGGATTGCTGACATATAATACAGTATCATCAGCAAACAGGTGAATGTTAGATTGAGAGAGGTTGGAGTCAATGTTATTAATATAAATGGCAAAGAGGATGGGGCCAAGGATAGAGCCTTGCAGTACACCTCTTAGCAGTGGTTTAGAGGTAGATAGGTAATTTTCATTTTTTACCAGTTGTAACCTTCCAGAGAGATAGCACCTAAACCAATTGAGAGAGAGTGAATCAAGGCCTACAGAGCTGAGAGAGGAGATTAATGATTCATGATCCACTGTATCAAATGCTTTACTGAAATCCAGGAATACAGCACAGGTACTATTCTTTTTATCCAAGGCAGTCTGCCAATCGTTAGTGACTTTGGCTAGGGCAGAGATGGTGCTATGCATAGATCTAAACCCAGATTGTGCTGGATTTAGGAGGTTGTTGGTGTTCAGATAGGCCCTTAACTGCGAATTTACTAATTTTTCAAGCATCTTGGATAGTACTGGTAAGATGGAAATGGGCCTGTAATTGTTAAGGTCCATGGGATCACCTGATTTAAGTAGTGGAACTACTTGAGCTATTTTCCACATAGAGGGGATGGAACCAGTAGCTAGGGAAAGATTGAAAAGGTGAGTGAGGGGGGCAGCTAAGGCGTGCAGTGCTACTTTAAGAAAGTAGGGATCTAGGGAGTCTGCACCTGCACTCTTAGATGTATCTAAATTGGATAGGAGGTCTTCTACTTCTTTTAAGGATATTGGTTCGAAGGAGAATGTTGAGGCAGCCTTTTGGCCCACAGTGGATTGAAGGTTTAATGATGATCTCAAGAGATTTGCAGGTGAAGAGTCAAATGCTAGGCCAGCTGTAGTGAAATGGTCATAAAGTGCAACTAGAAATCAAGAGAGGGATCCAGGGTAACACCCATGTATTGAAAAGCCTGTACTGCTTCAAGCATAGTATCATTGTTGCAGGATATTTGTATAGAGGATGAACAGTTCCTTAATTTTGGGGGGGGAGGGAGACAAATAACATTACCTGTGTTTTGGTTACATTAAGTAACAGTTTATATGATTGCCATGTTTGTACTGCCTGCAGATCATGGGATAGCATACTCTTTATGTTACATGTATAGTTGGAGCCAAGAGCATGAGATCATCTGCATAGAGTATTGGCATACTGAACTGGAGGCACTCATGCATGTTGTTGATGTGAACAGTAGAGGCCCCAAAATGGAACCTTAAGGGACCCCAACTATAGTTTCTCCAGGTGCAGAGAAGGCCCAATTTCACCTTCTGTTGCCTGTGCTGAAGGAAACTAGTGAACCAGTTTAGGACAGGAGGTGCCACTCCAAAGTCTTTGAGTTTGGTGTGAAGCAAAGGGTGGTCGACTAAATTGAAAGCCATGGTTAAATCTATAAACACAATACCAGTGTATTCCTCTCTATCCATGGCATTAGATACATGGTTAGTTAATGTAAGTAATGCAGTGGCAGTACTATGACCCCCACGCCATGTTGGTGAGTAGATAGTGGAGAATGATTTAGTAGATAGTCCGAGACCTGTGCAGCAACCAGTTTCTCAAGTAACTTATTAAGCTCAGGAAGAATAGAAATAGGTCTATAATTACTAAGGGTCTTTGGGTCCCCTTTCTTGAAAACTGGAATTATATGCAACAGCTTCTAGGCACAAGGAACAACAGCATTAAACAGGGACAGATTAAATAACCTAGTAACCACAGGGGCAATTTCCAGGGCGGCAAGCCAGAGCAGTTTAGGCTCAAGCCCATCTGAGCCAGCAGACTTAGACACAGGGATAAGCTTAAGAAGTTTACAAACCTCAGAAACCTTAACCACTGTAAAATAAAAAGGAGGGTGGGCATGCTGATTATGATCCCAGTGGAAAAAAGGATTGTCAGGAAGGGAGTCATCCGAGGGGAAGAAACCAGTAAATGAGGAGAGGTCACTGACATGCTCATCAAACGCATCAGCAATGGTTGAAAGATTGTTGCAATTTATACCTTTTATGAGCATGTCAGGAGGAACAGTACTACTGTTCTGGACGAGAATTTGTTTTATATGTTTCCAGTAGTGATGGGGGGAACCCTACAGTATCAGATAGGAGATTTTTGAAGTAATTACTTTTATTTTGTTTGGTGACTTTTTTACACAGTGAATAAAGTTGCTTGTATTTTTTCCAGTCAGCAGTCCTACCAGATGACTTAAAAAGCCCCACACAGTCTGTCTTTATCCCTAATCAATGCAAGCAACTTGTGGTCAAACCACTTATTGGCAAATCCCTTAACTCATCTCATAGAAACAGGAATATGTTTATCCTGAAACTCTTTAAAGGTCTTACTAAAGAATGTGACTGCGTCATTGACGTTATCCATGGCCCAGAGGTAGGACCAGTCCAGGCACACAAGGTCAGCAGGGTCAAATTTAGAGAACATCAAATGATAACAGAGGCAACTGACTCTTAAACATAACTGCTTGACTGAATTGTACTAAGTAACAGAAGCAGAGTAAGGATAGCAGGCTTTACAGACGACATAATTAGCAATCAACATCCAATATTTTGTGTGTGGAGCCAAAGGTACTTGAGTTCCACAATTACTCAGGTGTAAATACTTAGGACTGTTAATGATTTAAAACTGTAGACTAGTCCTTCCTGAATGCTATATCTGATACAAAGTGTGCTCTGGATTATTTTCATTAGGGAAAGTACTAAAATAATAGACAAACACACAGTGTACCATTTACTTGGAGAGTAAGGGAGGTCTCCACTTAATGGTTAACCAAAGACTTAAAGTACTCTCCATGTTAAAAGATAAGGAAAATGCTTGGAAACAACACAAACAACTCACCTAACTGCATGCTGACTGGTTAACCTAAGGCAGGAAAGCAATCTCAGTAAGAAAAGAGGTAAAGGCAGCCAATATCACTTTTTAAGGAATTAGCAAATGAACTATAGTGGTAATACAAAATCACACATGCCCACACAATGCAAAGCATCATGGGCTGCATATGCAAATCACCACAGAATGTTATGCTGGTTCAACTTTAAGCAGAATTGCATGGTGCCGAAAGGCCTCTCACACAGTTTGCAAAGGGTGATAACAGATGACATAGACACGTGTTTCATCCTACAAGGACTCATCAGTATGCCTCGTCTGTTTGACACCCCAGTGGAATGAACCAGCTACCCTAAGACGGTCTGTCTGGGTTATGTAGTGGTGAACCCATTAAAATAAAAAACTATTTAAACTATTTGTCTTTTATATAGTGGTAATACATGGTTCTTTTGAAAAGTATTAACAATGTATTATGCCCCAGGACAAATGAGTCTCCAGGTATTTTCAAGGTGTAGGGTAGGTATATATCAGATCCCAATGACATTACTGTTATCAGCTCACCATTTTTCAGCTTGGATGTTTTTACTAAGAATTTTCCAGTTGTACAGTATCTGATTCAGAAGATTTTCCAGAATAAAACTGACCAACATTCTATCTCAGGATTGTCTCCCCATATGAAGTCCTGTGATTGTTGAATACAATTAGAATTGACAAATCAGAAGGTAGAGATGATGCTTCCCAAATTGTTAAAACTGTCTCTCCCTACTATTGTATATTGATGCTCCCTGATTACTATCATGAACTTATCCTTTGTCACAGGTCAGGTTCCATTTCTTTGGAAACTAGTTCGTGTGGTTCCTGTACATAAAGGGGATTCTAAACAACGGATCAAAATTATACACCTATTTCTATATTATCAGTGTTAGTGAAATTACAAGAAAAACTGGTTCAATCCCAACTACTAAATTAACTGGCTACTTATCATATCCCAACTCCCAACCAACATGGCTTCAAGAATGGCAGGGCAACTGCCTTTGTTAAATTCACAAGTAATATCTGCAGTACCCTGGATTCCATTATGTTGACTAGGGCTGCTTTTGTGCCTCTGACCAAGGCATTTTATCTCAGCCACAGCCTTTTGCTGACTGAACTAAAAGAAATAGGCCTAGACCATTCTGCCCAATCATGGTTTATGGATTCCTTACATGATCATACTCGGATCATAAAATATCCCCCCCCCCCATGGTGTGTTCTACAGGGATCTTCCTGGTGTATATTTCTTTGTTTTTATTAAATAAGCTCACAGCATTTTTGATACTTTGAAAGTCCTGCTCTGTGTGGACAATGCAGTGATCTACACCCAATGAAAATCTGTTGAGGAGCTAACGAGTGTCTTTGGTACTGATTTTGGCAATTTTGAAAACTGAATATTAAGAAATCAGTTAGTGTTAAATAAAATTAAAACCAGTTATGTGTTATTCAGATCTGAGGTTAAACTGATCCAATCTAGGCATGTGTTTCATGTAAAGTTCCTGGATGGCACCAGATGGTGTGGATCACTTTAAGTATCTGAGTGCACTTAGACTATGAGATGACTGTTAGCACTTACTTTAGCTCTTTAACTAAATCACTGATTCATAAACTTGGATCATTGCATTGTACAGAGTGAAAACTATCTGGCGAATCTAAACTAGCTACTGTTACTTGGCAACATCTCATGTCAATCTTACATTAAAGATCTGTTATGATCAATGTGGCATGTCAGAATGTCCTCTACAGCAGAATTGCTAAATTTGCTCTCTCTGTCCCCTACAGAACACACCATTGCACTGTATATAGTAAATCACAATAGCTTTCACCCAAACTTAATAAATATATCCTCCTGAGAATGGTCCACTGGCAACTACTGTACACCACTGGGATCTAGCCTGCCTCATTGACTTTTAACCTATATTAAGTAAGGAATAACAAACAACAGGGTGTGTGGTAATGCAAAATTACCACATACCAAATACGGGTAGTCAGGCATGAGGAATAGCTGTGTGCCTTCAACTATCTGGAAAGTGTGCTCATTTATGGCATTACCACACAAACTACAGTGTGTTATTGCACTTATAAAATGGTCCTAAAAGTTACAAAAACAGGAAAAGAAAGTAAAATCCGAACTGTGCAGTAATCTGAAATTTAATGCAGTCATGTGACCAGTTCTGACCAATCAAATTGCTTGATTGATCCAAGCCATTTTATAAGTAATTTTAAGTCCTGGACACAAAATAAGACACTCTATCACTTCAGATCCCTTTTGTGAAGACAGTAATTGATAATGTTCCTTTAGAGTTATCCCTGCTAGAATCTGGAATGCCCCCCCAAACATAGAGAAATTATGTTCTATCCTACTTTAAGGTCAAGGTAAGGCAAGGTTATTCATATAATACCCTATTTGTAGGGCTCAGGGAGCATCACAGGAAAAAGAGTGAAACTATAAATATCACATAACCAAATAACTAATAATGAGAAATTGGTAGCTGCATCATCTCTGTATGTGACACCTTGCAAGGTCCCTATATTACCTCCCACACACTGGGCGCAGGCCCTGATCTTTAAATTAGCTGTTGGCCCCACAGGGAAATTCCTTCATATCATGTCAGTTTACATCCCACCCATCAGAAGATGGCTTTCCATTCAATTGCCAATAGCATTTCCCAGCTGCCTAACTCATCGGAAGTCATAGCATTAGGTGACTTTAATATAAACTGGCTGTCCCCCAAGGCTATACTCTTCAAGGACACATCACAGCCTTGAATCTCACCCAAGTAGTCTCTTCCCCAACTCGTCTAAACCCAAAATCTGGATCATGCACTCTCCTGGATCTAATTCTCACAGCCCACCCAGACTCTTGAGGGTTGCTGTCCTCCCAGATGCTCTAAGTGACCACTCCCCCATAATCTGCAGTTGGTCCAACAAAGTCCTCAAGCCCCCCCTCCCAGAACTCATTTATCAGTGTTGTCTAAAGAAGGGATCCCTAGATCACTTCAAGAACTTCCTTTTACATTGTGATTGGTCACCTATTAATACCGCTAGGTCAGTTGATAGTGCCCTCTCCCACTTCATCACCTGCTTCAATGCCGCCTGTGACCGCTTCACCCCTTTTGCTAAACTGGCAGTCAAAGGCCCAAATACCCCTAGAAAAACAGGCCCTTCTTAACCTCATGTGCCTCCGTAATAACTTATGGCATAAGGCCCTCAAATCTGGCCATCCCACTGACAGGCAACAATACAGAGCTGCCAGGAATAAATGTACCTGGGAGATTTGCAAAGCGAAAGCAACTCATTTTCAGGAAGCCCTCTCTTCCTCCTGGGGTTCTGGGCATAAGTTCTGGGAAAATATTAAAGTACTTAATGGAAAAACAGCATCCATCACACCATCGCAATTTGATATTAATGGTACCACCTCACAGGACCCTATGACCATAGCTAACATTTTAAACTCCCCCTCCTCAGACCTAAGCAGCATCCTTCCATCTACTTTCTCTGACTCCCCACCAAGTTGCCTCCCCTTCTCACCCCCTACTAATACCCCGCTCTTCTGATTCAGGACTATTTCCCCCCGAGAGGCCAAACCCTACATATCTTGAGTCCTGGGTAAGTCCCGGCATAGTGGGGACACTTTAGACCTAAAACTCCTTCACCTGACTCTGGATATAGTCCTTGTCCCTCTTACAAAAATTCTTAACCTCTCTGTCTGTCTTGGCCAGTTTCCCTCCCAATGGAAAGTGGGTGTCATCACGTTTATCTTCAAAGTAGGGGACCACACCTCTCCAAATAATTACTGCCCCATTTCTGTTCTTCCCCCCTCTCCAAGGCCCTGGAGAACTGACTACTTGACTAAATATAACCTCCTTTGCAAAGAACAGCATGGATTCAGGAAGGGGCACAGCACTTCAGCTGCACTGCTGGAATACACCACCTTCCTACACAAAGCCCTAGACCATGGACACCTAGTCTGGTCTGTGTACATAGACCTAAGGTGTTCAACACAGTCAATCACCCTCTCCTACTAGAGTCTCTCCTTGCTCTGGGTCTTGCTTCCAAATCCATCTCCTGGTTCGAGAGCTATGTGAGTGGTAGTTCATAGTGTGTCAAAATAAACTCAACTCTGACAGCCTGCTGGTTCACTCTGGTGTCCCACGGGGGGGGGGGGGGGGATCCATACTAGGGCCACTTCTCTTTGGTCTCTTTCTAAATTCTCTCTCAAAAGCATGTTATGGCCAAATGCTTCTCTACGTGGATGATGCCGTTATCTTCTGCAGTCACTGTGACCCCCCCCCCTTCAGCTTGGCCTCCAGAGTCTTTTCTCTGAAACTGAAACATGGTTCTCCACCAATAAACTGGTGTTAAATTGCAAAAAAACAAAGTCTATGGTTTTCACTCATCATCAAAACAAATACAGGGGCACCCCACTGCACATATTTAACTGTCAAAACTCACAGCTAGAACAAGTGACTTCCTTTAAATATCTAGGTGTTACCTTTGACTCCTCACTAAACTATCATGAACATATCCATCATCTTAGCTCTGCTGCAAATGCCAGAATCGGTCTTCTTTATAGGAACAAATATTGTATGCCTCCTGTAGCCCTCCATCTAGCAGTTACCTCCTCTGTCCTTTCCCCTACTGGATTATGGGATCTTCTATGGCATGGCTGACAATACCACACTTCACAGAATTAAGGTCACCCTGAATAGGGCCTGTCATCTTGTCACAGGTTGTGACAGGATGACTCACACCTGTAACCTTTATCGACTCTCCAACTGGCTTAACTTTGAGGGCCAACTGAAATACCATGCCTGCCTCCTTGCCAGGAAGACTCTCATTGGTCAATCCCCCACTGGGCTCCTTAACATCATTCAACATGCACCACCCACAAGGAATACTAGAGGTTCAGCCACAGCCACATTGCTTGTGCCATTCTACAGAATGTCCTTGGGGAAACGTGCCTTCCACTACAGGGCTCCACTCCTGGCTAAATGATCTGCCCCGATACCTCATCTGTCCAAAAACTTGGTTGTTTTAAATTCAAACTCAGACAGCAGTTACTCACTGCCTGTACCTGTGACTGCCCCTGAGCTGTCCACTCACATAGTCACCCCTCTTTTACTGGTGTGCCAAGCCAAACCTGTGTGCCTTCTGCCCCCTCCCTCCTCTCCGACTCTGATTCTTCTGATGTATTGTGCCTTTATCTTAAATATCTATTTTTATTGGCTTAAGAAACCTTGTATCATCCTTGAAATTTGAATGTAAGCAATAGCTTAATTTGCTTGAAACCTTTTGTACCATGCTTGACTCTGGGTTGTTTTTCCCTCTGCAGATGAAATACCTTTCAATACATTGCTCATTACCTTTGTACCACACTTGACTCTGGGTTGTTTTACTCTCCATATTCATTTGTAATACCATTTATTGTATTGTCTATTTCTCTTGTTTTGTACTTCCATGATGTGGAGCCTTTGCAAAGGAGTCTCTGACTCAAAGGTGTGTAATTCCGATCTCTCAATAAATAAAATAAATAAATAACCACAAAAATATCAGACTTCAAAAACAGTCATTAAGATTCCCAGATAGTAGGACTGTGAGATTCAACCTTCTCCATATGCTTGCACAAAACAGTAATGTTTTTAGCACCATTTTTTAACACATCTGAGGGTAATGCGTTAAGATGGTTTGACAGGGAATTCCACATAATAGGGGCCACCACTGAGAAAACTCTATCCCCAGATTGCTTGAGATGGGATTTTGGGACACCCAGCGGATTCCCCTCTGTGAAGTGACGGGAGTGACCCAGAACATGTAATGCCAGGAGATTTTTTAGGTAGTTGTTTTAGGTAGTAGGTCAAGCTAAGAGAATTTTAAACATCTACACCTACGGCCACTTGCTCTGGATAGAATGTGTTGCCTAATGTAAAATGTTATGTTGCTGTATCTGTCTCTTTGAGTATTATGCATATTCAGTGTACTGCATACTAGTGAGTGTTCACTCTTGGTTTGCACCTGAAAATGGGAACATGTTTCTCCAGTATGCCAACCCAGTCAACAAAAAAACAATAAATAAACATGTCCTGTATTATTAAAGAAATGTTATGCTAATATTCATGCTAAGGAAAACTGATCCTTGCATTGGGTTTATCTAATCTTCATGTTCATTCATTCCCCACATGGATTCATAATCCTCCCTTTGTGGCATTACAATCTGCTGCCAGGGAAGTGAATGTACAGTAATGGATTAAGACTTTGGTGGTGGTGGTGGGGGGGTCGTATCAAGCAAACAGAATACATGAAGTCTGTGGGCAAAAGTCCTGTTTGCATGCAAATATCCTTAGTAAGAAAGAATAAGGGGCATGGAATTACAGAAAAACATATGAAATATGAAAAATGTGTGTCTAAATATTGTGTTAACAAAAGTTTTTGAAAAGTGTTACCTTCTCTTGGAATCATATCAGTTACATAGTAACAAACTATTTTATTATATTTTTTATTATATTACAAGCCATTTGAACTGGGAGTTGAACTGTTGCTATTGAGAAATATTCTATGATATATAGCAATGTTCTGTGTACAGAATCACCCACTATAATGATGATACAGCTGAGTGGGTAAGGTATATGCTGTCTGGCTTGCCTGTTCATTCAGATCACTAGCATCTCGATCCTGGCTTTATAATAAAATTATATGAAAGTGAAAGATTATCATAAGTTTAGCAGTGAGTGCCTTTAACCAGTGTAAAGTGACAATAGTTCCACCCTGTTCTTGCATACAGTAATACCCAAAGACAAGAATTGTATCCAAATAAATTGCAGTCAGTACTTCAATATGCTAAAGAATACAGAGGGCTCTGCCTCTTTTACCCACACTCAGTCCCTATAATATAATAAAGACATCACACTATAGCATATGTACGTGAGCCGATGTATATTTTGTGGTGGTCATGAAAAAAATGAGCAAATACCTAAAAACATTCATTTCAGATTTTTGTGATGAAACATACAGAAGAGTGTACATCTTTCCTTGCACACAACAGATTAATACTGCAGATGCTTTAATTCTTATTAAGGTAGCTGTCAAAGAGCATATTCTACATGCAGATGTAATCTGACATTTGAACACAGCAATGACACTCTTGCAAAGGAAGAATCCCCCATAAAACAATTTAAAAAATGATATTAACATGAATTAAGGTCACACCTGTGATATATAGAAGAAGAATTTGCATGTATATATTATGTACACAGTCAAAGTTACTAGTATATGACCTGAATAGCAAACACCAGTGATAGTAATTTATTAAAATATGCAGCTGTAGTAGTAAAATTGTTACAGAAAGTAATAGCATAGAGGCATATTGATGGTATCAAACAATCTACTCCACAATTAAAACAGAACTGCATTTCAGCTAACATAAACATGACTCCCATCATTGATCTGCTCTACTGCTGGGTGTTTATAAAATGATGTAGTTGACACAATTCTCGTTAGTTATTTTCTAATTACATCAAGTGGTGCTGTCGGGAGAATAATAAGTAGGTTTATACTGAACCATTATTTAAAAAAAATGTAATAAATATACAGAGAGAGAAAAAAAGGTTTTGTGATAGCTGTTCCATTTCATTTCACAGGAATGTACAGTGAAACCTTTTTTTTTTTCACTAAAATGCTTAAGCAATCACATAACACAAAGTGCTAAAAGGTATATGCAAAAACATCAAAAACTTTACTATAATGTTTTAACTCTGCAATTTTTCAGTGCCATTAAACATGAATTCCAATAGCTAAAGATCAGTTTTAATTTGATTTTAAATGGAAGGATGTTGCAAGCATTGAAATGAAGCTCTGTTTCAGTTGAGCCATCAGTATGTTACAAAGTTACAGGTCAACATTAAAAACCTTTTTTCTCAGACCAAACTAATTTTATGACTAGTTCAATGACAAGTCCTCATTGTACTAATGCAATTTAGAGGACACAAGTGTACTATCAGCTACTGCCAGTGTATTTCTTGTAATATTCAAGAAGTGTAAATTATGCATATACTTAACATGTATTCAGTCACTAATACTAACCAGTGTAGTGGAAGGCAGGAAGAGACTCCATGATGTTTACACCAAGACATACTGCTTCACAAGACTTCTTATGCAGTGTATAATCTACTAAACAACCACTGGACTGGAAACAAAGTGCCAAGGATGTCTAGTAATTACACATGCAATAGAGTAAAACTGTGATCTGTTCCCTTGTTGCAAGATAGAAAAATAATTCAGGAATGGACTATGAAACTAGTTTGTAATAATGTCATTTCAAGTTCTAAAAACCACTTTGTTTTGTAGCAATATAAAAATTTTCAGGTAATACTATATTACATGTTGACTACTTCCTTTGGAGATATGAGCTACAGTACTGATTGCAAAGAAGCATTTTACAAAATTAGTTTGTCATAATGTCAGCAGAGGGCAATTCAGGAAGGGATGGATCATAATGCAAGTAGATACATTGCTCAGTTTTACACCTTGCAGACGTATATTTCCATTTTTCTATACCTTACATTAAAAGCTGCATATAACTAGCAGTTGGACGATCTTTTCAATAACCTGTAATTGATTCACTGCATACTACTTTAAAACACATTAGTTCAGACCCATCCAGAAACAAGATTACTTGTTCACACTGTTCTAGGCTTTCTATGTAAACTACTGTTGTAAAGTTATTTTACAGGCATAAAAAATGTTATTAAAAATCAGTTGAGAAGCAAATTCCAGTGATTTTAATCAATATGTTCTCTTGACCACCATTTCAAGGTGAAAATAGCTTTAATATACTAGGTTCCCAATATTTCTGATGGTATTGATGCATGATACAGTAGAAATAGGTCCATTCTTCCTGCTTTATGCTACCATGGAAATAAATTATTGCCTATCAGACTGCACAGTGATATAAAATGTATGATTTATATATATTACATGCAACAGTGTACAAGTTACATATACTGTATATTCTTCACTTCATGCACAGCTGTTGTGGTGGAGGCAGTGTGTTATATCCTAGATGTTCAAAATGATTGTCTAATTTCCTACAAAACAATGTATTGCTAGTATCGGCAGGACTCATATTTCATAATATTAAACAAAAATCAAATTTCTGGATGTTCCATATTTAGTTGCTAAAGACATTTACATGACAACAGGCTTTTTGTCTCTCAGACTTCATCTGTTCCTGCTGCTTTTCCTGTTTTGAAATCCTAATCCTGTACTTGTGGCATCAGACTAATTTCCTTGGCAACAGGAAATGATGTCATAAGCAGAGGATTATGACTTAAACGCAAGTTTAAAGCAACGCTAATAGATGTAGTCTAAGGGGAAAAGCTGCTGTTCTAATTAAAAATGTCTTTGACAGTAAAAATGGTCAGTCCTAATCTTCCGATTTTGGTTTGCTTTTGTGTACCTGTGTTTTACAGATGACAGCTGTGAATTGATAGCTGGAAACTGGAAAACTGCTTTACAAGAAAATGCACATAAACCACTGAAAACATGAAAATCAACTCCCTCACTGTACACATAAAAGAGGCCCTCCTTTCCACTTACTGTCCCTAACCTAAAGTAAAAATAAATGTCTCAAGGGATTCCCAAAGTATACAGGGGAGAGTTTACAAATAGCCTTTCCAACCATTGATTATCTTGGCGTCCCATCTTGAGAGAAAGGAAACAAAGTCTACTACTGCTGGTTAGCTACAGTAACAAGACGTCTACATGGCTATGCCCACTGCAGCTGTAAAAAGTAAATGTCCTAGGGGATTCCCAAAGTATACAGCGGAGAGTTTACACATAGCCTTTCCAACCATTATCTTGGCATCCCATCTTGAGAAAAAGGAAACTAAGTCTACTACTGCTAGTTAGCTGTCTTTAAAAATACCACATCATAGACAATTAAAGAGGTGCCTCATATGGCATGGGGTTTTAAATGTTTTTGGTTGAGGCCTACTGTATGTCCACATTTCACATGTTTTATGCAGCTCACACTTCAGAAAGTTAGAGGGTTTAACAGTTCCCTGTGCCCATCCATTTTTCTGTCTAAACTGGCATTAACAAAATGATCCAAACTGAATTTCAAACTGCTGCAATGGTACCTTTTAATCACAAACTGATGCAATTTTTGAAACAGGGAAGCTGGATGAAAGTGGGCTATTTGGAAAATATGCCCTAAAGGGCGGGCTAACTTACATATAAAATCCTGCATAGCCAGTCTTTGCTTTTCTGCACATTAATTCCACATTCACTGTCCCTAAGTCCATCTTTGCAGGGGTGTAGACCCCTGTAGTGGAGGGCTGGCAAGTGGCCTTCCAATTAGAAGCCTGTATTTGGCCATCCCCGAATCCAGTGTTCTACATAAGCATGTGATTACGAGATATGTCAGTCTGTGGCCAGAACTGCTTTATTCCCAAAGATAACTGTATGTGTTTTTAAATTAATTTCTTGGGAGTGACTGCTGTTCCCTCCCTGCCCCACACATGGAGGAGGATTAAATATTTGTATTTGGGGGCTAAACAGGCTTCTGCCTGCATAGCCAGTCTTACCTGGATAGCCACATGGTTTCTGAAAATGACCTAATTGTTTGCCTTAAAAGAAGGGAACCCTAAAAGATGTCTGTAATTAATTCTTATTCAACAAAACCAGAAGAACAAAATATTTTTAGAGCTTTAGGTCACCTTACAACAGATAATAGTTTCTTTCTCTGTATCCATTTGACCAAGATGGCTATTTCCACAGTAGAAGACATACCATTACTACAGTATAAAAGACAGGCATTTAAGTAAAAGGCCAACCTGACCAGCCTTTGTCACCTTGTTGACCATCTCAGAGTAGAAATTCATTCATATTTACCATAATTTCACTTTCTGTTAGCTCCAATATTGTCAATGGGGAATTAATAAATATGGGTAAGTGTTCCTCCACTGGGGTAGAGTGGTACAGCCCAAGGCTGTCAATCAGCACAGAACTCTGGGTATATGAGGATTCCAAAGACAGCAACTATTCAGTCACCTTTGTCATCGCAGTACCTAACACTTCTCTGTAAATACCAGTCTCTGTATTGCTCAAATCAATGACCTCTCTCTGTAACCAAAAACTTTCCAACATGTCAATAATTAATCACATGACAATAATGACAAATGAATAACATACCCTATTTGAAGAGCCATCTAAAGCAGGCTTTGCTAATTTTTCCATCATGTCTTTTGAATGTCCATTCACCAATCCTTTGACCTTGCTGACGCGATAACAGCAAATCTAACATGAAGATATTTAGTTACAAAGCAACAGTGAAGATAACTGTAAAGGAAAAGTAAAGCATTAATCTGAAATGGAGAGGCACTAACAATACTCAGAATTTGCAACCTGTGATTCTGAGGTCTTGAACGGCCCAATAAAGTATTGTGATGTCCCTGACTAATAGACAATTCCTAATATTCAGCTGCATTCCTTAGATATATCAGACAATATTCTCCAACACGAGTCAGAGGCTTCTGGGAGAGGATCCAATGACAACATTGGAGCTAACGGAAAAGGAAATTATGGTAAGTATGAAGGAATTTCTCCTTTCTGTATCATACCATGTTGCCAATGCGGAATTAATAAATGTGGGCTCTAAACAGCAGTATGCATTCTAAACCTGGGTGAGGGAGAATATTGTCCAATACATAACTCACATGGACTAAGTATTAGACTCATCTTCTAATGACCACCTTTAAAACTCTGTGCATAAAGACTGCATCAGCAGAGTTCTGGATACCCAGTTTGTAGTGCTTAGGGAACGTGCGAATGCAGGATCACACTACCGCTTTGCAAACTTCCAACACAGAGTCCTTTCCTCTCTCCATTCAAGACGTAGCAAGTGCCTTGGTAGAGCGGATCCTGATCAGAGTAGAAACTTTCTTCTACTCAGCCACAAATGTTTGTACGATGCAAACTCTTACCCACCTGGCTAAGATAAGCCTTTTGACATTTCTTTGCCACTCTAATTAGAATGAAGATCTCAGACTTTCTGTACTCCTCTGTCCCTCTCAGATAAGTCTTTAGTGCCAAGCATAAATGCTGTTTATGACACTCCTTGCCTTTCTGACTTTTTTGGCTTCGGACAGAATGACAGTAAGCAAACCTCACGATTCACCTGAAAGGCTAAGGGGACCTTAGGAAGAAAAGGCAAAACTGCCCTGATCACCACCTTATCCATACGCATTATGGGTTTATCATACAGGTGAGAAAACCTGAATGTCGTCAATCTTTCTAGCCAAGCCAATGGCAGTCAAATAACATCTTGCAAGACAGAATGTCTGACGGCACCAATAAAAATGGCTTTAAAGATGCACTGCATAGTGCATGTGGTTCCAAGTTCAAATCCCACGGTGGAACTGGTGAATGTTAAAAAGGTGAACTCCAGCTAACTGCGCAAAGGGAAACAGATAACATCCAAGGTGATTCCCCGGAATGAGCCCATATATGTTCTGAACAGTGTCCTGAATGTGGACATCTATGCCCACTGAGCACTCCATGCCAGACATTCATCCACACCAGCCTGCAAAAAATTCAGTATCTGTGGGGCCACAGCCTTGAATGGCATGATACTTCTCAGGCTGCTGACTTGAAGATACATTGCTCTAATTTCTAGCACAATATCTGAAGTTTCTGCTCCTGGTGATGCCAGACCCCTGAACTGGGACCTGGGCCAAAACAGTACCCCAGCCCCACAGGCTGGTATCGGTTGTCAGAACTGATTCTTTTGGAGCTTTCAGAGGAGTCCCCATGATGAGACTTTCTGGACTCTCCCACAGCACAAGCAATTGCAGCACACACTGAGATGGTGGAATCAGATCCTGGAATTCCTTCTGAGGCTGGGAACAATACACCAGCATCCTGTTCTATACAATTCATACATGAGACCATGCCCAGGGCACTATCTCTATCGCTGCTGTCATCAAGCATAATGACTGGGATAACCTGAGAAAAGAAACCACTGACTAGGATCTCAGTCATGGAATCCCTCGAAACAGTCACCTTCCTAAACATAGAGAGGGAAAACCCTCCTCTTGTCATAGCATCATAGTGGTAACATAGTGCTTATTAGACTTTCGTCCATTTGTGCTTGCCATAGAAAAAACATATTTTACTATTCTCTGATTTTATTTTTACTAAATCTATCCAACCAAATTTTGAATGTTTCCAAAGTTGAACTATCTACCACCTCAATGGGAAGTTTATTCCAGTGAGGTACCACACGTTGGCTAAACCAAAACCTTCTTTTTTGTAAATTCCACATCTCTTGTTTGAGTTGTTTACTATGAGTTTTAGTATTGTAACTTTTTCAATTAGTTCCAGGCCCAGATCTGTTTGTAACCAATTGTCTTGGAAGGATTTATAGACCATAATCATATCTCCTCTCCATCTTCTGTAGGCCAGTGAGTACAGGTTAAGATGCTGCAGTCTATCTCCACAAGATCTATCCTTCATCCCACTCACTGCTCTTGTTGCCCATCTTTGTACACTCTCCAATCTATTTATCTCTCCCTTCATGTAAGGGGGCCATACCTGTGTGCAGTATTCTAACTGGGTTTTCACCATTGCCCCATACAAGGGGATCAGGACCTCCTTTTCTCTACTGGAGATGTGCCTTAAAATACAGTTAAGAGCTTTGTTTGCATTTTTATTGCTTAATCTGTTTGAGCACTGAAAGCTAAATCATTGCAGATTATGATACCCAAATCTTTTTCTTTCGCAGTTTGTTTCAATTGACTGTTGTTTATTTTATATTTGGACTCCAAGTTTTTTTTGCCCATATGTAAAACTATACATTTTTCCTCATTTAATTTAAGCTTATTTTCGTTTGTCCATTTTTCTATGTAATCGAGAGTTTCCTGGAGTTTCAAACTGTCCTACTTGGAGTCGACCACTGCTCCCACCCTACAATCATCCGCAAACTTTGTCAGCCAGATGTTTTCTGTTTTAATTTGTAGAGAAGAAATGTATATGTTAAACAGGCAGGGTCCCACTACTGACCCTTGAGGGATCCCACTTGTTACTGGGAGCCATTGGGACAGTTCCCCATTTATAATGACCCTCTGTCTTCTCCCCTGCAACTGGAACACTTCTCCCAGGTCTTTCAGCCTCTGAGATGGCCACAAGGAGCTTGCTGCTGATTGATGGTCCACCCTGCATTTCCAGGATCCCCATTGTCCTGCCAGCCATTTCTGCACCATCCATGCAGTGGAATCTGGACAAGTAAATATTTCAGGTAGGGGTATACTAAATGCCCCTCTTGTCCCAGCTTACACTGCAGTACAGTTAGAATCTTCAAACACACCCTGGGAGCTGTTACCCAGGACCCTGTTGCCAGACTAAATCAAAAGGCCTGGTACTGGAAATACTGTCCCTGAGCTACAACTTCAGATATTTCTGGTAACTGGGATGTAAAAATAGGTATGTCTCAGAACTGTGGATGCGAGGGAGTCCCTTGGTTAGACCACCTGAATGGACCACAGGAATGCCATCTTGAATGTTGTGTGCCAAACTTGTTCAAATGTTTTCAAACCAGGATGGACTAAAATCCCCAACTTCTTGGGGACTACAAAACCAATCAAGCAGAATCTAGTCCCTGCCCATTTTGAGGAACTGGCAATTGTCTCAAGTGAACTAAGGCCTGGCTCACTTTCTTTTTCACTTGATTTGGGTTACTGGAAACTGTGGGAAACTATCCTTGGTGATGAACAGACAGCACTGTTTAAAGCCTTGTCTGGGACTAGGAGAATTAACCATTTCCCCCAAAGATTTCTTACTAAAATGGAACATCACCCAACCCCAGGGAACCTCACCCAGCCCTGGGTTTGGGTGGCAGATTTTGCTTGTCCACACTTGTCCGTCTCTGATACAATCTCAGCACAATGACAGCACATACCTGATTCTGAGTCTGACAGGGACAAAAATGAGGTTCACTTTTATTGTCTTTATGTTCTGAACCTCCATTAACTGCAACACTTTGCAAGCACTTTAAAAGTTTCTGCAATCCAATATGACAGCAATAATGAATCAAACAGAAGGGGAATAGAAATCTACATAATGAGATTCCATCCACTCTCCATCGCCTCCTTGAAGGGACACACTTCCTCATTTTACCCTCGGGTCAGGATTCTCTCCAGACACCTCTTGTATTCTTCATTTGACCTGATATGCTGTCAGTGTTGGGGGGGGGGGTCACCTACAATTCTGGGTGAGCAGAATAACTTTGCTGTGGCACACCTGGACATGCCTGAGTGAGCCCTCACTTAAGGGGCCCACTTGTGGTTCAGGTGTCTTTGCAGGCAAGACCCGCCGTGCATTATTATAGCCTCTTATATAAAGGAAAAATGAACTTGCATGACTCAGCTTTAACACTGCAGGTGTATCCCAACTCAAGATTTGGCTGAGGGAACCAAACTTATACATGCTCATTTACTTTACAGTCTGGACAGCAGTACCCCATAGGCAAAGTTTTAAGTCCTATGACAGGTCTTATATTCCCCAACCCCCAGACTGAGTTCAGCTGGGCAGTGTCTGAACTTACACACTGGTCTGTGAAGAGTCATGGTGCCAGAAATAGTAAATACATGTTCTGAGGCCAGAAATAAATTACACACATGGAGAAACACATGCTGTCTAAAGGAAATTTCCAAATCCATTCCTCCCCTCATGAGGAGAACCAGACAACATACACAGAAAACTGACTACCTGACCCCCAGAACAGTTGCAACAACTTTACTTTGCTTCCCCTGCTTCTGGAGGACAGGAGACAATCACAACTGGGATGGAATCTTTAAGTGAACCACTCTTCAGGCTATGTACGTTGCACTGCACTTTAAAACAAGTGGAGCTCCAGTACCAAAGCAAAAACAGAAGGATCTGGCAAATCGTGCACTTCCAAGCAACAGAGCTCCAGTACTAGAGCAAACCAGCAGGGATCTGTAAAATCAAAAGCTGTCTGCACAGCATGATTAGTGCACTCCAAGGAAGCGGATCCAGTCTGCTCAGTGCTGACCGCCCCATGTTCTGACACTCAGCCCAAGAAGTAGGTTCAAGTGCCACAGCAGTGCTGCTCCAGTTTTAAATACTCAGAAGCAATGGTAGTGCTGTTCCCTTTTCAATAATCCGATGCCATGGCAGCGCTGCACTACTTTCAGGTACATGCCCTGAGGCTGGCGAGGGTGTGGGTGCATGTGCGCTGACATCAAGTACCTCCGTGCTTCTTAAAGGAAGCAGTGATGGAGGCCAGGTGCACAACTGCAGAGCAGCTGGCAGGGAGACAATGAGCAACTCCAAGTCACAGAAAAAAAAGCACAAAGAACTGTGGTAGGCAACAAACCCCAGCCCAGGCAATGCCTGGCCACAGAACAACAAAACAAAACAAGCTCCAAAAACACCGTGAAGACCACGACTACAGGTCCCTCACAACACAGAGGGACCCTAAGCTGCAACCTTACATACAGCCCCACAGTGCAGGAGGGACAACCCTGTTGGTCAGATTTTTTCTGACAGCTCCTTCTGAGAAATGAGCTATGAAATAATTACACAGGCATGCCTGGCAGCTAGGTCCAAAACACACTGTGAGAAATAACAAGTACAGTATAATTCCCCCACCACACAGTGGGACTGTAAGCTTTGCTCTTACACACAGCACCACAGAGCAAGAGAGGCAAATCTGCCTGAGAAGTCTTTCTACTACACAGGAAAAAGAGATAAGGAGGGTGAAGGACAACACTAGGTGATGCTGTAGGAAGGAAGAACAAAAGGCAAAAGAAGGCAAAAGAAAAACTACATTCACATCCCCCACCTGACTGACTAACCGCCCCCCAAGAAAACAGAGATATTCCTTACTTACCTGAGGCACCTAGCTAGAGATGTGTTTGTGACAGACTCACAACACTGAATAGTAGACCAACACAATAAACACCTTTTTTCAGGCGAGTGGCTCTCATCCAGGCACCGTAGGCAGTGATGAGAATTTTAGCTAGCAGGTTAGCCAGTTTGAAAGCTTCTATGGCTTAATAGGCACACATTTCTAAATTTGAGGGTGCCACCTGTCACCAGGCAGACCCAACCTGCTTCAAAGTCACACAGTTTCAAGCCAAAAACAACTAACAGAAGTAGAAACTCAAAATCTTCCAGAATGCTCTATCTATGTTCCTACCCCTTTCAGTGGGGACATTGCTGGAGTGCAGACTTCTCATTTCTCATTACACTTGTCTCATAATGGACTACAGAGTTTTCTCCTTCTATAACTAAGAGGAGTTTGGCCACAGTGTTGGCTATGGATGTCCTGGAATTTCTCCATTTTCAAAACCATTTGTAAATGCAGTAACCCTTCTCCAGGGCATTGGGTTATGCAGAATGAATGCACTTCCTGAATGGTTGAAAGCACTTGGCTGCTCACAACAAACCCAGAGCTTGCATTAATTTTGTACGATCCTGTGCCCTGTTATGGCTTATTGCTTATATATGCTATTAAATTCAAGTCTGTATCCACTAACCTGAAGCAGGGGACAGTTTTGGTTAGTGGTTAGAGTGTAGTACTAAGAACCTGGAAAACCAGGTTTGATTCCTTCTCCGACTATGTGCTCACTGTGTGACATTGAACAAGTCACCTAACCTCCCTGTGCTGAATTTCTTAACTCTGTGTCTGTACTGCAGCATGCATAAAATGGTGGCAACATTCTCTCTCCCTACCCTTTTCTGGATTGTAAAGTGACACGGGGGGGGTGGAGCGGTAAGACAGCTACGCAGCTGCTCCGCTCCCTGCCTCTCCTGTTGTCTCTATATTTCTGTGAGTTTTGCTAGGAATCTGAACGTTCAAGTTGAAGCTTTTTATCTTTTTCACAGTGTTAAATTTGGTGAATGAAACTCAAGTTATTTCAGCCAGTGGCTTGTGGCTTATGGAGAGGATTTCTTCCCAGCAGAGATTAGAAGCTAAAAAGCCAAAAAGCTGAGTTCATTGTCTTTGTGGCATCCTGGTCTACGCACCAGACAGGAGTGAAGGAAACAAGCAGAAATGTATTCAGAGTGCTTACAAACAGGGAAGAGAATGCCTGAAACTACGGTAGCACATTTAGTGCAGACATGTTTGTATAGCCTTTTTTAACCCCTGCTGTGCCGTGGATTGATATATCAGTCAAACATTCCTATTCGTTCTAATTCTGTTGGCAGCCTAAGGGTTAAAAGGTATGCTATTGTTGTCTGGGGGACGTGGTTGTTAGTGCTTATTTATCTGATATCCTGATTTACTGTGCTTAGTGGAGCGCTCTTCCTGTTTTAACAGGTAGTATATATCGCCAGAGTTGGAAGAGAGAGGGCTGATTGCTGGAGGAATGCTTCTGAGAAGAGGAGTGGGGAAATGTCTGAAGAACTCCCAGATTAGGGAGACTGGGATAGCCTCCTAGAAAAGGTGACAGAGATTTTCACTCCTGGTTAATTAAATCAAATACTAATACCTAGGGGTAATGTACGCTGAGAGACCAGGAAACAATATCTGCTTCAAGGGTTTGGCCTGAAGACTCTTTATAGAAGTACCACTTTGATTTTTATTTCATATTCTAACTTATTCATCACCTTGACTCCTGGTGTTGATTTAAATTTACTGAATGGGGATTATGATCTCCCCCTGTTTGGAATTATGTTCTGTGCGCTCACCTGTAACCAGGTTTTGAATGGCCTGAATGATTCTGGAAAGCCTTATGAAATACATGTCCTGGAGCTCTGGCGCACTTTATGCTCTAGAGTTGGTTTGGATATTAAAATACTTATTTAACAAAAGAATGTCCGAGGCATGTGGAACTTTATTTGGAGACTGAAACTGGCGGTCTCATCGAAAGTACTGCCGAAGTTAAACTATTTAAAACTACTTAAATGAAACAGGCTAAGGCAAGAGACCTGTTACCGAACTTTTATATGACACAGATGCCTGGAACATAATATAGGATACTTCAGTTACCTTTTATGTGAAAGAAACTGCATACTTTTGAAGTTTTTTATGGTTTATCAAAAGTCTTAAATATGCTTTTGTTAGCCGGTAATTTGAGCTGGGTCCTTTGTTTAGCAAATAGGCAAATTATTCCATTAGTTGTATTTGATTTGATCATTACAGCCAGTTGACTGCGTTGACTACTGGCACAGATTTATGATTACAATTTTAAAGGGACCACATACATTAAATTCGATCAAGCATGGCGCTATCTTAGCTTAGTACAATATAATAACACAAGGATTCTTTTCATGTTTAAAATTGTATTTGTGTATATAATGTATTATTAAGATAGTTATTGAGTAAGCTTTTATTTATTTTCAATATTGTTTGAGTCATGGTCAGAGTACAAGAAATATAAATGTATCTGTCTTATCAGTTATAGGAACATCTGTTAAAATTTAATGAAGTGGAAAATTAGTTACTTGTGAGGTTGATGATGGTGGCCAACAAGTCGGGATGCCCTATTAAGGATCTCTAAAGGGCCTAATGCAGTCAGTTCCAGGGGACTCGAAGGTACCCTGGGGAGTCTCACTTGATGGACAACAGGAGTCACCAGGGGAATAGGGATAGGCTGTAACCTGTTGGTTTATGCTGGATGATGGGTCTGTATATGCAGGATAAAATGACCTGACATTCACTGTAGGCGCCGTTCACAGGATCCTATATTTAATGCCACAAGGATTGGCTGGAGGGAGCTACCTGCTGGGGAGTCAAAAACAGAGTTACAGAACAGCATGCACTGCATGGTGCCCTTGTGGCACGCCCTATGTTCTTGAGTTCCACTGACCATACAGGATGGCTTATTTTGGATCTAATGGACAGTCTGCTTTTTTCTGTCAGAGGCAGAGTAATTCGGTGTATTGACCTAAAAGTCCAACATTATGACCTTAATGGCATGACTTGGTTCCACCCCTTGGTGTCCTACTGATGACCTGTTATAGAGTATGAGTTTATTTACTAAGAATGAGGAGTCCCATAAGGAGCTCCCAAACAAGATATTTCTAGATTGAAGGCATATTGTGGCCATTTGGTCCTGAACTTGATTTCCCTATCCTGAAGACCCATTATATTGGCTGTAAAATGCTAAGAGGAGCTTTATGGTATCCAGTGATATGGGCGAAGCAAATCGAGCAACTCAAATATGAACAACTCAGTTTGCTCACCCACTGGAATAGCTAGTTTGTTAGAATATCAAAGGGAGGGAATAGCGACTGTACAGGAACAAAACAGTGAGGGCAAATCACGAGGGAGGGTGTAGTGATGTGGGTTGAGTGATCGAAAGAAGCGTGCTCATGCTGAGCAAGTCACTTAGCATGGTGGATACGGCCAGCACTCAGGATGCTGATGGTCCCAGGTTCAGGACTGCCTGCAAGTATGACTTTTGTTGGGATGGGTGTTTTTAATTTTTATGTTAGCTGTCCCCTAATTCCCCCGATTGTGGTGCCCCAAGCAACGATTGCCCCCCCTCCCATGTACTCCCTTTTCCCCTGGTGTCCGCCCCTCTGGAGTTGATTAAATTATTTTGGGGGTGCGGGGGCTTGGCCCCCACAAAGAGGGGTGGGGGATGTAGCCCTCCACATTAAATATTGGAGTATCAAGTGTTGGGCCTCAATTGTGTACCACCATCACTGTAAAGGGGATCACAGTGGTTGGCATGTGGTGAATTTTGGAATCAGCAAAATGTATTTACTGTTATGCTAGTCGCCATTCCATTTTCACTAATATGACATGGAACCATGCTTTATTAATGAAAAGTGCCAAAATTATTAGAAATTATGGGCTAGGACATTATAGATTTTAGCTTTTTTGGTTTTACAGAGTTGAACTATATAATATGTTAACAGCAATAATCAATAAGTTCTTTTTAAATATGGGTAACAATCTCTATTTTAAATGTATTATTTATGAATGCATAATTTAAGAGAGTGTCAACATTTTTTGCTATTTCTGATTTAACAGACATGGATAAAAAAACAAGCTAAAAGCTGGTTTGTTACGGCTGGAAAATGAATATGTGTATTTATAGTATGTTTCATTGATATTTAATTTTCCTATATTGTGTATTGTATGAAATGTCTGTACTTGTCTTAATACATTGTAATGGCTTTCCAGCCAAACAATAAAATCAATCTGAATCTGATTGTAAAGTACCTTGGGTTGCAATTTGCATGAAAGATACTTTACAAAATTAACTTAATTTCCATTCTTTCCATTGACCTGATAAAGTGAATGGAATTCTCACAAGCTAATTTTGAAAAGAAAACAATTTTAAGTTATTCCAATAAAACGTATTCCCACAACTTGTGTGTTGCATTATTCTGCATTTTCCGCTGGATTAAAATGGTTACTCCATTTCATGTTTTTTGAATTTGAGTGGCCATATGACAGGTTTTCTATTAGAATTAACTGAGAATGCATTGACTTGAAATTATTTTATATTCAAGGATACCCACTATCTTAAGGTGAAATGAACTGCAATGGGGCATTATTTGCCCCCATTATAAAAATATTTACCTGGGGGAGTGGGAACACAGTGTAATCAGAGATACTGTGACAAATCCATATTTTCAATATATTGACCTCTACAGGCAAAAGATTGCTGTTGTGATTCTGATTTGGAAAGGTAATGAAACTGAGCTCCCCATGTTTGTCAAATATTTGGAGAACAGTAATGAGAATCTAAGTTTTTCTGTAAACAGTAATAAAAACGTCATACAATTTCTGGACTTAGAGATAGTAAAATATGACATGGGGGTTTATATACTTTCTTATACAGGAAACTGATGGAGCATAACACTCTGCTACAATACAACAAATGTTATCCAAGACATACAGTGGAAAATATTCGAGGTGGGCAATTTTTGCGGATCTACCATAAGTGCAGCAGAGAAAACAGTTTTGTTAAATACACAGACCTATTGCCAGAAAGACTGAAAAAGGGGCTACTCAGACAGAGTCATCAGAAAAGGAGAGAAAATGCCACCTACAGGGAAAAACAGGATTAAGTGCTAGACAATGTTGTCAATGATCAGTTGAACACTCACTCACAACTTTCCACACTGCTTCAGGAATAAATGAACAAACCTTGAACTTTGTGACCATCTTTTTGACAGACTTGAACAGGATGTGTACTCCAGGCAGATTCCACACTGGCAAAGTATACTACAAAACCACCTAGATTTGTATATTACATGGGAGAGAATGTAGGGGATAGTTTCACAAGTAGCCTATATGTTAAACCAAACCCATGAATCAATCCAAATAGCAACTGGTTACCTCCCCTCCCTAAGGGGAATTTTCATTGTGTCAGATGTAAATTCTGTGGGGACATCAAGCGAACACATTGTTTTGGTAACCATGTTACAGGAAAGCAATTCAATGTGTGTCAGTTTATTAGCTGTGAGATAAAAAAATGTTTTCTATATGGCAGAATGCAAATGTGGTCACGTATATGTAGGGAAAACAAACAAAGTTAAAAACTCTTGTTAGTGAACACCTCAGAAGCATTGCTAGGGAAGATACGACTAATGCCTTAGCAGTCCATAGTAAGAAAATGGGGGAGGGTCACAGTTTTGTTTTTATGGGATTGGAGAAGGTACGTTTGGGACCTAGGGAAGTTAATTTGGAGCAGTGTTTACTTCAATGCAAATCTATTTGGACATATAAACTGGGAGTCCATAAGAACGAAAATGGCATCAATGAACGCTTCACCCTGACACCACACTAGGGACCATAGTATGCTTTTTCAATCACCATAAGATGTAGGAATGTGTTTTGAGTCTTGAACTAAAGATACTCATTGCTATCCAGTCTTGTTATTTTCAGCAGATACTGCTCCGCTGAACCACTGCAGTAATATGAAATTGTAATGCTTTGAATACAATTATCCTTGCTCCTGTGGTTGCAAATTCCAAAAAAAAAAAAGCGTCAAGAAAAAGCTTCAATGAAATCCTGGGAATGAGGCATCAAAGAATGATACGTGCTTTAATATTATGAGGTTTTATGTCAATAGGAAAGAAAAGGCTATCCTGTTAAGCCTCTATTTAATGTAGATTGTCAATATAATTAATGCTGCACATTTCTGATAATTCGAGTTGGTGCAATTTTGCAAATAAATTCTATTTATTGATATTATGTATTGCCCAATTCTGGTGGCCATGTTCATGCTGTAACACAAGTGGAACACCCAGTACTTGCCCTAACACTTAAAAAACATTTTTTACACTTTCAAATCTCTCCCTATCCCCTTAACACAACTAATAAGCTGAAAATTAATGTAAAAAATGTCAAAATGCAGCAACCGGCCCACAACTTATTTCTTTTTGTGAAAGTCTCTTGTAGGCCTGTAATCCTTGGGCTCCACAATGATCACTGCTCAGTACAGGTCTGTGCTGCGCCTCACTTCCCTCTGTAGGTCTTCCTGCTTGTTTGCTGCTTGCTCTACGCTTATGCCCACCACCCCCGAAAAACATTGCACATGCTATGGAACAGATGATCAGGAAGTAACCTGTATAGAAAACATTTTCTAAATATAACAAAAATGAGCTTGCTCTCAGTCATGACCACCAAACGTCTTTCAGTAAGATGCCTACTCTGATACGCTTGCTTGCACTTACTAAATGCCAGCAGCCTTCAGTAATATGTTCACTCACAAAAAGCCACTGTCACTCACTAAAAGCCAGCCTTCAATAACTAAAAGCCAGCTATCACAAAACACTGGTGTAGCTGGGAGAGGGACACTATTAAGGGGGGATGTACAAAGATGTGGGGGGGGTAATACAATATACACAGTAGGCACCATCCAGTGGCAAGCAAGCACTTATACACCAAGCATTATTTTTAAAGTAACAAGGAACTACTTTACAATTAAAAAACAATTTTATTCACTTTGTCTTTTTTTTTCCCCTTTTTATCTTTCAATACTAACTTGTGGGACCTATTTTATAAGTGCAATAAGACACTTTGGGGTGTGGGCTGTGTGTCGGATAAATGCACAATCCAGGTGCTAAAGGTACTCAGCACAAGTGCCTCATGCCTCACTATACAATTGGGTCGTGCAGTTATCAGACAACAACCTACACCCTCTAGTGTCTAATTCATTACTTAATACACAGTTGTGACCAGTTAAACCAATCAGATTGCTCTTTTGATCCAAGCCATTTCAGATTAGTTGGGAATCTATAAGCAGCCAACTCAATGGTATTTTATGGGACTGCTCTCCATTTTGGGGATTCACACCACCCAAATGTGTAACGGGGTGGGAGGATTTGGGGCAGGATGTAATTTGTTTTTAGAATACTAAAATGAAATGTATGTACAATACCAGCAGCGCTTCACAGCTGAAATGCATACATTCATACTCTGTCATATTATTTTTAGAATAGGGTTCTAAGAATGGAACTATGTGTACTTAACTGTGTTATTTGAGAGAAAACTTTTAAAAGCACCTTTTTAAATTAGATATCTGCCTATGTAGCAGAGAAAACAGTTAGTAACTGACTTAGTTATTCAGCAGAATCTACATTTCTTTTCCAGACTTTCAGAGCTTTGCTTCAGAACATGTTTTCTTCTGGGTATGAAGTGGACAGCAATCTACATAATAAATCCATTGAGTAGAGTTTAAAAAAAAACACCAAATCCTGTTAACCTGCTGATAGCCAGTAGGCTCTTACAGCCATTCTACACATTAATCACTCTGGAGAACAAATGTGATGGGCACTGTTCTAACAGTGTACATTTCTTTAAGAGCCCCTGACACTAGTGGAAAACAGACATGTAAGACTTAATCAAAATTCTGCTTATATTTCACATAGTTTCTGTAATTATTTCCTGCTTTTTTCTTTATTACTGAGGACAGCTGCCTCAAAACAATGTCACTGTCACCTTTACATTATCTGTGGTGGTTACTTGTCTACATGTAACATCATGATCCCCTGTTTATGGTATCATAATTATCTCCATGGCAACAGGCTGTGATGTCATGAACAGGATTGTGCTGTCAGGTGTAAAATAAGCTGCCAGAGCAGACAGAGTAAAGATCCTGAGTTATGTAAATGTCACTATGGAATTAAACAGCAAAATTAAATCTTAAGCTGAATTGTATCTAAATATTGCAATTTTTTAAAGTTGTCCCAATATCGTCCATGCTTTTTAAGAGCTCTAGTCTCAGAATAGTTTCTCTCAGCTTGTGCCTATGGCAACATATTTTGAGAATAGGGCTGTAAATATCTTTTATTTTTAATATAACTGTAATTAAAGCAAGAAGCAGGGCTTAGTTTTACATTGAGCTTGGTTAACTACAGTGTATACATGTATTTAACAGATGAGACAGTACTGTTCACATACTGTATTTAAAGAAGAACTGCATTTAATCAAGGCCTATATTTTCTGTTGAAGTTGTTTTTCAAATACCGGTTTGCATTGTGTTATGGTTTCTTTTTTTATTGGCCTTTGAGTAAATTCAATGGGTGCTTCAGACTTGCACTGTGGTGCTAAAGACCATTCTTGAACTGAATGATGTAGGTTTTCTCCCTGATAACCTGTTACTTTGTTAGTGGCGGATCTGGGGGGGGGGGAGAGAGGGCAGCCGTACACCCTATTGTAACTTACATGCTTGGTGCTGCTGCATTTCACTTTGTTAAAGAAGTCTGGTTTATTGATTGTGAGAAAATATACATTCAAAACTATAGATTACATTTGTATTTTCTGTCAAAAATGTACTGAAAAACATAATAGAAGACAATATCAAGGAATAAAACAAATTTAAAAATTTGCATATGAAGTATGCACACCACCTCATCACCCCCACTGCAAAATCCTGGATCCACCACTATTGTTAGCACAATGCATCTGAGAAGCTGTAATAATTTAGAATCATCCATTAAATGTTTTAGTTTACTAAAAGATCAGTAAAAATGAAGCAATAGAGCATTGAAATCAGTATTTAAAATACCGCTTCTCCGGGACACGCGACTTACAGGTTAAGTGCAGTTTTCCTTTAAGGGGATATAATAAGTACAGTTACAAATGCAGATTGTACTGTTGCAAGACCTAGCACACTCAGTCAGGTGATATGTACAACACAAGGTTTGAAAAAAGTCAGTTATTTAGTTCTGAAGTATGAAAACACTTTCAAAAATATATGAACATTTCTTCAGATTACTTCAGAATGCAACACTGCATAATGCCACAATATGAGCAGCCATGTTAATGAGAACCTCCACAGATGATAGAAGGAGTGAGGAGGATATAAAAATGATGAGGAGTGCCTATAGCGCACTGGAGAAATACGTCACACAGAAAGCATGCATACAATCGCCACTGTCGTTCAGTATGCTGGTGATGCTCGAGGTTGTGATCTCACTGCTAATCGTTAAGTGTTCTATATGCAAATGTGAGGCAGAAATGCAACAGATGGTGGTAAAGTGAAGGACTACAGGTTGAGTATATTTTCTGATGCAGCAAAATGAGGGCACAGGGCCATATCTGGATTTTGAAGCTTCTTCAAGATCCGTTTATGAAATTTTTCCCGCACACGGTTGAACTCCATTATATCGAAAGGATCTTCTTCAATCCAGAATTTATGAAACTCTTGCATCAAGTAGCCTGTGGTATAAGCACAAAAAACAGTTACTTTAAATGTTAGAGAACTAGAAGCTGTGACAACTGTAGTTAAAATCTTTCAGAACTTGGGAGAAAGTGCACATTCTCACTGAATAATTGTAAACTGTACTCTGTCCATAATTTGCTATGCCTTGTACTTTGCTCAGGTCTGGTCTGGAAATTGGTCAGTCACTTCAGTACTTTCTTGCCCAATTATCAATAAAAAGGGGTTACTTATCTGTAAACATGGTTATACTAATAGTATTTAGTTCACATTTACACCTAGGCAGTCTTCCACTGAGTATGCTCTGTCACCAGAATGGTCTTTAAGCTTAACTGCTCCTACCACTCAATCACAGGGTCCTCTAGCTTCACTCTGGAACAAGAATCTGAAGCCAGCCTTGCCAGGAGAGGTTGTGTGGATGTGAAGTGAATATTAGTTGTTGAACTATGGTTGCAAGTAAGAAACATTTATTTTAACTACCTAGATTCAGGGCCCTGTCCATACTTAGGCAGACTCCTAGCAGTCCTCAGGAGAAGAGGGTAAGGTGTGCACCCCAAATTAGGTGAATAGAGACTGGGGGACTAAGGATCCAAAAACATGATGACTGTACAAGTTGGTGTTGTAATGTAGACAAATATGTGCACATTCAACTAGGCAGCAACCCTACATATTAATGAGTATTTATACAATAGGGGTGAGCAAAAGCTCACTGAATAAAAAACATGTATTCTCACTGCAGTAGATTATTCTCACTGCAGTGAAATGAATCACTGTGGTGACTGAAATAAACCACTGTGATGCAAAACAAACTACTCTGGTGACATCACCACGGTGGATTATTTGGGGCCCTATTGTATAAACAGAATACATGATGGGTGAGTGTGGAACATGAAAAATATTTTCACTCGTGCATAGTTACCTCTGGTAATATCACTCATGGCTCTGCTATGCTCCACCACTCGTGATATTACTGGAGGTCACTATGCCCCTAATGCAAATATTTCCCATATTCTACACTCACCCATCATGTATCCCCTATATAGCAGGCAGTAATACGTGTGGTGAACCAAGCCTTCAACCCACAGGTGGCTCCTCCACAGCCACCCTGTATCACAGAGCGATGCAGGAGGTGATCCATTGGCAAATTATCTGGCCGCAAGCCTACACAGGACGGCTTCAAGGTATGTGATGAACAGCTGGCAAGCCTCACCATGAAATTCTGCTGCACTCTTCCAGTAGAAGTGCAGAGCCCTGGGAGTATTGAGTGTGCGGGGGCATTCACTCAGGCTTGGAAGCATGAAGCTTCAGAAAAAAAGGTAAAGTGAGTACCTGGTTTAGATAAAATGGTTAGTTTCACATGGGGGTATAAGACAACCATGTCATTGTGAAAAATTAGGTATGTTGATTCAACAGATACTGCCTGTGGCCCACTCACCTGTCTGGCCAAGGTGACGGCAACAAAAATTGCAGTTTTCCACAAGGTGATGGTAACCAAAAAATATACTGTAGGCTACTAACCTGAGATGACCTGAAATAACCATAGTTCTAGGAGTGGTATTCAGTTCACATCCATACTTTGGCAGTTCCACTGGAAAAGGCTGATTCACTGGATGTCTCCAAACTAAGCTCCTCCCACCACCAAGCCGGTATATCCTCTGGTTCCATCCTGTGACATCAGATCTTTGCACGCTGTAAGCAGGGATTTGTGTGCCAATTGCCAGGGGAGGCTGACTGGGTTGTGTGGATTTTAACTGTATAACACTCCTAGAACCACAATTACAGGTGAGTAACCTATATTTTTAAAGGCATGGCTACAGTTCACCGTCCACACTTTGGCTGACTCCTAGCAGTTCTCTGGCAGAAGGGGGCAGGGTGCACACTCCTATTTAGTGAACAGGTACTGAAGAACTGGGGCCCAAAAAGCAGCATCCTGACATGACAAGATGTCAATGCTGTAATGAGGGATGAAGGTGTGTGCTTTACTCAAGGCAGCAGCCCTACAGATCTCCTGTATGGGGATGTCCCTGGAAGCAGCCACCTAGACAGCGGTATATCTCATGAAATGACCCCAAGATCTGTGAGAGGCTCCCTACCAGCCAACAAATAGCAGAGGTTGATGCAGGATGTGATCCACCTGCCAATCATCCACTTTGCTGCTTGTCTGCCAGGTGCAGCTTCAGTGTATGTGACAAAGCGCTGGTGAGACTCACCCCAAACTCTAGTTGTGTGCTCCTTATAATAAGTGAGCACCCTCCACAAGTCCAGAGTACGGAGCCTGAGTTGGCCTCTGAAGGAGAGTTGTTAAAATATACCGGAAGGTTTATCACCTGGTTAAGGTGAAACTCCAATACCACCTTTGGAAGGAACTTCAGGTGGAGGTGAAGCACAACCTTGTCCTTGTGGAAAACCAGATAAGAGGACTCCACTGAGCACACCTGAAGCCCACTAATCCTTCTGGCTGATATGATAACTATCAAGAAGGCCATCTTCCACAACAGGTGTGACATTTCACACCTGTACATAAGCTTGAATGGCTTGTGCATGAGCACAGTCAGCACCAGCAGTAGGTCCCAAGATGGTGATGGCTCACACACTGGAGGGGAGAGGTGGTCAAGGCCTTTAAAAAGCACCAGACCTCTGGCCCAGATGCCTTACCTCCTCTCATGCCGGCAATCCAGGTTTGGAAATGAGCCTGAGTCATTTGGGGTTGACTGGGGGGAAGGGTGAGGAGCTGGATTGAGTGACTGCAAGGCACCTCTCCTCTCCCGGGAAGGGATATAGGTTTCCCCAACTCTTGGCTGTCAACTGGTGGAGGCTAGGTGGCAGCACCATGCCTCAAGGGAAAGCAGACATTAGGCCAGATGGGAGGAAGGGGGAGGAAGGGACCATCACCGGAGTCACAGAACGCAAGCATGACTGTGTTCTGGGGTTCCAGGTTTGATGGGAAGAAAAGCTGATTGTGGGGCACCAAGGCAGAATAAATGAAGCCCTGAAGCAAACAGCCTGGAACCTCTGCAGGAGGACCACAGCTGTGCTTGCTTCAGAGCCCTGAAGGGAAAAAAGCTATATATAAAAAAAAGCACCAGACCACATTCTCCTGGACCACCATCAGCTTACCAGCCTGTGCCCAGTAAGCAGAGATGGCTGCCAAGTGCACCTTCAGGGTCTCGCTCACAGATCCAAATGAGAGAGGGACCAGAGGTACTCAAGGATGCTCACCAAAGGGCAGGCACAGTGATCAAACTCCTTGCCCTGGCACCAGATAGAGAACCTCTTCCATTTAAATGCATATTATTTGCAAGTCACTTCCTTTCTGGAGGGCTCCACAATGTGAAGCACATCTTCCTAGAGACCCAAAGCCAGAAACTCTAGCCACTTAGGAATCAGTCAAGAGATGGACTTTCCCCAGTTGGCTGGTCAGCAGGTCCAAGTGAAGGGGCAACTGCCATGGAGCCCTGCTGCTGAGGCTGAGGACATGGGTACCAAAACAGTCTGAGCCAGTCTGGAGCTATCTGGATCATCCGTGCCTTGTCCTTCCAGGCCTTGACCATTACCTTGTGGATCAAGGGGAAAGGAGGAAAAGTGTACACAAGGCCTGGGTTTCAGAGCCTCACAAAGGCACCCCCAACAGTGTCCTGGACTGTGAGTAGTGGGCACAAAACAGCCTCAGCTTTCTGTTCTTTCAGGAGGTGAACAGGTCCACCAGAGGACTGACTCACTGGGAAAACAGCGGGTGTATCACATCCTGATGCAGGGACCACTCGTGCAACATCCACCCTCCCCAGCTGACAGCATCCGCCAACTGATTGTGAACTCCCATGACATGAATTACCAGGAGATCTGCACTCAGGCTGTGCACTAGTGTTCAGGTGTGGAAAGCCTCCCAACACAGGTAAAGGGAGTGTGTTCCGCCCTGTCTGTTCAGGTAGAAAATGGTTGTGGTATTGTCTCTCTTGATCTAGACGACCTGACCGTAATCAGAGGAGCAAATTCTTTGACAGCCAACCACACTGCACAGAGCTCCACAAGAGTGATGTGGTGATGGGACTCTTTAGGTGACCAAAACCCATGGGCTCTGTGGTCTCCCAGGTAAGCAGCCCACCCCACCCCACCAGAGATGCATCTGTCATGAGCCTGATGCTCAGTTCTAGGCAGACAAATGGGATTCTTTCCTTCAAGATGTTGAGGGAGCAGCAACTGTTGGATGGCATCCCACATAGGCTAAGTCACAAGGACTGACTGGTCTGGATGATTGCTGAGATCACTGGCAGCCCAGCTCCCACTGCAGGTGGTGCATCCACTAGTATGCCCCATGGTCCATGCTGGTGGTGGATGCCATGTACCCCAGCAGCCTCAGGAAATCCTGGGCAGGGCACCAGAGATGGGCCTTGGCCCAAAGGGATTCTAGCTCTGTCCAGATAAATCTGATCAATTAAGAGTGGACCAGTCCGGACTTGTCCAGGTTGACCAACAGACCTAAGTCTATGCAGATCTGTACGGCCAGACCTCTGATCACTCAGTGGCCTTCCTGGGTGGTCGGGCTATCAGCCAGTCACCCAGGTAGATATATCCTGATGCTGTTGCAACACAGGATGGCTGCCACCACTGCCATGCACTTGGGGAAGACCCTGGGCATGGACAAGAAACCAAAGGGCATTACCTGAAACTGATACAGGACCCTTTCTATGCAGAACCGCAGATATTGTCAGTGGGACAGACTGACTGGGATATGGAGAAACGTGTCCTGAAGATCCAGGGAGCAGAATGACATGCCCTGCTCCATGGATGGTATAATCTTTCTCAGAGTTACTATCCGAAACTTGCACTTCTGCATGAACTGGTTCAGGTCGTGTAGATCCAGTATTGGGCTCCAGTCCCCCATCCATTTTGGGACAAGAAAGTATATCAACACATACTCCTGACTTGCCCAGGTGTCTGGGACATGGGCTATTGTTCCTTTTACAAAAAGCTGAGCATCGTCCACCCTGAGGGCAGACAGCATTTCCTGTGACACCCTTAATTCCCAAGGAGCATGGAGTTGGCAAGGCGAAGTTGTGAGGCTACCCTCTGTCAACCACCTCAAGTACCATTTGTCTATAGTAATGCTAGACAATATAATCAGAAGTGGTGTAGGCTAACCCCAACTGGGAGCGGAGTCAGGGACTGGATAGGTAGGAGGATGACACCTGCCCTCCCCCAAACCGACCACCACTAAGTAGCTTTGGAGGAAGCATCAGCCACTGGGGTGGGTGGGGCACCACTTCTCCTACCCGTCTTTTTTAGACCCCTGACTGCTGAACTTGTGCTTTGGGCACCAGGCCTAATATTGTTCCTGCTGATTCTGTTGCTGAGGCTGCTGGGGTGGAAAAGACCTATACTGGAAGGTCTTTTTTTTAGGCTATTGAGCCTTTGGGTCTTCCTGGGATGATGCTACAGAATTTAGGGTGGCACTGGACTTTTCAGTCCTTGTTAGACATCCCTCCACCCCAGGGCCAAAGAGGTTGGTGCCCATAAATGGGACATTGGCCAATTCATACTGAGTATCAACCTTGAAGGTGGAAAGCTACAACCAGTCCCTGTGATTCATCATGACAACTGATGCCATAGTATGGACACAAGAGCCATCCATGTCCAAAACCATCTGGAGCTGGTGTTTAGCCAGGGACTGACCCTGGTCTCTAAACAACTTCACCGATAGCTGATGGTCAGCTGGAAGGAGAGGGAGGACATCATCCAACACTCCCAACAGGGAGTAGGTAAAGTTGGCCATCATCACAGCATAGCTTGCCATTATGGAGACTCAAGAAAATATTACTCACCATAGTAATGTTGTTTCTTCTAATGGAGTCTTGCTGTATTCTGACTATATGCAGTTAGCCCCAGCACTTGAACTGCTCCAGAAAGAGTTAACTCTATGCAGAAACATAGAACGTTGAGCTCGAGCTCGGTTTTCAAACCTCTGTCTCTGGTACTCTGCAGTGTAACCGTCAGATTCTTACGAGCACTAAACTAATTCAACAGGTAGAAATTGTTTCTAAAATTTTTTGCCACATGGCAATAACAGATTTTTTAGGGTCAAAAGACTCAAGTCAAGAACCCCAAAAAGAAAATATGTAGATACAGTCGGCTCCACTTATAACGACCACTCTTAATGCGGGCAGCCGCTTACATCGGGCAAATCCTGAAAACCATTTGCCAAATCAACAGCTGACTATGTAAAATCCTCTGGTTATAACGATCTAGAGCCGCCTGGTATAGTGGGCAATTTGTGGCCAATTAAGAGGGAGTTTTAGTTGTACTTAATTAGCGGTACACTAAGCGCCTGGTATTTCAAGTAGCTGCAGTGTGAATAAGGCAAATTAACACCCCCAGTTACAGTAGCTGTACAGTAGCACCTGATGGTTGAAGCACTTTAAGCTACAGAACAATTTATGTCCTGCCTTGCACCTCTTTACCCCTATTCTCGGAGTGATTCTTTCCCCTTTCCCCTATTCTCTGAACTGAATCACACGTCTGGGAGATCACGGCATATCTGAGTTGCACAATGATTTGCGAGTGGCGAAAAATGTTCAGTGAGCCACCCCATCTGTGTTACTGCTGTGTGGCCATTCTCTGAGGACACCAGACTATTGACTGTGTACGACAGAGCTGCTCTATACCCATCACCTGGCAGTCTCCTGCACTAGAGCTCCTCTGGCAGCTGCTGACAGTCCCGATCCACAGCCCATCAAGGACTGCATACACGAAGTGGAAAGAAATGACGACTGACGGAGAGTGTTTGAGGGATGAGAAATGGGAGCTGGTTCTACTCACAGACCCCTCAACCCCCTGGCGGTCCGTAGTGAGGGACCCCTGATCATAATAACACAGACACTATTACTGTACATATTCACGATGTATAGGTAATGTAAGTTGGCAAGAAAAATGTAGAAAAACATGGAAATTGGTTACAGCGACCACTCTGTATAACGGACAGATTTCACTTACACAAATGTGCCCGTTATAAGCGGCTTTGACTGTAGTGAAACATGCAAAAACATTCATAATAAAACCCTTAACAAGATAAAGGGCATGTCGAGTACACTTCTGGGGTGCAGCACTGTGCCTGCCCACCCACATCCCAAAACTACTAGATTCCGGGAGGGGATGCAGGAAGGGAGGTCAGAATACAGCAAGATTCCATTATAAGAAACATTACTACAGTGAGTAATTTTTTCTTCAAACAACATGAAGTCTTGTTGTATTCTGACTATATGCAGACTACCAAACAGTACCCCCTTGGAGGACGGAGTCACAGAACCTATTTTGGGAACAAGATCTGCAGCACAGCTGTGCCAAACCTAGCATCACTTCTAGACTGAATGGCCAGAGAGTAATGCTTGGTAAATGTGTGAACAGTTTTCCAGGTGGCTGCTTTACAGATTTCCACTAAAGGCATATCTCTAGCTGCTGCGACCAAAGCAGCTGTACCTCTGGTCAAATAAGCCCTCAGGCCTGAGGGAGGCTCCTTCCCAAGCTTCGAATAGCAGAACTGGATACAGGAGACAATCCACCTGGCAATAGTTCACTTGGTGGCTGGTTTGCCCTTTCCCATTTCTCCATAGGTGAGAAACAACTAAGAACAGCCATTCCTATGGGCCTTAGTTTGCTCATAGTAACTAAGAGCCCTCTTTACATCAAGACTGTGTAATCTTCTCTCCCCAGAGGAAGAATGGTCAGTGAAAAAATACAGGCAATGACACAGACTGATTCAGATGAAAGTCTGATACCACCTTGGGAAGAAACCTTCTGTTGGTTTGAAGGACCACCTTATCCCTGTGAAATGAAGTGAAATCAGGTTCCACTGATAAAGCCTGTAATTCACTGATCCTCCTGGCAGAGGTAATAGCTACCAGGAATACAGTTTTCCAAGTCAAGTATTTCAGCTCTGCTGAAGATAAAGGCTCAAAAGGGGGCTGCATAAGCTGTGCTATACAGATATTCAGATCCCAAGAAGGGGTAGGCTCCCTAAAGGGAGGATTAACATGTACTAAACCTTTGAAAAACTTCTTGAAAACTGGATGAGAAGCTAGGGAAGCACCCTTTACCAGCAGAAAGAAAGGCAGACACAGCTGCTAAATGTACTTTGAGAGTAGTAGGCTGGAGGCCTAAACTATTAAAATGCACCAGATAGTCAAGTACAGTGGCAATATCAGCCAATTCTGGCTGAACCTGTTTCTGGGAACACCAAAACCCAAATCTTTTCCATTTGGAGTTGTAGGTCTTTCTGGTAGCAGGTTTTCTGCTAACTTTTAAAATGTCCAAGACTGACTGAGAAAGGTGTAGGCTTGCATATTCTAGCTCTTCAAGAGTCAGGCCTTGAGCCTGAGAGTCTGAAGATCGGGGTAAAGGATCCTCCCCTGAGAGGAGGTAAGAAGATTGAACTGTCTGGGAAGACACAGCGGCATTGTTACTGACAGTGACAACAGAAGAGGATACCAAGGCTGTCTGGCCCAGTCTGGAGCCACTAGAATCACCCTGCAAGGCTGAGACCTGATCTTGATCAGGACCATGAATATTAGAGGAAAAGGAGGAAATGCATACAGGAACCTGCTTGTCCAATTCAACAATAGAGCATCCTGATGGACAGAGCCCAGAAGAGGAGGCCTGCAACAAAAGAGAGGAAGTTGGTGATTGTCTGGAGCTGCAAAGAGATCTATCTCTGGAGTACCCCATCTCTTGAAAATGACCTGAAGAATGAGAGGATTCAGAGTCCACTCGTGATGACCCTGAGAAATCCTGCTGAGAGCATCTACTAAAATGTTGTCCTTCCCTGGAAGATGTACAACCATCAGAGAAGCCTGAAGGGAATAAGCTAGAGACCATATCTTCATGGCCTCTGTGCACAAGGCTGAGGACTGAGTGCCTCCCTGCTTGTTGATGTACCAAATGGTTGTGGTATTGTCTGTCCTGATCTGCACTACTTTCCCTTGAACAGCAGTTGAGAATGCCTGAAGTGCTAGAAAGACAGCTCTCAATTCGAGAAGATTTATATGTAGAAGGGACTCCTGGTGAGACCAGGTTCTCTGAGCTGTAAGCTGATTTAGGTGAGCCCCCCAACCTAGCAGAGAGGTATCTGTGGTGAGAGTCACTGAAGGAGCCTGACTGACAAATGGAACACCTTGTCGAAGACTGTCATCCTCCAGCCACCACTGGAGAGCCTAAACTAGAGTTTGAGACACTGGAACCAATTTGGAGAGAGGGTCTCTTTTCTGAGACCAATATGATCTGGGATGAAACTGAATGTCTCTCAACTGAAACCTTGCTCCCTGGACCACAGCTGTGGATGCTGCCATGTGGCCCAGTAACTGTAGAAAGTGTCTGGCTGGACGAGAAACTAGAGATGAAAAGAGGAAGCCAGAGTGCTATAAGGGACTGAACCCTTGAGAGAGGGAAAATGCCCTTGCCTGAATAGTGTCTATTTCCACCCCTATGATGGTGAGAAACTGAGCTGGTTCCAGAAGCGACTTTTCTAGGTTCAGAATGAAGTCCAAGGATTCTAGAAGTCTTTGAGTGACCTCTAAGGCTGACTTGACTTGGTCTGAGGACTGGCCTACTGGGAGCCAGTTGTCCAGGTATGGGAACAGAAGAATACCCTGTCTCCTGAGGAATGCCACCACTACTGTAAGGCACTTGGTGAACACCCTTGGAGCAGGTATTAGGCCAAAAGGCATAGATCCAAATTGCTAATGGCCTGAAGGCAACTCGAACCTGAGGTACTTTCTGTGGGAATGTCTGATAGGTATGTGGAAGTAGGCATCCTTGAGATCCAGAGAGGCTAACCAGTCTCCTGGTCTCATAGAGGGAAGAATTACTCCCAGAGTCACCATCTTGAATTTTGGTTTTGCTAAATGTTTGTTCACGTACCTTAAATCTAGGATGGGTCACCACTCCCATATTTTTTGGGGTGAGAAAATATCTGGAATACAGTCCTTTTCCCCTGTGACAAAGAGATACCTTCTCTACTGCTTGCAGAAGCAGAACAGAGGAGACGTCTGCCTCTAAGGCCTTTGTCTCCAAGGGAGAGGGAGGACTGAAGGACCTTGCTCACATTTTTGGGAACCTTTTGAAACTGAGAACAAGTCCCTGGCTCACTATTTCCAGGACCCATTTGTCTGAAGTAATAGACTCCCAAGCCTAGGAGTAGTGAGCCAGCCTGTCCCCTACTGAAATTGGGGAGGCAACCCTGACTGACACCTCAGGGTGTCTGCTTGGCAGGGGGCTTAGACTGCGTGGATGATGGGGTCCTAGTCATCCCATGCCTGCCTCTTCCACTAGAGAACCCCCTCTGTTGGAAAGAAGAGGAGGAGGAGGAGGCCTGAGCTTGGTAAAAAGGCCTGCCTCTGCCCCTAAATAGCTGTCTCTGAGGAGTAGTCTGCTTTTCTTTAGCTGTAGCACTCCTGTAGGTGGTCCTATATTTGTCCATTTTCTTCATGTAGTTCTCTGTTTGCTCACCAAACAGAGAATTACCAGTGACAGGGAAATCCATGGCCTTAGGTTGGGTACCCTGTGAAAGATTGGTACATCTAAGCCAAGCAAGTCTCCTTATGGAGATAGATGTAGCCATGACTCTAGAATGGACATCATTCGAGTCCACAGCATCATGAAATTGAACTTTGGATGCCTCTATACCATTTACAGCCACCTGTTCAGCTCCTTGGCTAGCTGGAGAGGGGCATTCCTAGCCAACTCCAGAACTGTATCCCACATCGATTTCTGGTACCTGGCTGTATATGCCATGTAATTTGATTGCCTGAGCCCCAAAGAGGATGCCAAGTATTGTTTCTTGGCCATGGCATCCACTTTCCTGGAATCCTTATCTGGGGGGTGAGATGCCAGAGGAATATTAGCCTTGTCACGGGCTGCAGCTTGCACTACCCCAACATGGTTGCAATGTGCTGTAAGGAATTCCGTACCAGGACCTGATACCTCCTGTCCATTTTTTTATCCACAGGAGGGATGGAAGTAGGAAATTGCATTATTTTCTGTGTCTGTTTCCCCAGGGATTTATGCAGAGGGATAGACACTCTCCTTGACTCTGGGACATCCATCATTTCCAGGACTGGAAAGTGGCACATATAGTGCCTATCCACAAGGGGGGATCAAGGGAGGTGGCAGGGAACTACAGGCCTGTCAGCCTGACATCGGTGGTGGGCAAGGTGATGGAGCGCATTGTCAAGGAGAGGCTAGGGGGGGACCTGGAAAAGTCAGGGTGCCTGAATGATAGACAGCATGGATTCATCCTGGGGAAGTCGTGTCAGACAAACCTTGTGGAGTTCTATGACTGGGTGACGAGTGCCTTGGACCTGGGTAGACCAGTGGACGTCCTCTTTCTAGACTTCAGCAAGGCATTTGACTCTGTTCCTCATGAGGGCCTGTTGGATAAGCTGGGAGAAACGGGGGTGGGGAACCAGATGATCAGATGGATAGACAACTGGCTCCAGGACCGGACACAGAGGGTTGTAGTTGGCGGGATAGTCTCATCCCCAAGGAGGGTCATTAGTGGGGTCCCACATGGATCAGTCCTTGGGCCCCTCCTGTTCAACGCCTACATCTCTGACATAAGGACAGGTATCAGGAGTGAGATGAGTCTCTTTGCGGATGACTCAAAACTGGGGTGGTGGTGGATGGGGAGGAGGGAGGGTGGCCCTACAGGGGGACCTGGAGGCTCTGGAAAGATGTTCTAGAAAGTGGAAGTCGAGGTTCAATGCAGGGAAATGCAAGGTTCTGCACCTGGTGGCCAGAAACCCGGTAGCCAAGTGTACACCCTGGGGGATGCTATAAGTCTCGATGGCTGAGAGGGACCTGGAGGTACTGGTGGTGGATGTCAAGATGAACAACTCGGGAGACTTGTAGGAGGGCAGCAGACAAGGCCAACAGGATGCTAGGATGCATCGCTAGGGGGATCACCTCCAGAAGGAGGGAAGTGATACTCCCTCTGTATAACTGCTTGGTGAGGCCGCACCTCGAGTACTGCATGCGGTTTTGGAGGCCATACTTAAAGAGGGACATTAAACTCCTGGAGAGGGTCCAGAGGAGGGCAACCCAAATGATTTGGGGCTTGGGGGACAGGACCTATGGGGAGAGGCTTGAAGAGCTAAATATGTACACACTGGAAGAGAGAAGGGACCGGGGGGACATAATAGAGGTCTTCAGGTACATGAAGGGGATAAATAGGGGAGGAGCAGTCAGGGTGCTTCGAAGGAAGGAGAAGCGGGCAACTAGATGGCATGGGTGGAAGCTGGAGGGGGGAAGATTCAGGGGAGAAATGAGGAGGTGCTACTTCACTGAGAGGGTGGTGGAGCCATGGAATCCGCTGCCCAGGGGGCTGGTGGAGGCAGAGATGGTGGAGGGGTTTAAGAGGGGGTGGGACAGGTACAGGGGAAGGGTTCTGGAAGCAGAATCCAGTGCAGCGAGAATATCTGGAACTGGGAAGGGAGAAGCCAGAGAAGGTGAGGGGGGCAGCAAGGTCAGCTCCCAGGGTGGGGGCTGACCAAACGAGCAGACACGAAAGACCGTTAGGCCTATTCTGCTGGCATCTTTGTATGTTAGTATGTTAGTATATAATCAGGTTCCTCCTGATCCTGATCAGCTTCCTCCATAGGAAGTTGAAGAGTCTCAGCCACCTTCTTGTAAAACAAGAAGTGGGAAGGGGACTCAAAAAGCCTGGGAGGGGAAGCACTGGGAGGCCTGTCTGGGCAGATGACAGGCTCTACTGGCTCACCTAGGCCTGAAAACTCTCCTTCTTCGTCATCATCATCCTCCTCCCAATCGCCCTCATAATATGCCTCTCGGTCAATTTCTGAGGCACCAACTTCTGACCAAACCGATCGCATTTCAACCGATGTCGGTTCGGTCAGAAACCCGGCAAAGCGACAGTACAATGGAAATCACTATCGCTATCTCCTCAGCAGTCGGAACATGGATTTTTGGATCCGAACCGGCGGAATCGGCTCTCATCTTGCCCAAAGAGGTATCGTCCAGGCCAGTGGGCACCTCCTCAGGTTCAATTGGAACCGAACCGGGCTGGCCATCTGGGACAGCAGACTTCTCGGCCTCCCTCTCCCTCAGCCTACTCAAACGTTTTTTAAGAGTGGCCTTGGGAAAGTTCTTACAAATCTGGCAGTCTTCTGTGAGGTGGTCAAACCCCAGACAATATACACAGACGAGGTGAGGATCGGCCTTAGCAAAGGCCTCCTTACACTTGGTACAGTGCTGAAACCCAGTGGGACTGGTTTTCTTTTGGGGTTTCTTAGACATGCCTAATATTTCTAAAAAGTCACCCTATACAACGTTAAGCCAGGCGACTGAAAAACTTATCGGTTCCAACCATGTCATGGGTTGGTTAAAAAAATCCGAAAAACCTGATTTTCTTAGAAACTGATAAGTACTGGAAACCACAATATACACACAAATAAAAAACAATTACAATTAAGTTCGGTTCTAAACTGGACCGACCGTAAAAGAACCGAAAATGGAAACAATTTCTGGTGAATTTAACACAAAAAAAAATCACACTACCTACTACTACCACTTACTGTCACCGAGACAGAGGCAAGAATACCGAAGGAAGGATTGCAGTTGAAAAAACTGATGAGTCAAACTAGAACCGTACCGAAGCGCAGGAGGGATCTCTGGAGCAACTTCACAGTTAGGCGGAATAAAGAATCTGATGGTTACACTGCAGAGTACCAGAGACAGAGGTTTGAAAACCGAGCTCGAGCTCAACGTTCTATGCTTCTGCATAGAGTTAACTCTTACCTCTCCGGAGCAGTTCAAGTGCTGGGGCTAACTGCATATAGTCAGAATACAGCAAGGCTTCATGTTGCTTGAATGACGCATCAGCGTAGACCTTCTTAGCTGTGTGGTCAGTCTTTTTGAACTCTTTGTACAGAGGAATGTCCTCATCCCCATGGTCACCAGCTTTCCAGAAGGCTGACTCAGAGACCAACTCCTCAGCCAAGGGGTGATCTGAGAACCCCAAAAGGGATCCAGTAAGGACCACATACTTGCTGACCATACAGGTAGAGGGTGGCGGGCAGGATGCTGGATGCTGCCAAAGCTTCAGGGTAGATCCCAATATGGCCTCAGATATGGGGAAGGCAACCCCTGGTCAATTATCACTATCCAGGATGTCAGTGAAGGGGTATTTACTCCTTTTCTGAATTGCCTGCAAGCGCACACTCATGGACTCTGACATGAGATGGAGTAAAGCCACAAAAGCCACCGATCCATGGCCAATGGACACTTCCTTGACCAAGTCCCAGTCAAAAGTGTGTATGAGGACTCTTCAGAAGCAGCTCTTGATTGTTTACCACCAGGGGACCACCCTTGTGTCCTCAGACTGGGTGATCTTCACTGACATCCACCCTAGCAAGCTGGCAGCAGCACGGGAGTCCTTCATGGGAGCACCCAACAAAGCCTGCAGTAGTGGTGGCTCCACATTTAGTGGCAGAGAAGTAGATACTGGAGACATCTGCCTTGGGTGGATCAGTGTGGGCATGACTGGCGGTTGCCAGCTGACTGAAGGTTCAGAGGGTAATGCCCTACCCATTCTACAGTGGTCCATTGCTGCCAGAGGAGCTCCTCATCGCACCACTGCATCTTGTGATGGTGCCTCTCCTTGCCCAAAGAGGTCAAGGACTGCTGACAGCAACACCTCTCAGTCGAGTGGGATTGAGAGCACAAAATGTGCCTCGACCTCAACCTCAGCTATCAACCCATGGGCCGACATTGAGAAAGGCCTCTGCAGGATCATGACAGACCACATTCTGGGCCACACAGCACCGGCTTTGGATGCATGACCATCGTCTGAGCCTGGTCCCAGGATGACCAGCTTGGGGATACCAACCAAGCCACATCCTTCTGCATGAGAACCAAAAGCACCAGGGTCTGGGAGACTGACTCACTAGCAAGCTCCTCTGAAAGCCGGTTGACAGGCTCGAGAAACATTTTGCCTGCTTGCTTTACTGGAGTCAAGGTCAACAAGCCAGATGGGGGTACCAAGGAGTGGCCCTTGACTGAAGGCAATGCAATTAAAATTGAATGCTTGACCAAGGTCAACATTCACTAACAGAGTTCCTCATTCTGAGAACACCAGCGACACCACCCATGGGTGTAGCAACTACTCGTAGAACACCTCTCAAGTGATTGAGAACATCCACCAACTGGTTGTTCGCTCACATGACATGGACCAATATTAGGTCCATGTGTAAGAATCTAGCCAGAGACCACATCTGGAGCATCTCCAGACACAAACGGAAGGAGTGCATGCTGCCATGTTTGTTCAAGTAGAAAATGGTGGTCACAGGAAGTCACGTGATGCCCTCGAGTTGAACGGTTGCAACCTGCCCAGCTCTGTGCTCTCAATCATAATTTAGTGTATCTTTTTGCTATTTAACAGTCATTCTGTAATTTTGTTTTGTTGCCAGTTGCTGCTTTGTCTGATGGAGGACCCAGGGATTGTGGTTACAGAGATGGATTTGGCAGTTAGCCCCGAAAACTCCAGTCCGATCGAATCTGCATCACTGCCACAGCAGCAGCTGAAGCCACCAAGGAAAAGACCTATCACGGACTCTTTTGACCCTGATACCAAACCTGACAAATTAAAATTAATACTGGCGGACATGGCCGGTATCAAATTCACCCTGACCAAAGTGGTCAAAGATTTACAGCTGTTGAAGGTGACTCTGGAGTCATTCAACCAGTGCCTGGGGGATGCTGAGGTGAGAATCAGTTCCCTGGAAGACATGCAGGACAAAGGGCGTCAAGATGTGCAGGACCTCTGCAAAAGGATTACTAAATTAGAACTAAAAGCTAATGACCTGGAGGCAAGAAGTCTCCACAATAATCTTGTTCTTGTGGACATTCCTGAGCAATCTGAGGGTGCCGATATACTGTCTTTTGTACAGGGGCTTCTGAAAGAGATTGCCGGTCCACCAACATCTAGCTCCAATTATCTGATTGAGTGGGCACACTGCTCCCTTCATCCCAAACCATCCCTGCATAGTAAGCTAAGAGCGATTATCCTGCGCTGTTTAAATTTTCAAGACAAAGTGTACATTACAGGGCAGGAACAGGGTGCAGGAATACAATATTTTCCAGTGAAAAAGATGTTCCAGGACTAAAGGGCATGGGATAAAGTTGGAGGGAGGATGATTCAGAGGAAATGTGAGGAAGAATTTCTTCACAGAAAGGGCAGTGGACAAGTGGAACACCCTGCCAGAGGAAATGGTGGGGGCTGAAACAATCACAAGATGTAAGAATGCATGGGATAGACATAAGGGAATTCTGGAGGTCAGGGGTAAGGAACAACAGACATAGAAAAATGTAAAGGGAACTTACAAGCTCAAATGGGCAGACTGGGTGGGCCATAGGCCCTTATCTGCCAACAGTGTCTATGTATCTATGTATCTACATATCACATCCTGAATCAGACTCGCTTTACATGTCCTCTGATCTGGCAAGGTCGGTCCCTACTGATATTTGGAGATGTCACTCCTATGGTCCAGGAACGACAATTAACATATAAGTGCATTAAGCAAACTTTATGCCGGCCGGGAAGCAAGTTTTACATGTGGTACCCGGCCCAGTTATTTGTCCATACAACCTCTGGCATAATTGAATTTTCCTCAGCAGAACAAGCTAAGTCAGCACTTTCCAAGTATTTCCCACAACTTTCCTTTACTATCACTAAGAGCCTGAACACTTGAGTGGTCTGGAGAGGCCCACTCCAACATCGAGCTACTTGTAATTCAGAAGCTTCTCATTTGGCTTAACTCGGGCTGAGTGGTTTATGCACACTAATTATTTTTTGTTGAATTCTAACAGATGCCTTCTTTTCCTGCATAGCTTTATATGGGCTGGACAACTTAATTTGGGGGACTAACCAAACTTTGTGCAGCTCAAGAAGCATAATTTGATTTTGCTCCATGTCTCCCCCTGATATGGACTGAGCATTTTGCTTGGTTTTTTTTCGTCTCGATTTATGGAGCTACTTAGATGAGGACAAATGTGCTGAACTATTTTTCATCCTTTCCTTGGTTTGATGTACTATAGAACTTTTGTGTAGGACTAAATTGCAACTATCATTTATTTGGTCTTTCTATTAGAAAATGATGCACTCCTCTTATCTGGCATGCCAAGATTATTTTGTCAGGGGATCACAGAAGCGACTCCATGGCTGGCGTGCAGGGCAGTAACCTCCACTTCTACCTCCACCACCTAACACTTTTTCCCTTCCCTTTCTGTCCCCCCCTTTTTTTGGTATTTTGTTTCAGCTGTGCCATTTGGTGTGACGTTCTAATCAGTGACCTGGAGGTGCTGGTTGGGGCTTTTGATACGTTCACCAAGCCACCACGGCCCACATTTTTTAGGAGGGAACTCTCTCCTTGTTTTGGGTGTTTCCCCTGTACTCATGTTTACTGTTACTGTTTAATGTTGTTGGTTTTTGGAGCCCAGTTTTTAAGGGACTCCCTCTTGATTGTTGTTTTATATTCTCCCCAGAGCACAGGAGTTTTCTAGCTGCAGGATGGGAGGGAGCTTGGTGGCCTTACAGATTACCTAGGTATGCATTAGACTTTATGTTGATTATGGAGCCTGCTTCTGGCTCTTTGAGCTACTCGACCTTTTCTTATCAGCGTTTACTGTCTTATAGTTCTTTTTCACTATGGCAGTATCATCTTTAACTTGTGTTACTTGGACCATTAAAGGGGGTAACTCTCCCCTAAAATGTACTCAGGTGCTTAAACATCTGGGTACATTTAAACCAGACTTGGCTTTCCTCCAAGAAACACACTTGTGGGCCAAGAATGCAGACTTTTTTCGCAGGCTGTGGATGGGCCTCACTTTCGGGACTGGGAGCTGTTCCTGCAGGGCTGGGGTAATCATATTGGTATGTAAGCATCTTCCCTTTCAGGTGCTTAAGGAATACGCTGACCTGGAGGGTAGATGTCTCTTTCTCCATGTATGTGACAGGGTGACCCCTGTCATAGTGGATACCCCTGGGATATGTAGTAGCCATGTCCCAAGCAGTTAATATGTTTTGCATAATGTCCAACATGCTGCTTGGCTGGCTGAAACAAAACTGTTTTGCTTTGGGAATAGCAAAAGTTTGTGTCTGTATTTTTAAGAAGTTTCCCTGCTGCCCCATATTATCGTGTAAAAAACTGCTAGGATATATTTTATAGCAGAGAGAATGTCCCTGCAGGACAGCACAGAATGTTCTGACCTTGGATCTGACCTTTCCCAGTGCTGTAAACAAGCCTGCAGCTGCCATTTGAACTGTTCTCTATGGAGCAACAGTGGCCCCTAGTGGCTAATTTTATGTTATCCAATGAATGGAATTTTCCTAATTCCCAGAGAGACTATAAAAAACTAAAAGGGGTTAGTATTCTTTTAGACTGAGACTGAGGAAGGTCAAAGACCTCCTGGTAGTGTGTGCTATCACGTTGTTAGGCTGAAGAAAGAGCCTTGGACACTGTTGAAGCAAAGCAGTTGTCATCTGATTTTGTCTAACCAATTTTTCTTATTTTCTGTAATTTTTACTTGATGAAAATAAAATGATAAATGCAACCATGCATTTTTTTATGCACCTGACTTTTGGTCTGCCTGAAATTGTGTATCCTGAACGCATGCCCAGTGACATATGGTTTTAGATCTGGGATCTGTCTGGACATCCAAGGAAACAGGGGGAGTCCAGTCAGTTGGTGCCAGACCTGGTACCTAGGATACATGGCAGAGGTGCATGGTGCCAGGTGAGATGAGGACAGTGCCTGATGGAGATGGTGACCTGGGCGAGGCACCATGGATGGGCCAAGATGGATCAGATGGCCACATGGAGACCCTGATATGGCTTCTTCACTGGATGAGTGGGAGATGGCTGGAGGCTGATCCACACCAGAGAGAGGTGGAGTGCAGATGCCAGGAGCTACTCGAGAGGTCCCACTCGGAAGATGTAGAGGAAGAATTGGTGCAGCAGGAACCATGGGTTCTGGAGGAGAAGGATGACCCCCGATGGAACATTTGTGACCAACGTTTGTGGCGATCCCATTGTTGCCCATTTTTCCAGCCTGTTATTTGGTGGAGGATGGCGAACAAGAAGAAAAGTCCCCAGGAAAGACTTTGTCTGGCAATGTGATACTGGGGAAAAATACTTCAAGCAAGATGGAAGAAGCCACTTTGGCTGAAGGGACTTTTGCATGTTTTGAACCTTCTCTCATAAAAGTTGATTGTTCTCCTGATGTTGACTGGGGAACGTTGCAGGTGGGGGATCCTGAAGTAACCCAGTTAAGGAAGTATATAAAAATCAAGGATGGAAGACAGATTAATGGTGGCGTGGGAGACAGGTTAGGGTGGTATGAACTTAGGAAGGAAATTCTATATCATATGAAGCCCAACCCCCGGACAAAGCAAGGGGATGCCCAGGTAGTGGTGCCCGTGGCATATAGGAAAAAGGTGATGGAGGATGCGCACTCCAGTCACTCAGGGCATGTGAGCCATGGGAAGGTACTGGCTAGACTCACCCCATATTTCTATTGGCTGGGTATGTACAGGCAAGTGGTAGCATAATATAAGACCTGTTATGGAGCAGACAGATAGCGAACACTGCTAATAATGCGGGAGGAGTAACCCAGAGGATAAAAAACAAGAGGTGTCCCCCTTGGAGGAGGGGGAGACTCCCACATGGAACATAAGGGGCAAGGTAGTGGCCAACACCACTAGAAGTGTATAAGATTTGATACGTAAACCCAGAAGTTAGGGACAGGCTGTTAGGTATACAGCGTGGTATGGGACAGAGAAAGGTAGTTCTCCCCCCTCAAACGCAGTTATACTGGGTGCTGGATGGTCCAGATGTTCAAATGTATCTGGTCAGAGAAAGTCAGAAGATGGTATAAAACTACTGTTGATAGTTCTTTCTCCTGGTATATGTAATATTTTGTAGTTTACTAATATAGTAAACTTGTAAAATGTCTCAAGGTATTTGTATTGTTATGAAAAGGATACTTTACAAATGTTTTTTTGAAAGGTACCCTGAGACAAAGCTTCAGGTGAAGGTGAGCAGAAGCTCCACACCCTTCCAGGGTGTGAGTTTAGATTTGGAAAACTGTAGAATGGCTGCCCTCTTATGCGGGGGGATGAGTGACAGGGTGACCCCCTCATCATAGTGGACACCCCTGAGATAAGTTGGAACCATGTCCCAAGCAGTTAATATGTTTTATATAATGTCCAACATGCTGCTTGGCTGACTGAAACAAAGCTGTTTTGATATGGGAATAGTAAAAGCTTGTGTCTGTTTTTAAGAAGTTGCCCTGCTACCCCATATTGTTATATAAAAAAACTGCTAGGGTGTCTTTTACAGCAGACAGAATGTCCCTGCAGAAAAGCACAGAATGTTCTGACCTTGGGTCTGACCTTTCCCAATGCGGTAAACAAGCCTGCAGCTGCCATTTGAACTGTTCTCTATGGAGCAACTGTGGCCCCTAGTGGCTAATTTTATGCTATCCGATGAATGGAATTTTCCTAATTCCCAGAGAGACTATAAAAAACTAAAAGGGGTTAGTGTTCTTTTAGACTGAGACTGAGGAAGGTGAAAGACATCCTGGTAGTGTGTGTTATCACACTGTTAGGCTGAAGAAAGAGCCTTGGACACTGCTGAAGCAAAACAGTTGTCATCTGATTTATTTTGTCTAACCAATTTTTCTTATTTTCTGTAATTTTTACCTGATGAAATTAAAATGATAAACATAACCAACATTTTTATGCACCTGACTTGTGGTCTGCCTGACATTGTGTATTCTGGACACACACTCGGTGACAATGTAATAGCTGGGACAGTGGAGATGTTGGTGGGTAATGTTTATGGCCGCAGTGCTGATATCCCTTCCTTTTTTGTTAATTTTATAAATCTTATTTCTCCTATGATTTGTTTCCCAAAATACTTATGGGTGACTGGAATCTCACAATGGACGATGCCCTGGATAGGTCGGGGACCATCCACAGAGGTCTGTCACTGGCACAAAGGGCCTTAAATGATTTACTGGATAATTGTGGCCTAATGGCTATATTGCGTATCCTTCACCCTTCTGACAGGGAGTATACCTTTTCCTCCCCGGTACATCACTCTCATTCCCGTATAGATTATGCTTTAGTAAGCCCTACATTCATCCAGACTTTCCACTATTGTGAGAGTCACAGACGTCGACATAGACTTTGACAGCAGATAAGGACCACTTGGCCCACCCAGTCTGCCCATTTCCCTACCTACTGGATAAGCTGCAGATTCTAGTTAACCAACAGCCTACTTCCTGCCACCCCCCACTACAATTGCCTTGTGTCTGTCCCATGCATGTTTGAATTCCCCCACTGTTTTAGCCTCAACAACCTCCCCAGGAAGGCAGTCCCATGCATCCACCACTCTCTCCGTGAAAAAAGATTTCCTCACATTACCCCTGAGCCGTCCCCCCTCTATCTTTAAATTGTGTCCCCTTGTTCTTACACATCTCTTTTTCTGAAAGATGCTATCCTCCTGGACTTTGTTGATTCCCTTGAGGTCCTTGAATGTTTCTATCATGTCCCCCCATCCCTCCTTTCATCAAGGGTATACATATTAAACTCTCTCAGTCTCTCTTCATATGATTTCTGATGCAGACCCTGCACCATTTTAGTTGCCCTCCTCTGGACTGCTTCCATCCTGTCTATGTCCTTGCGTAGATGGGGTCTCCAAAACTGCACACAGTACTCCAGATGGGGTCTCACCAACTGTCTGTAGAGAGGGATAACCACTTCCCTTTTTCTACTTGTGATGCCCCTTCCTATGCATCCCAGTATCCCCCTGGCTCTCCTTAGTGACTTCTCACATTGCTTACTCACCTTTAGATCATCTGATATGACTACCCCCAAGTCCCGTTCCATTTTTGTTGTTGTTAGTACCTCCGCTGCTATTGTGTACTCTTCTCTTGGGTTTTTGTTTCCCAGGTGCATTACTTTGCACTTCTTTGCAATGAATCTAAGTTGCCATATGTCTGACCATTCCTCCAACCTTGCCAAGTCCCTTCTCATCCTTTCTACCCCCTTGTGTATCAACTCTGTTACAGATCTTTGTATCATCTGCAAAGAGGCATACCTTTCCCTCCAGACCCTCTGCAATGTCACCTATAAAGATGTTAAAGAGGACTGGACCCAGTACTGAGCCCTGAGGTACTCCACTAGTGACCCCCCTTTCTTCGAATGTGTTCCACTCACTGTTACCTTCTGTGTCCTGTTGTGCAGCCAGTTTGCAACCCAGGCTACCACCCTGGGACCCACTCCCAGGCTGGCTAACTTGATTATTAATCTTTGTGCGGACTGTGTCAAATGCCTTGCTAAAGTCTAGGTAGGCCATATCCACAGCCCTCCCTGGTCTATTACTTTGGTCACCCAGTCAAAGAAATCTATTAGATTTGTCTGACATGACCTTCCTGCTGAGAATCCATGCTGCTTTGGGTCCTGTGCCCTTGGCCTCTAGGTACTCAACAATTCTTTCTTTCAAGTGATTCCATCATTTCCCTACCACTGAGGTCAAACTTACAGGTCTGTAGTTTCCTGATTCTGCCTTGCTCCCACTTTTGTGAAGGGGAATCACATCTGCCCTCCTCCAGTCCTCAGGTACCACCCCATCCTCCCATGATTTGTTAAAAAGTGTGGTCAGTGGTGTCACTAGGTCCTCCCTTAGTTCTTTTAGGATTCTGGGGTGAAGCCCATCAGGCCCCATTGCTTTGTCCACCTTGAGTTTTAGGAGTTCTTTCAGGACTCTTTCTTCTGTAAATGGACTGGTGTCAACCCCCCTACCCAGAGTGCTTCTATTATCTGGTTTAGGTAACTCCTCATCTTCTTTTGTGAATACTGAGCAAAAGATTCATTCAGTATCTCTGCCGTTTCACTGTCTCCCTCTGCCCACCTCCCCTCTCCCTTATTAATCTTCACTATTCCTCCCTTAACCTTTCTATGCTCTCTAATGTACCTATAAAGGGTTTTATCTCCCTTCTTAACTGAGTTGGCATTTTTTCCTCAGTTTGGGCTTTTGCTATTCTGACTGCCTTCCCCACTTCTTTCTGCTTTAATTGATACAGTTCCCTGTCGTGCTCCTTCTGTGATGCCTTATACTTTTTGAATGCAGCCTTTTTCTCCTTAACCTTCCCTGCCACCTCTTCTGAGAACCATAGTGTTTTTTTACTCCGCTTTGGTTTTTTTTTTTATCTGTTTCACACAAAGGCTTGTTGCCTCTATGATGGCAGTTTTTATTTTTCTCCATTGTTCTTCCACCCCTCCTTTTGTCCATTTGCTAGTATATTCCTCAGGTATTCACCCATTTTGCCAAAGTCAGCCCTTCTAAAGTCCAGTATGCTTGTTTTTGTATGGCTTGTCTCCATGGTTGTGCTTATTGTGAAGCACACTGTGCAGTGGTCACTTGCTCCCAGATGTCTACTGACTTCTAAATTTGTGATCCTCTCCCATTTGAGAGTACCAGGTCTAGTATTGCTTCCTCCCGAGTGGGTTCCAACACTAGCTGTCTAAGGCCTGCCCCCTGCAGGGCATCGAGAATGACCCTGCTCTTGGATGTGGCTGCAGTACATGTCATCCAGTTAACATCTGGCATATTCAGGTCCCCTATCAACAGTATCTCCCCCTTTTCAGCCATTTTGAGAATGTCCTCTATCATTTTCTTGTCCATTTCTTCCCCTTGAGATGGGGGTCTGCATACAACCCCTGTACTGAGTCATAGCCAACTAATTTCTGATCATGCCCCAGTTTCACTTTAGGTGGGTGTGGTTGCTAATATCGAGAGAGACAGATGGTGGAAACTTAATAACTATATTTTGAAAGATGAGTGGTGCTGTACCAGGCTAAGACAGGTAACCACTTAATTTTTCACATTTAATGTCCCCTCTGTACAGTCCTTGGCTATTTGCTGGAGCACCCATAAATGCATGACCCGAGGGGAGCTCATCAGATTAGCTTCCACTTGGATCAAGCGACGTGAAAAGAAGGCCCAGGAGCTGCTTCATTCTATTCACAGTCTAGAAAGGAACATTAGTTCTGCTTCCTCGGAAGACAAGTGGCTTCATTTGAATCAAGCTTCGGCCGCTTATGAGAAGTTAACAGAGAACAGGTGGAATATGCATTATTTCGTATCCGACTTAATTATGAGATGTATGGGGAAAAAACAGTAAACTTCTTGCTATGAGGCTTAAACAAATCTAAATGGCTCACTTAGTTAAGAATATCCGTTTGAGTTCAAAGAATGCAGTTTTGACCGCTCCAAGGGACATAGTGGGAGAATTTAAGCAGTTTTAAGCCAGGTTGTATGGAGCAGAGACAGACCCACCAGACCTGCAGACTAAAATACAGGATTATTTAATTGCTGCTAATTTTCCTCACTTGGCCCCAGACCTAGCCTCTGTTTTGATTGCCCCGTCACTAGATCGGAGTGGACAAGGTGATTTCTTCTCTTTCGCTGGATAAAGCCCTGGGCCCAGATGGCTTTTCCCCTAATTTTTATTCTGTCTTAAAATCTGAGTTGACTTCCTACTTGGCAGATTCTTTATAATTTTTGCTACCAGCATAATGCTTTCCCCTCAGACTTCTTAGAAGCATTTTTATAAATCTGATTCCCAAGCCGGGGAAGTACCCCCTAGAGGTTGGTAATTACCAGCCAATCACATTACTCAACATAGATGTTAAAATCCTCTCCAATGTATTGGCCAACAGACTGGCCTATATTTGGCAACCGTTAATTGGTAAGCATCAAACCGGCTTTATGCAGGGGCGTCTCGTGTCGGATCACATGAGGAAAATCTTTCATTTACTTTCGGCCTCCAGGGAGTCTGACACCCCTGCGGTGTTGGTCTCCCTGGATGCCCAAAAGCCTTTTGATAGGGTTTCATGGCCCTTTTTATTTTAAACTTTGACTGCATTTTGCATCTCGGAAGCTTTTATTAAATATATACGTCTTTTATACTCTACCCCTACAGCCCGCATTTTTTTGTAATTGAGTTCTTTCAGATTCTTTTGGTTTATATAGAGGTACAAGGCAAGATTATCCCCTATACTCCTTTTTGTTTAGTTTTTACTTGAAACCTCTTACCAGACATTTTATTTAACATCCATCAATATCTGGAATCTCTATCAGACCCCTCACTTTTAAAGTATCTACATATACAGATGATATACTGCACCATCTTATCAACCCTTTGGCTTCACTATCTCCTGCTGTGCAGGTTCTCAAAGACTTCAGTTCCCTGTGCAAGTATCAATTACATTTATCTAAAACTGTTATTCTCCCTCTTAACGCAGTGACACATAAAAGGGATTTACTTTTGGTATTATAAAATTGTTGGTCTACTGAGAGCTTGAAATATCTGGGTATTTCTATCACTCAGGGTACAAAGAACTTGGTAGACCACAATTTGCACCCTCTAGTTAACACTATTAAGGCGGATCTTACCCTTTATCTTTATGGGGCAGAATATCAGTCATTCGTATAAACATTTTACTATGGGTCTGTTACCCACTTAATATGATTGGTGTTCCGCTACCCCAGATCTGGTTCACACAGCTACATCAGCTAATTTCAGAGTTCTTATGAAAAGGTAAAAAAAAAATGCGCATTGCTTATTCTAAGTTATCTTTAACTAAATGCCATGGTGGTCTTTAACTCCCAAATTTCTATTGGTATTATTTAGTTTCGCAGGCGAGTACATTTTTGGCTTGGTCTCTTTCAGATATGGGAAGTGGTGGGGCCCAATCAATTCTACCATGGAACGAGATTGAGTTGCATTACTGTACCAGCCACAGCATTTCACCTCAGGCCCTGATACATATGCCCTGATTGAGATTACCTCGGGAACTGTGGAGCACCCCAGTCAGCTGGTCGTTGCAAATGAATCAGCAGTTCTGCTGCCTTTTGAAATATGCCCCACAGAGAGATCCTTGACAGCCACTTAGACTAAACTCCAACCTAAAGATACAGTAGCTAATAAGCCTATATCTTTAGCATTCTTTCCACTTGCTCAATTCCAAAATATTTCTGATTTATTACTGGAGGAACAGTTTATTACTTTTGAAGTATTCTTCAATAGGTTTCCTATGCCTTGCTCAGTAGTGTTTTCTTTTCTCCAACTTTAAACATGTGGTTCCGGGGTTGTTGGGCCCTCGCCCTTGGCATCTTTCCAATGGCTCATCCTATCATAAGCTGGCTCAGTTGGTGACCCAACCACATGCGGTTTCTGCTCTATACAAAGCATTTTGGGACATGCTGGGGCAGACACCAACATGAAATGTAGCTATTGGGAAAAGGAATTTCCTGATTCCTTGTCAATCCTAGGAACCATGGCTCCCTGGGAGCTTGTCCATAGATATATTAAAGTTGACAAGCTTAGACTGATGCAGTGCAAATATTGCACAATGCATACTATACACCTCAACATTTATTTGCCCTTGGGAGGTTAGATGCCCCAATGAGTGGGAAATGCCATACCCAAATGGGAACTTAAAAACACCTTTTATGGGATCACCCCCACAATCAGGGTTTTTGGAACCATACCAAGTTGCAGTTAGAACCCCTTTAAGGGCTGCAAGAGAGTTTTACACCAGAATTATGTATATTAGGGATCGGTATTAAGCAATTGATGGGTCCTCAGAGATACTATATAGCTCTAATCTCAGCGGTAGCCAAACTAGTCATCTTGAGACATTGGCTTGACACTCCCACCCCCCAGCTACAAGGAGCGACATGCTGAAATCTTAACTTTTTTGAGAATGGAAAGGTAAGTAGCCAGTTTACGACATAATATTTCTACATATAAGAAAAGGTGGGTGGGAGAAGCTGGATGTTCTTTTCCAGCTGATTTAGAAAGTGATGTACTTTGATGCCTATTTTTTTTCCTTTTTCTTAGCAGGCTCCCTAGTTTGACTTGACTCTAAATTATGTTGTCTCTTGGATTATTTTCCCTGGTGCTTTTTCTTGGGTTAGCTACATATCTTGTAAGCTCTGAATGCTAATATGAGCCACCTTTTACAGCCATTTGGACCTGTTAATTTTCACTGCTGTGTATTAGCTAGTGTTTTTAGATAGGTTATGTGTGATATGATGGATTGCTATTATTACCTCACCCTGTATTACCTTTTATGGATACAGTCTATTAAGGTACTGGTATGTGTATTTGTTTGCAGCCTGTGCTCTTTAAAACTTCAATGAAGTTTATTTAGTTTAAAAAAAAAAGAAAATGGTGGTCATATTGTCCATGTGACCTGGGCTACTTGACCACGAGCCAGTGGTGCTTACTCCATCAGTGCTAGGTGAACCACATAGAGTTCCAGCAAGCTGATGTGGAGCCAAGTCTCACTCAGCAACCACAGCCCAAAATGGTGATCATGTTGTCCATGTGACCTGGACTACTCGACCCCAAACCGTGGTGCTTATTCCACCAGTGCTGAGTGAACCACACGGAGTTCCAGCAGGCTGATGCCTCACTCAGCAACCAGCAACACTCTATGATTCAGCAAGCGCACACCTCAGCCCACCAGCAATGTGTCCATTCTCAAAGTGGTCAGTTGCTCCACTTGAAAGAAGAGGATGCAAACCAAGACATTTGCAGGGGACACTCACCAATAAATGGTGTTCAGCATCAGCTGGGCCACCCAGACTGGTTGGTTCAGGGTTGTGTGTGACTGGGACCACTGGTGCCACTAGTTTCCATTGAGTGGGTCACAAGTGTCAGTAGGTCAAATGCACCACTGCCATGGTAGAGGTCATGAAGTCCAGAAACTAAAGGAACTCCTGGGCCAGACATGTTTGTCTAATCTGAAATGATCGGGCTGAAGAGGATAGGTCTTCCACCCTATCTGAGGCAGATGAGCTCTGACTTGGAGGGAGTCCAATTCACTTCAATTTAGAGGATCACCTGTATTGCACTAACCTTTGAACTAGCTGGATTAACCATCAGGCTAATGTCCCAGAATCTCTGGACAGCCAGATCCCTTGACTGTTCCACATCTCACAATTAGCTCCTCATGATAAGCCAATCATTGAGGTATTGAAATATCTCTATGCTTCTGCACCTGAGTAAGGCTGCCTTGGCTGATAGGCACAAGGTGGACAAGCTAGGTGCCAATGACTGACCAAAGGTCAAGACTCTGAACTGATGTAAAGTGAATTTCTCCAAAAAAAGGAGGAACCATCTGTGTGATGGATGAATGGGGTTGTAGAAGTACACATCCTGGTGGTCCGGTGAGCACAACCAAGCTCCTTGTTCTAGTGAGAGAATGATCTGGCACAAAGTTACCATGAAAAACTTTTAAATGTGAACTGAACAGGCATATGGCAACACTTTGAAGGGAGGAGCAGAAATAGAGGTGAAGGATGGCCACTAGAGCAAGTGAAGAGTCGTTAGGTAGTGTAGGCAGACTGGATGGGCTGACAGGCCTTTTTCTGCTATCAATGTCTATGTTTGTATGACCTCCTGACCAAAGATATCCATCACAGTAAAGAGGAGATCTGTCATGCATTGCTGAATTTCCTGTGTAAATGGCAAAACTCGCAACCAGGCACATCAGTGTATGGACACTGCCACTTCCACCACTGGTGCTGAAATGTCAGCCAAGTCTAGGGCCACATGTGACTGATGCTTGGTCACCATCAGCCCCAAACCATGGAACTCCCGCAGATCTTGTTGCCTCTTTTCAGAGAGCAGGTCGGTGATGTCAGAGACCCTCTTGAAGAGCTCATGACTACAGTCAGCCATCAAAGCCAAATAGCGGTGCTGGCTGAAGCCCAGGGTTGCAGCTGCATAGACCTTGCAGCCATGGCAGTCCTGATTTTCAGACTTCTTTTCATGTGAATTGTCCAACTCATCTTGCATCTTCATCTTGCAGAGCACCGCAGCTACCACTAGTCCCTTTGGTGATGGGTCCTCAGAAAAATGGACAGACCACACAGGGGAACTTGGTACTGGCAATTCATACAGAGCAGTGGGGCCTAACAGGAGGCCGGGCACTGCCAGATGCTGAGTGCTGGGTTTTGAATGGTAGGGGCAATAGGGAAGGCTACCCTGGTGAGGAATCTTTTTCGAGAATATCCAGCAGTAGCTCAGTCTCTTTCTTCTGAGGCCTCTTCCAATGGAGCAGCCAGAGTCACTGACATGTGTTCCATGAGGGTGGCACAAAGGAGGACTAGTTCCCTGAAAGGGATCCTGTCTCTTGGCTAACTTCCCTCCTGGCAATGCAGTCAATTAGGAGTGGAAGTCGCATGTGAATCCAAATCAGGATAGAGGAGCATCAACTGCTGGTACAGGGTGCAGATGATCCTCTCCATCAGGATAAACACTGCTAACAGGAGATGAAGTCAAGACTCAGGCCCAGAGTCCTTAGTTATAGCACCTTCTGCCAGTTGCAGAGGTGGGGCTTCACTTATAATTGTCACTGTGGCATGTCCATCAGAGCTAGAGGGGAAACTGTGGGTTGCACAACCAGAGTCAGCAGCACAAGAAGTAGCCAAGACAGAGATTAGTTGAGTGGCAGCACTGATTAGCCCCCCAATTGCTGCCATGTTGCCTTCTCCAGCCTGCAGTGGGCTTGAATGTCAATGGAAGGAGTCAGACAATGATAACGAAGATCTTGACATCAACTGTGGGTGGCAATGTTGATGCCACAAATGAGATCAACAGTGTGGCCACAATCATTATCTCGAACAGCAACCAGATTGATGCGGGCACCAGCGTCTATAGGATCAGGTACTCCAAAGGAGTGACACTGAGTACTGGCTGAATAGGAGGCAGCACCAGAGCGGAGAGGACCAGTGAATGTTGAATTGGTGAAGGCCTGACTAGGAGCTTAGTCAGACCCGACCCAACCTACTTAAGATAGGCCATGGTAAGCAAAGGGGTTTGAGAGAGTGAGAAATCTTTTCCCTCAAAGGACTTGACCTCGATGGGGTTGACCATCACATCAACTGGTATCCACATGTTTGCCTGCCTGGTTCAAAATTCTATAGGCAGACCAAAGGTCTCCAGGATGATTCCACATCCCTTGAGGGTGACCGACCATGTGAGCCCTCTGGCTGGGGAGAGGATGAACCATCTCATAACAGGGGCAGACTTTTCATGTGCCTCCTGTGTTGAGACAGCAATCCCTTATAGTAGTGGAGCAGAAGAAGTAGTTGCGAGACAGAAGAAAATTTTGAAGCCTTCTTTATGAGGAGTTGGGAGATCTAAAGTGTATTCCTCCTCCACTGACAGCAGGTCCAGGACTGGAACATCCTTACAGGTCCCCTCCACCTCCTGAGCCTGCAACTTCATCACCGACTCTGCAGCTGCAAACAGTACACGTGTTTTTTTGTTGGCTTGCCCTGAAGATCACTGGTCAAGACCAAGTTCCCCATCCTTGTAGCTCTCTCAATCTTCTTTAGAAGCCTGTCTCCAGCCTCTGACTGGTTTAGAGGTCTGTAGATCACTCCCAGCCCAAACCTTTTCCACCCTTCCACTACTAGCTGTATCAACAGTGTTTCCACCTATCCCCTATCCACAATAGCTTTTTCCTCCATTACTCTACATATACTGCTATCCCCCGGCCCCAATTTTCCAGTTTCCCTATCCCTTCTGAAGAGAATACACCCTGGGATTGAAAGAGCCCAGTCATGGTTTGGAGAGACTCATATCCCAGTGACAGCTAGTACTTCTGCCTCAGCCACCAGTGCCTGTAGGTCACTTATCGTATTACTAAGACTCCTGGTATGTAGGCTGACTACCCTCCAAGATGCTTTACCCTTTTTTTCTTCTTTTGTTTCTCCACCTGTGTTCCCAGTCCTCATGGCATCCCCCCCCCCCTCCAGCCACATTACCAACCCGCTTCCTGGACTTACGAGTTAACCACCACTTACTTTAATAACAGTCTGAAAGAAATCCAGGAGTGGATGGATTCCAGCTGGCTGAAGTTAAACTCAGAAAGGACTGAGGTGCTAGTTGTGGATCCAGGTCGTGGGATAGGGAGGTAAGGAGTTGATTCACCCCCGGGAATTTTTCTCGGTGGCATTTCACTCTCGACCTCTGAACAGGTGCGTAACATGGGGGTAATGTTTGACGAAGGGCTGACCCTGCATTCGCAGGTATCAGCTGTCATGAAATCTTCCTTTTGTCATCTCAGGAATATCGCCAGGATTAGGCATCTGGTTCCGTCTGACGACCTTCCTACATTGATCAATGCCTTTGTGACCTTGCGTTTAGATTACTGCAACTCCCTTTACCTAGGGCTTCCTGGGGTAGAAATCCGCTGCCTGCAGCTAGTGCAGAATACAGCGGCTCTGCTTTTGACAGGATCTGCTCGATCCTGTCCTATTTCCCCCATGCTGCGTGAACTGCATTGGCTGCCATTACAGTGGCGGATCACCTTTAAAGTCGGTTTGCTGACTTTTAAAGCCCTACACGGACTGGGCCCGGACTACTTGAAAGAGGTCCAGGTCCCTTACTGCCCTGGTCCATTCTTGAACCCAGGTCGCCAGCGTGGCTGGAGGTAAGGTGCCAGTACCTCAGTCCTCCACACCACTAGGCTGGCTACATTTTACCCTTTCTATCATCCACCCCTTCCCTTGCTAAGCCCTACCCCGGTTGCCCTACCTCCCTTGCCAGCACTCTGCCAACCTTCTTACTCCGATCTTTCCCACTGGTTGGAAAAGTGCTGGCTATGCTACCTACAGTGACTGTGATGTCACAAGTAGAGGATTGTGCTGTCAGGTGTGGGCAAGCAGACAGAACAGATGAGGGCTAATCAACATTGATCCTGATTTCATGTTAAAGGGACACTGTCGCCCCCTTACGCCTCAAAATGTCTCTGGTTAAAAAACAAACACATTTTGTGATTAGTCAAATTCTGTAAAGACTGCTAATACAGTAGAAGCTGCTTAATAGGGATGCCCTGGTGACAGGCCTTTTGTCCTGACTAAATGTCCATCCCAAATAACAGAAGTTCGTCAATTTATATGGCTCAGTCACGCAAGTGAGAGTTTTACCTTCCTGCACTGGTCTCTATATCTGATCGCAGAAAGAAACAAAAAGAAATATGCTGAAATGTTGATGCCCATTGTAGAGCATGTTACAGGGACACACAGTGTCAGGCTCCACTCACCAGTTACTGAAAATAAAAAACGATGCTGATGCCCAAGCAGTACTGACTAATTGCTGAGCGAGTGCTCTGACTGCCAAAGAGCACAGGAAAAGAAAAATAAACAGTTTGCAATTTGCTGGTTGCAAACATTTGTGAGTACAACTCACTGCTTATTCTGCTTCAGTTTTTTTTTTCTGTTTTTTTAAATTCAGAAATGAACATGAGAGAGGAGGAGAAAAACAACAACTGGCAGCCACAAGGAAAAGAACAAATTCTGGCAGAGCCACTACAGCTGCAAATGCACTAACTAAATAAGAGTGTTTTATGGGTTTAAACATAAACATGATTTGCATTTAGTAAGGCCTAAGATACCATTAAACATATGACTTGTGAACAAGCTAGGCAGCCTGAGAGTGGGTCACAAGGTGGTAAACTGGGGTAGGAACTGGTAGAATGATAGAAGATAGAAAGTCATGGTAAATGGTGCTCAATCTAAGGAAAGGAGTGTGACCAGCAGGGTGCCACAGGGATGAGTCCTGGGCCCAGTCCTGTTTAATGCCTTCATAAGTGAAACTGCGAAGGGGCTGGAGGGGAAATTGTGCCTCTTTGCGTTTGACACTAAGATCTGCAAAAGGGTGAACACTCCGGGAAGGGTGGAGAAAATGAGGAGAGACCTAGGTACACTGGAGGAATGGTCTGAGGTGGTTGGATCATCTACTCAAAACATGAGGGTTTCATATTGTGGGAGAACCAAGCAAGTAAAATCAAACACCATGGTTTGGAAACAAAGAATTTCACACCTCTGGATGAGTGGGCGAGGGGATACCAGCAGAGCAGGAGTTTCTCAGTTTGCAAAAGGTAGTAAATTAAGCGCTGAAACTTAAACAAAGAAAAGGTCCATAAAACACTTTGGTGGAGGTTTCAACTTGCAAAAAAATGCAGTACTGGGAAGGGCTCAATTGTTGGAGGAGCTTTCAACTTGCAAAAATAGGCAGTACTGGGGAGGACTCAATTAACTTCTTAAGCCAGAGGAAAAGTAGTGCTCTCAAGCTTCCACACACACAGGCAGCATAGTAATGAGGCTTCAGCAGAGGACACTATTTTTAACACTCTATCATGTTGTTTGGAAGGTAATATATGCAGGGAGTCCTCTTCTCAAAGCAAAACGTCTGCAGGACTACGCCCACTGCAGCCATAAAAAAACAGTTTGCTGGTTGCAAGCATTTGTGAGTACAGCTCACTGCTTCTTCTGCTTTTGGTTGGTGTGTTTTTTTAATTCAGAAATGAGCACCAGGGAGGGAGGAGGACTCAGATGATTAGAAGCCAGGAATGCTGCAAAGTGTATGTTGAGGTGTGGTGTGTGGAGATGTCAATCACACATCCTCAGCTGCCCATTAACATTAATCAGTTTCATGGCAAGGACATTTCGTGCCAAGAGATCTGGATGTATTCATACATCCTCAGCGCCCATTAATGGAAACAGGACAGAACAGGACTGAATCATCCCAATAATCCAGCATCCTCATCCCTATTAAATGGATGGAGGTGCCATTGAAATGAATGGCCACTTAATCGGTTCCTGGCGGGATGTCCCAATAAAGCAGACATCCCGATTATTCACACCCAATTTAGTGGCTTGCAATCAAGCCTGAATCTGATTCCTTTTTTCCTTTTTAAATGTGAAAAACTGACCCACCCGTACTGCTGTTACCACATAAATACATGTTTGCTTACAGTCCTTGATCAGCTCCCACTGCATCTTTCCTGGACTTGGGAGCACCCCTAATACAGCCTAGCCACTCATGATGAAGTGGAAGGAGAACAGACTATTGCATGATGAGTAGCTGCACTGTTTCGGGTGTTCCTAAAGTTCAGGAAGCATGCATTAAAAGTAGATCAATGATTTGAAACATATTCAACCCAGTGGCATGGAGGGCTAAGGCACTAACCACCTTACCACCTGCCATGCTGGTGACTAGAGTTCAGGAATGAATGTGGGTCATGGGGGGGGGGTTGGCCTGGGGGGAGAGAGGATTGAGCATCCAGAGGACAGCTCTCCTCCTTCGGGGGGGGCAGTGCAACCTGCTGCATCTCTGCTATGGAGGTATCTGGATGGCACTGCAGGTCTGGACACGCAGTTGGTGGACTACGCTCAAGCATTTTAGGATGTCTCCACAGAGGTGGCACTCATCCATCACACCACTGCACATGTGTGGCCCAGGAGGAACCTAAACTAAGGAGGAAAACCCCTCTGGCAGCAAAATGATGCCTAGCATCTCGCAGGCCCTGAACTGGTGACCAGGCACCCAGCCACAGTCCTGCAAGCCATGAGGATGTTGGCAAGAAGGTAAGTCCCTTAAAAGCTGGCTGATGAGGCTGGGGGAACTAGGCAGAGGAGGGCGAGCCAGGGGTGACACTGGAGATAAAGCTTCTATAGGAAAAAAAAAGATCTGACACAAAACAAGGTTGGTCATAATTATACAATGGCAAAAAAAATAGCAACTTCTCATTGGCCAGCTGGCACTATCACCCTGTTGTAAAATCTAGCATCACCAACAGGAACAAGTGCCAGCCAGCTGCATCTCACTAACTGCAAAAAAAAAAAAAAAAAAAATCAGTCCCAGTCGCCATGTTGTTTTCCTCACTAAACATTACTGTGCCACCGGCACCATTCATACACCAATTCGGCCTGTACTTCTCCAACCAGAACAACAAAGATAAAAGTACAGACCAGGGATCCTGACTGCCGACGGAAAGAGCGACATGAAGAGGCTGAATTCCCGCCACAACCTCTTGGCTCTCGACCATGTTCTTGGCTGGGACGGCACTTAGGATCGAATCAGCGACAGAAAGCCGAAAGGCACCAGCCAATAATTAAAGTGGTTTTTTGAAATAAAGGGAAAGACTCCACGGGTACAGCAAAACTCGAACTCTGAGTTTGACAGCAGTGCCGCTCGGCACTCACATTAAATTTCCCCCCGCTTTCTAGATAGTGCAGCTGTTGCTGGTCCAGTGCAGCAAGGCATCCTGGGATATGTAGTCTTTGGAGAGGGCAGGCTTCTCTTTCTCCGAGAGAGAGAAAGAAAAGTGATGTGCTCCTCTCAGAGGGTCTTTGTTATGCACTCTTTTTTAAGTACACATCTCTCTTTTAGTACTAGGATGTTTTAATGATACAGGCTTTGTAATAGGACCATGCCTCCACCAACCTACACTTTTTTTACACTGCACTATTTTTTGTAGTATAAGAACAAATTCAGTACAAAGCTATAAAAAATACAAAAATAATTTTTTTTCTATTCTTTTTTTGAACAAAAATCAAGGGACACATTGTATAATTGCAATAAACCACTCCAGGGTGTTGATGATGCTGGTTTTACCCACGCCTGGCGAGGTTTACTCACTCGGTCTGAGGCCTCATGACCAAACCACACCAGGCGTGGGTAAAACCAGCATCACCAACACCCTGTCGTGGTTTATTGCTTAATTATACCATAAGCATGCATTTCAGTTCTGAGAAAGGAAGCATATAAAACAACCAGCAACACCTATGAAATTTTAGCGATGGTAAGCAGTTATAAATTACAACTAGAAATAATATGATGCAAAAAGGGTTGACAGTGTCCCTTTAATGTATAAATTTAGCACGAAAAGGGAGGTTCGTAATATAGAACACATGCAAAACATAAGTAGACACCTGTCTAAACATTGTATTTTCCAAAGTTTTCCCATGTGGTCATGGACTCCTTAAGTGTGACTAATGAAGTCAATTGTGATTTTCCTATACTAAGCATTAAACTATGTGCTTTTGATTAGTGAAGAACAAATATCATTTTAGGATAGTAATATAGCCCCAATGATAAAACGTTAACTGTTGTAATTGGGTTGCAATCATGGTCTATATGAAAATGTCACCCACTTGTAACTGGGTTTCTTCTAGAGGTATTCATCCATAGCCACACATATTATATCATTACAACTCAAGAAGCTGGCAGCCAAAACCATCTAATCAGATTAAAGCCACAACAGTGTGACTGCCTCCACCACTCGTGCATAGTTCCTTTCAACCATCTGATCTTTCCTGCTGAAGGGAGAAGCACCTGCAAGTAGATAAAAATTAGCAGACCAATAGTATGCCAAACTTGAATAGCCCAGACAGGGTGTGTGGTCGGAGTGGTTATAGTTAAATACCTTTAGAAGAAACACAGTTACGGGTGAGTAACATTTTCTTCTGACAAAAAGTATTCCTCCATAGCCCCACAATTGAGTACTGGAGCTACTTGGAAAAAAAAACCTGCTCAACACAGCAGAGTGAAACTCTAAATCCCTGTGGGACTGGATGCCCACACTATTGAAGGAAGTATGGCTGAGCAGTAAACTAAAAGGAAAATGAATGCAAAAAAAAGAAAAGCATGCAAGGTAGCCCAATCATATCAGTTTGTTCAAAACTGGGAAAGGTTTAAACAAGTCCAAAAGGGAGTGCAAATCTATTACAAAATCATCTGAAAAGAAAATGAAAGAAAAGTTAAAGGAAAGCAGTAATTTAAGTAGAACCCCCCACCCCCAAAGTTTAACCCCCAATTAGGCTTTTTATCAATATTGCAAATGTTTTTTTCCATTGGAACTTACAGTATTAAATTTTGTAAAAGTCTGCGATCTACAGACATGGTGGACGCTGCATGGGTCCATCTGGTATGAAACTGCAGTGCAGCACCACTTGGCTCAATACATCTGTATTGAGCCAAGCAGCACGGCACCACACTTTCATACCAAATGGACTCATGCAGTGACCTATGTCTGAAGATTGCAGACTTTTACAAAATTAAATACTGTAAGTTCCAATGTAAAAAAAATGTCCAATATTTATAAAAAGCCTAATCGGGAGGGGGTAAAGCTTTGGGGTTGGGGGTTTCTACTTAAATGACTGCTTTCCTTTAAACAAAAACGAAACAGAATTCTAGAAGTATGTAAGAGACAAAAAGAAGGTTACTGAATCAGTTGACCCATTAGTCAACAATAACAGGGTTATAGATAAGGAACCAGAAACAGAAGAAACACTGAACATAGTTGCCAGTGTAGGCTCTTGCCTGATGTTGTCAGAAGCCTGGGGGCCTAAGCATTCCCATTTTACAAGGTGGACCATTTGCCACAATATGTCAGGGATCTGATAATCACTCTAGCCTCCTTGGCTTTCTGTAGTAAAGTTTTCACATCAAGTTAAAAGACGGTTGGCCCAATGGCACTGAGGGTTGAGGCACTGGTCGCCACACCTCACACCACGCCGGTGACCTGGGTTCGGGAGCGAGAGTGGGTCCTTGGGGGTCAGTGGGGATGAGGAAGGATGGGTTGCCCTAGGGCTGCTCTACTTCCCCGGGGAGGGAAGGGGGTTCTCTCATCCCGTAGCTCTGGCTACCCCGGTGTAGGCTGGGGACATTGCAAAGCTTGGGTGCAGCTTGCAGGGGACTGGAGCTCGGCAGACATCCTCTAGGTGCGCGTGGGAGCGTGTGCACACTGGGCTGGACGCCATTGCACAGCCAAGCTCCAGGGCGGAAATGAAGAGGAAAAATCCCCCTACTGTCGGGTGAGATGACGGTGAACATCTGTGTGGTCTGACCACACACCCAGTGTTGGCTGATTCTCTGGTTCTCCCAGGGGTCTGGAGCCTCACTGTGGGGTCGGGAGAGCCCATATCCCGCTTACCCAATGCAGTTCCCAGAAATCAGGTTTAGGCGGGCAGTTGAGTCAAGTGCCTCCAGGTGGAATACCGAGAGATGCCCCAAAGATAGGGCGTATAAACAGAATGTACAACAAAAAAAAAAGTTAAAAGAGGTTGTTCTGTCAAACAGGTAGTTACACACCTTTTGCTAGAGTTCCTTGGAAAAGTTAGTACATTTTAGCTAGGCCTGTCTCTGGGCCACAGCTCCAGTGACCATACTTTGAGCAGTGGTGCCATTAGCATCCACTGCCATTTGCTTGAATGCATCCATGCTATACTGCACCACATGCAGAAAATTCTGGTGGTCCTCAGGAATAATTTCTGCTAGGGGCAGAAGGGTAGGCCATAGGTTGTGCTGCTACTCAGCTGCATAAATTTAGTAAGTTGGCTGTCTGCAGGCTAGGGAAGAGTTGGAATAGGACCTTTTTACTCAAACAATCAACCCTGCTACAATCCTTGTCCAGAGGATTAGCTGAGATCGAGGACCTGGATTTTACAACTGCTGCTTTAGGTACCAGATCCTCTGCTGCAGGCTGTGTCTGCAAAACCCATGGACCTCTTTGAAGACATCATGCCTCCTAGCTACCTTTTTATCTACAGATTATGTCTAGTCAGGATCCTTCCAGATTTTCTTTGCCAAAGACTAGAAGGCCAGGGTAATTGACAACAAAAGCCTCCCAGTGGAAATCTTCCACTGGAGATCTAAGAATTTAAGTTCACCTTCTGACTCGGAATTCTATACAGTGATTTCCCTATGTTTCACAAAGGCTTGATTTGAGGAACTGTCATCAGGAGGTGACATATGAAATGAACTCCCTATCCCATCAAGCCCAAAAGCTCATGGGTAGTTTCAGGTTTAGAATCTGAGACACCCTCAGAACCTGATCCCAGTCAGCAGGGTCAACCTGGGAAATGGAAAAATGTTCCTCTGAAGGCTGACCAGGAGTACCCATAAGGGTGAAAGTTCCACTATGCCGCGGCGACAAGAAATTTGTCGACCGTCAGCTCAGTGACAGCACAACACCACCAACTGGTGCTGTATTGTCGCTGGGGGAACAAGTGTTTTCTGTGGGGGGGGCTCTGCCCCCCCCACACTAAAGATTACTAACTCCAGTCAGAGTTAGTCTGGGAAGGGGGGCAAACACCCCGGCGGCAGCAGTGTCTGAATACCTGGAGACCATCACAGCAAACTGCTGAAAATGTCGCTGTGATGGTCTTCGTGGTATTTGCGTCACTGCGTCGTCAGTATACCAGGGGTGAAAAGATCCTGGGGAATCCCTAAAGGAAAGCCTGCAGATACACCTGACAGTGTCTGGCCCTGAGGGAATAAGGGTAAGAGTAAGAGTAGGTTTCTGCTCCTCCCCAAAGCCAGCCACATGAGTAATGGTTAATTAACTCACTGGAGTGAATAAGAACCAGGACTAAAACCAGCAAGAACAAGGATAGAACTGGGAACAGGACTGGAACCTGAAACAGTGTGCAAGGTTACTACCTTTTCTAGGTAAAGATCCAGGCCTCCAAATAGGGTAGAGACAGAGCAGGTCACAGGTAACCCAAAAGGGTGGGGAGTGACCTGAATATGCCCTTCTTACAAAGAGACTTCAGTAAAGGCTTGTGAGTGCCCATATCACCAGAATGGTATATTCTTAGGGGCCAGAAACTGAGTGACAGGCCCCACTCTGAGACACAGTGTTGGAAACTGTATTCAGTATCAGCTCAGAACCAAAAATGGAGGGGTCAGAGCACAAGGGCCCCTCCTCAGTACTGGAATGATGGTGCTTTACATCCAATCTAACTGAGGGGGCTTGGTCTTTGGAAGATTCATGTTAACACAGTGTTGATAGATTCAAACCAAATCATCCTGCCTCGGTTCTATGACTGGAACCAAGAGGGTAGACTTTTTTCCCTAAATCTTTGGTAACTGGGCAAAGCCCACTAAGCACAATACCTGTTTCCAGGGGTGATCTGGGAGCACTGGGGAGGTTAAGTGACTTGCTCAGGGTCACAGAATAAGCAAGTGGAAGGTGTGAGATTCAAACTCAGGTCTGCTGGATGTACCAAGCTTGTTCACAGCTCGTTACTCTAACCTTTTAGGTGGTACTGCCAGCCCAGGCTTATCTGATATTCTTCCAACTTCCTTCAATATTCTTTTTTTTTTTTTAAACCGAGAGAGAGAGAGAGAGATACTATGCTGAAGCTTATTTACAGGTGCAAACTGGGAGCACAAGGAAGTTAAGTGACTTGCTCAGGGTCACACAGTATGCAAGTGGGGGCTTTGGGATTCAAACCCAGGTCTCCAGGTTTGCAGCTCAGAGCCTTAAACCACTGTGCTATACTGCCTCCCTGCTTTCTTAACGTCTTGGAACAGTGGGGGCAATCTGGGAAGTTCCTGGTGTAATATGGGCCCACAGAATCCAAGCACCCACTGTGGACATTATCAGAAGATCATATGTTTTTTTGTACTTATTGCACTTCTTAAACTCACCTGAAGGGTTAACCAGTGGTGAGACCATGATGGTGAATGAATCTTCAGGAACAAACACATAGAAACAGAGATAAAACAGGTGACAATCTATAAAGAAATGTTTTCCTTTTGAGTTTTGGTGGTACCAGGTGCCCACGTGGCTCAGTTGATAACACATCCACCTCTAGGCCAGAAAGTCACGGTTCTGGTCCCACACCGTGATTAGGCTTATACCTCAACATTGACACCCGAGTTCAGTAGTAGGGGTGCTGTACTGTTGGAGTGTCTGTCCTGCAGATGAGACATTAAACCAAGGCCCCTTCTACCCTTCTCTGCTGCTGTCCTAGTGGGTGTCCAGCTGGACATCAAAGAACCCAAGGCACTTTTTACAAGAGTAGAGATTTTCCCCCGTGTCCAGGCCAACATTCCCCTTCGCATAAAACTGGTTCATGCAATTGTCAAAGGCTGTGCATGGGTGTTGATGTGCAAATGGCTGCCACTACACCTTCAGTCACTTCACTACCAATATAGCATTGCTTGTAAAGTACTTTGGGATACAATGTGCATGAAAAGTACTATATAAATGCTGACTCTCCTTCTTCAGAGCGGAACTAATACTGTGAACAGAGTAAGAACTTAAACAGGGCAGTATACTGATCCAAAAACAATGAAATGTGGAGCATATCTGGGTGTGAAAAATCTCTTCGGTGGAAAAGAAAGATTTGATAAATGGAAGGAACAGTATGTGCGAGGTGGAAGTGGTGATGTGTTTGTGGTTCAAAACTGACCGGTCTGTTCCGGGTGACAGCTCCTCAGCTGGAAGTTATGCAATGTGCGTGGCTATGGATGAATTCTTGTTATTAGAAATAATAGGATCAACCCTCTCTCATTTGAGGCAGTACTTACAGAACGTCTGCTGAAAGTGAGCCAGTTTTGGGGATTCAGGGGCAACATTGTAGAAGTGAATCTTCAGTGCTCCATTCACAAGCAGGGTGTATGCAAGGTCAGTTATATTAATGCCAACAATTGCAAAGGAGTAACTGCAAGACAAACATAGAATGCAAATGTCACCGAGCATCTACAGCCACCTTTTGTACAAGTATTTAATGGTTAGCATTGTTCAAGATTACAATGATGGCCTTTATTTCGTGACACCCTTCAAGAGTCCCCTCAAGCACCTTGCATAGATACCATATAAATGAAAACTGCATAAAAAGCACTGATTCCATAAAATCCTACAAAACAAGTGAGTTTCAAAGTATTCTTAAAGCATTAATGAAGGGAGCCAACCTTTCTGCAGTAGACAAAGCATTCTCAAATCAAGGAGCTACTGCAGAAAGGCCCTATACCTAGCTGATAAAGGATTAGGCTGTCATGCAAAGGAGGAGGTCCCGCTCCATTCAGGACTACATGATCCAGCAATAAAACTGTAGTAACTAATATTTACCAGCAAAATGACAGCCAGTGCAAAATACAGCAGTGTAGATTTATCTTGCATAGAATTATTTTTTTTTACAATTTCTGTTTATACCTCTGGAGTCTTAGCCCCTCCTACATCTTTCAGGCCAATCGAACAACCCCCTCATGCCACCTCTGGTCGCAGTCATCAGCCCCCATACAGCTCTGACTTTGCCCCCAGGCGATGTCAGGGTGTGGAAGAACCCCTGAACTTCCTCATTCTGTCGGTTGGGTGCCACAATCCAGTGCAGGATGGAGAGCCAGGGAGCCTGCACAGGCTGTCATCATGGAGGTGCCGGGGCCATTTTTCCTTGTTTTCTCCCTACCCAGAGACATCACATGCTATGACAGCAAGGCAACCCTGCTCATGCCATGGGTGCATCAAAATGCCGGCGTCAGTGACATCTTCTCCCTCCCCCTTGCCTCTCCATCCGCACTGCCACCTGTAGTCACCCATGTGGCAGTACTGCAGTGGAAGATGGCATCCTCCCACCCCTGAAGAGGCAAGCATCCTCTAAGACACTCAATCCCCCTCCCCCCCCGGCCGGCCCCCAATGACCCGAGCACTTTTCAGAACCCAGGTCGCCGGTGTCGTGGGCAGTAGTGCTACCACTGCGCTGACAGGCTGGCTCAGGAATGATTCCTTAATACATGGACAACTGCACTTGAAATGGCAAACTTGTGCAGTTTTAATATACTGTATAGGAATATACTGTATACACTGCCATACCACAGATATGCAACTACAGGCTGCTGCCCCCAAGGGCACTTGGAAAAGAGGTTTTACCTACCACTGTGAAGTTTTAGAATGAATGCAAGCTAGCCGGCCTGGTATCATTACAGCAGTATGAGATAATCGGGGTTCAGGAGCAACTCAGCTTTCTCACCTCCTGAGAGGACTTCCTATAGTCCGTGCATTCTAGATAGAAGCACAGTGGTCTACGTACATCAAGGGTATGGAGCATCTCCTCCCCCTTGGTAGCCGGCGTAGGGCAATACCCATTGTGGGCAAGATCTTGGAAGGCATAATAAAAGACAAAATTGAGGAGCATCTGGAAAGCAAGGGTTTGGAAGATCCAACACAGCAGTTTTAAAAAGAACAGACTGTGTCAAACAAGTCTCCTCTGCTTCTTTGAGCCAGTAAGCATGGCACTAAATCGTAACACTCCAGTAGATGTAATCTTCCTGGACTATTCAAAAGCATCTGACAAAGTACCACAAGCAAAACTAGTTTCCAAGTTACAGGATGCAGGGATAAATAAGGCTATAGTGTATGGTCGAACGCTGTTCTGTATGGAAAACCATACACTGTAAAAAGTCATTCTGCATTAGTAGTGATATAGCTACTAACGCAGAACGATTTTTCATTCTTGCGTTAGCAGCTACTGTGTGTCACAATGCAATTGCCCCTTCAACACTGTTCATAGGACGGGGACAGTTGAAACACTACATGCGTGAGCTGGCCAGCAATCACACATGGCCAAGAAATGGGTGTCATGGACAACAAAGAGCTCCCTACTTTATGTTCTGAATTTTACGTCTCCAAAAATGAGCATACCCATCTAATTTATTAATTTATTGAATTTTGTTGACAGGGTAGGCCCACTGAGACTAGAAGTCCCTTTTTCAGAGGCGACACGAGGGGGGATACAGATGCTAACCAACTGAATTTGAAGCACATTAAGCCGTTGGTGGTATTTTTAGTGATTGGGGGAAATTTGGCCAGGTAATAAACGCTAAGTAGTGCTGGGTGGACTTTCAGGCAAACAACTTCTTTACCAATAAATTATGATCTACAAGATCAAATGCCTTGCTAAAATCTATTACTGTCACCCTGGAATCCAACCCTTACTCTACTACAACATGAAAATCATGTAATTTTCTCTTTGCTATAAATAATTGATGATGCTGTTATAAATTCACTGCAGAACCACTTGCCATTGCAAGTTCACTTTAAAACCACTTACCCTATTGCTTTATCATACTTTTTCTTCTCCCATTCTAGACTGCTCATTTTGCTAAAAAAAAATTAAAACAAAGCATTTAAAAAAATATCTACTTTTCAATGCAGTAGAAAGAAAAGTTACTTACCGTAATATCAGATTATTTTCCATAGAGTACTGATCTTTGATCTTAGAGGTGCAGGAACCTGCAGGAAGCGCCGGTGACTAGCACTGAAGCACTGTGTCATCTACGTAACCACAGGATATATTGCGGCACCGGCCCCAGCTGCCTCAGTACCTTATATGCCAAGAGGAAGAGCTAAACTAACTATCCAAAACTATAAATGAAGAACATTAGCACAACATAGCCCATTGGTCCAAATAAGTAGGGACAACGATAACAACAAGAAGCATCTTCACAACCCATACCCATTCAAGGAGAGGAAAAAGACAACATCTGGAGATGACGTCAGTCTAGATTGAGGATGGGTGAGTGGTACTCCATGAAGAAAATATTCCTGAAGACCTGGAGTTATAGTAACTTTTCTTTCTTCCGAAAGTAAGACTTTTTTTTTTTGCAGTTAATTTCTTTATCCTCCTCCCGGGTGGCACACCATCATGCCTGATCCCCCAGCCCCATCCCCCGCTCGCAGCTTACCTTCTGCTCCCTCCACGGCTTGCTCCCCTCCCTCTGGTGGGGTGGTGGGGATCCCTGAACCCACCTAAACGGATCCGGTGCGAAGGTAATTGCTATTCACGGGAGCGGTGACTGCAGAGATCGGCTTTCATCTTGCCACGCCCAGGACACTTTTCCTCCATTTTGCTCCCCTTAGGAGATGAGGCGTGCAATAACGCCCTATGGAGACAGCGCGCACTCGTTCGCATGTGCTCCTTCAAGTGTCTGCCTCCTCTCCTCTCCTCCCCTTTCTGAGCATCAGTGTGCTGTCCCCCAGCCACTGCTAGGGGCCAGTCGAGCACCAACTGCTGGTGGCCCCCCTCCTTGGAGAAGGAGAGCAGTCCCTTGGACGCTCGATCCTTCTCCTCCCCCTGTCGACCCCAGGTGGCCCATGCTAGTTTCTGAACACAAGTCGCCAGTGTAGCACGAGGTCAGGCATCCAGCACCTCAGCTCTCAGTGCCACCGGGCCAGCGCAAGTCTTTTTTTAAGATGGCTGCCTAGACAGTGTATTGCATCCTCTCTCTGTGCCTGTAGGTTAGGTTTTGTCTTTTGCTTTTTTTGCATTTCAGACCTGAAGTAATTCTATCAGCTTTGACCACATCATCAGTGAACATCTCCTGATTCACCATCTTGAACAATACAGCATTGCATATATATACTTTCTCCAGAACTGACTTTCAAAGATCTGGTCCAACAAAGTGATTTCTGTAAATTTCTGCAGTTTCAAGCCATTCCAACAGTCTGGTCCCAGAAACCTGACTGCCTGATGTTTTATGACCATGTTCATCTACTAACCAAAGAATTCCACCCTGCTCCCCCCCCCCGGGACTAACTGCTGTCAATTTATTGTGAGTTCTGCTGAGATATTTTCCAGTAACCTGATTCCTGCTTGTTGGCAACAGTGTATCCTGTATCCTCTTATAGTGTGTGCAGTGACCTGGCCTGAGCTTCAAGCCATGCTTTGTCATCTGATACTAATTTAATGCGATGTTGATGTTACCTTGGCTGATTGCTCAGGACTGCGAAGATTTGCAGTTGATTATTACAGTTGTTTGGGAATTCTTGCTTGGAGGAATTTGGTTATTTTACACAGTCCGATTTGCTGGACCCTCTGCTTTGAACTAGGGCCCCGTTCTGCCTCTAGCACTTGAACACATGAGTTACACTAGTTAGACACTGGCCTACATGATGTGCACCAGGACCACTGTATGCAGGTTCTCCACTGCCTTCAAGACTCTTCAAGCTAGCCCCTGCTTGGCTCTAGCACTCTGACCTGGGAGGAAGGGGGGTCACCTCCTTGTCACCACTGACCTGCAAGACCTTTTCACCCTTACAGAACTGTTAACAACTGCCCTCCACCAAAAGGTTTCATATCCCTTACACCCTTCAATGAAGACTGCAAATTTCCCTTCCCTTCCTTATCTATGATGTAATACATTTCCAGTTTACCAGACTGCTCTCATCTGCCAACTCATTTTGGTATTTATTAATCTGATTCTTTGAATAATGTTTACAGCTACCTCCATCTGCCCAGATAGCCCTGTCTAGCGCTGTTTTTGTGCCTAGTCTAGCCCGTTCAGTTTAAACTGTGTTTTCCTTGCACTGTTATACTATAGCTTAGTAGCCCCCATAGTTTGCTTAATTAAATGTTCTGTTGCTTTACTCTGATAATTTATTTAGCTGGTGCTGACTACTATACTTGTTTGCTCTGGTCAAATGTGCAGTCTGCTCTGCTCTGGTAATTCATTTTATATGGTAGCCAAACATGCTCCTTGTACCTGCATTTAAATAAACATCACTTGTACTGATTGCTAAACTGTGTGACAAGTGTTCCTCACCACTCCTGTCGGAAAGCTGCCAGAACTTGTGCCCTCCACCAGACCTCATCAGTGTTTACGGACTATGCTTCACTCCCTCCCCTGCCATTCCATTTTGCCCCTCCTGTGCCTCCCATTCCTCCTCTCCCTCCCCTCACTATTCCCCCTCTATTACTTACTTTCTGATTACACAGTTCAGAGACAGTACTGTGGAAAGCGTGATGATGGAGTTCTTCTGTACATACATCACAGCCTTAACTGGGATGTTGTGCATAGCTCTGCGATCCCCTCTTCCTATGAACTCTCCCTGTGCAGACTCTCTTTCCCCCATTTGGGATTAAGGGCTTAGCCAGCATTCATAGAAACATAGATTTTATGGCAGATAAGGACTGCTTGGCCCACCCAGTCTGCCCAGTTTTCCCTACCTACATTATTATCATAGACCTTACTTGATCTACAGCTCTTTCTCCCGCTGCCTCTTCCTTTCCACTATGATTTCATTTCCATGCATTCTTGAACTCCGCTACTGCTTTCACCCCCATGACCTCTGTTGGAATGCTGTTCCAGGAATCCACCACTCTTTCTGTGAAGAAGCACTTCCTCACATCCCTCTTAGGTATACCCCCCTCCAGCTTCATAGCATGTCCCCTTATTCTTGAGCACCTTTTTTCTGAAAAATACTTCCTCATGTACCTTATTAAACCATGAGGCATTTAAAGGTTTCCATCATAATCCCACCTCCTTTCTTTCAGGGGGTACATATTGTGGTCCTTTAGTCTCTCTTTGTAGGGCTTTTAATGCAGACCCTGCACCATTTTAGTTGCCCTCCTCTGGACTGCCTCTACTCTGCCTATGTCCTTCCGGAAATGTGGTCTCTAGAAGTGGACACAGTACTGTAGGTGGGGTCTTACCAGTGATCTATACAGAAGCAACACCACCTCCCTCTTTCTGCTAGTGATACCCCTCTCTGTGCACCCCAGCATCCCATTAGCCCTCCTGCCTGCCCTGTAACACTGCCTGGCCACCTTTAGATTATTGGATATGATTACCCCTAAGTCTCTTTCCTGCTTAGTAGTCGTTAGTACCACTCCAGCCATTTTGTACTCTGCCCCGAGTTTCTGTGCCCTAAGTGCATTATTCTGCAATTTTTTGCACTGAAACTCAGCTGCCATATCCTTGACCACTCCTCCAGTTTTCTCAGATCTCTGCTCATCTACCCTATAGCAAGTTTTGCTGTCATCCATTAAGAGGCCGACCTTCCCTTCTAGCTCCTCTGCAATGTCACTTATAAAGACATTAAAGAAGACCAGTCCCAGCACTGATCCCTTAGGCACCCCGCTGATCACCTTCCCTTTCTTGGAGTGAACTTGTTTTACTGACACTGGGTCAAGATAGCACCAACAATAATAGCACGGTCAAGAACCATGCAGAAATAATAGCATCTTGTTTTTTGGGGGGCTATGCCTCCCGTACCCCCTAGACTGAAGGATTCTCATTCCAGGGGAGGGGAGCAGATCACAGGGACAGAGAAAGTTAAAATGTGTGGGGCCGTGGAATACTGTTTCCAAGGCCCCATGTACAAAAGTGTATGTCCCGGGTGCAAAAAAAAGTTGGAGACCAGGATTAGAACCCTGGTCTCCACTGTTGCTTGATGAGCTGCTTTATGCACCAGCCCTTCATGCTATGGGAGCAGCTAAGCCAGCCTCCTGGATTCTGGGGCTCTTGTGCAGTTCCAGCACCATGGACAGTGACCAGGGGAGTGCTTACTAAAAGCGCTGTACATCCCCTCTCGCTGTCCATGTTAGAGCTACACGAACTAGCGCTCTGTATAGTGCCGCTATTCATGTAGCGCTAATCTAACCGCGTACCTATTACACCACCACCTTCCGTCACCTATCCCCTAACAGATTTCTTATCCAATTTGCCACCTTTGGACCCACTCCTAAGCTACGCAGCTTGCTTACTAGTCTTCTATGTGGAACAGTGTTGAAAGCCTTACTGAAATCTAGGTAAGCCATGTCGACTGCTCTACACTGATCTAATTTCTTTGTCACCCAGTCAAAGAAACCTATCATATATGTTTGACATGACCTCCCCCTGTGAACTCATGCTGCCTCAGGTTTTGTAACCCACTGGATTCAAGATATTCCACAATCCTTTCCTTCAGCAGTGATTCCATTAACTTTCCCATTACCAATGTCAAACTGACTGACCTATAATTGCTAGCCTCCTCCCCGCTACTTTTGTGTAGTGGGACAACATCTGCCCTCCTCCAGTCCTCTGTAGCCACTCCTGTTTCCAGTGAGCTGTTAAATAGAACTGCCAGTGCTGCAGCCAGGACCTCCCTGAGCTCCCTCAATACTCCCAAATGCACCCCGTCTCACCCAATTGCTCTGTCCATTTTCAGGTTAGCGAGTCCCTTCAGGACTCTCTCGCCCCTCCAAAAAAGGACTAGTGTCCACCTCCCTCTCTCCAAAACTTCTGTTACTTTTTTGTGGCCCCTCCCCTTCTCTTTCCTCTGTGAACACTTGAACCAAAGTATTTGCTCAAGATGTCTGCCTTTTCCTAGTCCCCCTCTGCATAGTCCCCCTTTCTCTTTTTAACCTTACAATCCCACCCCTGGCCTTCATCTTTTCACTCACATACCCCAAAAATGTCATCCCTTTTTGTTACCTCCTGGGCAATTCTCTCTTCAGTTTGCACCTTTGCGCTCCTTACTGCTTTCCCTGCTTCCCTCAGTTTCCCCTGATACACCTCCGTATCCTCCTCCCTCTGTGTCTCCTTATATCTTCTGAATGCTACCCTTTCAGCCTTTACCTTTTCATCCACGTCGTTCGAGAACCACAGTGGTCTCTTTTTCCTCTTGTTTTTGCTCACTTGTTTGACGCAGAGGTTTGTTGCCTTTACTATGCTCCCTTTCCATTTCACCCACTGTTCCTCCACCCCATCCAGGCTATTCCCCCCTGCCAGGTCATCCCTGATGCATTCACCCATCTTTATACAATCTTCCCTCCTGAAGTGCAGGACCCTCACCCTTGTGTGGTTTGATTCTGCAGCTGCCCTTATATTGACCCACACCATGCGGTATTCACTGGTCCCGAGGTGGCCTCCCACCTTGACGTCTGCAACACTGTCCCTGTTAGTAAGTACCAGGTCCAGCACTGCCCCATCACAAGTGGGTTCACTGACTAGTAGCCTGAGGAATGGCACCTACAGAGATTCCAGGATGTCCCTGCTTCTAGCTGAAGCCACTAGTGGGAGGCTTCAATTTACATCCAGTAGGTTTAAGTCCCTACACCAGCAGCACCTCCCCCTTTTCTGCCATCTTGTCAGTGGCTTTCCCCAGTACCATATCTAATTCCTCCTTCTGTGCTGGAGGTCTGTAGATCACTCCAGTGTGAACAGTGGCTCCATTCCCCATCTCCAGGGTGACCCACAGTACTTCTGCCTCCCCCTGTATTGCCTTTGATAAAGGATTGTTTAATCTGAAACGCGTCAGGTATAATTTGTTTAAATAAACAGTGATTTTTGCTTTAAATCTCCAGTGTTCGAGTCATATGAGGTGCTGAGTACTCGGTTTTTCCTGGTTTTCATCTCCCCCTGTATTTCCATCACTTTTATGCCTTCCCTCACATAAAGCACCACACCTCCTCCTTTCCTTCCTACCCAGTCCTTCCTGAACAGAGGGTAGCCTGGTATGGCTATGTCCCAGTCATTGTTTTCAGTGCATCATGACTCAGTAATGGTCACAATATCCAGGCTGGCCTCCGCCATGATGGCCACTAGATTCGGAATCATATTTCCTAGACTTCTAACATTTGCACACGTGGCCTTCCAGATTTTGTTTCCACCCTGCTTGTTGCCCATTTTTTCCTTTTTTCTATCCCTCCTTCCTCCTCTTTTTAATGCTCCCATTCCCATCCCTCTTTGTCTCTACCACCCTGCTTTGTTTATGAATTTGCATCCTGGGAGATTCCTCTCCCCTCGGGTTCTTCCTACTCTATTTCACTCTGCCAGGGGGTATTTTCTGCCTCCATGATTGCTTCCGTCACCCCCTCAGCTAGTTTAAACATTCATCAAAGTAACATTTAAACCTTCACCAAGGACTGTGGTACCCCTCCCAGATGGATGCAGGCCATTACCCTTGTATAGACCCTTATCTTCCCAGGTGGGTCCCCAGTGCACAATGTAGCTGAACCCTTCCCTTCTGCATCATTCCTTCAGCCATGAGTTGAAACTCCTGGTGTGGAGATCCCTCTCCTCCCCCCTGTTGTAGACAGGCAGCACCTAAGCGAAAGTCACTGAGCAATCCACCAAAGACCCCTCCGCAGCTTCCTAAACGTCCCCTGCACTATCTTAGTCCCATCCCTACCCTGGTCATTAGTCCCTAGGTGGACAATGACAGCCAGGTCTCCCTCACATCCTGCTGCCCTAGCAATCCTCAGGATCCTCTTCCTGTCCCCTCCAGGCCATGGTGCCATGTGGGCCCCTAACCTGCCTCTCTCCCTTTCCTATTCTCAAAACTTTACCCCACACAATTGACTCCCCCACCAGAAGTTGCTTCCTCCTCCTTTGGAGTCCTCCACCACCCTCCTTGTCATCTCCACTATGGAGGGCCCCCACATTCTTTCTGGAAACTACTGCAGGTGCCTCTTCCCAGCAGTCCCGGCCCACCAGAGTGGTGCAGGAATAACGTAGTGGTACTAGCTGAGGACTTTGCATCTGTCCCACCACCCCCATCCTTCCAAAGCCCATCATAGTCCAGTCATTCCTCCTCCCTGGCATCCTCTGAGGTAACAGTGGTAGACTTGGTGGCCCCTGGGTGGCGGAAGAGGTGCCTTAAATCTTATCTAACTCAGCCTGGAGCATAACAGCCTCCTTCCTCAACCAAGAGGGGTGTGTGCAGATAGAGTAGCACCACAGTCTCCTGGAGGTCTCTCTGAAAACTGCCACCCTGTAGCCACTGTACTGCACCACTCCCAGCATTCTCAACTTCTATTCTCGCTGTGTTACCTGGAAATACATTTGTACCCTTACCCTGATAAGGTGTTTCTAGTTTTTCTCTTTTGTTTGCTTCTTTTTTGTGTTCCCGTGCCTTGTTTAGATCTCTTTATACTACTATCCTAGCTAGGTTGTAGCTGCTAGTCCCTGTTTTGGCTTACCTTTGACCTTTCGCCCCTCCCAGCAGTGACTGTCACACAGTAGTGAACAGATACCTTACCTTAGTCTTCATACTGGCTTGCAATAAAGTTTCACTTACAACTTTATGTTTGTTGTTTTGTATCGTTTTCACTGTGATCCATGAGTGCAGAGAGCTGTTCTTACTTTTTGTCACGCACTTCCTGTTTTCATTGGTGACATTTACTCCTCCCCTAAAATCAAGCCTGTTACTGATCCTGCCACCTTCTCATCCATCTCTTCTCTTTTATCTTCAGGTGCGCTCTTAGTCTTTGGGAAAAATATAAATTAGCTCTCCCCCCATGGCAAAAAATACCATTCACCAAACTGAGTCCCTCAATCTCATGCAGCTATTACTGAGACAACCGTCTCAAGCCCAGATCTTCAAATCATTTCCTCATTAATTGCATCCTGTCCTTACACCCCCACTGCATTATTTCTGCTGGAACCCTACTGGATGCTTTCAGTTACCACTGCATGGTTTACTGCACCCATAATATCTGCCATATTAAAGACCCACCAAAATTTATCTGGTCCAGGTTGCTCAAGGCACTTGACCTCTCATCCTTGTCAGACAAGCTTCGGGCCACTGACTGCTCAGCACTTGCTGTATCTACCGATACAGATGTTGCTCTAACCTCTTTCCTGTCCAATTTCATTGCAACACGGGACAAACACGCCCCTCTCAGGAGGTCTCTTGTCAGTCGGTCTCACCTTCTCTGGATCTCTGAAGAGGTCACTGACCTCCTTAAAGCTCGTGATTCTGCCTGGAATCTCGACAAAGCCTCTGGCGTCCTGAAGGATTTGCTGAGGTACAAACAATTACCTACGACCTGTAATAGGCCACCAGGGAAGCCAAATCAATTTACTTCACCTACAACTTGCAGAAGATCTATGAATCCAATAGGTTCTGGAAGGTTATTCACTCCCTGATCAACCCCTCATGTAGTCCACCTTCCCATCCTAAAACTAGGAAACTCACCTATCTCTGTCCCTAATCAGGTTGCTAACACCTTGCAAACTAGGAAACTCACCTACCTCTCTCCCTACTGAGGTTGCTAACACCTTTAATCATTTTTTAATTTCCTGTGTCCTCTCTTTTCTTCTTCCTCCCTTCCCTTCTACCCCTCCTGCCTGCCATGTCTCTCCCCAAATGCCTTTCATCTCCTCAACCTCAACCTCAGCAACTTTTTCCTTCCCTGCAGTTTCCACGGAGACAACTCTCGAGGCCTTATTCTCTCTTAATTATGCTAAGGGGCAGGGTCCTGATGATCTGGATACTAATCTTCTTCTTCAATCGCTGCCCCCTTGCCTTCTTTTTCAATCTTTCTTTCCAGCTTAGATCTGTCCCCCAGTCCAGGAAGTAGGCTAAAGTACTACCTCTCCTCAAAAGGGGTGACCGTTCTTCCCCAGGTAACTACCGGATCATCTCGCTCCTCCCTGTCATGGCTATGCTACAGGAAACACATGTTCTATCCCAGCTATCCACCAACCTTGACTCCTCTTCTTTCCTCTCCCCTTTTCAATCTGGCTTCCACATGAGCCACTCTACTGTCTCCTCCCTCCTCCAGTTTACAGACGTTGTGCTGAAAGGCACGGACCACAGCCTGTTCACTGCTGCCATTTTCATAGCCCTCACAAGGGCCTTTGATACAGTGGCCCACCATCTTCTCTTAGATAAGATACGAACGTGCTGCAGGTCTATCTGACCTGGCAGTCAGGTGGTTCTGCTTTTTTTTTTTTTTTTTTTATTTAGTTGTTTAACCAGGTATAGCACACTAAGCTGAAAGCTTTTTTACAGGAGCGACCTGGGAGCACAAGGAGGTTAAGTGACTTGCTCAGGGCCACACAGTATGCAAGTGGAAGCTGTGGGATTCAAACCCAGGTCTGGTCTGCTGGATGTCACCAAATTTGCAGCTCAGAGCCTTAGACCACTGCGCTATACTGCCTCCTTACTGCTTCTGTCTCTCACACGGGCTCCGGTCAGTCCAAGTTGGTGATCCTCTATCTAGTCCCCTGCTATCATGTTCAGTGTCTGCTAGGGTTCTGTTCTGGGCCCTGTCCTCTTCTCCATCTTTTTAAATGACCTCCCATCCACCTGTGTCTCTTCCCATGTACACATATATGCAGATGACACTAAAGAATGCACCTGCAGATCTGCTTCTTCCTCTTCTATCCACATTACAGCAACCCATGTTCTACCCATCCCCCTTGTTATTTTACCTGTTTTACCCATTTTTGCCAACTCAGTTGTATAGCTTACAACTCAGTGTACTCTGTAATTTGAAGTTTATTCTTCATTAGCTCTGTATAAATGTTGTGGTTGACATTGGCAGCACAGGCCTTTAGCTCTCAGCCTGGCTACCCCATAGGCCATACCCAACATACCAGGGTTGATCAAAAAGTTTGTAGCCTGACACAGAAATAAATGCACTATGAACCTAATATTATTTTCAATTTACAGTTACACTAATATGAATAGAATATGACCTACTGATAATAATCAAATGATCAAATGTTTTCTTTTGTAGGTTTTTGCTGGACAAAGTTTGATAGGTGATCATCATTTGACAATGGAGAAAACTGAGATCACAGCAATCATCAAGTACCTTCACATCGAAGGAATGACTCCAACGCAAATCCATGAACATATGGTCAACACACCTGGGACAGAAGCCTCTTCATATTCAAGAAATGTGCTGCTAAAATTAAGCTTGGCAGAGCAAGTGCTGAAGATGATCCCAGGTCAGGGCGCCCAAAGAAAGGTGACCACTAAGGAGAGTATTGACGCAGTCCAACAAATTGTTATGAAAGACAGACAAGTAACTATACAGCATGTAGCCAGCACCTTGGGCATCAGTGTTGGGGCAGTACAATCAATCCTGACTGAAAACCAGGGCATGAGCAAAATGTCAGAAAGATAGGTGCCAAGAATGCTGACATCTGATCAGAAACAAGCCAGAAGGGATATTTCAAGCCAACTTCTTGTGCAATACAAGAGGGATCCCGCAAACTTTATCAGTCATATTGTAACAATGGATGAAACCTGGGTTTACTGTTTTGATCTGAAGTCTACACAGCAAAGCAAACAATGGAAACATCATGTATCTTCAACACCAAAGAATTTCATGCAGGGGCCTTAAGTGACACAATCATGGCCTCAGTCTTCAGGACTCTGAAGGTGTGATCATGATTATTTTAAAAAAGGAATGATAATAAGTGGTGAGCTCTATGCTGAACAACTGCACAAGCTGAAAGAAGCCATCAAAGCCAGCGCCATGGAAAACTGAGGCGAGATGTTTTGCTCCTACAAAGACAGTGCTTCACCCCACACAGCACAGGTTGCAGTGGCTGCTGCAACAGAATGTGCGTATGAACTGTTTCCTCACCTGCCCTACTCATCAGATCTGGCTCCTTCAAACTGCCACCTGTACCCAAAACTGAAGGCTGAACTCTATGGAAAAAAATTTGCTGATGATGAAAGAGGTGATCGCTGCTGTGGAGGGGTTTCTGGGCCGGGGGGGCCCAAGACACAGAAGTTTGCCATGAGGGGATAGCAATGCTCGAATGACACTGGACTAAGTGTATTGAACTTAAAGGAGGCTCTGTTGAAAAATAAAATAAAACTAGGTTCATAGTGCATTTCTTTCTGTGTCTGGCTGCAAACTTTTTGATCGACTCTCATATATGTACTGTTTTTACATTGTTTTTGTCTTTCTCTGAAATTTATTACTTACACTGTGATATTTGGTACATATTCATGCACCTGTTTTTGTCACTTTGTTTTTGTTGTTTCAGTGCCTTTTGTATCCCCTCCCTCGGTCACACCTGGAAATTAGCTCCGGCTCAGTATGCCTATCCCAGTCACCAAATTTTAAATAAAATAATACAGTCTCACACTTTGGTTTCAACTAGCAAGCCATGCAAAAGTCCCCTTGAATTAGGATTCTCAATGAGAGTAGGCCCTGTATTACAGCCAATCTGACACCTGCATGGACATCCAGAACATAGTGTTTGGTGAAGGTGTGAACACTACTCCAGGTAGCAGCCCTACATATTTCTAAAATAGGAATCAAATGAAGCAAAGCCACCAAGGTTGCCATTGCTCGAGTAAAATGAGCTCTGATGGAGCCCTCCAACTGTTGTCCCACTTGTGTGTAGCAGTGATGAATGCAATTGAAAATCCAGTTCAGCAACCACTATTTGGAGACAGGAAGTCACTTTCAGCTGGGATTGAGTGATACAAACAGTTGAGAGGCTTGCCTGCAGTTCTTTGATAAGATAGAAACTTAAGATTCTCCTGACATTGAGTGAGTGCAGCACCACTTCCTCAGGTTTCTCCAGGTTGGAGAAGAAGGTGGAATGATGCACCAAAGACTGATTGAGGTGGAACTCTGACATGACTTTCAGCAGCACTTTAGGATATATACAGGTTTATTGGTTCTTAGGTTGTTCTGCAGTAGCTGACCTGACAGGTATTTGCTTGTATGAATCCTGCATTGCTACAGACGCCAACCAATCCTGGGGTCTTATAGATGGCTGGAGAGATGTCAGTGATGCCATCCTAATTTCTTGTGCTTCCTGTCACCTAAGGTCTAAGATTTGGTGCATGCCTCCCATCTTTTTGGGAATGAAGAAGTACCTAGAATAGAAGCCTTTGCCTTGGTCTGACTTTAGTACCTTCTCCACTGCCCTCTTATGTAGGAGACCTACTACCTCCAGGGAATAGAGGTCTATCATCAGGCCTTTCAGCTGATGCAGTTTCCATGGGGGTGGTCTGGGGACTAACCATCTTGAATATTCTTCCAGATCAACATGTCAGTGGTAATAGTCTCCTGTTGCTGATAAACCAGGGCCAGTCACCCCTGGCCGTAATAAGTGATCTACCTCAGACAGCTGGGTAGGCACAGAGCTAGCACCTTGTCAGAGGGTAGCGCTGGATGCCTTCACCATCTATGCCGTCTGCTGCAGCTTCTGTCTCTGCTGCTGCTAGAAGAGCCCAAGATTGCTAACATCCTCACTGGCACTTTTAAATATTCCCTCAAAGACTGTAGATTGAGGGGGCGTACACTAACTTTCTTTTTTTCTCTTTTAGATATTTCCTGAAGAAGACCAAAGGTCGAAATGTAAATTTTTAACTCTGTTTTCTATTTTCAGCATGCATTAATATAACCATTTTGTTTTTGTACATATACATTGTTATTAATCCTGCTTACCTATGCCTAGAAGGTCTTCTTTATTTTTATTTATTTATTTTATTGAAGTCTTTGGTTACCAGGTAAGTGCACTGATCTGAGGGACCATTTTCAGGCATGACCTGGGCCAACACAGTGGCACAACAAAATTTACATACAGTGTAAAACAATGTACAGGCAGAACAACATTGATACAGTACAGTTTCAAAATGTGACAGAAACATCAGGTGCAGTAAAATTACAACAGTGTTTGGATAAATAAGGAATACTTTACAAATTTACACAAATTCTCCACAAGAGAATGTGGCTGACCCCAAGTGACCAATACTCTACAAATGGTATTACACAGTGGCCAACATATATAACCTAGAAAGGCTATCATTCCAACACATAGACAAAACTCCAGTGTCTGAGGAGACTTGGGGTAAGCGGCAAAAGCATAAGCTAGAAGTGGACTCTGCATCTGAGCCTTAGATAAGGGGTTTGAGCTTTGGCTTAAGGTACACCCTTCTGCTGCACGTCATTGACTGTACGTGACCTGAATGTGAAAAACTATTTTACCACTGTACTTTTGTTACAGATGCTGTTGTACCATTGCCAGCTTACTATGTACATATATGCTGTCTGCTCATCCTTTCTGTCACTATTATGAAAACATTCTCCAATAAATCTCTAATTATTTAAAAAAAAGAAGAGCTTTGGCTTAATCTGTAGGTGGAAGTTTCATTGGGTAGGCCTTCCACAAAATGTCTGTTGTCAGTGGAAGAAGCCATGCCCTTACCCCCTAAGAGATAAGCACCTCCTCCACATGTAAGCCAAAGAGATAAGTTTCGTTAAGCAGAACATTCATGATCTTATGATGGATGCTGGAGCTGAACCCTGCCATTCTTAGCAAGAAATGCCTCTGCACACAAATCTAAGCAACAGTTGCATGTCCATCTGCATCAGAGGCATCCAGAGCAGCCCTCACTTGGTGGTTATTAGATTCAGATCCCTTGTGTAATAAATGACAGAAGGCCCTGCTTTGAGGAACACTCTGGAAGGGGTCCTGTAATATCTCTGAGCCTGTACAGAAGGTAGCATTTATACCTCGAAAGATGGGATTGATATCTCACAGATCTAAGGTCTAAAGTAGCAGAAGTGAACACACATTTTCCTGTGAAGCCAGTCTTACAAGACTTCTTACCAGAACGCTATGCAACAAACTCTTTTGGAGCAATTTTTATTTATTTATACTTTGATTACCAGGTGGCGCACTGGCACCAAGCACCATTTTCAGGCATGATCCAGGTACAAAAAGAACCCTGGATAATCAGTAACAAGGTAATATCACAGAACTGGTTTGACATACGGAAAGTGGAATGCAACAAATGGTACAAAATAGTTACATAACAAAAAAAAAATTACATTTCTGCATTTTACAGTTGCCAAGCAGGCAGCTTGGTGAACATGAATAACAAATTATAATTGCAGATGGATATACAGCAAGCTTATTATTAGCCATGATAGCAATGGTGTCTGTTATAGGCTGCGTATAGTAAACCAATTTGGTCCGGGATACCATATACTTTTTATCTGGGAGCTAGGGGATTGCCAAAATGGAAGCAGGTTTGTCCCAGGCTGCCTCAGTGAGAGTCTCTAGAACAGTCTGGATAGGTGGCACCAGAGATACAGGGAATGAAAGTATATTGAGAAACTTCATCTGTATCTTCTTAGCCTCATCCACAGTCATTGTCTCAAAGTTTAAAGCTTTATGCATGAGCTTCAGCAATGACTGAAACGAGAGATCCTCTTGAAGAGTCTGCACTGTCCTAGTAGGCAGACTTCCCTTTTGCGTTTGGAGGATACTCTCCAAGATCCTCTGTCTCATTGTCAGTGAGATATGGACTGTACTCTTGTCATCTCCAAAAAAGAGGAGGCAGCCAGCCAGCCCCACACATGTGATGAGGATGCATCCGAAGGGCAATCTCTGCCCAGCAGTGAGACTCATCCTGGAGTTGGGAGTGACAACCCAAGGGGAAGTTACATCAACAACAAAGGCCTTTGCACTAAAGGCAGAGCCAGTGCCAAAAGCTGTGTTGGCATGAAGAATGGCCCCAGCACTGGCACTGATGACGGCACTGGTACCGACCCCAAGAGTATCCCTCACACTGCAAATGACATTGCACTGCAACGGGATCTGATGGGACTGTGGAGGAGCCACTGCTCCATGAAAGCTGTCCATTGACCATACTACTGGTCCAAGATATCCCCTGTAGGCAGAGAGAGTTTCAGAAATGGAGGAATCAATCTCGAGGGTGCAAGAAAGTCTGGTGTGGTATCATGTCTTGTCTATGTTAATAATGGAGAGGAAACCAGAATGTCAAACCCAGGTGAGACAGCTGTCTTAGGGCAGAATGACAAGAGTTTGATCTGGACCTGTGCACTGCTTTTTTTATTTCTATGCATTGATGAGGTTGAGGTTAAATGGTCCTTGAAATCTGATACTGAACATGAGTGGAGCTGGACCATTTCTTTTTGTTGCTATGGGAAGACTGCCTAACTTCCCAGTCCAGAGATTGCCTGGCACCAGAGTACTTGCCTAGAGAGGAGTGGTGGTTGGACACAACCTAGTTGCCTGAGCAACTTGCCTTGTCTGGTACCCTACCTGCCATAGTGGTTTTTGAACATCAAAACCTGATGATAAAATTACTGGAACTGGTACAAAACAAAAAGGATTGTGTATGGTTCTCCATACACAACAAGGCTGTGTCTGAACTGAGAGGCTGCCATGGCAATCAGTGACTCCGAGAGCACAGCTTGAGAGGGCTATTGGTTGCCATGGCAACCTTGAGATTCAGATGCAGTCCTGTTTGTGGACGGAGAACCATACACAATCTTTTATAGTGTATGGTACTCTATACACAATATAGGGATGAGTCTGATGGTTAAAGTGCTCAAATCTCTTTATGTTATACTGTTAACAACAGCGTGAAAGAGAAACTGGTGCAAGCTATAATTCTCTATCCATTTTATTAATATGCAGTTTGGTCTGAAAGTTCGTGCCACTAGCAACCGCGCAATGGCTTTCCTTTACTAACACATCACTGACTTCTTTCAGAGGCTGTGATCCAAATATTTGGGTTGCTGTCTATCTTCTATCTGTGGTGCTGTCATTAGTGCTGTCAGAATAAGTGGATTTAAAAACACTCTACAACGCTACCGATGACAGCCGTGGTTTGAGCTTGACCGCCGCATGGGAGCATTCTTTTCTGTTGTGCTGCAGTAGAGGCATCGTTAGTATAGCACAACAACATTGCAATGTCACTACTGCAGCATGGCAATGCTGTTCCAGGCATGGATTTCCATGCACGACAGCATTCCACCATACACTATAATAAATTATGTTAAATAAGCTGATAGAAGTGTGACAAACTAGGCTAGAACACTATTTGTATGCAAACTGAAGTTCTGGTGCCTAACAAGGAAAGCACTGCTCTTCAATGGTGGGGATAAAGGAACTTGGGCAGTTAGGACATACATACCTGGTGAGTGTGTGGACACCATGCATCAGTGAAAGGCACCAGCACTTCCTGTCCCAAATGTTCTAGTTCCTGCAGTGTCCTGTTGCTTCTGGCTCTAAGACCACAAAGTGGGACTCCATGGAAAAGAATGATTCTCAGAAGATTCTGTTTTGTCACTGCGTAAATAAGTGTTATGCAGCAGAAACACACATTTACACATAACCCCTGCAATGCAAGGCATTATATTATGTGGAACTCACAATGATGGAATGTAGACTGCCTAAGTTTTAAGCAGGACTGTAAGATGCAGAAAGGCCTCCCAAACAATCTGTAAAAGTTGTAAACAGCAAACCATGGGTAGGTGTAATCGAATGATGTGTCTGTTTTTCTTTCAAAAGAAGTGAATTGTTGACTTATATCTGCTGCCTTTCCCAGAATATTATGGTATGCAGCTCTTTTGGGAGGGACAGCATGTTTTAAACTATTTTCACAGCTAAATAATGTCTCAAAAGTCCCTCATCAACTGGCACATGCTGTTTGTATCTCACATTCTAATATTTTTCAGTTTGGTAAAAAGAGTACTCTCTCTTTATTTTGATTTTTCTGTCACCTTTTGTTAACTGTACATACCTTGCTGTCTTCCACTATATTTAAGTAATGGTTAAAGATATTGTGAGCTAGCAGACATACTGCACTATCATAGAATGCAGTGTAAAATTATGTATGATATTGTTTTTATCACATTGCATTCTAATGTATAATAAATGTTAAGATTAATATACAGAACAATAGGAAAAAATATAAAATGGTTAATAGGAGAACAAAACATGTGATTGGTCAATTTTAATATCAGTTTTTGTCAGTTTTTATTATGAGATAAATCCATTGAGCACAGCTCATTTGCAATGGTGCCCCAGCAGTCACATCAGTTACAGGGGAAAATCATATATCAATTACAAAAATAACTACAGTATAATGACACAACACGTAGTAAACAACATTACATATATTATGCACATTACACATACTAAAATGATTGCACATCAGTAATCTACCTTATTTATTGATTGATTGATTAGCTTTCATTGACCAGGTGAGTACACTAGACACAGTTGCGCCTCTTTTCAAGTATAACCCGGGAGGTTACAAGGCAATCGGTACAATAACAACAAGCAAGGCACAATACAATAAACACAGATGCAGCAAATTAACATATCCAGCAGTGCATGTCGTGGACAGAAAGATAAGAACACAAACATAAGATACAAAATTTATGAACATTCATGAGCTGTCCGAAAGAGCTAGTAAGCTATTAAACTTCCAAGAACCCAATAAAACAAATACTTAACTCTGGAATTGACTTTAGAAACCACAACTTCAACGAGCTCCATGGCATCAAGTGATCGGGGATCACTCCAGCACGCTGGCAACCTGGGTTCATGCTCAGCACCCGGGACATCAGGTGTGACGGCCAGCAAAACAGTTGCAGGCATCCTTTGGATGGTCTCCTCCTGGGGAGAGGGAGCTTGCAGCACCTCGGTGTAATGGCTCCTAGTGGTGGCTTGTGGAGGTGCTGGTGATGGTATGGGTAACCACATGACGTTAGGCATTCCTCAGGTCAGCCATGTGTGCATGTGAGTGACTGGGGTGGAGGGAGGGTAGGTAGGTGTAGAATAAGGGAAATGCCACACTGGTACACTGCATGATGGCCTCTCTGCCCCAGTCCATGCCTGGACCCTGCATGCTGGGTCTATGTGCGTGCCCCCTTCAGTCTCCACTCAGCAGCCCCTCCTCTAGGCCATGGTCTGGCTCTGGCAGGGATACACCATCAACACAGGGATGGTAGTGCAGAAGATCTCGGGAGATGTTCCTGCTGAGTTGACAGCCAGAGGAAGCGCCCAGCAGGGACAAGCTGGCCAGTACTGGAAACTGGAGGTCTAGATAGGGGCAGCTCACAAGGGGACCAGCAAGGGGTGAGTCTGGTGGGGGAAGAGAGGTGGTGTGGGGGCCCAAAGGAATGGGGTATAGGTGGGCTCAGAAGGTGCAAAACAAAAAAGCATAACTTCACTATAGGAAAAATAAATTTCTGAGTTGACGAAGAAATAATTAATTTCATCTGCCAAGATATTGTATGGGATTTTTTGTCCCTTATGTTTCATTATTTTTATGTTTACATTACTAGTACGGTTCCCATCTAGGTTTTTAAAACTGCCCCCAATTTTTTTTTTTGATCACCTGCCTCTTCTGCTGACTTAATCCTAAAATAAGGAATTTTTAGCATTCCTCATTTCCATTACATATTTATCCCTTGCCTTCCCACATAGTTCCCAATATCTTATTGTTCTGGGCCTTTCTCAACAACTTATTCTTTTCCTGCCTGAATTTCAAAAGGAAAGGAGAATATCGGACTGCTGAATTATTTTTCAATTTCCCCGATTCTGTTGGCAGATGTCTATCACAGACATGTTTTAATTCAGAGACCAAATAATCCCAGGCTAAATCAAGCTCTGGAATCAGTTTGAGTTTTTCTTCAATCAAGTCCATGCAAATCAATGACAAAAGACAAAAAAATCTAAACATTTTAAAAGACCCAAACAGGACCCATCTTGGACTGCCATGGAGATTACCTCCACCTCTGATACAACAGATAGTGTTAAGGTCACTAAATATGTCTACCTTAACCACCACCTCCCTAAAATTCTGAGGGCAATGGGCTTGATTTTCAAAGGGTGATGCAGGGCTCCTGCGTCAAGCCCATTTTTTGGTGCAACTGCACCAAACTCCTATGCCACAACTGCACCCGATTTTATATTCTCAGGTACAGTTGTTGCACTTTCCTCACTTGTATGTCAGCTTGTGCTAAATATTTGTCACAAGCCCGTAAAATAGTCCATGGAATGCCACAAGTTAGACCGGGTGGGGGCGGGTTATTGGTCTAACTTGTGACATTTTGCACAAGGGAGTGAAAATCCTGATTTCTGGCTGGGAGACTGATGCAAGCCCTGTGTGTTGTATCACTGGTACACCACTGGCTTGCAGGAGTCTCATGGGCTTTGGAAATTGAGCCCAATATGTAAAAATTAGGTCCAGTAGAGAGGAGTCAATAGGTTTCTTTAAGTTAATATGGGCTAGCTCTGATACCAATTGGTCTAGCCCTAGGCTAAGAGAAACATGTTTTAGATGTTTTAATTTTTCATCTACTACCCAGTTCATACTGAAGTCCCTCAACAGCAATAGTTTGTGAAATGTTGTATAGGGCTCCAATATTTCAGATAAGCTGAGAATACCTGGCACAGAATACTTTGGAGGTCTGTAACACTCAGAAATTAACATCAGTTTTCAAGACTTGGGCTTGAATTCTATAGCCAGGGACTCACAAGCATTATCTGGAATCAGTAAGTTTAAACAAGTTGTAATGAAATTATCAGCATGATAATCAATCCTCCACCTCTTTTATTCCTATCCACTCGATAGGAATGATACCCCGCAATTTGTACTTCCCCATCAGTCACACTACTTGTGGCTAAAGGTCTTTACCTAAGCACAAAAAAAAATTTATGGCAGAATGAAGAAATCAGGTTCATTTAGAGTTACAAATTCCCTATGTCTTCATATAGAGTTAAAAATTCCCTAATTTCTTCCATTTTGTTAAGCATGCTTCTAATATTTGCATGTACACATGAAATACCCCCTTTCCCTTAATATTATCTACTTGGAAGAAACAATTTGGCCCAGGATTGGGGTTTATATCTCTGTAGCGTATCAGGCTAAGTGCTAGGAAGAGCATAACAAGGAGCCCAATTGCCTTCTGATAATTACCGGGGGTCGGTTCCTGTTTCTTACTTATTAAGTCAGTAGATACCTTGCTCTTAGTCTTGACACCCCCACCCTACTTGGAAGTTATTATGATTATTATCAGCACCCCAGTTTGAATTTATGAGGGTCTCAGTTGTTAGCCATAACCATCCTGATTCCTCAAAATGAGAACTGGTAACTTCAATTAGCTTTAACATCTCACTGTTAACAATAAGCACTTTGCAATCCTTTTCCCCTGGCCTCTTGGTCCCATTCCTCACCCCAGCAAGTCCCATTTCCAACTAAAGAATTAACAAGCTCAATACCCAAATTGTACACAGATAAAACAATAATTAATAAAAAAAATATATTTAGCCTCTTGCCTCTGACTCCCGCAGTGACTCCTGGTGGTGCAGGCTTTTGTGTGGGCTAGCCGTGCCCCCGAGTGACGTCACAAGGCTTCTGGTTTGCCACCAAACCCCTGCCAGCTAAACAGACACTTGCTGCAGTCCTGTGCAGATATTACCTGCATATTTCAGGATGTGCATTAAAGACAAAGATAGTCTCTGCAAGGTGGTAACTGAAGACATGCTGTAGTCGGCTGCAGTCTGCTCTATTCTGCGCAAGTGCAACCAGCTTTTGAGTGCTAGCCCTGCCACAAGTGACATCACAGGGCTACTGGTTCACTGCCAGCTGAAGAGACACTTCTCTGCTGTACAATGCAGGTATTACCTCTAGATTCCAGAGTTGTCCTGGTCTTGGTGGTTGCCGGGGGATCATTCCAGACCCTTATGACATGATTGTCCAGTCACAGGAATCCAGTCCTTGCCACGGCTGGGCCTGAACTGCTTCCACTCCTAGGAACTGATTAACCTGATCGACTTTAATGTAAACCTGATTGAATCTTTACAGCCAATCAGAATACTTGATTTGCAAAAATTGTTTTATAATTGTATTAGGCCAACTCCTGTTTTGATCAAGTGCCAGGAAATCCTAATTCAAGTGTTTATTAGGGCATCTAACTGTTGATCATATGTATTCCCAGTTTGTCTTGCATCTACTATTACATTTGCTTAACTGCTTTGCTTAAATGTAAGTTGTTCTTGCTGTGATTCTGCAATTATGTTTTCCTTACATTGTACTTGGCACCTGGGAATAGGGGACACACTGCTGAGAATAGGGGACAGATTGCTGGGGGGGGGGGTCAAGAGCTGGCTACAGGACAGCAACCAGAGCGTGGTGGTAGGAGGGGAACTATCCATCCTAATGCTTATTCCTGTATGTAATGTACTTGCCCCTCATTGTGTTATTGCCTCTACTAATTGCGTTCATGGTTCTCTGTTTACTGCCTGTATATCTCTGCACCACCATTTTGCTCTGTATTTATGTTGTTCTGTATATTTACCTTTGTAATTTCCTGGGTTGTACCTGAAAATAGGCATTTTTTGCCTAGTGCGCTTACCCAGTAAACAAAAGCTAAATAAAATAAACCTAGATCTGTAACCAGTGAGGTTCCACAGGGCTCAGTACTCAGACCTGTACTGTTCAATATCTTTATTAATGACATAGCAGTGGGGGTCAAAAGTAAGATCTGCTTTTTTTGCAGATGATCCCAAACTCTGTGGGAGGGTGGATGCAGTGGAGGGAAGACAAGAATTAAAGGAAGATCTGGCTAGACTAGAGAAATGGTCAGGCATCTGGCAGTTGGGATTCAAAGCCAAGAAGTGCAAGGTCATGCACTTGGCAGCCAGTGACCCAGGGACTAACTATTGACTGGAGGGAGTACAGGTGTCCATCTCAGAGGAGGAAAAGGACCTTGGAGTGTTGATAAGGGTTGACATGAAGCACTCGGCTCAGTGCCGTAAGGCAGCAGCTGAAGCAAATAAAATGCAGGACTGCATCGCCAAAGGAATCACCTCCAGGAGTGAGGAAGTAATTTTGCCGCTGTACAGGTCACTGGTGAGACCACACCTGGAATACTGTGTTCAGTTTTGGTGCCTTTATCTGAAGATGGATATCAAACCACTGGAGGGGGTCCAGTGGAGGGCAACCAAAATTATCTAGGGCATGGGGGACAAAACATATGAGGAGAGGCTGAGGGATCTCAACCTGTACTCCTTGGAGGGCAGAACAGAAGAAAAAATTACTCACCATAGTAATGTTGTTTCTTCTAATGGAGGCTTGCTGTATTCTGATATAATGCAGTTAGCCCCAGCACTTGAACTGCCCTGGAGAGGAAAGAGCTAACTCTATGCAGAAGCATAGAACGTTGAGCTCGAGCTCGGTTTTCAAACCTCTGTCTGTGGTACTTCCCAGTGTAACCGTCAAGTTGTTATGAGCAACTAAGTACTATAGTATGGAAATTGTTCAAAACATATAGCCAAAGGGCAAAAGAGTTTTGGGTCCAAAAAGACTCAAGTCGAGAACCCCAGAAGGAAAGTTAGTGACAATATTTAACTATAAAAACACAAGACAAGGAACAATAACAGCTACCCCACCCTAGAGGGAGGGTACAAGGTGCACCCCTGAGGTGCAACACTGTACCTGCCAGCCCACTTCCCAAAAACTAGGTTCTGAGAGGGGAGGCAGGGAGAGGGGGAGGTCAGAATACAGCAAGACTGCATTAGAAGAAACAACATTATTATGGTGAGTAATTTTTTCTTCAAACAACATGAAGTCTTGCTGTATTCTGACATAATGCAGACTACCAAGCAGTTCCCTATGGAGGAGGGAATGCAGAACCTACTTTGGGAACAGACTCTGCAGTACTGCTGTGCCAAACCTAGCATCACTCCAAGCCTGGATGTCCAGGGAGTAATGTTTGGTGAATGTATGTACTGTTTTCCAGGTGGCTGCTTTACAGATCTCTAACAAGGGTATATCTCTGGCCGCAGCTAGAGTAGCAATTGTACCCCTAGTCGAGTGAGCCCTCAGGCCTGAAGGGGATGTTCTACCCAACAGCAGAATTATATACAAGAAACAATCCACCTGGCAATAGTTATTTTAGTGGCAGGCTTACCTTTCCCCACTTCACCACAAGTGAGAAACAATTGAAGACAGCCATTTATGTGTGCCTTAGTATGCTCTATGTAGTAGCTAAGAGCCCTTTTAACATCCAAACTGTGTAATCTTCTTTCTCCTGAAGAAGAATGGTCAGTGAAAAACACAGGGAGAGATATAGACTGGTTCAGATGAAAATCCGATACCACTTTGGGCAAGAACCTCCTATTGGTTCTTAGGACCACTTTATCCCTATGGAAGGATATGAAGTCAAGTTCAACTGACAGGGCCTGTAATTCACTAATCCGCCTGGCAGAAGTAATAGCTACCAGGAACACAGTTTTCCAGGTCAAGTACTTCAACTCGGCCGAAGCCAGAGGTTCAAAGGGTGGCTGCATAAGCTGAGCAATGCAGACATTAAGATCCCAAGGCAGAGTAAGCTCCCTAAAGGGAGGGTTAATGTGAACCAGACCTTTGAAAAACTTCCTGAAAACAGGATGAGATGCCAGGAAAGAGACCTTTCCTACTGAAAGGAATGCAGAAACAGCTGCTAGATGAACCTTCAGAGTGGCAGGCCTAAGGCCTAGACTATTCAGATGAACTAGATAATCTAAGGTTGTGGAAATGTCTGCAGAATCAGGCACAATGCCTTTCTGAGAGCACCAAATACTGAACCTCTTCCATTTGGAATTGTAAGTTTTTCTACTGGAAGGCTTCCTGGAGACCTTCAGAATATCCAGAACTCCCTTAGAGAGATGTAGTGCTGCATATTCTAACTCTTCAAGAGCCAGGCCTTGAGATTGAGAGACTGGAGATTGGGGTACCAGATCCGCCCCTGGGAGAAGGACAGGAGATTGTATTTCCTGGGAAGAGACAGAAGGACGTGACACTGTCAAGGACAGCAGCAGCAGAGGATACCAAAACTGTCTGGCCCAATCTGGAGCCACTAGTATCACTGTGCAGGGTTGAGTTCTGATCTTGATCAGAACTCTAAACAGCAGAGGGGAGGGAAGGGAGGGAAGGCTAGAGAAACCTGCCCTTCCAGTCCAAAATGAGATCATCCAGGGGTACTGTCCCCAGAACTGGAAGTCTGCAACAAAATAGAGGAAGTTAATGATTGTCCAGTGCTGCAAAGAGATCTATTTCTGGAGTGCCCCACCTGGAGAAGATGACCTTCAGGATGTGAGGATCCAGGGACCATTCGTGATGTCCCTGTGAAATTCTGCTCAGAGCATCTGCTAGTACATTGTCCATTCCTGGAAGGTGAACTGCTAGCAGGAAGTCTGAAGAGAACAGGCCAGAGACCACAGCTTCATGGCTTCTGTGCACAAGGCCGTAGACTGTGTGCCTCCCTGTTTGTTGATGTACCACATTGTGGTGGTATTGTCTGTTCTGACTTGGACCAACTTTGCCTTTGACTGAATCTGAGAATCTTCAAAGGGCTAGCACAACTGCCCTGAGTTCCAGGAGACTGATATGAAGGAGAGACTCCTGTGGAGACCAGACCCCTTGAGCTGTCTGGGCTCCCAGGTGGGCTCCCCAACCTAGGAGAGAAGCATCCGTAGTTAGAGCTACTGATAGGACTTGAGGGAGAAATGGAACCCCTTGTCTGAGGTTGTCCTGGTCCAGCCACCACTGGACAGCTTGGACCAGAGTCTGGGTCACTGGAATCAGTTTAGTGAAAGAGTCCTTTCTCTGTGACCAAAAGGACCTTAGGTGGAACTGAATGTCCCTCATCTGAAATCTGGCTCCCTGTACCACCACAGTGGAGGCTGCCATGTGGCCAAGGAGTTGGAGGAACTGTCTCGCTGGACGAGAAACCTGAGGTTGAAAAGAGGAAGCAAGATCTACTAGGGCATTCACCCTTGCCAGAGGAAGGAAAGCTTTTGCTTGGATAGTATCCAATTCTATCCATGTGAAGGTGAGAAGTTGTACTGGTTCGAGGACAGATTTTTGGAAGATTGAGAAGAAAACCCCAGAGAACTGAGCAAATTTTGGGTGGTTTGCAGTGCTGACGTGACCTGGTCTGATGACGGACCTATGATTAGCCAGTCATCCAGATATGGAAAAATGGTGATAACCTGTCTTCTGAGGTAAGCCACCACTACTGCAAGGCACTTTGTGAACACCCTTGGAGCTGATGTTAGGCCAAATGGCATGGCCCTGAACTGATAATGGCCTGAAGGCAACTTGAACCTGAGATATTTTCTGTGGGAGCATCTGACAGGGATATGGAAGTAGGCATTCTTGAGGTCCAGGGATGCTAGCCAATCCCCTGGCCTTAAAGAGGGAAGGATTATTCCCAGAGTTACTATTTTGAATTTGGGTTTTGAAATGTATTTGTTTAGATACCTTAGGTCCAGGATGGGTCGCCACTCCCCTGTTTTCTTTGGGGTAAGAAAGTACCTGGAGTACAGGCCTTTTCCCCTGTGTTGAGTAGGAACCTTCTCTACGGCTCTGAGGGCCGGGAGAGAGGAAACCTCTGCCTCTAGGGCAAGGGTTTCTGAGATTGATGCAGGTGGAAAAGACCTGGCCCTCCTTTTTGGGAACCTTTTGAAGCTGAGGGCCAGTCCCTGGCTTACTACTTCCAGGACCCATTTGTCTGAGGTCACAGACTTACAGGCCTGAAAGTAGTAAGCCAGCCTGCCTCCTACTGGGATTGGGGAGTCGACCCGGGCTGACACCTCAGAGTGTCTGCTTGGCAGAAGCCTTAGACTGGAAGGAGGAAGCAGCCCTGCTCATCCCCGTTCTGCCCCTCCCTCAGACAAAAAACCCTTTGTGGGAAAGGAGAGGAGGCCTGGGCTTGGTAAAAAGGACTGTGAAAGGGCCTGCCCCTCCCTCCGGACTGCTGCTTTTGTGGAGTGGCTTACCTTTCCTTGGCTTGTGCACTCCTGTAAGTGGTCCTGTATTCGTCCATTTTCTTCATGTATGCCTCTGTCTGCTCCCCAAACAGAGAGTTACGAACTACAGGAAAATCCATAGCCTTAGTCTGGGTATCCTGTGATAAGCTAGTACATCTAAGCCAAGCATGTCTTCTGAGAGACACAGATGTAGCCATGACTCTTGATGCCACATCACTGGAGTCCACAGCAGCGTGAAATTGTACTTTAGATGCCTCAGTTCCATCCGCAGCCACCTCCTCCAGCTCCTTGGCTAGCTGAGGGGAGGTCTGTTTGGCCAGTTCCAGAACAGTATCCCACCTGGACTTCTGGTACCTGGCTGTGTAAGTCATATAGTTTGCTTACCTGAGTCCCAAAGAGGATGCCAAATATTGTTTTTTGGTCATGGCATCAAGTTTCCTGAAGTCCTTGTCTGGGGGTGTGTGAAGCCAAAGGAATGTTACCCCTGTCACAGGATGCAGCCTGCACTACTCCAACATGGCTGCTATGAGTATAAAGGAACTCCGTACCTGAGCCTGGTAACATATACCTCCTGTCCATTCTTCTATCCACAGGTGGTAATGAGCTAGGAGTTTGTAAAATCTTTTCTTTCTGTTTCCCCAAGGAGTTAAGATAGACAATCTTTTGGACTCTGGGATGTCCACCATTTCCACAAAATCAGGTTCTTCTTCCTCTTCAGAAGCTTCAACCATAGGGAGCTGGAGGGTTTCAGCCATCTTATTGTAGAACGAGAAGTGTGAAGGGGACTAAGAAAGCCTGGGAGTGGAGACATTAGAGGGCCTGTCTGGGGAGATGTCCGGTTCAATGGGCACATCCAGACCCCCCCCCGATCGTCATATTTGTCTTCATCATTGGGATAGTCTTTGTCTCCTTCCCACTCCTCATAAAAAGCATCTGGATTGTAATCCGAAGGAGATGGATCCGACAGAACTGACCACCTAACCGGTGGTACTGGTTTGGACAGAACTGGGCTAAGCGACTGAACAATGCTAATCGCTTCGGCTATCTTGTCCGCGGTTGGAGTATGCGGTACTGGATCCGAACCAGCAGACTTTCATTTATTTTTTGACGGAACCGGCCCCTCAAAGTTGGCTCTCCTTTTGCCCGAGGAGGTATCGCCTTGGTCAGCAGGCACCTCCTCAGGTTCGGTCGCAACCGAACTGGGCTGGCCATCCTGATCTACAGACTTCTCGGGCTCCCTTTCCTTCAGCCTACTCAATCTTTTTTCTACAGTGGCTTTGGGAAAGTTTTTGCAAATTTGACTGTCTGACTTGAGGTGGTCAAATCCCAGACAATAAACACAGATGAGGTGGGGGTTGGCCTTGGCAAAGGCCTACCCACACTCAGTACAGTGTTGAAACCCAGTAGGACCAGTCTTCTTCTTGGGTTTCTCAGACATGGCCAACCTACTAAATTACCCTATAGCAGTTTTCAAGCCAGGTAATAAATAACCGATCGGTTACAAACCGTGTCACGGGTTTTGAAAAAGAACTTATGTCAGAATACAGCAAGACTTCATGTTGTTGGAAAGGGAGGACATGATAGAAACTTTCAAGTACCTTAAAGGCATAAACAGGGTTGGATTGGAGGGCATCTTCAATTTAAGAAAGGAGGGTACAACAAGGGGGCACAGCCCGAAACTGGTGGAAGGTAGATTTAAAAAGGAAATGAGGAGACACTTTTCCAGTGAAAGGGCAGTGACAGGGTGGAACAAGTTATCGGAGGAGGTAGTAGTGGTAAATATGGTAGCCAGTTTCAAAGGGGTAGTGGGACAAAGTGAAAAAGAAAATTAGAACAGGAGGAATCAGTACAGAGCAGGGGAAGGGGCACTGTGGGGGGTGGATGACTCCAGGAAGAGTAGGGAAGGGGGCAGCTCCAAAGAACCAAACTGAGCTGCACACTCGAGCAGACTTGCTAGACCATTATGGCCTTTTTCTGCTGGCAATTTCATATGTTCATATGGTATTGTTCACAGTCTAATAGCTGCATTTATACTCTCCCAGGTTGTACCTGTAAATAGGCATTTAAGTGTCTAGCGTACTTACCTGGTTAACACCTGGTTAGGAAAAAACAAATAAATAAATAAATCTCAGTGTTCCTGCTGGCTCACTGAGTGACCTACAGTATGTCAAGTCCCTTATGGGCCCCAGCTACACAAACTAGGGATGGGAGGGTCAACTGTGACCCAGTTCTGACTCTGATCTCTTTCCAAAACATTCTGATTTACTCTAGTTGCCCAAAACAGGTAACTCTTTCAATATAGAATCAGATTGAGGTCAGAAGCAGATCCAAACTGGGTCAAATGATAGATTTAGGTTGCCCCTACTTCCTCATTATCAGCCTTTTCTTTAAGTCCTTTCATTTTTAAAATAGTTATTTTATATATTTTCCCATCAGTTCCTCAATTTTAATAAGAATAAAGGTTCAGCCTGGCCCATTGGTGCTGAGGGTTGAGGCGCTGGATGCCACATCTTGCGCTATGCTGGCGACCCTTGTTAGGGAACAAGCACGGACCGCTAGGGGTCGGCAGAGGACGGAGAGGATCGAGCAGCCGGAGCACAGCTCTCCTCTCCTGGGGAAGGAGGAGTGGCACTCCTGCCAAATGACTGCCCCCAGGTGGAGGCTGGAAGGTAATGCGGGTCTGAGGATGCCAATGGAAGGGAGGGTGCTGCAGGACTTCCGCAGACATGTGCCCGCCTCCACACATGCACGTTGGACTGTGTGCACCCCAGCAGGGGAAATGGGGGAAAAATTGGGGGAAAATCCCTCCGGCTGCAGGATGATGGCCCGACCCTTTGCAGGCTCCGCACCCATACTGGGCTGGAAAGTTAAGTCCTGGTGATTCTGGAGTGATGGGGCTGAGAGGGTCAGTCAGAAGGGAGCAGCCAGAGATGACAGGAGCATAAAGTGTATACTGTACATAGCAAAAAAAAAAAGAATAAATTTCAAAAAAATTTTCATTATCAGGAAGGCTTCAGAATCGAGGCACTGGCAGAGCATAACCTGGCCAATACTCTGGACTAGGTCAAATCAAAGTTGAGTCACAGATGACTCGGACTTCCAGAGTCAAGCAGAGACAGGCCATTTTTACGGCTGTGTGGGCGGAGCTCCGCAGACATTATGCCATCATACCGTCGTTACAAGAGCACTGTGGAAGTACGTGACCAGACCGCTGCCTGGTGTGCTTCCACAGTGCTCTGTCAAATGTTCAGTGGTGCTGTTTATGCAGCCCTTCCCCTCCATGGGATGCATAAACACACCCCCTTCGCGTGGCACTACTTTTTCTTCCACAACTGCGGAAGTGACGGACGCCATGCCCAACATGGCAGTGCAGACTCAAACTGCACATGCATGAGTATTGCGCATTTCTGTTGGCTCTGCCATCTTGGGAATAGCAGATTCCAGTGGGGTGAGAGCTTCGAATATTCTTTCTCTCCCTTTTGCCACACTGTACAGCCGTATCGGCTCTGACCAGAGTTTGTTTTGGAGGTGGAAGGGTTGTGATATGACACAAAGTCAACCTTTCCATCCCTAATGGAAACTAGATAGGATAACAGCCCTGCTGTATGCAGATGTGCCTCAGTACTACTAGCTTAGATAAATAAACTCTAAATTAATGAAATTAACTGTAAACTTAAATAATAATCATAAACATAAATGAATCAAATCAGAAAGTATAGAATACCTTAATTCTTCTTTGGTGATTTCCCTTTAACATGAGAAAAAATAGGTAAAAGAAAATTATAATAATTGGTAAATAAAAACATTAATATCCAATAACTTAAAATAACAAAAAAGTGCTAAATATGAAAACAAAATATTAAGGACACTGCTAATGTTGATGCTTTGAAAATCAACCCAAAACTACCTTTCACAGAAACACAGAATGTGTCAGCAGAAAAGGTTCCCTAGGCTCATCTAGTCTGCCCAGTTATTCATCACCAACCCCCGTGTCCATGTTCTGGAATACAATGCATTAAAAATATGATCCAACTGATGGTAGCAAATCTGTGGATTCACCACTACACGTAACCTGCATGTGTGTACTATACCTGTTTAATCATATGCTGCTAAGCATTTATAGCATCCATGGAAGAAGACTGAGACTGCAACATGTTTTGAATGTACTGTATGTACGCTATATGTTATATAAAGATGTGGAAAGCAGACAGACAGATATATATATATATATATATATATATATATATAGATAGATAGATAGATAGATACAGAAAGATGGATAAAATAAATGCATATGTAAATATTGTAAAATATATATCTTATACTGGTGCGGTAGCGCCAGTATAGTTAGGGTTGCCCGACAAGTTCTATGTTAAACCCCTAACTTTGCAGCTTAGGAAAAATGTGTTGACATCTTGTTTAGCGTTTAATTATTTTGTGTAAATGTTTTACACTTCTAAATTTTTGTTTGTTCTTTCATATTGTTATGAAACTTATCATAAAAAATAATATGAAAAAAATAGCTAAAAAAATTGCTTTGGTGGCATTTGACTCCACCCCCAACATGCAGCAAAAGGGAAAAAGCAGTAGGGTTTTGGGTCTCTGGAGCCTTGGCAAATCTCTGGTGGGGTCTTCCTTTGGGTTGTCAACCCTAATGCTCCCTCCCACCCCTGAGCAAATAAGGTCAGATGTGATCTGTTTTTTCATTTTGTGAAGAAAGGTATAACAGATTTTGCTGGCAACATGTGGCGAGAAATATGTCTGTGCCTTTGAAGAGTGTATCACTATGAGACACTGGCTTGGAGATGTACCTTGTGCTTCAGACAGGAGGCTAGGGGCTTGGGGGGGGTAGCATTAGGATTGACAACCCCAAGGAAAACCCCAATACTGATTTGCCAATACTCCAGAGACCCCAAAATCCTAATGTTTTTCCTTTCGTTGCTTGGGGCATGGGGAGTTAAGAGTTAGAAATCCTAGCACCACATTTCCCTACTTTTGTGGCATTAACTTGAACTCTAATTGGTGTATTAACACTTTTTTTGCACAGAACATATATACAGTACTACATATACTGTAAATATATATATATATATATATATATACAGTATATACACACACTGTAAATATCTATCTATCTATATCGCAAAAAACTATGTTCTTGCATCATGGTTCCAACATCACAAAAGTAGAGAAATATTGCAAGGCAAGGCAAACTTTATTTATAAAGTGCCCTTTCCCATAGACTCAGAGTGATGTACATACATTTAAAACAATCAGCAATACATCACGAAACATGTCATAGCATAGCATCAAAAATAAAATTAACTATCTAACAGGTGAAACTACTTAAGACAAACTAACAACTAGCTGGGGAATGCCCGCTCAAATAAATTAGTTTTCAGAGCGGTTTTAAAGACCTACACCATGCGGGCAGAACAGAAGCTCCCTGGAATAGAATTCCACAACATGGGACCTGCCATTCCATTTTCTCTGTCCCCAGGTTATCTCAGGTGGGAAGGGGGGGAGCAAGCAAGCAAGCGCACATCAGAGGAGAGGAGGGGGCAGTCAGGAAGGTAAGGAACCAGAAGATCTTTCAAGTAGTTAGTTACTTAGGGCCTTGAACATTAACAAGCATATATGAAAGGTGATGTACCACTGCATAGGCAGCCAGTATAATGCATGCAGCACTGACGTGATGCGGCCCTCCAAGAAGATCCTTAAATCAGCAATGTGGTGTTAGGGTTTTTTTTAACCCTAACACCCACATCGTCCCTTAGCCTTGTAACTCAAAGTCAGTTAGAAGTCTAGGGCCAGATCATGCCCCACGGGTCTGCTGCTTCATGCAACAGGCCCTGAGCCATGCCCACAAGCCTGGTGCTTCACTACGGCCCAGAGCATCAGTCATAACTTTCTTTAGCTCTGTGCAAAGCACAACATCAGTCATAACTATTTTTGTACAGGGCCCGTAGGAGATCAGTTATAAGGTTCTTCACTCAGGGCCCTATCTATCACAAGATCAGTCATAACTGTTGGCCCTAAATGAAGCAAGAGATCAGTCATAACTTCCTTCACACAGGGTCCCAGACCTGTAGCTTGAACAGCGGATCCATGGAGCACAGCCCAAAACTGGTAGCTTGGCCTTGGGTCATAAGGCTAGGGGCTTAGGGGTGGTTGTTAGAGTTAGGACAAAAAACTTAACACCATATTTTCCTCCTTTTGTAGCTTTGGAACATAACAATGCAGTAACATAGTTTTTTTGTAATTAATTTCCTTAATTTTTGAAATCCAATTGGGAAAATGAAAAGAAAAGTGTGACTCTCACTGGGATTCAAATCTAGGACCTCAACAATCCTTGCCTTAGCTCTTAAGCTTTTGTGGGGAAGGTTATTGAGAAAGTTGTGGCTGCTCAACTGGATAACCATTTAACCATCCATAATTTATACAAATCTCTCCAATTGGGTTTTTGTAAGAGGCATGGTACAGAGAATGCTCTGGTTCAGGTGCTCAATGATCTCCTGATGGTGAGAGATCAGAGACACCATTCTATCTTGGTTCTCTTGGATCTGTCATCAGTTTTTGATACTGTGGATCATGGGGTCCTGATTGAATGCCTGAGATTCATCTGTGGGCTGTCGGGTACAGTCCTCAGATGGTTTTCATCTTTCCTTGCTGGGAGAATGCAGAGAGTGGTCTCGGGTTTGTTTTTATCTGGGGCTTTCTTTCTGCCTTGCGGGGTACTTCAGGGTTTGGTGCTGTCCTCCATGTTATTCGCAGTATACATGCTACCCCTCGGAGACATAGTAAGACAGTACGAGCTGAGATTTTATTGCTATGCTGATGATACCCAGCTCTACCTGTCTTTTGCGCCTGACCAGGTTGGTGCTATCTCGGTACTGAACAGCTGCCTCATAGAAATCCAAGATTGGATGAAATTCCAGCAGTCTAAAGTTGAACCCAGGAAAGACTGATGTTCTGGTTGTGGACCTGGGTCATAGGGTAGAGAGGTTGAGGACTGGGCTCCCTTCTGGTTTAGTCCTGGGGGAGGCCCAGATTCTCACCTCTGAACGGGTGCGTAACCTGGGAGTGGTGCTTGATGATGGTCTGACTCTTTGACATCAGGTATCAGCAGTCGTCAAGCTGGCCTTTTTCCATCTTAGGAACATTGCCAGGATTAGGCACCTTGTTCCATCCAGCGACCTGCCTGTTTTGGTCCATGCCTTTGTGACATCGTGCCTTGATTATTGCAACTCCCTTTACCTAGGGCTTCTTGGGGTTGATATCCGCCGCTTACAGCTAGTGCAGAATGCGGCAGCACATTTATTGACTGGGGCATCTAGAAGATCACATATTACCCTTGTGCTGCGCGCTCTGCACTGGCTGCCAATACAGTGGTGGATCACCTTTAAAGTAGGTCTACTGACTTACAAAGCCCTACACAGATTGGGTCCTGATTATTTGAAAGAACTCCTGGTTCCTTACAACCCTTTGCGACAGTTCCGCTCAGCTGATGAGGGGTTGCTCGAGATTCCGAGGGTTAATTTAAAGTCATCTGGTGTGCGTGTCTTTGGGTTTGCGGCACCTACCCTCTGGAATTCTCTGCCCTGTCAGCTCCAGGAGTGCAGGACGGTGGGGAGTTTTAAGCAGGCACTTAAGACTTTTTTATGGGGGAAGGCATTTCCTGTATTGTTCTGATTTTATATTGCATGTATTTGTACATGTGTTTTGTTTTATGAATACTGTACAGCGCTTTGAAATTTGAAAGGCGCTTAATCAAATAAATGTTATTATTATATTATTATTAAGCATCTGAGCTATGAGAGTCTCAGAAAATGAAGACTCCTGAATTTTCCCAATGAATCACACACATTCCTTTCTTATGAACATATATAAGAGATACTGGATACCTTGATGGAGCAAGGAATTATAAGACAGGTGAACTCTATCTATAATTCCACCATTTGGCCTGTATTAAAACCTACGGGAAAGTGGAGGCCCACTATTGACTAAGGAAAGTTAAACCAACAGGTACCTTTATCTTGCTGGCCCATAACATATTTGGACCAAAGTTTGGCCAAAGTTCAGGGTGCCAAATATTTCACTATCCTTGATATAGCAACCGGATTTTGGACATTAAGAGTAGACCCAAAATATCAATATACATTGGCTTTTGCCTTTAAAAGGAGACAATACACATGGAATAGGTTTTCTTTTGGGTACTTAAATTCACCAGCAGATTTCAATATCTTTCTGCACAAGGCCATGCCAGATGCTGAAAGCAGAGGAAATCTGGTTTATGTGGATGACGTACTAATCAAAAGCAACACTTTAAAGGAACACCTAGCTGAAGTAACCTATGTGTTAAACCAGCTGAAAGCCGCTGGTGCCAACTTGTCCTTATTAAAGGGGCAATGGTTCAAAAAGAAGGTAGACTATCTTGGGCATGAAGTTGGTCCTGATGGGCTATGCCCTCAGCATACCAAAGATGAGGCAGTCCAGAAAATTGGCCCACCTAAAACTTTAAAAGAGTTATGCAGCTTCCTAGGAATCTGAAACTACTCAAGACAGTTTATCTAGGACTATGCAGGAAAAAGGTAAAAGGGCACTCAAAAATTCAGTGACCAGACAAAACAGGAAATGACCTAGCAGATGCTCTGGCTAGGGAGGGTGCTTTAAGTGGAGAAGAATGGAACTTTGTTCCTCCTGTCTGAGCTAATGAGGATGTGGTTACCCATAAGCAAAAGCAACAGGAACAGGAAAATAAGGTTTTACACTTCATTAGTAAGAAACCTGACTCTGATTTCGTGAAAATGCAACAAGAGGATGAAGTGGTCAGAAAGTTTTATCGTTTCATCAAGGATCCCACTGAAAACATGATTTCTGACAATGACCTACAAGATAGCCAGGACCTGAGAGCCATGTATAACCAAAAGGATAAATTCCAATTAAGGAATGATCTCCTGGTAAGAGTTGGTAAAAAACCATACAAGGTCCAATGGGTGGTCCCTTTAGGCCACAGGGGAATTTTGTTACGGCATGCTCATGATGAACCATCAGGAGCTCATGGGGGGATAGGAGAACTTATGAAACCTTAAAAGAGACAGCCTACTAGACATACATGTACAACAATGTTACTGAGTATGTACAAGGGTGTATAACCTGGTGCAAGTTCCATCCAGCTACTCCCAGACTTAGAGCACCACTACAGTCAAAAGGAATCACTATGCCTTAGTCAGACATCCAGATTGACTGGATTGGTCCTGTTACTAGATCTTTAAGAGGTAACTGATACCTTTTGACAGTCACTTGTCTGTTCACCAAATGGGTTGAGTGTATACCTGCTCCAAATAACACAGCTGAAACCTCTGCTTTTTTATTAATAAACAATGTGTTTAGTCGATGGGGATTACCATTAAGAGTAGAATCTGATAGAGGTCCTCATTTCATAGGAGAGGTGATAGAGAACATGTGGAAAATTCTAGGGGTACAGAGGAAACTACATCTGTCCCACCATCCACAATCATCTGGACAGGTGGAACACACTAGTCAAACAATTGTGTATATACTGAAGAAATATATCAGTTCTTCAGGAAAAGATTGGGATGTAAAGTTACCACTAATATTAATGGCCATACGGGCTACTCCTAATAAGTCTACAGGTGTATCTCCTTTTGAAATGATGACAGGAAGACAGATGGTTTTACTTCTACATCTCCTATATGGTACAGGAAATGTTAACTCAGCACATGCCACTACAGCACATGAATATGTAACCCATTTAAAACAGCATTTGCAAGAAACCTTTGCATTTGCCCAAAAGAACTAAGAGAAAGGCACAGAGGCTTCTAAGTCATATTATGACAGGAAAACTAATCCAAAAGAGTATCAAAATGGTGATAAAGTGTTTTACTTTAACTACAGTAGGGATAAAGCCAAGGAAAAAAAGTTTCTTCCAAGTTGGCAAGGACCCTTTGTGATCACTGACAAAATCTCACCTGTAGCATACCAAATTGAACTAAAACAGAAAAACACTGGAGAGGCAGTACCTTAAATGTGTTCATATTAATCAGTTGAGGCAATATCTTGAACGCAATAAAACACTGGAAAATATTCTGAATGAATCTATGAGAGGTGATCAGGAATTAGTCTAGTTAAAATGTTAATTGTAACATTGATCTTTAAAACTAATGAACAAAGAGAATTTGTTGTATTTGTATAATGTTCAAAACAAAGTAAAAGATTGTTACCTCATACCTTGCATCACTAGGGTTCCCATATGGTGAAGATGGCGGCAGCCAGGCTGGGCTAGCCGTCTGTCTCTGGTTGTACTCTCTGCTTTTGGTAGCATTGTCTGCCGATTTCGTTCGCTACCTATGTTTACATATTTTAATTTTTTTATTCATTTTATGTTCTGCGATTTTAATCATACTGTTAATGCCTTGTGTGACCCGCGAATTACGACATAGCTCCGCTGACCTGTTTTTGAAATTTTCAGAGTGTTTTGTGGGCCTCACGGGTTCAAACTAAGCTGGGTGAAGTAGCGGTGGATGTTTTTGGTCCCTGATTTAGGGGAAATACTGTGAGAACTGTTTGCGGGCCGTTCGTGTCTTTGCCTGACACATTTCTGGGCCTGGATTATATTCTAGACTCCCCCAGTCTACCCGTCCCCGGCAGTAACCTCGTATTTTGCTGGGTTTTGGATGACTTGAATCAGGGGACTGCTGTTGAGACTTCCAGCCCCTGGCCTAGTAGTGCTGTCTATTGCACTGGGTCTAATTATTTGACTGAGGTCCCTGTAATATATTTCTCGAAGTGTTTTGTGCCCGTTACTAAGAGGATTAACCAGGATTTGTCGGTTCTGAGTATACACTTGGACAGAATGGTTTTGTATTTCCTTGGCTGATTTTTGCACTTCGTTTATTATGGATTTTCTATTTGGGCTTGATCAACCTCGACCAGTTTATTGTTGGAATCATGGGCTCCTTGAGGGATCTCGGGGGTTTCTGGCACACACAGGGTTGGGGAGTAGGGCCGGTTGGAGGATTGGTTCTTCGTTCCCCTTCCCTAAATTTTTGGGGTGGTCAACTGGAGGGCTGGCATGTTCCATAGTTGTAGTGATGTGCCACTGACTCTTTGAGTTATTCTCCCTCGTAAACAGTTGAAGGAACTGGCCGTTGGTGGATCTTTCGTTTTGGAAATTTGAGGCTGAAGACTGGGATTTGCTGAGTTCTTGACCCTTTGGATATCTGATTTGGTATAATGAACCTTGTGATTGACTTATTGAAAGCTGTGTGTTGGACGTCTACTGCTACCCTGAATTTCTTCGGACAGCAAGTACTTTTAATCTGTGTGTACTGTCAGCCTGAACTTCTGTTGTTATGCCCTTTTTTATATCTGTGGAAATTACTCAAGCAGTGAGAGTGCTAAGCAAATATCTGTAATTTCACCCTCATATTGATAATTGTGAGAGATTTATCTGGAGGGTGTTTTTTAAATTATTTCCTTATATTTACTTTTAGCTTGTTTGGTTTATAATTTTTATATTTGATGTGTATTTATTTGTTGATTAAATATCTGTAAAATCATCCCCCACTGACATTTGTGAGAGATTTCTTTGGACGGTGATTTCTCAGATTAGATTATTTTTCTTTTAGTTTGTTATTGATAGTAGCACCAGGAAGTGAGAGGCATGGGTGCTTTAAAACTGGTTTATTTTATATATTTTGTCCCCCAGGTAGTGAGAGGACCTGTGGGCTGAATACAGGTTGTGTTAGGAGGTTAGGTTTTTATATTTTAAGTTATTTAATTTAGTTATTTGTTATTTCTTGTAGTAGGTATAGATTATTTAGTTGGGGGGGCGGGAGGAGAAGTTTAAGATAGGCTGAAATTTTTGGGGTATTACATTACTGTTTTTAGATTGTGTAGTTAGATTTAGATTGTATTGTTAGGTTGTGAGCCTGGGATATGTGTCAGCTTGTTATCCCCCCGGTCGTGTGCTATTTAGCCTCTGCTCTCCATGCCCTCTGCCCTTTTTGCCCCCCTCCACTAGTTTTTTCCATCTATCAATGTTGTCGGGCTTTGGGTATTGCCCGTAGGAGGGGGAGGGGGTGGGAGGCATGAACAGTGGAGGCTGGAAGAGCGGGATGCTCTCATCAGGGTGGTTAAGCCCAGAAGACGCCCTGGGGCGAAGTGGAGCTTGGAGCGTGGGCCATCTTGTTTGGTCCCCATACCCAAGGGCACCATTGTTGGTGATGGCAGGTGGTCGGGGCAGCCCAGGAGTTCTGTCCAATCCGGGCGTTGTTGTGCAATGCCAGATCTGTCAGGAACAAGACCGCAGTGATTTCCGATCTTGTTGGGTCAACAGATCTGGCTCGTATCACTGAAACCTGGATGGATGATAATGCGGGCCCAATACTTGAGGCCGCAATTCCAGCCGGGTATATGGTGATACACCACCCGAGGTTGGGGGTGGTTGCGGTCTGTTTCAAGATCAAATTGGAACTCATTAGTGTTCCAGTTGAGGAGGCCAGTTCATTTGAATGTGCTGTAGTAGCAGGTGCGGGCTATAGAATTGCTCTCATCTACTGTCCACCCGGAGATGGGAAGCAATTCCTTAAGGAATTAGCGGACTTCACCGTCGATATGGCATTTGAGACGCCCAGGCTGATGGTCCTGGGTGACTTTAATGCTTGGATCGAAGATGAACTCTCTCAATCTGGACATTTCTTCCAGTTGACGAATTCATTGGGCCTGACACAGGTTGTTACCACTGCTACTCATAAGTGTGGCCATTCTCTTGCTCTGGTCTTCCTCCTGGGGATCGAGGCCTCTGATGTGGGGGTGGAACCAGTTGGTTGGTCTAATCACTATACTGTGAGATTCAATTTTGGCACCCCCTGTAGGCTGACCCCTGTGGAGATGGTCAAGTACCGACCTTTACGGAATATTACTTCCGATGGCCTTGCTGCAGTACTTGACCTATCACAATTTCCTGTGCATTGCAGGGATCTGGAGGCCTTGGTTTTGGCTTATAACAGTGCCATTACCTCTGCCCTGGATTCTATTGCTCCAGTTCGTGTGCATCCTCTCTCCCTTCGACCTCGGGCTCCGTGGTTTGATGGAGTCTTGAGGGAGTTGCGGTGACTAGGACGCAGGTTAGAACGCTGTTGGCGGAAATCTGGCTTACTGTATATGCCGACCATCTTAGACTATTAGAACATTATCGGTTCTATCAGTCAGAAATTTCTTGTAAGAAGGCAGAGTTCCTGTCCGGGGAAATTTCTGCCACTCAGAAATGACCAGCTCAGCTTTTCAGAACAGTGGACAGGTTGTGCAACCCAGCCTGTATGCAGCTCCGAAGAGCCTTTTCACAATTACAGTGTGATGAGCTTGCTCGGTTCTTTGCTGATAAGGTGGCTGACATTAGGTCGGAGATCCACTTGACACATTCTATGTGAGTTGTTGGTGATCAGGACTTGGTCACTATCCCTCCATTTTCCTAGAGTACCTTCGACCGTCCGGAAATCGTGGATGTTATGCGGATTGTCCAGGGGATGCGCCCTACATGCTGTAGTTTAGACCCGGGCCCTACATCCCTGACTATGGGTTGTGGTGATTCTATCGGCCTGGTTCTGGCACAGATAGTCTGGTGTTTCCTCAACTCGGGTGAATATCCCTGCTCCTTGAAAGAGGCAGTGGTGACACCTTTGTTGAAGGAAGCCTCTCTGGACCCAGACTCTCTTGCAAACTACAGGCCTATCTCGAATCTCCCCTTTGCGGGGAAGTTGATCGAGAAAGTAGTGGTGGCTAAACTGGAGAACCATCTGACCATCCATAGCATCTACGAACCTCTCCAATCAAGTTTTCGAAAGAGGCATAGTACCGAGACTGCGCTGGTTCGGGTGCTCAATGATCTCCTGATGGCGAGAGACCAGAGAAAGCAGTCCATTTTGGTACTTTTAGATCTGTCATCAGCTTTTGACACCGTTGACCATGGGGTTCTGCTTGAGCGCCTGAGATTTATCTGTGGTCTTTCTGGCCTGGTCCACAGATGGTTTACCTCTTACCTCACCAGAAGAACTCAGAGGGTAGTGTCAGGTTTTTTTTCCTCTGATCCTATCTCTCTGTCTTGTGGGGTTCCTCAGTGCTCAGTATTGTCCCCCATGTTGTTTGCGGTGTACATGCTTCCCCTCAGAGACATTGTGAGACAGTATGGGCTGAGGTTTCATTGTTATGCCGATGATACCCAGCTATACCTGTCTTTGGCCCCCAACCAGGAAGGAACAGTCTTGCTATTTAAGAACTGCCTCAAGGAAATCCAGGAATGGATGAGGTTCAGTTGGTTGAAGTTGAATTCTGGGAAGACGGAGGTGATGGTTTTGGATCCTGATCGCTGGATAGGGGGGCTTGAGGCAGGCTCCCCATTAGGATTGTTTCTTGGGGGCGCTAAGCTTCAGGTGTCTGAAAAGGTGCGAGACCTAGGGGTGATGCTGGATGCGGGGTTGACACTTCGGACTCAGGTGTCAGCTGTTAAGTCATCTTTCTACCACCTGAGAAACATTGCTAGGATCAAGCACCTTGTTCCGTCCAGTGATCTGCCTACACTAATCCATGCCTTTGTGACCTCACGTCTAGATTACTGCAACTTGCTGTACTTTGGGCTTCCGGGGGTTGATATCCACTGCTTGCAGCTGGTTCAGAATTCTGCAGCCCGGTTGTTGATGGGGACTCCTAGATCTTCCCATATCACACCGGTGTTGCGGGAACTGCACTGGCTGCCAGTTCAGTGGTGGATCACCTTCAAAGTTGGATTAAAGCCCTACACAAACTGGGCCCTGACTACCTGAAAGAGCTCCTGATTCCTTAACACCCTGTGAGACCACTCCGCTCGGCCGACGAGGGGTTGCTAGAGATTCCGAGGGTGACTCTAAAATCTGCTGGGGTCCATGCTTTTATGTTCACGGTCCCGTCCCTCTGGAATTCTCTACCCCGTTGGATTAGGGAGTGCACGACCGTGGGGAGCTTTAAACAGGCCCTAAAATCATTTCTTTGGGTTAAAGCACATGGTAGTGATGATTTCTGTTCTGTACTGTACATTTTATGATGATTCTAATTTTATTGTGTTAATTGTTTTACTGTACTGCCCCTTGATACTTGAAAGGAGCATAATAAATAAAGTATTATTATTATTAAAGTATTATTAATAAAGTATTATTTAGAAACTGTACATAGTTGTAATCATGTTTAATCATGTTTGTTCATGTAGTACTGTACATATTTCTATGTCAAAAGGTACATCTCCAATGATATCATCTAGTGATGTCACACCCGATGATGTCATATGTGATGATGTCATATGCTGATGATGTCACAAGTTACCACATGATGATGCAACTTTGTGTTTTATATTTCAATTTCCCTGAGATGCTTAAACTATATACCCATATAAGGTAGGATTATATTTTTGAATTACAAAATGCATTTTTGGGTGCATTTTTAATTCAAAAGGGGGAAAATGTAGAAACAAAACTAATTTGATTAAAAATATTTTATTATATTATTATCCTATTCTTTAATTATTAATTGCTATTCCGTATTCTTATATTGGTTTAATTATTAAGTACTATAAATGTTTCTGGTTAAATTAATACCTAAGTGAACTCTAAAACAAGGACAAGGCTGCTTAAGTCTTAAATACTCAAATAGAGGAATGATGCCATGAACAAAAAGAGGATACAGCACACGAGACAACTTCAGAAAAAAACATTTTCCAGTGGTTTCTCTGTATAAATTGAGAGCTTTCCCTACTGGCCTCTCTTCCAAGGGCTGGCAGAAGAGCTGAAGCTGAGATTAAGAGATTATTGCCATGGAAACGTGACGTGATATATGAACATGTTTTCTGGTGCCAGCCAGCTCCTGATACACCAGAAGTTTAAAATAGATTGAAATACCTTAGTCTTATGAAATTAAGACTTTTATTCATAGAAAAGGGGTTTAAAATGCTACAAAGTCCAAATTCACAGATTTAATAAGAAATGTATGGATCTTTAAAGTGGCTGAATTTCAAAGCTGCAAGAGCTTTGGAATGCTTGTTAGTTACAGAATTCTGTAGCACCAGAATTGTTAGAAATAAAAACACCAGTTTGGCGTCAAAAGCAAGTCAACCTTACAACCTTTCTAATGATGCAAGTCTTGATTGATTACCAAACAGCGGCACCTAGTCACTTTGCTGTAAAGCATTCTTTAGTGAGCCCCAAATTGCCTGATGTCATGCCTCATTAGACACAGACAAAGAGAAACCTTTTTTCAGAAAGAAGTTTCTTATGTTATAGACTGCATAAAAATGGCAGATAAGCAAGACCTATATCCTTTTGAAGAGGAAAAAATGTACTTTTGAAATCTGTAAATACATTTTTAGATATCTATAAAATAAAAAGTTTTATAAGGTTTTTATAAATCCAAGATTTTATATTAGAATTAACACCATTATGTTTGGTCTTAAATTAATCCTAATTTTGAGCTACATCTAAAGATATAGGTTTTAAGTGTGTGCCAAAGTGCACATACATGCAAGAAAGGAAAATAGTTGTATACAAAAAAAACATTGTTTTGGACTAAAGTCATTTCTAAAAAAATGATTTCTGGGAGGTGATAATTGTCATCATACGTCATCTCCAAGGACCAATCAGAGTCTGGTGATGATGTCATCTGATGGAGGAACATATAGGGGCATGTCCATACTAAATGAGTACATTTCCATCACATGCACTTTAACACTCAGCAACTCTGCAAAGAGTATTAAAATATATTTTAAAACTGCACTACTGTCTACTACAGAAGTTAGTGGGATAACATAAATAACTTCAGCCACCTAATACTTCTGAAAAAATGTTTTTCTTTAAGACTTACAGATTTGTCCCCTGATTTCTGCATTGGCTAGGTGAGACATTTCAAGACACCACATGCTGTATGCTTTCCTTCTACCTACCAAAATGCGTTGCTGAAAAAATAAGTCTCCCCTGTGCATTTTCCATAAAGGGCCCTGAAACATCACCATGTCTGTGTACCTTTATATATTTCTATTTTTTTCCAGAATGAGTTAAAAAGTGACAATCTCGTATGTAACCTTCTCTGTCCCCCTAGGTTACATACGGGATTGATTGGTATAAATGTGAAACTGTGCATGAATCCGGGCACTAGATGCCAATAGCTGAAGGAGACTCAGTTAGTTTGCTGTTCTGGCTGAAAAAACATTTCAAAACTGCGGAGATCTGCCCCTTGGCTGCCTTTAAAAGTAGAGCTGGGCTATCTGTCTCTGTCCCACCCCTATCTACGATGTAACAGCTGCTTCAAACAACATGAAGTCTTGCTATATTCTGACATATGCAGTGAGTCCCAACCTTCTGCTCAGTTCATTTTGTCGGTTAAAGTATTGTTTTTCTCAGTTTTCGACCGAATTTAAACCGCAACCGGTTGGTTCAGGCACTGTCTGTGGTATTTGTGAGTACTAGATAGGTTTTACATTAATTTTCTTCTGTGTGGAACTTGTAAATGGTTTATCGGTTTGGTTTGAACCGATCAGGTTGTTTAAACTATCTTAATCTGTGATTTAGAGTGTGGTTACCGGTTCTTATCGGTTCTAAAAAAGACGGACTTTATTACAGTTTTTTCCACGACCCATGACACAGTTGGGAAGCGATAAGAGGGTCTTACCTGGTGGATTGCCATAAACGGGTAAGTTTGGTTAGGACTGGCACTATGTCTGAGAAACCCAAAAGAAAAACCCGGGCCCACTGGGTTTCAACACTGTGTGTGGGGAAGTCTTTGCCAAAGCTGACCCCCACACCACCTGTGTTTATTGTCTGGGGTTTGACCACCTCAATGCAGACTGTCAGATTTGTAAAAATTTTCCTGCAGCTATCCTGGAAAAGAGAGTTGGTAGGCTCAGGGAAAGGGAGGCCAGAAAGTCCGCTGAACTGGATGGCCAGCCCGGTTCAGTTCCAACCGAACCAGAGGGAGTGCCCTCTGACCAGGGCGAGACTTCCTCGGGCAAAGGGGATCCGACTCTGAGGAGTCGGTTCCAGCAAAAAGGACTAGGAAATCAGCTGGTGTGGAGCCAAAACTTTCCTCTCCATCCGCTGAAGAACTAGCCAAAGCGATTAAAATTGTCCAGTTGCTTTCCCTGGTTCCAACTGAACTGAACCCATCAGGTAAGCGCCCGGTTCGGCCGGTTCCACCGGTTCAAGAGTATGAATTAGAGGAATATTATGAACCGGAGGAGGGGGAAGAGGAGTATGAGGAGAGTGAATGTGGATTTGAAAGTCTGGATGTGCCCACTGACCCGGACATCTCCCCAGACAGACCTTCAGGAGTGTCTCCTCCTAGGCTTTCTGAGTCCCCTTCTCATTTTATGTTTTATAAAAAAGTGGCTGAAACCCTCCAGCTCCCTATGGAGGAAGCTGTGGATGATCAAGAGGCGCCTGACTATGTGGAAATGATGGATATCCCAGAGTCTAGGAGACTGTCTATTCCCTTGCATAAATCTTTTGGGAAACAGACATTTAAAATTCTAAAAACTCCTCACACTATACCTCCTGAGGATAAGAGAATGGACAAGAGGTACACATTGTCAGGCTCTGATACGGAGTTTCTTTCACAACAATGCAGCCATGTTGGGGTAGTGCAGGCTGCAGCCTGTGACAAGGCAAATATTCCCTTGGCTTCACACCCCCCGGACAAGGACTCCAGGAGGATTGAGGCCATGGCAAAGAAACAGTACGTGGCAGCATCCTTGGGACTCAGACAGGCGAACTTATATGGCTTATGCTGCTAGATATCAGAAATCCAGATGGGATACTGTAATGGCTCTAGCAAAACAGGTCCCTGGCCAGCTTGCCAAGGAGCTGGAGCAGGTGGCTGCTGATGGTATTGAGGCATCCAAGGTGCAATTCCATGCTGCAGTGGACTCAAATGATGTGTCATCAAGAGTCATGGCTACAGCTGTGGCACTTCACAGAATGGCTTGGCTCAGATGTACTAGCCTGTCACAGGATACCTAGACTAAGGCCATGGATTTTCCTGTTGTGGGTAATTCCCTGTTTGGGGGAGCAGACAGAGAATTACATGAAGAAAATGGATGAGTATAAGACCACCTATAGGAGTGCACAGGCCAAGGAAAGGCAGGCCACTCCTCAAAGGCAGCTTCCCAGGGGCAGGAGCAGGCCTTTTCATAGGCCTTTTTACCAAGCCCAGGCCTCCTCTTCTGGTTATGCCCAGAGGGGGTTCTTTAGAGGGAGAGGCAGACGGGGGTACAAGCAGGCCTGCTTCCACCCCTCAGCCCAAAGCCCCTGCCAAGCAGGCACCCTGATGGGGTTGCCAGGGCCAATTCTCAGCTACCTGTAGGGGGCAAGCTGGCTTACTTTGTCCAGGACTGGGAGTCTCTGACATCAGACAAGTGGGTCCTGGAAGTAGTAAGCCAGGGACTGGTTCTCAGCTTCAAAAAGTTTCCAAAGATGAGAACCAGATCCTTTCCACCTGCAAATCCACCAGAGGCACTTGCCCTAGAGGCAGAGGTCTCTTCCCTCCTGGCTCTCAGAGCTGTGGAAGGGTTCCACCCCTACACCAGGGCAAGGGTTGTACTCCAGGTACTTCTTACCCCAAAAAGACAGGAGAATGGCGGCCCATCCTGGATCTCAGATACTTAAACAAGCACCTTTTAAAACCAAAATTCAAAATGGTGACTCTGGGAATTATTCTACCCTCTCTAAGGCCAGGGGACTGGCTAGTGTCCCTGGACCTCAAGGATGCCTACTTCCATATTCTCATCAGAAGCTCCCATCGAAAGTACCTCAGGTTCGAGCTGCCCTCAGGCCATTACCAGTTCAGAGCAATGCCCTTTGGCCTCATCTCTGCTCCAAGGGTATTCACAAAATGCCTAGCAGTAGCAGTTGCTTCTCTAAGAAGGCAAAAAATTGCCATCTTCCCTTACCTGGACAACTGGCTTATAGTAGGCCAGTCCCCAGACCAAGTCAAGTTACACCTACAGATAACTCAGCAACTGCTCACCTCTCTAGGTTTCCTTCTGAATCTTTCAAAGTCAGTTCTAGAGCCTGTCCAGCTCCTCACCTTCATAGACGCAGAGCTGAACACAGAGAAAGCCAGAGCCTTCCTTCCTTTGGACAGGGCAAGGACCCTGGTCTCTCTGGCCTCCTCATTCACCCTGCAGGTGTCTCGACCAGCAAGGCATTTTCTACAGCTCCTGGGGCACATGGCTGCTTCTACAGCAGTAGTGCAAGGAGCAAGATTTCAGATGAGGGACATTCAGTTCCATTTGAGAGCCTTTTGGTCTCAAAGGAAAGACCCTCTAACCAAATTGATCCCAGTGTCTCGAACCCTGATCCAGGCCCTACAGTGGTGGCAGGATCAGAGCAATCTGAGACAAGGGGTTCCTTTTGTCACTCAGTCTCACTCCTTAATCCTTACTATAGATGCATCCATCTTGGGGTGGGGAGCTCACATGGGCGACCTCACTACCCGGGGTTGTGGTCCCCTCAAGAATCTCTGCTCCACATCAATCTGTTGGAACTCAGAGCAGTTTTTCTAGCACTTCAAGCTTTTTCTAAATCTGTTCAGAACAAAGTTGTACAGGTCAGAACAGACACCACCACCACAATGTGGTACATCAACAAAGCAAGGGCACTTTGGTCCCACGCCTTGTGCAATCAAGCAATGAAGTTGTGGTCTCTGGCTTACTCCCTGAACACCTTCCTTTACGGCAGTTCACCTCCCAGGCAAGGATAATGTCCTGGCAGATGCTCTCAGCAGGATTTCCCAGGGCCATCACGAATGGTCACTGGACCCCATGGTCTTGGAGGTGATATCTGCCAGATGGGGCACCCCGCAGATAGATCTTTTTGCAGCCCCAGACAATCACCAACTTCTCCTTTTTTGCTGCAGGCCCCCAGTGTTGGGCTCAGTCCCTCTGGATGCCTTAGTTTTCAATTGGGAAGGGAAGTTTCTCTATGCTTCCCCCTTCCCTCTCCTGTTCAAAGTGCTAGTCAAAATCAGATCTCAACCCTGCAAGATGATCCTGATTGCTCCAGATTGGGCCAGACAACCCTGGTATCCACTCCTACTGTCCTTAGCAGTCCATCTTCCCCTGTGTCTTCCCAGGAATCACAACCTGTTAACCTGTGCTCAGGGGAAGGTTTGGTACCCGAACCTCAAATCTCTCAATCTCAAGGCCTGGCTCTTGAAGAGTTAGTTTTTGCTGATTTACACCTCTCCCAAGGTGTAATGGATATCCTGAAGGCTTCTAGAAAACCTTCCACCAGGTCTACTTATAATTCCAAATGGAAGAGGTTTTCCATATGGTGCTCTGGAAAGCATATTTCTCCAGAATCTGCTGATTTACCCACAGTCCTGGATTGTATGGTCCACTTAAATACCTTGGGCCTGAGACTAGCTACCCTAAAAGTGCATCTGGCAGCTGTGTCTGCTTTTATTTCAGCAGGTAAGTCCTCTTCTCTGTCAGTTCACCATGTATTCTCCAAGTTTTTCAAGGGATTGCTTCACACCAACCCTCCATTCAGGGATCCTGCCCCCACCTAAAATCTTAATGTTTGCATTGCTCAGCTTATGCAACCCCCCTTTGAGCCTTTGTCTTCAGCAGAGCTTAAGTACTTGACTTGGAAGACTGTGTTTCTGGTAGCCATCACTTCTGCCAGACGCATAAGTGAATTACAAGCTTTGTCAGTGGAGCCTGATTTTATCTCCTTTCATAGAGATAAGGTGGTCCTTAGGACTAACAGGAAGTTCTTGCCTAAGGTGGTTTAGATTTCCACCTTAATCAATCTATATCTCTTCCAGTGTACTTCACTGACCATTCCTCCTCTGGCGAGAGGAGGCTACACAACTTAGATGTGAAGAGAGCCCTTAGTTACTACATAGAGCATACCAAGGGTCACAGGTTTGACTCCCTCCAACTGTTCCTCACTTATGGTGAGGTTGGTAAAGGGAAACCTGCCACTAAACGATCCATTGCCAGATGGATTGTCTCTTGTATCCAATTTTGCTATGAAAAACTGGGTAAGGTTCCTCCCTCAGACCTGAGGGCTCACTCTACCAGAGGTACAGCTGCTTCCCTGGCTGCTGCCAGCGACATCCCTATTCTAGAGATATGTCAAGCAGCTACCTGGAAAACAGTTCACACTTTTACCAAGCATTACTCCCTGGACATCCAGGCTAGGAGTGATGCTCGGTTTAACACAAGCTGTGCTTCAGACCTATTTCCTAAGTAGGTTCTGTCCCCTCCATGGAGGTACTGCTCTATAGTTCTGCATATGTCAGAATATAGCAAGACTTCATGTTGTTTGAAGAAAAAATTACTCACCTTAGTAATGTTGTTTCTTCTAATGGAGTCTTGCTATATTATGACCTCCCCACCTGCCCTCTCAGAACCTCTGTTTTTGGGATGTGGGTGGGCAGTGCAGTGTTGGCACTTAGTAGGTGCCCACCTTGTTGTTTTTCACCCCTCCTTTCTTGGGGTGACTTGGTGTTGTGTTTTTCATTTTTTGGGTCTCCTGACTTGAGTCTTTGTTTTGGGACCAAAAAATGTGTTCTTATGTTTAGTAGCCAGTTGGCTAGTGTAGGTTTACAGCTTCCACACAGGACCTCAGTGAGTTTGCTCATAAAGATCTGGCGGTTTGAGTTTGAAGAACAACAGACAGAGTTTCAACCGAGCTCGAGCTCAGCGTTCCATGCCTGGCATGGAAAGTTAACTCTTTCACCTCCGGAGCAGTTCGAAGGTTGGGACTCACTGCATATGTCAGAATATAGCAAGACTCCATTAGAAGAAACAACATTACTAAGGTGCGTAATTTTTTCTTATCATGCAGAGGAGTGTGACTTTTTTTCACAGTGCCATTGGCTTATTTCTAGCCAATCATAACACCACGTTAAGTCCTTTAAACTTTGTTTTGCCTGTGGATCAGTCAATTTTCTTCCCAAACACCAAATGAGAACATTCTCTGTCTCCTCCAAATTTGCCGTTACAAACGTGTGACTGTTACAAACAGGAATCTGGAAACTGGTCAGAAATGTAAGCAGACATGAATGGGGCTACATAGCAGTAAAATAATGATTTTTTTTATACTATCTGTTATAAATCTGACTGCATTTTGTTGCTGGATTTAAAATGAGAATATCCTGTGCACAGACTGGCATTCAGTAAGGTCTCTGGGGACAGAGAAAAGGTCAATCATGTTTGTAACAAGGGACAGAGTTAATACATTTGTCCCTGTTACAACAGGATTTCACTACTGGACATGGTTAGTTATGTTAAATAAAGTTTGAATTTATAATGTATTTTACTGGGGTTCACGACTGCTGTTTAAATATATCCATATATGTCTGAAAATGGCAAGTATTTGACATATTGTTCAAGGTTATCTATTTTGTGGCTCTAATAACTGCCTTCTGTGTGCCAGACATGCTGTGAATTTCATAATTTTGTAAGGCTGTGTAATTCACTGTGGATGTATGACTTTTGCAGGCTTCCAAACATCTTTTTTTAGTGGTCTTATGGTACTGCCCTGATTGTAACAGGGACAGAGGTGGCATACTAATGTTTGTAACGGGGACCTCCTAAAAATCTCTGTCCCAATTACAAACTAGACTTTTGGTCTACCTTATTTTTTAATTACGATTATTAAGAGACTTAATGAGATTTTTGTTTGCTTTTAGTGTACATTTGTTTGGGGGGGGGTGTAACAAATGAGTTTTGTTTTAAAATGGCCTTTCACATGCTTTGGGGGGGGGCGTCTGCCAGCTCATCTGAAAGTAAATTATTTCTGGAATGTTAGCTGCAAAGGTTGGGATTAAAATATAAATGTACAGGGTGCTGTAGTCATTTACTGATGCATTTTAAATGAAAAAGCATGGAATCCAAAACAGTATTTTCAAAAGATGTCCTAACAGCCCACAACCAAGTTCAATCATGTTTATAACAGGGACCCCAGGAAACCAGCAGTCCCTGTTACAAACGAGACTTCTGGTGGTGCCTTATTTTTCATTGTTATTATTAAGAGATGTTACATCCTTTTTAGTTTGATTTAAGTGAGCATTTGTTTGGGGGGTGTAATAAAGAATTTTTATTTTAAAATGGCCACTGACATGCTTTGGGGGGGGGGAGGTGCTGCCAGCTCATCCAAAAGTAACTTAGAAATGGAATGTTTGCTGCAAAGTTTGAGATTAAAATATAAAAGTATTGGGTGCTGTAGTCATTTACTGATGCATTTAAAGTGAAAAAAGCCTGTAATCTGTTTTAGCATTTTCAAAAGTTGTCCTAACAGCCTGCAACCAAGTTCAGTCATGTTTGTAACATGGATCTCAGGAAACCAGTAGTCCCTGATACAAAGGGATGGGACTTCTAGTGGTACCTTATTTTTTTAATTGTGATTAAGATATTCTACAGGACTTGTTTGTTTTGACTGAGCATTTGTTTTGGGGATGCAACAAAGGACTTTTGTTTTAAAATAGTCACCTGGAAGTAAAATTCTAGCTGATCCAAAAGTAAATTAGAAATGGAATGTTTGGCCGGCCCAATGGTGCTGAGGGTTGAGGCGCAGGACACCACACCTTGCACCATGCTGGTGACCCAGGTTCGGACACAAGCCCGGGCCATCAGGTGTCGGTGGGAGGGGAACAGGATTAAGCATCCAGAGGACTGCTCTTCTATCCCTGGGAAGGGATCCAGGGTGCCACTACTCTGCAGTGGCCCCTGGTGATGACCGGGGGCACTGCTAGGGTTGGTGTAGCTGTATGGAGTGCGGTAGATGTTGGCACACATGTGCCATGATGTCACCGCATGCTCGCACTCCTGGGGGCCAGAAAAATGGAAAATGGCAGCACAGACCGCGGCAGCTTGATGGCCACTACTCCACTGGCAGACGCTGCCTGGATGGCGCTTGCCGGTATTGGTTCCTTGCCTGGCGTGGGGGCAATAGGGGTGCCCCTTTCAAAAGTATAGTTGCATATGCCAGCTGGGCGTGCAACTTCAGGGTCGGAGATGGAGTTGGAGCAGTGGCTGGAAGAAAGCAGATCAGTGGCTGCAGGGGTGAAAATTGTAACATGATAAAAAAAAAGAAATGGAATGTTTGCTGCAAAATCTGAGATTAAAAACAATAGACATATTAGATGCTGTAGTAATTTCCTACTAAATTTAAAGTGGACAAATGTCAATGACAATATTTTAGAACAAAAAAGTTCTGCAACTAAAGACACTTGTATGTTACAAAAGTAAAGATTGCAGTGGTAACTTGCTCCTTGGACGCACAATGGCACCAATTAAATTTACAAAATGGTTCTGGCCAAGGTATGGCTAATAGGGCAGCGGGGAGGGAGACCGTTGCCACCAGGTACCCTTGAGACTGCTGACAAGGTATGGAAAGGGATGGGACTGACCATAAGTCCCATGGTACAGCTGACAGGGCTAGAGAATTTTAGGAGTGTGCCACTTGGACCCTTGAGACTGCTGACAGAGACGGGATTGACCTTACATTCCGGGGGCCAATAGAGAAGGCAGTGGGATTGATGTTGGATCCCATGGGACTGCAGATTTGATAGAGCATGCCAACAGGCCCCAGGGTCTGGGGAGGGGGATGGAACTAATCTCACATGCTGGGGAGCTGATGGGGAGGGGGTGGGACTGACCTTCGGCACCATGGGACTGCTGATAGGTCTCGAGAGATTTAGTAGTGTATCAGCAGACCCCAGGACTGGGGAGGGGGTGGGACTAACCTCACATCCCATGAGGCTGATGGTGAGGGGGTGGAACTGACATTGGGTACCATGGGACTGCTAACAGGGCTGGAGAGTTATAGGAGTGAACCACCACGCCCCGGGGACTTGGGAGGGGGATGGGACTCATCTCATGTGCAAGGGGGCTGATTTGGAGGAGGGTGGGACTCCCTTGGGTTCCATGGAACAGTGGATTTGCCAGAGTGTGCCACTAGGCCCCTGGGACTGGGGAGGGGAATGGGATAGACCTCACATGCCTGAAGCTGATGGGGATGTGGGACTACCCTTTGTCCAATGGAACTCAGGATTTGCTGGAGTGTGCCACCAGGCCCAAGGGACTGGGGAGGGGAATGGGACTGATCTCTGTGCCAGGGAGCTGATGGGGATGGGGGTGGGACTGACCTTGGGTCACATGGGACTGCTTACAGGGCTGGAAAATTTAGGAGTTCACCACCAGATCCTAGGGACTGTGAAGGGGGTGGAACTAAACTCATGTGCCAGGGCAACTGATGCGGAGGGGGTAGGACTGCTGACAGGGCTGGAGAGTTTTAAGAGTGTGCCACCAGGACTCAGGGACTGGAGAGGGGGATGGTGCTGACCTTACATGCCAGGGGGCTAATGGGGAGGAGAATGGGACTTACCATGGGTTCCATGGGACTGTGGATTTGTTGGAGTGTGCCACCAGGCCCTAGGGACAAGGGAGAGGAATGGGACTGAACTCATGTGCCAGGGGTCTAATGAGGGAGAGCTGGGACTGACCTTGGGTTCCATGAGACTGCAGATTTTCTGGAATGTTCCACCAGGTCCCATAGACTGGGGATGCAGATGGGACATACCTCATGTGCCAGGGAGTTGGTGGGGAGGGTTTGGGACTGACCTTGGGTCCCACAGGACTGCTAACAGGGCTGGAGAATTTTAGGGGTTTGCCACCAGGCCCCAGGGATTGGAGAGACAGATGGGACTGACCTCACGTGCCAGAGGGCTGATGGGGAGGGGGTGTTACTAACCTTGGGTTCCATGGGACTGTTTACATGGCTGAAGTATTTTAGGAGTGTGCCACAAGGCTCCAAGGACTGGGGAGGGAAATAGGACTTACCTCACATACCACAGGGCTGATGGGGAAGGAGGTGGGACTGATCTTGGGTCCCAGGGGGCTACTGACAAGGCTGGAGAATTGTAGAATGGTCTTCTGAGCCCCAGGGACTGTTGACATGGATCTGGAGGAGGATGGGAATAGTGTCTCCCTTTTGTTTGCAGTTCTGTGGGTGTCCTTGCTTACCTCCATTCAGTTTACAAGCCAGTCGCTGCTGTCATGTGTGCCTCCATCTGGTTTGCAAGCCAATGGGTGTCTGTGTGTGCCTCCATTTTGTTTGCAATCCAGTGTTTGTGTCCATGCCTGCCTACATTTTGTTTGCAATTCAGTGGTTGTGTACGTGTCTGCCTCCATTTTGTTTCCAATCCAGTGGGTTGCACACATTATCATCTGTTCTCATCTGGTGGATTTAGTTGTGTCATCATCTGGGGTCTGCCAGATCCCTGGTCAATCTTTCATGGGGCCCTGGTGGGTGTGCAAGAGATGTACTGCACACAGCAGCTTGACTTGCATTACAATGACAGGCCTATTTCCCTGCTCAGTACACTTGCAAAGCTACAGGAAAGGTTAGTCTATGGCCAACGGCGTGACTACCTGGAGCCCCATCAGCTAACTGTACGTTCACAGCATGGTTTTAGAACTAACCACGGGACTGACACAGCACACATCCATCTCTCAAATGACTTGCTCAGAGCAATGGATAATGGGACACCCACTGGTGCCGTCTTTATAGACCTGTCCAAGGCTTTCGACCTTGTGGATCACAAACTCCTGCTACTAAAACTGGATAAAATTGGCTTAGACCCCCTCGCCCTCAAATGGTTTGGCAGTTACCTATCAGGACAAACCCAGAGGGTCATCTGGAAAGGTGCCTCCTTGGGTCCTCTACCCCTTACAGAGGGAGTACTGCAGGGCTCGATCCTCGGACCACTCCTTTTCTCCATTTTTACTAAGACCTAAGCCTCCACTGTGGGGGAAGCTCGGTCGTTCAGTATGTGGCTGACACCGTCATCTACCAATCTCTGGATAACATTGCAGCTCTAGGTCCCCTTCTCCAAGCTGACCTAGCATCTCTTGAGGCCTGGCTGAGAGCAAATAGAATGGTCCTAAATGCAGGCAAAACTAAGGCGATGCTATTTGTACGCAATGCCTTGGACACGACAGGTCTAAATCTCTGCAATTCACTGCTCTCTTGGGAAATGACATTGAGGTTGTGCCCTCCTTAAAATACTTAGGTCTAACACTGGACCACTGTCTTACTTTCAAGTATCACGTGGATCAGGTCACCAAGACCATACACTGCAAACTTGGTACTCTGTACCGCCTAAAAGACCAGCTCATCCCTGAGGCCAGGACCTCAATCGCTACAAGTGTCCTCCTCCCCACCCTGACTTATGCTGCCCTGATCTTACAGGGCATGGCCAAGCAGGAGGTCACCAAGATGCAAATCCTGTATAACAAGGTAGCCCGGTTTGCTACCCAGGACCACTCACGAAGACACCATTGTGACACATTTGCCCAACTACGCTGGCCCTCGCTGACCTCTCGTCTCCACTACCCCCTGCTCTGCTTGACCTTCAAGCTACTCAGCTCTTCAGCTCCACCTAGCATCGCTGGAACTATCGCACTCAAACATAACCCCAGGAGCCTATGCACATCTGGACATACACTGCTTGAAGTTCCCAGAGTCAGGACTAACGCTGGTGGCAGGTCGTTCTCCTACTCAGCCCCCTACCTGTGGAACAAACTCCCACCCCTAGTGCGGGAAGCCTCCTCACTGATGAACTTCTGCACCAGACTCAAAGCCTATATGTCTGATACTAGCACTTGTCATTGCCATGGCTCATGACCCCTGCAACTTGCTTCTGTCCTCCTAATATCCAGATCCTCCAAGCACCTTATCAGGTTCCACGGTGCTTCCCTCTAGGCACAGTACCACAGCTAACTTTCCACTGAACCATGCCAGTAGTAAACAATGAGCTTACCATGTAAAATTACATTTCTTCTGCACCTTTTGTTAATTCTACTGTCAACATATTTGTAAGGACTGATGCATGATGATAACCATGGCTGTAACCTGCTCACATACCTGAAATTACTCTGTAACCCAAGTCATTCTCTGTATGAAAATATGTATTGTTATCCGGGTGTCCCCTGAAAAAGGGACCTTCGTGGCTCAGTGGGCTTACCTGGTCACCAAATTTTAAATAAAAATAAATGAATAAATAAAAATAAACAATGGACAGGTGCAAGGGTTCTCATCTGATGGATTTACTTACGCCATCACCTGAAGTCTGCCAGGCCCCTGATCAATCTTCATGGGGCCCTGGTGGGTGTGCGGTTTGTATCCTGCACACACTTGCTAGACTGAGTCACTGTAGGCCAGCACCCATGTTCTGCTCTGATGGATTCAGTTATACTGTCACTTGGGGTGTGCCAGGTCCCTGGTCAATCTCTCATGGGGTACTGGTGTGTTTGCAAGTGGTGTACTGCACACACTGGCTTGAGTGAGTCACTGTAGGCTGGTGTCCATGCTCATGTCTGGTGGATTCTGTTATGCTGTCACATGGGGTCTGCCAGATGTACATATATGTACATTTGTTGGAGGTCTTAGGTCTGTAATAAGCAATGTATATAGTGTGTATATTGTGGTGTTATGGTTATGGTTTTAGTTCATTTTACTTAGTGCGTCTGGTATTTCTTTAGTGAATTTGTTGTATTATGAACTTCCTTTGTGGTGATGGTATGCAACCGTAGAACTGTTATGCTAATTGAGTCATAACTTTACACATTAAACAAAGTGGAAATGAATAAAGGACTCCAACTGCCTGATTTTCTTTTTTCCACAATGTTTTCTGGGACTGCTTAAAGTTTTTGAATTTTTCTCTGTCCTATTACATACGTTAATGAAATACTTTTTCACAAATATTTGGAGTTTAATTTTTAAAGTGATCAAAAAAAGTTTTAAATGTAATCTACTCTTATCCCCAGTTATATACGAATGCATTTTAATCTGTGACTACCCAAAAAATGTCGGTGAGGGAAAATTTTGAAATTACTTTGCCCCGCAATTCTCTGCCACGTATTAGATTGATGGTTATTATATTCTTTTGCATGCACATATTTTGGAGTTGCTTAGTGAATTAACAAAATGAGTTAAAGTACTGCAAATTCATGTAGAGATTCAAAAATATTTATACATAACTTTTTTTCTAGTTAACATATTCTCTGTCCCTGTTACATACGTTACCTGGTTTCTAGTTCCAAACATTAGGGACTGTATTCAGAAAACCACAAGTTATATTATCCTCCTGTTTATACTTTTAGTTAAGGACATTAAAAGTAAAGTATTGATGGTGAAAGAAGAAAAGAAATGACAACATTTATTTTTTCCACAGTCATGTCCCACATATGTCCCCTATTACTGTGGATAGACCCATAGACAAATTAAGGCCAATCCACCTCAGAACTGCTTGATCCTTCGGTGGGTGAGGACCTATGTTGGCTGCCTTGACGATTTTGGTGGTCTTGGAAATTGTACTAGGTCAAAAGCCTAAAACCACGCCTGCTTGGAACCAGCACTTGGGATGAGACATTGCACCCACAAGAGGGTGCTAAAGACAAGCTTGAAAGCCTGCACAACATTGCAACAAAGTCCAGCTGCTAAAACTGTTACAGGAAGGACTCTTTCCAATACTGGATGAAGCAAGGCCTATGTTTTGCATACTGAGAATCTGGACTAAAGTAATGTTTTGGAATTTCTGCTAAAAGCCTGGACATCAGACTGACTTTGGAATTTACCAGCCAGCAAGCCTGCAGTGCTGTTGGATAGCAGTGAGTCCGGAGCTGCTGGTTTAAGAGCAGAAATGAACTGAAACAGGAAGGCGTTACAGAGTCCAGTTACCAAAACAACTTTGCTGTCCACAGGGAAATATCTTCCTACAAACTCTTGTGCTGCTGAACAGCTAAAATCTTGCTGTCTTATTTTTTTCACCAAATCCTGATAAGTGGCATTTGATGATTCATGACGTCAAGCAAGAAGGATCCAGCCTGCATTGCTTCATTGATGTCAGAAGATTTTACAGTTTCAGGTTTGAGGGGGAAAGACAGAAGACTACAGCTAAGCTAAGCCACTGAAGGATTTTCATCATCCAAAATCAGAAGTTCTCACCAAGATTTTGAAACTTAAAAAGAGAAGAAGACCAAACTTACTAAGTATTCTTTTAATTCTTTTAATTGATAATATCTTAATATTTCAATTTGGCTATTTAGGGTGGTAACATAGTGAGTTTAACTTTTAATGACAAAGCTTGGGCATATAGGTTAAGAAATTTAGACAAAAGGAAATACATTTTACATGCTATGAAGTTCTGAAATAAGTTTTATACAAAAATGTAATCTGGGACATTGATGTGATGAGTTTGTATGTTCTTAGGTATGAAGATTATGCTAAGTCCTAAGTATGCTGAAAGTCTAGTATAACCAGAACCATTTATTATGCTGCATATTGCTTATTCATTTGCTTTGTTTATTTGCTGAAATTTGTTTTGTTTTATTTGATTTTCTGAAACATAGAAACATAGAAACTGACAGCAGATAAGGACCGCAAAGTCCATCCAGTCTGCCCATTTCTTTTTCTACCTTATGAATGTGCCATTGGCCTTTGCTCTGTCAATGGTCTATCTATTCATACTCATCTGTATTGCTCCATTATGCCTATCTCATGCCTGTTTGAAGCCCTGCACTGTATTCATGTCCACCACTTCCTGAGGTAGGCCATTCCATGCATCCACCACCCTGTCAGTGAAAAAGAACTTCCTCACATTACCCCTTAATCAGCCTCCCTCTAATCTCATGCTGTGTCCTCTTGTCCTGCTAATTTCTTATATTGAAACATGTTAGACTCTTTCATCTTGTTAATGCCCTTAAGGTGTTTGAATGCTTCAGTCATATCACCTCTCTCCCTCCTTTGCTCTAGGGTATACATATTGAGCTCAGTTAATCTGTCCTCACATGTTTTCTGATGCAGTCCCTGCACCATTTTGGTTGCCATTCTCTGGACTGCCTCAATTTGGTTAATGTCCTTGTGAAGGTGTGGCCTCCAGTACTGCACGCAGTACTCCAGATGGGGCCTAACCAGTGTCTTGTAAAGAGGGACGATTACCTCCTTCTTCTGACTTGTGATACCCCTACTAATACACCCTAACATCCCTCTAGTCTTACCTACTGCTTTAGTGGTCTGCTTGGATGATTTCAGGTCATTGGTGATGATGACGCCCAAGTCTCTTTCTTCCCTTGTGACTGCCAGCAACTCACCTCCCAGCCTATAGGTGGCTTCAGAGTTTCTTTTCCCTATGTGCATGATCTTGCACTTCTTTGCGTTAAACCCCAGTTGCCACTCTTCCAACCATTTTGCTAGCTTATCCAGATCTCTTCTCATTATGCCCACCCCATCTGGATCATCTACTCTGTTGCAGATCTTGGTGTATCTGCAAACAGACAAACCTTACCCTCCAGTCCATCTGCAATGTCACTGATGACATTGCAAATGAACAAACCTTTGTTGTTTATGTTTACAGTGTTTTTACATTACTTTTATTATGTTTACAAGGTATATTTATGTTAATTAGGAATATTTAGAATGTGTACATATGTGGATAAAATATATTTTTTTCATATTTCTTATGATCATATATCATATGCGAACTTTATAATTATTTTTGGTAACTTCTGAAAATATTTTTGGAGTAAGGCCTGAGGTGAATCCAAGTGCTGAATTATAAAGCGTGATATTATAGCTTTTGTTTCTGCAATTTAGAAATCTTGCAAATACTAACAATAATAACATTTATTTCTCATACACTCTACGTGTGGTAGAAGTGTTATTGCTATTATCATGAATCTGGAGAACAAGGATAATATCATGTGTGAATTTTATAATTATTTTTGGTATCCCAGTGAGTGTCACACTCACTCATATGGTTAAGAGCTAAGGAACAGATTGCTGAGGTCCTGGGTTCAAATCAAAGTGAGAGACACACTTTTCCTTTAATTTCCACAATCGAATTTCTAAAATACACCTTGCATTGGCTTACTGCATTGAGAGAGAGAGACAAGTAGTTATTTGGGTCTTTAAGACTGCCTGGTTGCTTAATACGCAACACCCTTGAAAGGAATGTGTGTAATTCATTGGGAAAATTCAGGAGACTTAATTGTCTGAAACTGTCATAGCTCAAATGGTTAAGAGCTAAGGCATGGATTGCTGAGGTTCTGGGTTTGAATTAGGGATGCACAGATATCCGACCCGGTGAACCGATCCGGTCAGATATCAGGCTTTCTGGCCATATTCACCCCATTCGAATACTGGTGTTTTAATCAGGTCAGGCTTACCGTGTCCTCGCCTGCCCTCCACCCTCTTCACTGTCCTCCTGGCGCAAACAAAGATTAAGAAAAAAACAATCTGATATCCCACCAGCCTTTTTCCCACCTGATACCATCTTTCCTAACCCTGCCTGCCTCAGAGAGCTGTCTAGATAAATAGAAATAATGAGGGAGCCAGATGCAGGAAACAAGAGAAAGGAATTCAGAGTCCATGTCAGGTGCTGAGCCTGGGAATACATGACAAATCGACAAATAGAACCTACCCTTTCAATTAATACCCTCCCAGCTAAATATGATAAATAAAATGCCTTACAGAAAAAGAGCCTTTCAGTCATGCAGTCTCTCCCATAGCTGTCACATGGTCAGTTCAATCCCGAAGACCACAAGAGACCGAATCAGAGCGCCACCATCGGAACTAAGTGATGAGTGGATAGGGAGTCCCAGAATAATATTGGAAAGTCCAAATAACAAACCAGGTAAACCAGGAGAAACAAGGAGATGGGGAAGACAGCTGCCTTAGTTGAGGGGGGTCAGTGACCACAGCATGCAGAATTAGAGCAGAAGAGAATGCTGTAGTTTAGGAGCAGCTATCCGACCCGGTAAAAACTTGAACCGATCGGATAGCAATACAAGTTATCCAAAATCCGGTATCCAGTAGAAATATGGTATCCGTGCATCTCTAGTTTGGATCTCAGTGAGAGTCACACTTTTCCTTTCATTTCCACAATTGGATTTCTAAAATATGCCTTGCAGTCGCTTACTGCATTGAGAAAGAGAGACAAGTAGTTATTTGGGTCTTTAAGACTGCCTGGTTGCTCATTACACAACACCCTTGAAAGGAATGTGTGTGATTCATTGAGAAAATTTAGGAGACTTACTTGTCTGAGACACTCCTAGCTCAGATGGTTAAGAGCTAAGGCACGGATTGCTGAGGTCCTGGATTTGAATCACAGTGAGAGTCATACTTTTCCTTTCATTTCCAAAATTGGATGTCTAAAATATGCCTCGCAGTGACTTACTGCATTGACAGAGAGAGAAGTACTTAATTTTTGAGAAAGTTAAAGCGTAACTTATTCCAGCCCTGTGTGACGCAAAAGATGAGTCCTAACTCTCTTTATCAAATGCCCTTCGGGCCCTGCGTGAAGCAGGATGTACAGTGTGAAACAGTAGGTGAGTTCTAACTTTTTTCACACAGAGACCAAAGGGCCCTCCACAAAGAAAGAGCCGAGTTCTAACTTGCTTTGCACGAACAGGAGGTGAGTACTAACTCGCTTCACTCAGGGTGTGAAAAGCAGGAGAGGAGACATACTTTTTCTATTCTGTTTGTGCATTACAGTACTTGAATTTTGGCGCAAAAGGCATGCAGTGGTTTTTTTTTTGGTCATGTTATAAGCAAAGGAAAAAAACCTGAGAATAACCCTAAGTCCTGAAATGCGTATTATGCGCATGGTGGACTTCGGTTTTTTTTTTCTTTGGTCATAACTTGAAAGATGTGTCATTTGGAGCCACATTTTGAGAGGACTGTCGCCATCTTTTTCTCATGCCCACATAGTAGCCCCTTGTAAATCTGACCTGAAATGTGTTTTGTGGGATTGACCTCCAAATCATATTTCATGTTGGATTTACAAGCTGCCACTCATGTGGGCATGAGGTGGGGTGGCAACTTTGACCACTCTGAAACTGGGGGTCCAAATGGCCAAATGTTGGCTAAGTTACGACTAAAAGACAAAAAAACTGAAAAACAAAATAAGTCCATGTGCATAAGCAATACACCCATTTTAGGATTTAGGGTTCTTCCAGGTGTTTTTACTTATCATAGGCTGAGGAGCGCACTGAGGAACATTTATGATCTATCAGGCAAAAACAGAGGTGGGCACTGGTTTGTTTTGGGGGTGGAAGGTGGCATGGGTGTTAGAGGGTGGGCAACAGTGGGAGGGTTTGGTACATGGTGATGGTGGGAGGGAGATACCAGTGGTAGGTTTGGACACCTGCCACCTGAAGAACCACTAGCAAGGCAGATCATCTCCTTGTCCACCTTACTGGAAAAGGATGCTCTGGGGAGACACTTTACTGAAGGGCTGCTGGAGTGGTAGATCACTTCCTGGTTTCTCTCATTAGTGGGAGATACGTTATTGAAGGGCTGCTGGAGCTAAGAATTTTCAGACTGGGCCGGAGTTGAGTGGGTACTGGTGGCAAGCCTGGACACTGCTAATGGGGTAGTTACAGATCAGACAGGAGGGGGGATACTGGCAGCGGGGTTGGACATCCACACCAGTTTTATTTTACAAATCTGGCTGACAAGAGGGGGTCTACTAGTGGCAGTGTCGCATACACACGCTAGTTTGTTTTCAATGGGGAAGGTGTTTGGAGGGAATGTGATACCAGGATCCAGGACTGGGAACTTGGTGTCAGAAACTGAAAACAAAATGCTATATTTTTTTCATTCATGATAGACTTTATAAGAGAATCACAAATGAAAAAAAAAATATTGTGTTTGGGCTGTTTTACGGTGGTGGGTAGGGGCAAACACATCGTTTCTTTGTTTGTTTTCATTCATGACTGACTTGAAAAAGCCAGCCACGAATAAAAAAAAAAGTGCCACCTTTTTTCCACTATTTTTTTTTCAGACTTGTTATGCATGCATGAGTTAGGCATTGCTTAAACACAAACCTTTTTAACATGGACTTTTTCATCAAAAAACAAATGAAAGACCCTACTGTGGGCCAATATCTATCAAATCTGAATGTTTCAGGTTTTAATTCAGTGTATTTGTTTTGTTATCCAAGGGGAAAAAAAGAAGACTGAATTGGGGAATTTTTACATAATTTCACTTAATATGTCTGAACTACCAAACCGATTTTTGGCAAAGTTGCCAAAAAAATAGCCCCCAGTACTGAGGCTGTGCACACCAAATTTCACATATATATGTTTCTTTTTCATTTAGACCAATGTGCTAAATAACTTATGCAGTGCCATATTCTCAACCTGGGTAAGGGGCTTTGCTCATATTTATTGGCTGAAGTAGCATGAACTAATTTTTCTTCAAGGGCATTGTAGTCCTGTAAGTTAAAACCAGAGTCCAGAAGTTGTTCCTCTGTTAGTTTCCAGCGCCGCCGAGAGAGCAGAAGGAACTGAAAGGAGAGTCGGCATTCAGCTACGTTGCTTTCTTTTCTTTTTTTATATATGAGGAGGTTTGGCAGTCTGTGATGGGGGTGGGGCTTTGGGAGGAGGCGGGTGAGCTGCAGAGGTAGGGCTTGGTGGGGGGATTACTGGCACCACTGGCAGGCATGCCAACACTTAGGACTGCAGGAGCCCAATGTGGGCACTATAGCCCCTTCAAGAAACCACAATTCCTAGTGACTCCAAAGCATGAGTGCTATGAAGCAGGAGTATGGCGTCTAAGCGGCATCTGGGGGCATCGGTAGGGTGTCCCTAAGGAGGACCTCAGGCAACGCTGCTCAAAGAAGGGCAGGCAAGACTGGGTAAAGGAAGAGTAAATGGGGGTTTAATGAAGGTAGTAGATGCTTCCTATCTAGGGACAGTCTCCAGAGTAGACAGTTGGTGGTAACAGCAGTATTAGGGAATCTCAGATACTCCCTATCTAGGGTCAGCCTACAGAGGAGTTAGCAGGATTGAAATCTAGCAGGAAGGCATATAGTGCATTCCTAAAGCAGGCCTACAAATAGTCCTAATTAGAAGTTACAAAGGTTAAGGGGTTACCTAAGTACACTACTAGGAGGGCCTAGAAACTTAATATATGGGGAAGGGGCATGCAGTGGGGGCATAGCAGGACAGGAAGGGTTGTGTGGTGCAGGGGATGTGGAGCAGCAGTGTTTCTGGGAGCACTCTGGGAGGCGGTGGGATGCTGGTTTGCAGGATCTTTAGCCACCTGAGGGTAGGAAATAGGTGCGCTGGTGATGGTGGGGGATTCACAGGATGATGAGGGGAGGGGCAGAGTGGACACAGGGCATGGAGGCTGGTAGGGGTACAGAAGCAGGAATGGACACAAGAGGAAGGAGAGGGCCAAGAGAGGGTAGAAAGGAAAAGGTGCTTAGGCAGGTCCTAGGAGTCCCCCTTCCCCAGTGGGAAAGAAGGCCCAGGGCAGGGGGAGTGGATAACAGTAACAGGAAAAGGTATGAGAAAAGGTAAGGTGGAAGGGCCAGTCAGAGCATCTCCAGAATTGCCAGTGTGGAACAGATTCCTCCTACAGGATAGGAGGGAAGAGGAAGAAGCGGGTGGAATGGGGAGTGACAGTGGGAAAGGGAGGAATGGAGGTAGTATGGGATGAGACATCAAGGAAAGTAGGGAGGAGGGGGAGAAGGTGAGTTCAGGTGAGAGGGGCAGGGCAGGTGGAGCAGGGAAGGGAATGGTTGACGAAAGAGAATGAGGGGGCAGGCTGGGGGGTAGCAGAAGGGAAGATTAGAGGGCAGCCTAAGGGGTGAGCAAAAAGATAAGATAAAGGGGGTGCCAGGGGGAGAACTGTATTACAACTGAAGTACGTGCTGTTCTCTACAGTCAGGCAGGGTGCCAGTCCAGGGCTCCTGCCCCTAATATAAGTAGACAAGAAAAGGGTACCAGCACTCCAGAGCCAGGAGTTTAAACATATAAACTCCAATGAAGGAGATCCATATAAAGTGACATTTCAAAATCCAAATTTTATTTTGGAGTGGAATTTCCCAATTTAGAACAAGACAGGTTCAACGTCCATCTTCAATAAGACTGCCCTGGCGCTTCACCACGTAAGGGCCTTACATGGATCTCCTTAACTGGAGTTTATATGTTTAAACTCCTGGCTCTGGAGTGCTGGTACCCTTTTCTTTTGTGCCAGGGGGAGAAAGGCTTGGGAGGAGGGGATCGGGATAGCTGGGCTAGAGGGTCATCGGGGAATGCAAGAGGGACAAGTGTGGAAGGAGGGGGCAGGTAGGAGTGGGCAAAAGGATGGAGAGAGAGGTAGGTGGGTCCAGGATGGGGAAGATGATAATCTTAGGGGATTCAACTGTGCAAGGGGTGAGAGGAGAGGGAAAGAGTCAAGGGAAAGCGGTAGGAGGGTAGAATGTATGCCAGGGATGATGGCAGGAAGAGTAGGATCTCTGATAGCACAATCTGTGGGTCAGGGGAAGGGAAACCTCACATTATAGTGCACCTGGGGATGAATGACCTTACTCAGGGAGGTGGAGAGACTTTGCAGTGAGGCAGGCAAGACGGTAGCCTTCTCAGAGGTGCTTCTGGTCCCGAGGGCTAGTACAGCAAGGAAGGCAAGAATAGAGGACTTTAATGGATGGCTTACGGGGTGGCGCAAAAAGAAGGGGTATGGACTCATTGGTGGCTGGAAAGGAACCTGGGACAACAAGGACCCATATGCACTGGACAAGTTGCATCTGAGTAGAAAGGGTACAAGGGTCCTGAAGGGCAAGCTGGAAGAATTCATGAGGAACAACCTCAAATTCAACTGGCAGGGAGGAGGCTGAAGGGTACACAGTACCCTAAGTCACCTAGAGGTGAAGGTCGATAAGCCTCCCCCAAATCATGACAGCATGGGGAGGAGCTAGATGAGAAAGGTGGAGGTAGGGAGGGGTGACTGAGGGAGGAAAGGGGTGGTGGGCAGGTCAGTAGTGGGGAAGGTTGCGAGCCGCAGAGGAGGGTGGCATCTCTGAACAACAGAAGTCAGAGAAACTAGATGGCAGAACTTCAGTCATTGATGGTCGAGGGAGTGGTGGACATAATGGCCATCAGAGAGATGTGGGCCAGGCAAAACCACAACAGGACCTCGCAGTTCCCAGGTATAAACTGTCTAGAGTGGATGGGGGGGTGGGAAGAGGAAGTAAGTGGTCCTGTAAGTGAAAGAGAGGATTACTTATACCCTAGAGGAAGAGGTGGAGGGTAAGATTGAAGCATCATGGGTACAGGTACACTCCACTACTGGGAGAAAACTAAGGGTGGGGGTGGTCTACAGGTCACCTCCCCAGGAGAAAGAGTTGGACAGGGTACTAGGATCTCAAATCATGAAATGACCAATAAGGGGGAGGTACTAATAATGGGGATCTCAATTTACCTGGGGTGGACTGGAAAATAAGGAGGTGGCAATAGCTGTAGGTGACAAGACAAAAGCCTTCCAGAAGTACAAACATATTCAGAAGGAAGAGGATAGAGTGGATCATTCTGTTAAATCAAGGGAGGCAAGCAGAGCGGTCAGGGCGGCAAAGGCTACAAGGTAAGTGCAGCTAGCACAGGCTAGCACAGGCAGCAAAAAACAGGGGAGAAGGCCTTTTTCCAATATATACGGGAGAAAAGGAACATAAAGGGTGATACAGTCAGATTTAAAAAGGAGAGTGGTGTGAGTAGTATGGCAGAGGGTAGTGAAGAGAATGCAGAGGTACTTAACAAGTACTTCTGTTTAGGCCTCAGTGGGGAGTGGGAACAGGGAAGGGGGAAGTCATGGACAGTCTCATTCAAGCTGACGGGATACTTAAGGGCCTAAGGGCCCTGAAGGTCAATAAATCCCCGGGATGAGATGGCGTACACCCAAGGGTCATAAAGAATATGGCGTAGGCTCTTGTGGATCACCTGGCAGACCTGTTTAATCCCTCTCTGGAGTCAGGGATCATGCCCCAGGACTGAAGAACTGCATATGTCGTGCCCTTCCATAAAGGTGGGCTGAAGGATGAACTAGAGGCCAGCTAGCCTAATCTCAATAGCAGGCAAGCTGATGGAGACCATCCTGAAAGAGAGACTGGTGAGCCTTCTGGGCTCCAGGATGTGAGGTGGTATGGGTCTGTGTCAAGGAGGTCCTGTCAGACAAACCTAATTGACTTCTTTGACTGGGTCACCAGGGCAGTGGACAAGGGCCAGGTGGCTGATATCCTGTATCTGGACTTCAGCAAGGTCTTCAACTCTATATGTCAGAGGAGACTAGTTAGGAAACTCAAAGACCCGGGGGGGGGGGGGCTGGCAAGCTTGTTGAGTGGGTCAGAAGTGGACTGCAGAACAGAAGCCAAAATGTGGTAATCGGGAGGGAATTCTCAGAAGCTAGGCCTGTGCTCAGTAGGGTTTCACAGGGCTCTGTGCTCAGTCCAGTGTTGTTTAGGATATTCATAAGTGACACTGCAGATGGCATCAAGGGTAAGATCTGCCTGTCCACAGATGACACAAAGCTCTATGGGAGGGTGGACACAGAGCAGTGGAGACAGGAACTCAGGGATGACCTGGCTAGGCTAGAGAAGTGGTCTGGCATTTGGCAACTGGGGTTCAACACTAAAAAGTGTAAAGTTATGCACTTGGGGGCAAAAAACCCAGGGACTGCATACCGGTTGGATGGGGTGCTGGTAACCAGGTTAGAGGAAAAAAAGAATCTGGGTGCAATTATCACGAGAGACCTGAAACACTTGGCACACTGCAGGAAAGCTGCAGCCAAAGCAAATCAGATGCTGGGCTGCACAGCCAGGGGAATTACCAGCAGAAAGGTAGAGGTCATTCTGCCACTGTACAGGTCTCTAGTAAGACCGCACAGACTACAGTGCGCAGTATTGGTGCCCTTATCTTAAGAAGGATATCAACTTGCTGAAAAAGGTCCAGAGAAGGGCAACCAAGATGATCTAGGGGCAGGAGGGCAACACCTATGAAGAGAGGCTCGGGGAGCTAAACGGGTACTCTCTCGAGGACAGTAGGGAAAGGGGGAAACATGACTGAGACCATCAAGTACTTTAAAGGTACACAGTGTGAGCACCGTGGGCCTCTGTAAGCCTTAGTGGAAACAAGACCACTAAGGGTAACAACCTGAAGCTGGTGGGGGGGGGAAGGTTCAGGAGGGAGATGAGGAGAAACTTATTCACTGAGAGGGTAGTAGCTAAGTGGAATGAGTTGCCAGAGGAGGTGGTATCACTAAAACTGATGGACAGATTCAAGAGAAGCTGGAACAGGGTGAGGGAGAAAGCTGCAGGTAGAGGGGGGTGGAGAGAGGGACAGATGGAGTATTTGAGAGGGGTCAAGAGGCTATGCTCTCTATTACCTACTACCCTGACTCCCCCCAACCATTACACTTCAAGAAGACTCCCAATTTTTGGGTCAGACAATAACCTGGTTGCCTGGCATACTTATAATGCTTGGGAAGCCCACCTCTTCCCCCCAGCCTTTGCGTATGGGTCGGAGCATATGGCCTTCACCACTGTTATCACCTCCTATGAGCACCGCCCTAGGCGTACCACACTGGCTTTGTCTTGCTGCACGTGGCGGCCATTCCAACCCCGACCACTGGTGCAGTTCCCCCCTTCCCTCGTTTCAACTCCTCCTCCTTGCTTCCCCATATACTAAACCTCCCCATTCCTACCTTCTCTACCCCGGTGCAATCAGAATGGCTCGCTCACTACAGTAAAACAAAGTCCTGGTACCCTGCACTCAGGTTCATACACCTCCTCCTTCTTATGTCAGGTAATGTCCACCCTAATTCTGGGCCTCCAGCAACCCAGGCATCTATCCAACCCCCAGCCTGTGGGCTTTGTATTGCCTCCCTTAATGTCTGCAGACTCTTAAAAAAGTGGGCCTCCTTCCAGGGCTGGGTCCTACAGCATCAGCCTGATGTCAAAGCCATCAGCGAAACCTGGCTTACCCCTCGGATCCCCAACTCATCTATTACCCTCTCTGACTACAACCTCTACCGCATCGATCGGCAGGGTAAGCATAGGGATGGATGTGCTATTTACAGCAAGGCTCTATTACATGAGCAGCTGCTCCCCACCCCCCAACTGGGTCCAGGACCACAGGCATTCACACTTAAAGTTACCTTAGGGCACTCCCAAACCCCGCTCCTGATCACTGCTGTTTACAGTCCCCAAAGGGACCAAAATGTGTCCTTCCTCTCAGTACTGTCCTATCTGGACACCCTCCCATCTCATACGGAAGAAAAAATTACTCACCTTAGTAATGTTGTTTCTTCTAATGGAGTCTTGCTATATTATGACATATGCAGTGAGTCCCAACCTTCGAACTGCTCCGGGGGTGAAAGAGTTAACTTTCCATGCCAGGCATGGAACCCTGAGCGCGAGCTCGGTTGAAAACTCTGTCTGTTGTTAATCAAACTCAAACTGTCAGATCTTTACGAGCAAAACTCACTAAGGTTCTGTGTGGAAGCCGTAAATCTACACTAGCCAACTGGCTACTAAATATAAGAACACATTTTTCTTGGTCCCAAAACAAAGACTCAAGTCAGGGGATCCAAGAAATTTAAAAAACATACACCCAACACCCCAAAAAGGAGGGGTGAAAAATAAGGTGGGCATCTACTAAATGCCAACACTGCACTGCCCACCCACATCCTAAAAGTAGAGGTTCTGAGAGGGGCAGGTAGGGGGAGAGGTCATAATATAGCAAGACTCCATTAGAAGAAACAACATTACTAAGGGGAGTAATTTTTTCTTCAAACAACATGAAGTCTTGCTATATTATGACATATGCAGACTACACAGCAGTACCTCCATGGAGGAGGGACAGAACCTACTTTGGAAATAGGCTCTGAAGCACAGCTGTGCCAAACCGAGCATCACTCCTAGCCTGGATGTCCAGGGAGTAAGGCTTGGTAAAAGTGTGAACTGTTTTCCAGGTAGCTGCCTGACATATCTCTAGAATAGGGATGTCCCTGGCAGCAGCCAGAGACGCAGCTGTACCTCTGGTAGGGTGAGTCCTCAGGCCTGAGGGAGGAACCTTACCCAATTTTCATAGCAAAATTGAATACAAGAGACAATCCAACTGGCAATGGATCTTTTAGTGGCAGGTTTCCCTTTACCAACCTCACCATAAGTGAGGAACAGTTGGAGGGGGTCAAACCTGTGACCCTTGGTACGTTCAATGTAGTAACTAAGGGCTCTTTTGACATCTAAACTGTGCAATCTCCTCTCGCCAGAGGAGGAATGGTCAGTGAAGTACACAGGAAGAGACATAGATTGATTAAGGTGGAAGTCTGAAACCACCTTAGGCAAGAACTTTTTGTTAGTCCTGAGGACCACCTTATCTCTATGAAAGGAGATAAAATCAGGTTCCACTGACAATGCTTGTAATTCACTTATGGGCCTGGCAGAAGTGATGGCTACCAAAAGAAAAAATTACTCACCTTAGTAATGTTGTTTCTTTTAATGGAGTCTTGCTATAATATGACATATGCAGTTTGTTCCAACCTTAGAACTGCTCCGGAGGTGAAAGAGTTAAAGTCCATGCCAGGCATGGAACTTGGAGCTCGAGCTCGGTTGAAAATTCTATCTGTTGTTCTTCAAACTTAAACTGTCAGATCTTTACGAGCAAAAACTCACTAAGACTCTGTGTGGAAGCTGTAAACCTACACTAGCCAACTGACTACTTAATTACATAAACACATTTTTTGGTGCCACAATGAAGACTCAAGTCAGGAGACCCAAAAAATGACAAACACAACAAAGATCACCCCAAAAAGGGGGGTGAAAACAACGTAGGCATCTAAAAAGTGCCAACGCTGCCCTGCCCACCCACATCCCCAAGAGTAAGGTTCTGAGAGGGGCAGGCGGGGGAGTCATAATATAGCAAGACTCCATTAGAAGAAACAACATTACTAAGGTGAGTAATTTTTTCTTCAAACAACATGAATCTTGCTATATTATGACATATACTAAACTACACACCAGTACCTCCATGGAGGAGGGACAGAACCTACTTAGGAAATAGGCTCTGAAGCACAGCTGTGCCAAGACGAGCATCACTCCTAGCCTGGATGTCCAGGGAGTAATGCTTAGTAAAAGTGTGCACCATTTTCCAGGTAGCTGCTTGACATATCTCTAGGATAGGGATGTCCCTGGCAGCAGCCAGAGATGCAGCTGTACCTCTGGTGGAGTGAGCCCTCAGGCCTGAGTGGGCAACTTTACCCAATTTTTCATAGAAGAATTGGATACAAGAGACGATCCACCTGGCAATGGATCTTTTAGTGGCAGGTTTCCCTTTGCCAGCCTCATCATAAGTGAGGAACAGTTGGAGGGAGTTAAACCTGTGACCTTTGGTACGATCTATGTAGTAGCTAAGTGATCTTTTGACATCTAAACTGTGCAACCTCCTCTCACCAGAAGAGGAGTGGTCAGTGAAGTACACAGGGAGAGATATAGATTGATTAAGGTGGAAATCTGAGACCACCTTAGGCAAGAACTTTCGGTTAGTCCTGAGGACTACCTTATCTCTGTGAAAGGAGATAAAATCAGGCTCCACTGACAATGCTTAACTTCACTTATCGCCTGGCAGAAGCGATGGCTACCAAAACACAGTTTTCCAAGTCAAGTACTTGAGCTCTGCTGAAGACAAGGGCTCAAAGGGGTTGCATAAGCTGGGCAATGCAAATATTAAGATCCCAGGCAGGGAAGGATCCCTGAATTGGGGGTTGGTGTGAAGCAACCCCTTGAAAACTGGAGAATACAGGATGAGCTGAAAGAGAAGAGGGCTTACCTGCTGACAAGAAAGCAGACACGGCTGCCAAGTGCACTTTTAGGGTAGCTGGTCTCAGCCCTAAAGTATTTAAATGAACCATATAATCCAGGACTGTGGGTAAGTCAGCAGATTCTGGGGAAATATGCTTCCCAGAGCACCATATGGAAAATCTCTTCCATTTGGAATTATAAGTAGCCCTGGTGGAAGGCTTCCTGGAAGCCTTCAGGATATCCAATACACCTTGGGAAAGGTGTAGGTCAGCAAACTCTAACTCTTCAAGAGCCAGGCCTTGAGATTGAGAGATTTGAGGTTCGGGTACCAAACCCTCCCCGGAGCACAGGATAACAGATTGTGATTCCTGGGAAGACACAGGGTAAGGTGGACTGCTAAGGACATAAGGAGTGGGTACCAGGGCTGTCTGGGCCAATCTGGAGCAATCAGAATCATCTTGCAGGATTGAGACCTGATTTTTACTAGCACTTTGAACAGGAGAGGGAAGGGTGGAAAGGCATAGAGAAACTTCCCTTCCCAACTGAGAAGGAAGGCATCCAGGGGGACTGAGCCCAACACTGGGGGCCTGCAACAAAAAAGGGGAAGTTGGTGATTGTCTGGGGCTGCAAAAAGATCTATCTGGGGTGTGCCCCATCTGGCAAATACCACCTCCAGAGCTAGGGGATCAGAGCCCATTCGTGATGGCCTTGGGAAATCCTGCTGAGAGCATCTGCCAGGACATTGTCCTTGCCTGGGAGGTGAACTGCTACAAGGGAGGTGTTCAGGGAGTAAGCCAGAGACCACAACGTCATTGCTTCGGTGCACAAGGCCGTAGACCGAGTGCCCCCTTGCTTGTTGATGTACCACATTGTGGTGGGATTTTCTGTTCTGACTTGAATAACCTTGTTCTGAACAGATTTGGAAAAAGCTTGAAGTGCTAGAAAAACTGCTCTGAGTTCCAACAGATTGATGTGGAGCAGAGATTCCTGAGGGGACCACAATCCCTGGGTGGTGAGCCCATGTGAGCTCCCCACCCCAATAGGGATGCATCTGTAGTAAGGATTAAGGAGTGAGACTGAGGGTAAAGGGGACCCCTGTCTCAAGTGCCCTGGTCCTGCCACCACTGAAGGGCCTGGATCAGGGTTCGAGTCACTGGAATTAATTTGGTTAGAGGGTCCTTTCTTTGAGACCAAAGGCTCTCAAATGGAACTGGATGTCCTCATCTGAAATCTGGCTCCCTGCACTACTGCTGTCGAAGCAGCCATGTGTCCCAAGGAGCTGTAGAAGTGCCTTGCTGGTCGAGAGACCTGCAGGTGAAGGAGGAAGCCAGAGAAATCAGGGTACTTGCCCTTTCCAGAGGAAGGAAGGCTCTGGCTTCTTTTGTGTTCAGTTCTGCACCTATGAAGGTGAGAAGCTGGACAGGCTCTAGGACTGACTTTGGAAGATTGAGAAGGAAACCTAGAGAAGTTAGCAGTTGCTGAGTTACTTGAAGGTGTAACCCGACTTGGTCTGGGGACTGGCCTACTATGAGCCAGTCGTCCAAGTAAGGAAAGATGGTAATTTTTTGCCTTCTTAAGTGGGCAACTGCTACTGCCAGGCATTTTGTGAATACCCTTGGGGCAGATAGATGTAAGGCCGAAGGGCATTGCTCTGAACTGTTAATGACCTGAGGGCAGTTCGAATCTGAGGTACTTTCAATGGGAGCTTCTGATGAGAACATGAAAATAGGCATCCTTGAGGTCCAGGGACACTAGCCAGTCCCCTGACCTTAAAGAGGGTAAAATAATTCCCAGAGTCACCATTTTGAATTTTGGTTTTAAAAGGTGCTTGTTTAGATACCTGAGATCCAGGATGGGCCGCCATTCTCCTGTCATTTTTGGGGTAAGGAAGTACCTGGAGTACAACCCTTTGCCTTGGTGTAGGGGTGGAACCCTTTCCACAGCTCTGAGAGCCAGGAGGGTAGAGACTTCTGCCTCCAGGGCAAGAGCCTCTGAAGGACTTGCAGGTGGAAAGGATCTGATTCTCATCTTTGGAAATTTTTTGAAGCTGAGAACCAGTCCCTGGCTTACTACTTCCAGGACCCACTTGTCTGACGTTAGAGACTCCCAGTCCTGGACAAAGTAAGCCAGCCTGCCCCCTACAGGTAGTGGAGAATCGGCCTGAGCGCCCCATCAGGGTGCCTGTTTGGCAGGGCATTAGGCTGAGGGATGGAAGCAGGCCTGCCTGCACCCGTCTGCCTCTCCCTCTAAGAACCCCTTCTGTGCAAAGCTGAAGAGGAAGCCTGGCTTGGCAAAAGGCCTATGAAAGGCCTACCCTGCCCCTGGGAGGCTGCCTTTGGGGAGTGACTTGCCTTTCCTTGGCCTGTGCACTCCTATAGGTGGTCCTATATTCATCCATTTTCTTCATGTAATTCTCTGTTTGCTCCCCAAAGAGAGTTGCCACAACAGGAAATCCATGGCCTTAGTCTGGGTATCCTGTGACAGGCTAGTACATCTGAGCCAAGCCATTCTACTGAGAGCCACAGATGTAGCCATGACTCTGGATGATACATCATTAGAGTCCACTGCAGCATGGAATTGCACCTTGGATGCCTCAATACCATCAGCGGCCACCTGCTCCAGCTCTTTTGCCAGCTGGCCAGGAACCTGCTTTGCTAGAGCTAAAACAGTATCCCATCTGGATTTTTGATATCTAGCAACATAAGCCATATAATTAGCCTGTCTGAGTCCTAAGGAAGCTGCCATGTACTGTTTCTTTGCCATGGCATCTATCTTTCTGGAGTCCTTGTCAGGGCGTTGAGAGAGCTAAGGAACATTTGCCTTGTCACAGGCTGCAGCCTGCACCACCCCATGGCTGCATTGTTGTGTGAGGAACTCCTGTATCAGAGCCTGATAATGCATACCTTTTCTCCATTCTTTTATCAACAGGAGGTATGGTGTGAGGACTTTTAAAATCTTTACTGTCTGTTTCCAAAGATTTATGCGAGGAATAGACAGTCTCCTAGACTCTGGGATATCCATCATTTCTACAAAATCAGGCTCCTCCTGATCATCCACAGCTTCCTCCATAGGGAGCTGGAGGGTTTCAGCCACTTTTTTATAAAACATGAAATGAGAAGGGGACTCAGAACGCCTAGGGGGAGACACTCCTGAAGGTCTGTCTAGGGAGATGTCCGGTTCAATGGGCACAATCAAACTTTCAAAACCACATTCACTCTCCTCATACTCCTCTTCCCCCTCCTCTGGTTCATAAAATTCCTCTAAATAATACTCTTGAACCGGAGGAACCGACCGAACCGAGCGCTTACCTGATGATGCGGTTCGGTGGAACCGAGAAGAGTGACTGAACAATTTTATTGCTTTTGCTATTTCTTCAGCGGTTGGAGAGGGAAGTTTTGACTCCACACCAGCTGATTTTCTAGATCTCTTTGTTGGAACCGACTCCTCAGAGTCGGCTCTCCTTGTGCCCGAGGAAGTACTGCCCTGGTCAGAGGGCACTCCCCCCGGTTCGGTTGAAACCGAACCAGGCTGGCCATCCGGGTCAGCGGACTTTTTGGCCTCCCATTCCCTGAGTCTACCAACTCTCTTATCCAGGGTAGCTGCAGGAAAACCCTTGCAAATCTGGCAGTCTGAATTGAGGTGGTCAAACCCCAGACAATAAACACATGTGGTGTGGGGTCAGCCTTGGCAAAGGCTTCCCCACATACAACACAGTGCTGAAACCCAGTGGGCCCGGTTTTTCTTTTGGGTTTCTCAGACATAGTGCCAGCCTAACCAAAAACTTGCCCGTTTATGGCAACCTGCCAAGCAAAACTCCCTTATCAGTTCCCAACCATGTCACGGGTCGTGGAAAAAACGTAATTAAATCTTTTTTTTTTAGAACCGATAAGAACCGGGAACCGCACTTCTAAAAGACTGTAATGTAATAGAAGTAACTTGATCGGTTCAAACCGAACCGATGAAAATATTTACAAGTTCCACGCAGAAATAAAACGTACAACCTATCTAGTACTTACAGTACCACAGACAGAGCTTGAACCGACCTGTTGCGGTTTAATTTCGGTTAAAAAAATGAAAACTTTTATACTTTAACCGACAAAATGAACCGAGCAGAAGGAGGGATCTCCGGAGCGACTGTTCAGTGAGGCGGAGTAAAGAATCTGACAGTTTAAGTTTGAAGAACAACAGATAGAATTTTCAACCGAGCTCGAGCTCTAAGTTCCATGCCTGGCATGGACTTTAACTCTTTCACCTCCGGAGCAGTTCTAAGGTTGGGACAAACTGCATATGTCATAATATAGCAAGACTTCATGTTGTTTGAAACACAGTTTTCCAAGTCAAGTACTTAAGCTCTGCTGAAGACAAGGGCTCAAAAGGGGGTTGCATAAGCTGAGCAATGCAAATATTAAGATCCCAGGCAGGTGCAGGGTCCCTGAAAGGAGGGTTGGTGTGAAGCAACCCCTTGAAAAACTTGGAGAATACAGGATGAGCAGAAAGAGAAGAGGGTTTACCTGCTGATAAGAAAGCAGACACGGCTGCCAGGTGCACTTTTAGGGTAGCTGGCCTCAGCTAAAGTATTCAAATGCCATATAATCCAGGACTGTGGGTAAGTCAGCAGATTCTGGGAAATAAACTGCCAGAGCACCAAATGGAAAATCTCTTCCATTTGGAATTATAAAATAACCCTGGTGGAAGGCTTCCTAGAAGCCTTCAATATATCAATACACCTTGGGAGAGGTGTGGGTCAGCAAACTCTAACTCTTCAAGAGCCAGGCCTTAAGATTGAGAGATTTGAGATTCGGTAGCAAACCCTCCCTGAGCACAGGTTAACAGGTTTGTGATTCCTGGGGAGACACAGGGGAAGGTGGACTGGGACATAAGAAGTGGGTACCAGGGCTGTCTGGCCCAATCTGGAGCAATCAGGATCATTTGCAGGGTTGAGATCTGATTTTGACTACCTGTGAACAAAAGAGGGAAGGGGGAAAAGCATGAGAAACTTCCCTTCCCAACTGAAGGGAAGGCATCCAGAGGACTGGAGCCCAACACTGGGGGCCTGCAGCAAAAAGGGGAAGTTGGTGATTGTCTGGGGCTGCAAAAGATCTATCTGCGGAATGCCCCATCTGGCAAATACTACCTCAATACTAGGGGTCCAGTGACCATTAAGTTGATGGCCCTGGAAATCCTGCGGGAGGCATCTGCCAGGAAATTGTCCTTGCCTGTGAGGTAAACTGCTGAAAGGGAGGTGTGCAGGGAATACGCCAGAGACCACAACTTCATTGCTTCGGTGCACAAGGCCATAGACCGAGTGCCTCCTTGCTTGTTGATGTACCACATTGTAGTGGTGTTGTCTGTTCTGATCTGTACAACTCTGTTCTGAACAGAGGTGGAAAAAACGTGAAGTGCTAGAAAAACTGCTCTGAGTTCCAACAGATTGATGTGGAACATAGAAACATAGAATTTGATGGCAGATAAGGACCGCTTGGCCCACCCAGTCTGCCCATTTCCCTACCTGATGGATAAGCTGCAGATCCTAGTTAACCAGCAGCCTACTTCTTCCAACCCCCACCCCCTAGAATTGCCTTATGACTGTCCCATGCGTGCTTGAATTCCACCATTGTTTGTGACTCCACAACCTCCTCCGGAAGGCGTTCCATACATCCACCACCTCTCTGTGAAAATACTTCCTTAAATTACCTCTAGGCCGCCCCTTCTATCTTCAAATTGTGCCCCTTGTTCTTGCACCTCTTTTTGAAAGATGCTACCGTCTTGGACTTTGTTGATTCCTTGAGGTGCTTGAAAGTTTCTATCATGTCCCCCCTCTCCCTCCTTTCCTCGAGGCTATACATATTAAGCTCCTTTAAGTCTCTCTTCATATGTCTTCCAGTGCAGACCATGCCAATTTAGTTCCCTCCTCCTGGACAGCTTCATCCTGTCTATGTCTTTCGGAGATTGGGTCTCCAGAACTGCACGCAGTACTCAGATGGGGTCTCACTAGCTGTCTGTACAGAGGATAATAACTTCCTGTTTCTACTGGTGATGCACTCTCCCTATGCATCCCAGTATCCCCAACCCCTCCTTGCTGCCCTCTCACATTGCTTGCCCACCTTTAGGTCATCTGATATGACTACCCCCAGGTCCCTTTCCATTTTTGTTGTTGTTAGTATCTCACCCCCTATTGTGTACTCTTCCCCTGGGTTTTTGTTTCCCAGGTGCATTACCTTGCACTTCTTAGCATTGAATCTAAGCTGCCATACATTTGACCATTCCTCTAACCTTGCCAAGTCCCTTCTCATCCTTCACCCACTTGTGCATCCAACTCTGTTGCAGATCTTTGTGTCATCTGCAAAGAGATATACTTTCCTTCAAGTCCCTCTGCAATGTCACTTATAAAGACATTAGAGAGGACTCAGTCCTACTGAACCTCATTTCAACTACACCCCCTTTTTTCAGAGTGGACTCCATTTACTATCACTCTCTGTGTCCTATTCTCCAGCCAATTCTTTACCCAGGCTGTCATCTTGGGACCCACTCCCAGGCTGGCTAACTTGTATATTAATCTTTTGTGGGACTGTGTCAAATGCCTTGCTAAAGGTCAGGTAGGCCATGTCACAGCCCTCCTGATCAACTACTGGTCACAGTCAAAGAAATTTATCCAGATTTATTTGGCATGACCTTCCCGCTGTGAATCCATGCTGCCTTAGGTCCTGTGCCCTCTGGCCTCTAGATGTTTAACAATTCTTTCCTTCAAAGTGATTCCATCTTTCCCTACCACTGAGGGTTAAACTAACAGGTCTGTGTTTCCTGCTTCTGCCTTGCTTCACTTTTGTGAGGGAATCACATCTGCCCTCCTCCAGTCCTCAGGTATCTTCACCCCATCCTCCCATGATTTGTTAAACAGGGGTAGTCAGTGGTGTCACTAGTTCTACTCTTAGTTCTTTTAGAATTCTGGGATAGATCCCATCAGGCCCCATTGCTTTGTCCACCTTCAGTTTTAGAGTTCTTTCAGAACCCTTTCTTCTAAATGGGCTGTAGTATCAACTGTATCCAGAGTGTTTCTACTGTTTGTTTTAGGTACCTCCCACTCTTCCTTTGTAAATACTGAGCAAAAATATTTGTTTAGTATCTCTGCCTTTCACAGTCACCACCCTCTGCACCCTCCTCCCCTTTATTAAGCCTCACTATCCTCTCCTTGGTCTTCCTTGGCTCCCTGATGTACCTATAAAGGTTTTATCTCCCTTCTTAACTGGTTGGCTATCTTTTCCTTAGTTTGGGCCTTTGCTGTTCCTGACTGCCTTCCCAGCTTCCTTTTACTTTAACTGACACAGTTCTCTGTCCTGTTCCTTCTGCGATTCCTTGTCACTTCCCTGAGATGCTTTCTTTCCTCTTCCAGACCTTCACTGCCACTTCCTTTGAAAAGTCATAGTGGTTTCTTACCTTGTTTCATTTTATTTGCTTTACACAAGGCTTGATACCTCTGTGATAGCAGTTTTGTTATTCCCCATTGTTCTTCACCCTCCTTCCCGCCCATTTTGCTAGTGCATTCTTAGGCACTCACCCATTTGACAAAGTCAGCCTCCAAAAATCAGTACATCTTTGTCTTTGTGGCTTGACTCTATTGCTGTGTTTATTGTGAGACCATACTGTTCGATGGTCGCTAGTTCCCAGATGGTTACCACTTCCATCTGTGATCCTCTCTTCATCTCATTTGAGAGAACCAGGTCTAAGATTGCTCCTCATGAGTGGGCTCCAAAATACTAGTTGTCTAAAGGCATGCCCCTGCCAGGCATCTACAATCCTATATAGAAGTGGCTGCTGCAACTGCACTCCAGTTAACATCTGTGCATATTCAGATCACCCATCAGCAATACTCCCCTTTTTCTGCCATTCAAAGTATACTTTCTATCATTTCTTGTCCATTTCCTCCCCTGAGAGAGATCTGTATCTAACCCCCCTATGCGGATTGTGGTGCCATGCGGTCTCAAATTTACCCACAGTGCTTCTCTCTCCTGTTTACCCTTTTTATTTCTGTTGTTGCTTTGATTCCTTCCCTTATGTAAGAGCTACTCCTCCTCCTCTTTCACCCTCCTGTCCTCCTGTAGATAGTGTATCCTGGTATGTTTACATCCCAGTCATGGTTTTATTGTACCATGTTTCTGTGACTGACATGATATCCAGATGTTCCTTCTCCATCAAGGCCACCAATTCAGGAAGCTTGTTATTCAGACTACGGGCATTGGTACTCATTGCTCTCCATTTTTTGATGGCTTTACCTTCTGTTGCAGCATCCCCCACTGACCTTTCTACCCTGGTCTTTTTCTCACTTAGTACCCTGTTTTGTAGGGGGAGGCCAGGATTTTCCTGCGGCTTATCAGTGCCTCCCCCTTGACTAGTTTAAAAGCTCACCAATGAAGCATATAAACCGATTGCTCAAAAGACTTGTTCCCTTCCTGGACAGATGCAGACCATCCTGCCAGTATAGGCTGGTGTCCCTCCAGGTAGAACCCCAGTCCCCAATGAAGCCAAACCCCTGTGCTCCACACCATTTTTTTAACCATTCATTAAACTGCATGGTGCTAAGTACCCTCGCCTCACTCATGCCAGTGACAGGCAGCACCTCTGAGAAGGATACTGTGTGTGCTACTTGTTTTAGGCCCCTCCCCAATTCTACAAAGTCCTTCTGCACTGCTCTAATCTCATGATGAGCCAAGTCATTTGTCCCTAGGTGGATAATGACGTCCAGCTCGAACTCAGTGCAGCTGTTCCCTTGATCCTGAGGATAGCTTCCTGTCCCTCCAGCCATGGCACCAGGCAGGCACACTTCAGTTTCCCTGCTCCCCCAGTTCTATCCCCTAATAATTGAGTCCCCACAGGAGCTGCTTCCTTTCCTTGTGGTGTCCTCTGTCTCCTTCCTGTGGGCCTCCCTTGTGACAGCTGTCCTCAGCCTCCTTAGTCTCCTCTGTGGGTGCATCCATGGGGAGCTATGCTCCCTCAGAATGCTGTATGGATTGTGGAGTGGAACAACTGACTGGGTGTGCTCTGTTCCACCATCCTCACCCTTCCTGAGACCACTGTGGTCCAACTGCTGTGTTTTCTTCCGCAACCTCTGAGTAGTGGTGGTGGCTCTGGTGCTCCCTGGATGGGGAGGTTCCCTTCCTACCATCCAGTGTGGCCTGGGGGAAGGTTCCCTTACTACTGTCCAGCATGGCCTGAAGATGGGCAACTTCCTCCCTCAGGGCAGAGAGTTGTCTGCAAATAGGGCAGCATCTCAGCCTCCACAAAGACTCCCGGAAGACTGCTGCCCCACAGCCATTACATTGAACTACTCCCCACATGTTTATTTACTTTTTTTTTGTGTGTGTGTGTGTGTGTGTGATTAGTTTGTTATATAGAAATATATATATCATACAATGTGTACTTATATATGTCAGTGCAGTAATGCTAGAGAGGGATATGACAGTGATATGCACACCTTGCACTCTTGAGGAAATTATGTCAGAACCCCAGGTATAAAAGGAACTATTTCAGGGGTGGGTGAGGGGTGGGAAGGGGTTGGGCCTAAACTGTGCCCTCGCAAAACAATCAGCTAAAAGCTCTGACCCAGCACTGCGATGAGTGCTTTCCTGTCAGCAAGATGCCCTGCACAACAATTTGACAGAGAAAATACCCTGCTAATCAAACAGAGAAAAATCCAGACATCCAACTCAGACACAGGTAACCCTCCCCAGCCCCAAAACAGCCTAGTGGTTTGTGCTCTGGAAGCGGTCAGCCCCAAAATAAGTCAGCTGTGCTTTACACTCTTCCTGCACTGAAAATCTTAAGAATTAAGCCAACTAATTGACTAGTGACACCTGTGATGTATGCAGGCCTTTCAATGTAGGCAGGCTGCTGTCTGATTCCAATACACAAAATCTTTCAGTGAAACCAGGGAGCAGAGATTCCTGAGGGGACCACAATCCCTGGGTAGTGAGATCGTCCATGTGAGCTCCCCACCCCAAGAGGGATGCATCTGTAGTAAGGATTAAGGAGTGAGACTGGGGGGTGAAGGGAACCCCCTGTCTCAGATTGTTCTGGTCCTGCCACCACTGAAGGGCTTGGATCAGGGTTCGAGTCACTGGGATCAATTTGGTCAGAGGGTCTCTCCTTTGAGACCAAAAGGCTCTCAAATGGAACTGGATGTCCCTCATCTGAAATCTTGCTCCCTGCACAACTGCTGTAGAAGCAGCCATGTGCCCCAGGAGCTGCAGAAAATGCCTTGCTGGTCGAGAGACCTGTAGGTAAGAAGGAGGAGGCACAGAGAGCATCAGGGGTCCTTGCTCTTCCAGAGGAAGGAAGGCTCTGACTCCTTTTGTGTTCAGTTCTGCACCTATGAAGGTGAGAAGCTGGACAGGCTCTAGAACTGACTTTGGAAGATTGAGAAGGAAACCTAGAGATGTGAGCAGTTGCTGAGTTACCTGAAGGTGTAGTCTGACTTGTTCTGGAGACTGGCCTACTATGAGCCAGTCGTTCAGGTAAGGAAAAATGGCAATATTTGCCTTCTTGAGGTGAGCACTTTCTGCAGGCATTTTGTGAATACCCTGGGCAGAGGTGAGGTCGAAGGGCATTGCTCTGAACTGGTAATGGCCTGAGGGCAGTTCGAATCTGAGGTACTGGATGGGGCTTCTGATAAGAACATGGAAGTAGGGCATCCTTGAGGTCCAGGGGGCGTAGCCAATCCCCTGGCCTTAGAGGGAGGTCAAATAATTCCCAGAGTCACCTTTTGAATTTTGGTTTTAAAAGGTGCTTGTTTAGACATCTGAGATCCAGGATGGCGCTATTCTCCTGTCTTTTTGGGGTATGAAGTACCTGGAGTATCAACCCTTGCCCTGGTGTAGGGGTGGAACCTTTCCACAGCTCTGAGAGCTAGGAGGGTAGAAACTTTGTTTCCAGGGCAAGTGCCTCTGATGGATTTGCAGGTGGAAAGGACCTCAGCTCATCTTTGGAAATTTTTGAAGCTGAGAACAGTCCCTCGACTTACTACTTCCAGGACCCACTTGTCTGATGTTAGAGACTTTCCAGTCCTGGATGAAAGTAAGTCACCTGCCCCCTACAGGTAGAGGAGAATCGGCCCTGGCTACCCCATCAGGAGCCTGCTTGGCAGGGGCTTTGGGCTGAGGGGTGGAAGCAGGTTTGCTTGCACCCCATCTGCCTCTCTCTTAAAAGAATCCCCCTGGGCATATGCTAAAGAGGAGGCCTGGACTTGGTAAAAGGCTCATGAAAAGGCCTGCCCCTGCCCCTGGGATGCTGCCTTTGAGGAGTGGCTTGCCTTTCCTTGGCCTGTGCTCCTATAGGTGGTCCTATATTCATCCATTTTCTTCATGTAATTTCTCTGTCTGCTCCCCAAACAGAGAATTTCCCCTGAGGAAAATCCATGGCCTTGGACTGGGTATCTTGTGACAGGGTGAGTACATCCTGAGCCAAGCCATTCTGTGAGAAGTGCAGATGTAACCATGACCCTTGATGACACATCATTAGAGTCTACTAGGCATGAGGTGCACCTTGGATGCCTCATGGCCATCATCCGCAGCCACCTGTTCCAGCTCCCTGGCAAGCTGGTCAGGGGCCTGTCTTGCTAGAGCCAGCACAGCATCCCATCTGGATTTCTGGTACCTAGCAGCATAAGCCATATAATTTGCCTGTCTGAGTCCCAAAGATACTGCCATGTACTGTTTCTTTGCCATGGCATCAAACTTCCAGGAGTCCTTTTCATGGGGGTGCGAAGCTAGAGGAATATTTGCCTTGTCACAGGCTGCAGCCTGCACTACCCCCACATGGTTGCATTGCTGTGTGAGGAACTCCGTATCAGAGCCTGGTAATGTACACCTCTTGTCCATCCTTTTATCCATAGGAGGTATACTGTGAGGAGTTTTTAGAATTTTTACTGTCTGTTTCCGGAAAGATTTATGCAAAGGAATAGACAGTCTCCTAGACTCTGGAATATCCATCATTTCCATGTAATCAGGCTCCTCTTGGTCATCAACAGCTTCCTCAACAGGGAGCTGAAGAGTTTCAGCAACTTTTTTATAGAACATAAAATGAGAAGGGGACTCAGAAAGCCCGGGAGAGAAACCCTGACGGTCAGTCTGGAGAGATGTCCAGTTCAATGGGCACATCCAGACTTTCAAAATCATATTCACACTCCTCATAATCCTCTTCCCCTTCCTCCGGTTCATAAAAATCTTTAAAACCATAATCTTGAACTGATGGAACCGGCCGAACCGAGCTCTTCCCTGACGGTGTCGGTTGTCGGAACCGAGGAAAGTGACTGGACAATTTGAATTGCTTTAGCTATTTCCTCAGCGGTTGGAGAGAGAACTTTTGGCTCCACACTAGCAGACTTTCTAGTCCTTTTTGTTGGAACCGGCCCTCAGAGCTGGCTCTTCGTTGCCGAGGAAGTATCGCCCTGGTCACAGGGCACTCCCTCCGGTTCGGTTAACCGAACCGGGCTGGCCATCCGGGTCAGCGGACTTTTTGGCCTCCCTTTCCCTGAGCCTACCAACTCTCTTTTCTATGGTTGCAGCAGGGAAATTTTTACAAATCTGGCAGTCTGCATTGAGGTGGTCAAACCCCAGACAATACACACAGGTGGTGTGTGGGTCAGCCTTAGCAAAGGCTTCCCCACAAACACCACAGTGCTGAAACCCAGTGGGCCCGGTTTTTCTTTTGGGTTTCTCAGACATAGTGCCAGCCTAACCAAACTTGCCCGTTTATGGCAATCCGCAAAGCAAGACTCTCTTTTCGGTTCCCAACCATGTCACAGGTCGTGGAAAAAAACGTAATGAAATCCGGGTTTTTTAGAACTGATAAGAACCAGGAACTGCACTCTAAAAAGGACTAGAAGTCTTTGAGAGTAACCTGATCGGTTCAAACCGAACCGAAAAGCGTTTACAAGTTCCACACAGAATAAAATAAATGTAAGCCTATCTATTACTTACGATACCACAGACAGAGCTTGAACCGACCGGTTGCGGTTTAATTTCGGTTTAATTTCAGTCAAAAAAAACGATAAAATAATACTTTAACCGACAAAATGAACCGAGCAGAAGGAGAAATCTCCGGAGCAACTGTTCAGTGAGGCGGAGTAAAGAATCTGACAGTTTGAGTTTGATTAACAACAGACAGAGTTTTCAACCGAGCTCGCGCTCAGGGTTCCATGCCTGGCATGGAAAGTTAACTCTATCACCTCCAGAGCAGTTCGAAGGTTGGGACTCACTGCATATGTCATAATATAGCAAGACTTCATGTTGTTTGAAAAGATTATACTCGGGGACTTCAATATCAATTGGCTAGGTAGGGACGCCTCACCGTTCATGGATGCTGCCACAGCCCAAGACCTATCCCAAGTGGTCACAGCCCCCACCCATCTGGACCTGCACATTGGGTCTTCTTCTCTGCTAGACCTCGTTTTTACCAATCGTCCTCACAAAATCACTAATGTCACCATCCTCCCAAATGTACTTAGTGACCACTCCCCCATTCTCTGTTCCTGGACTTGCAAAGCTCCTAGATCTCCTCCTAAATTAATAACGTGGTATAAACTTGGCCCTGGTAAACTGACGCTTCTTAAAGCACACCTCAGTCCTATGGACTGGTCACTCGTAACTAACTCGCTTGACCCTGATAGAGCCCTTGACCTCTTCATCCTGGCTTTCAACAATATATGTGACAAATATGCCCCACTAACCTAAAGAATGGTCAAAGGCAATCCTGTGCCTTGGATCTCCGATCGCCTCCTGGCCTTGATGCGGTCAAGGGATTCATTGTGGCAACTCTCCAATGAGATCGGCCTCTTGCTCGATAGGCGAAAGTACAGAGAGGCCCAGAACAAGTGCACCTGGGCCGTGTGCAAAGCAAAAGCAGATTATTATAAATCCTCTTTAACCACCTCCTGGGGCTATGGGCGTAAGTTCTGGAACAACATTAAGGAAATCTGTGGTGAAGACCCTAACTCTGTTCCCGATCAGGTCTTGGTTGATGGGTCCTTGACCTCTGACCCTTCCCAAATTGCTGAGGCTTTCAATAATGCCTTCACAAACCTCAACCATGTTCTCACCCTTAATTTCTTTGATCCACATTCTTCCTGTGCCCCTACCCCCTCCCCAGAAGCCCCCCCTTTTACCTGCGCCAAATTACTCCCAAGTCTGCGGAGCCATACCTTAAAAAAGCTCTGAGCCACCCTCCTACAGCAACGACTCTCTAGATATGAAGCTCCTTCGACTCACCCTTCAAGAGGTCCTCAACCCACTAACTCACATTTTAAACCGCCCCCTTTGTCTAGGTATATTCCACTCCAAGTGGAAATCTGCCTCCATTACCCCATCCTTAAAAGTAGGGATCGATCCAATACCGATAATTACCGTCCCCATCTCCATGCTCTTACCCCTATCCAAGGCCTTAGAGCAGACTGTATCGGACCAGCTCACTGATCACCTCAGCAAATACAACCTACTCAGTAAACAACAACATGGCTTCCACAAAGGGCACAGTACTACCACTGCCCTGCTTGAGTTTACCACCTACATACACTCTGCCTTGGACAAGGGTCACATCACTGGTGCTGTCTTCATAGATCTCAGAAAGGCATTTGACACCGTCGACCACTTCCTCCTACAAACCACCTTGGCCAATCTGGGCTTCTCCCATGATGCACTGGGCTGGTTCTCGGACTACCTCGTGAACCAGTCCCAGCAGGTCAAAATAGGTAACACCTTATCCAATAGTCTGCCTGTCCTCTCTGGTGTACCTCAGGGGTCCATTCTCGGGCCGCTGCTTGTCAGCCTATTCCTCAACTCCCTCCCCATGTCCTGCCCCGCCAATCTATTACTGTACGTGGATGATGCTGTCCTCTTCTCCTCCAACCCTGACCCCCTTCAACTCCACCGCACCCTCCAGTCCTCCTTCAGCTGTGCTGAGAACTGGTTCGCCGCTCAGCGCCTTACTCTCAACTATACAAAAAAAAATTTATACTGTTCTCCCACCCGCAGAACGCCCGAAAGGACCTTTGCCCTCATGTACTAACTTCAAACCAGACCCCATTGGAGCAAGTGGGCTCCTTTAAATACCAGGGCATCACCTTGGACCCTGCGCTTAACTTCCACCATCATATTCACCACCTGTCTAAGGCCCTAAATGTTAGGTTGGGACTGTTGCACCACTTCAAAACACTGTCTCACCCCAGACACCCTTAGGCTTGCTGTCTCCTCCTCAGTCCTCCACTGCTTGAGTACGGCTTACTGATCTATGGAGCAGCAAACACCTCAGCCCTAGTTAGCCTCCATCTTTCCCTAAATAAAGCTTGCTGCCTTGTTCTGGGATGTGACCGTCTCACCCACACCTGCTCACTTTATAACACCACCAGCCGGCTTAACCTTGACAACAGAATCAGGTTCCACACCTGCCTCATGGCTAAAAAAATTGCCCTTGGTCTCTCCCCCACTGGACTAGCCCCTTTAGTCAACCCAGAACTCAAGGTGAAGCACACCCGTAGCTCTGACAAGCACCTCCTCTCAGTTCCCTCCTGCCGTACCTCCCTATTCCAAAGGTCCGTCAGCTATAGGGCCACTCTGTGGATGAACAGCCTACCCACCTCCTTGCCAAATAAACTTAGACTTGGGCCATTCAAAACCCACCTTAGGGAACACCTCCTGACTTCAAGTACCTGCGACTGCAATTGAGCTGACGATGGCCTTTGACGATGGCTCCTGGCCTGACTCTACCCCCCCTCCTGCTTTTCAGCCTAACCAGAGTCTGTTAGACATCGTTTCATCTCTGTATTAACTTGTTTTGTGTAGGACCTTTACTAAGTAATCCCTAGCATTTGAAGGTTTGCCTTGCTGTTCATTGTAACTTAACTGAACTTTATCACTGATCAACTGTTAGTTATGTCAGTCTGTACCTTATCTCTGTGACGTGGAACCTTTGTAAATGAGTCTATGACTCAAAGATGTCTCTGAATCCAAATAAATAAATATGGGGAGGGGGGCTGTTCTTTCTGTAAACACTTTGGTAACGGCACACTCAAGCAGACTAGATGGACCACTTGCGTACATTTGTATGTTCGTAAGTTTGTTGGGAATGCACACAAAAAAGTGGGCTCACATGAGGTGGAGGGAATTTAGAAGTTAGGACAACAGATTTATGTTTAAATTCTCCAAAGGGCATTTGGTGCCTGGTGACAGGATATAAAAGTTATTCATGCTGGGGGGGGGGATGTGAAGTAACTGTTATGCACCCCAACTTGTTCTTTTTTGAAGCATCATACCGCATGTATTAAGCTTTAAAGTTGTTGGCAAAGGGGCTTCTGATGAGAAGCTCAATATCCTTCCATGCTCGGCCCCCTGCCCTACACCTATGTTAGACATGCATGAACATGCTGAGGGACAACAAAGTTCTGAAGATGCTGAAACCTACCTCTAAGCTGTCAGGATGGGGGTGAGCAAATATCTGAGCTATTCTGTATCAACACATGAGGGCATCCCAATTTGAGCAGAGGTGCCCCCCTACCTACCCCAACAAAGGTGGCATTCCTGAAAAAAGGATATATATGGAATAATATGTGGACAACCATACACAAGGCTGTGTTTCCATTGAGGGGTTGTCATGACAACAGTGACCTCAAGAGCAAAGCTCAAGGGGTCCTGTGGCATCATGACAATCCCTGAAATGGAAAAACAGCCTTGCCATGGATGGTTGCCCATATCATAGATACATAGATACACGGAAGTTGATGGCAGATAGGGACCTCTTGGCCCACAGAGTCTGCCCTATTTATCCTTACCTAGTATGAGGTCCGATGCACACAATGAACTCCAAAGCATCCCCCTTTACCTACAGAATACCCTTGTGTCTTTCCTACTCCTTCCTGAATCCTGTGACTGTTTTCATGCTACCCTTTTATATCCTTATATTCTTTTATATCCTTTTTGTATAGTGCATGGCCTGAGCTACTGCCTGTTTTCATAGCTTACCATAGCTCACAGGGCCAGCGATTCACCATAGGAGTGGGAGTGAGGAGGTTTGGTTGGGCAAGAGATGGACACAGCAGACTAATGGAAAAATACATATTATGAAATGGGGAAGAAAAATGCTGCAAGCTGACTGGCCAGACTGGGGCTTTATCCATGTGTAAATTTCACAACAAACACCCAGAGAAAGTCCTAGTTGACCACTGCTTACCGCATAACACTTTCAGGGGACAGGTATCAACTGACCGAATGTTCATGTGGCCCAAAACCATCATTTTCAGTTTGTTTAGTGACTGACATATACCACTCTCCACAAAACAAAAACAGCAACTGATGTTAAAAAAAAAAGTTCAAAAGTAACACATTTGTCACATACTGTTAAAAGCCAACTCAGAATGTCAGCGACCTAGTTTCATTTCTTTGAGGGGGCTGCCACTAAAGAGCTGTTAAACAGCTTTTCTTGCAACTATGGTGATCGGAATGCCATGGTTCCAGCATCTAGCATGTAATGCAGCAGCTGGGACTGTTAGCAGAGAAAGAAGTGTCGTAGCAATCTCCGGAACATGCTCCAACAATCAAAAAAGAGCCATTAATAATGCCGGTGATCTTCGAAGTCCTGTTTTGCCTGATATGACTGGCCACGCTGATGATGATGCGAGGCACACCCCACCCTCATGTACAACTGTGCAGCATGACACTGTGAATGGGGAGGGGACCGAAATCTACATGCAGGCCCCTCCTGCAATTTCTCTATCTGCTCCCGAGGTTTCCTTATGGGTTTCCCTGTTACCCGCTGTCAATGCAGAGTACATGATGGTCACTTGTCAGTGTAAAAAGTCCAAATAATATAAAGTGAACATAAATTAACATGGAGACAGCTCCCTATTTAACTGCTGTGTATTCATTTGGAAATGATGCCTTTCACATTACACACAGAATGGGGCCAGAAGTAAAATTAACATGCATGCCCCTCCTGCAGTGACACTGGCTCCTAATGTAACAAGTACTGAACATAAAAAGTGGATAAAACCATACGCAGCACAGATCCCCAAGTAACAACCAGGGACTATTTTACTGTAGGTGGAAGAACAAAAGCTTGTATTTTCTAGAAATTAATAAAAACAATGTTATTGTGCATTAAAAAACTTTTTTTTTCTTTATTTCCATTTTATAATCGCAGTAATGCACTCCAGGGATATGTTGTTGTAAGATTTACACACGCCTCGGGTGGTTTACAGCACTCGGCCTTGTGCCACACCACACCCAAGGCATGTGTAAATCTCGGTATCCAGTGATGATAGTGACTGTAAATGAGCGACTGTCAAAACAGCAACTCATTTACAGTGCTATCCTGTTGGGCTACCCTGTAAGGGAAGCGACCCTATGTGATCGCGACTGTATGGAGGGTGACTGGAAGGGGAGGGATAGGGTGAGGAAAGAGAGGGATAGGGAAGAGGCTTTGTCTGGGGTAGTGTGCCTGCTGCAGCCGAGAGCCAGCCATGTGGTATGGAGTGAGGGTTGTTAGCTGTGGTGCAGAAGGTACTGGGTTTGGGGCTGGGGACCAGGGAAAGAAAATTTTGCTGCAGCCTGCTGCTGCGTGTATTTTAAAATTTATTTTGAAGTGTCACCCCTTCCCCGACAAGCACCCCCCCGGAGCTGGTAATCCTAAATCAGGAGGGTGCTAGGAGGCGAACCCCCTCCATGGGAGGGGAGTGTGCATGGGGGGGGGCACAGAACAACACACCCTCTGTCGTGCATTATTGCTTAACTTTATGATGGGCTGCAGTCCCTATTGGCTCTGGCTGTGTCTGCCCTGCACTCACCGGCACATCAGGTCCCTCTACAGTTGGTGGCTACACCTGGAGCAAGTGTGTGCATCGGCTGTTCCAGACCAGTCCTTACTCAGTGGAGGCTGGATTTGGCACCAGTGAATCCATGAGCTTCTGTTTTTTGAATGCGTGGTTCTTGATTATGTGTGCAAGGGGTTAGGAACACTCAGAATACATGTGCACTGTTTATAGTATGACGTAACTACTACAGTACAATAACATTTAGTTGTACCATAATTATTTCACTACTGTGGTACAAGAGTTTTGCAGCGATAGATTTCACTGCAAAACAACCTATTACCAAATCCTTAATATTTACAACTGTTCCCATAGTCTGTTTTCACCTATATCTTTAGGATTACAGAGGATGCAGTGGTTGCTAAAGGGGTGTATATTTTGTTACTGAATGCTTATATGAATACACTAAACCAACAGATATTCACCCATCTATGGTCAAGCAAATTACATACCTGTATTTTGGCTGAAGAGAATCTAGGAGCATTTGCTGAGCAGTGACACTATCATGTTCTGCAAAATAGCTGCACAGAAAGGCAAAATGTCAGGGAACATCTTCACAGGGTACATGAATCGGTTACTTCTGTAGCTTAGTATGCTTGAAGCATAACATGATGAAAACAGCACATCACCCACTGCTTTGTGCATAAGCTTCTGTCTGGGGTGCAGACTGTTTTTCTCCATGATTATGTCGCAGGGCTATTACCCACTTAACTTACTTTTTGCCAGACACACACCACATATACAGATGTGCATTTATCTTTGACTGAAAGGGTGGTCTGGGAGGAGGTGTGTGGGCTGAGTGAAATCCCTGGGATTCCAACCCTCTTCAGTGAACCAAAAACAAGGTGTGTGATACCTGAAATCCTGAGACATGTACACCATACTGAAGCATGACTGAGTGGTAGCATAGCTCCCCCACAGTACCCCAAGACAGATGTTCAAACTCAAAAGCACCACTGAAAGTCACAGATGTGCAAGTGACCAGGGGGTCTACCCAGCACTGGAATTAAGTTTTATCTTTTTTAGAAGCAATGTAGGTCGTCTTAAATTTGAACCCCTTCCCGTAACACACAGTACAGTACTGTCACTTACATATTATTTGTTTATTGAACGACTAATTGATTTGGATCAGGCTCACGGAGAGACAATCCCATTTTCAGGAGTGGCCTGGTCAAGCTGCAACAGAAAATGTACAGTACATTCTACAACATCACTGCTGAAACACTTTATTCCAAAAAGTACATTACCATAAAGCACGACTGTACTTAATATATTTATAGCTAAGGTGCCCGTTCATATGTACATGCAGTAACATATTTTTCAATAAGTTGCCTCAGTTGTGATTATTAAAATGTAAATTTTGTTTTAAAATTTAAATTTACTGCTGCTATTTGCCTGGATTACTCCTGAAAATAGGACCCAGATGACCTATCTTGTTAGTAAACATGTAAGAATTAAGCAACAGCATTTTGTGAGCTACTAAGGCTCGCTTCTGAGCTAGGGGCTCTACATAATTCAAACACTGAAGCTGCCTGCATTTTAAATTAAGACTCACAGATCTCAGTTTCCACATTAAATATCAGTCATTGGAGGCAAGCTATGTAAAAGGTGCCCCTACTCTCTGTACAGAGACATTTTAACAGGGTCACCACACCAGTGCTGTTTATACAATTTGTAGAGTACTAGTGTGGTGCACATAATCCATATTATATAGAAGCCATGCAGTCGGGAAGCTAGAGTACAAGCTTGGGAACCAGAACATAACGGGTCTGATTCTCAAAAGGAGCTAAGATTGGCACAACCGCAGCAAACAGCAGCTTGCATCGAAGCCTGGTGTGCCAGGGACTCTGCACCAGATTCTGCTACAGGAGTGGTCCTGGCGCCTAAGTCTCCACACATGCAGCAATCTCTCCCATGTGGCAAACACTTGGTGCATGGAAGGGTTCACCGCAGGCTCCTTGCATCCAGCCTGCTGCTGTTTATTTACTTTGGGACCTGGAGTGCTACAACTTTTTGTCCATTTGACTGAGTCTTAGGGATGTGCTGTCCCGTTTGGTGAGCACCCGAGAAAAAACCTGTGATGCACCTGTTCTTCTTTTCTCTTTTTCCTTGCAGCCTGGGCAAGCGGTTCTCCCATCCCTGGTCCCCTGTTCAACACCCAATCCACCTGTCCCTGGTGGTCTAGTGCCCCCCTCCCTGATTCCTGATGTCCGCCATTTCAATAACAATAAATAGAGCCCTCTGCATCGGTGGTATGGCGTCACCCCCACTCCCCCATGTCCACGAATATATGCTAGTAAAATACACATTCCCTGGGAGATCATACTGCCCCCCCGATACCCACTCTCCTTGAAACTGTAAACAACCCCCTCCCCAGTCCCTGAGCTCCCCAATAATCTGTTATTTAAATATCCCCTTCCCCGATCCCTCATGTCCCTAATATACATTTTTTTTTTACAACTTTCTTTCTTCTCTCCATCTCCTGAACTCTTTCAGGAATGGTCACTCGAGTCCTGAGTCCTTGTCCCGCCCATCTGAAGCCCCTCTCGCCCCTTCCATCCACTGCAGCTGCCACCCAGCCCCCCCGTCTCTAAGTCCCCCAAGGCAGGACCGCCAGATAATTCCCTCCTGGCGCTCCATCTATGATTTAGTCTGTCGGAGCACGGCACATGGGAGCACACAGGCAGCGAGAGATGGGCCCGATTCTGGGCGTGGAGGACCTGCCACCCCTGTACCCTCCGTAACCTATCAGAAGGTGAAGGGTGTTTCTATATTTTTCCTCATTCTGCCCTTCCCCCAACCCTCCGAGTGGAGCCATGACGTACAATGAGGGAACATCTTGTCATGGCTCCGCACCCCTCTATTCAAGCCCTGTAGCACTGCGGTACCTCCGGTCTCCACTGGAGGTCACTGTGGTGCCGGGCATGATCCTCCCGAGGAAGGAGAGCTGTCCTCCGGATGCTCGATCCTTCCTCCCCCCTGCTGACCCCTGGTGGCCCAGGCTCGTTCCCAAACCCAGGTCGCCAGCATGGCGCGAGGTGTGGCGTCCAGCGCCTCAACCCTCAGCGCCACCAGGCCAGCCCTAATACACATTTTCAATGTAATATTTCCTGGTGAAGTATGGCACCCCCTGAGCCCCAATTACCTGTTATAAATGAAATCGTCAATGGTGGTGTAGGGAACCCCCCCCCCGCTGACAAGTGTTCCTCACCCTGCTCCCCTCCATCCTGTACATGTGCCAGTGACTGGCACATCCCACCGCTCACCACCACAGCCAGCCACCAATTGAGCTCTTAATGAGAGCTGTGCTGTATACAGTACACAGTCATTCTGTGGAAGGTTTAAATGCTCCTTTGACAAGCATTTAAACTAGCCAAGGGGGAGGCAAAAAGACTGACGGAGGCAGAGACTGCCGTCCCCCAGAGACTAGTGCAACTGGAACCCGGGGAGAGGGAAATCCCTGGAGTCTGATGGAAGCAAAGAGAAGGAAGGGGCAGGCAAGTCTGGAGGAGGAACTTCAGTTGGAAGAGAGGAGAAGGAGGGAAGGCAGGAAGGCAACATAACAGGGGAGGACAAGACTGAGATAACAGAGGGGGTGGGGGAGCAGGAAGGGGAGGCTGGTTAGAGGGAAGGAGTGACAAACAGAATGGAAAGCCATGTGTGCCAATGCAAGGAGTCTAGGAAATAAAATTCTTAATCTTGACGCAATCACTGTGGAGGCAGACCTGGATCTGATGGCCATAATGGAATTGCGGTGCACAGACAACCACAGCTGGGAAGTGGCTATCCCAGACTTCACCATGTTCTTGAAAGACAGGTCAGAAAGGAAAGACAGATGGGTTGTTTTATGTGTGAATGAGGGTATAAGAGCCACTGACATACAGGGGCAACAGGGGGATAATGAAGGGCTGGAGGTACTGTGGGTCAACCTACAGATGGCGTCAGGAGCCGTTATTTGCAAAGGGTTGGTTTTCAGACCTCTGACACGGGGGAGGACTTAGATAGAGCCCTGATGGAAGCCGTTAGCAAAATAGTCAGCAAGGGATAAGTTTTGATTGTGGGAGATTTTAATCTGCTGGATGTAGACTGGGGCATTCTCACCGCAGCTGCATCAAGAAGCATGGCCATCCTCAACTCCCTACCAGGGCATTTCTCGGGCAGCTGGTTTTGGAGCCAGCTAGGGATGGAGCAGTACTGGACCTGGTACTTACAAACAGAGACAGCATTGCTGGTGTCACAGTGGGCCGTCCCCTTGGGTACAAGTGATCACTGTACTACGCGGTTTGGCATACCGATAGGACAGGGGAAAAAAACACTAAGACAAGGGTCCTGGACTTCAACAGAGAAGATTTTAAAGAAATGGCAAACTGCCTCAGAGAATGCCTCAAAGTGGGGAAGGCAGAGGGGAAGTGGAAGCTCAATGGGAAAAAGTAAGGAGGGTAGAACCCAGGCAATGGCATGCTGTTTGAAGTAAGTGAGCAAGGGAAACAGGATGAAGAAGCTGCTATGTTTCTCTAAGGAGGTGGCAAAGACAGTGAAGGAGAAGAAAACAACATTTAGAAACTACAAGGAGACCCAGAAGGATGAAGTCAGGGAGGTGTATCTGGCAAAACAAAGAGAGGCAGGAAGGAGGAAGGAGGGCAGCTAAAGCATCAACAGAGGAGAAGATAGCTAAGGAGGTTGAAAAAGGGGACACAATCTTTTTCAGGTATGTGGAGGAAAGAGAAAGACAAGGGGGAGAGATTGTGAGAATCAGGAGGGCAGAGGGACTGGGCAGAGGAAGATCAAGAGAAAGCAGAAACACTAAACAATTGCCTCTGCTCGGTCTTCACAGTAGAGAGTGGGAGTGGGGGGATAACTAGTATACTGCAGTAATCACCAGGTAGAGGGGAATGTGAACATAAATCCATTCTTGGTGGAGAGAGTCTGGAAGGGATTGGAAGCCTTAAAGGAGAATAAGGACAAACGGCCTGCCGACGCAGTGGTAGTGCTATCGCATGTGATGCCAGCAATCCAGGTTCGGGAACGAGCCTGGATAGCTGGAGGGCCGGCCAGGGAGAGGAGGATTGAGCATCCTAGGGACGCTCTCCTTCAAGGAGAAGGAGGAGGAGGGAGGGAAGCTGCTCCCGCTGCAACACTACCACCTGGGTGCACACGGGTGGAAGTGCAACTGGGGGCCACCATGTGGGAGGGGAGGACGTCGGCAGGGGTCCGGAGTGATGTCACATCTCTGCGTGTGCTGTCTCCTTGGACCCCACTGCATGCTGCCATTCTCGGCGGAGGGGAGCAAAAAATGGACCAAAAGGCAAATAGTTCTGGTCCCTCGCCTGGCGCCAGTGTCCGGTACATAAAACGGCCCAACACCAGGGTTGATTGGTGGAGAGGAATGAGCCTCCTCCCTTCCCCACCCAGGGGGTCAAACTATGGCAGGATGGGGGTAGCTCCATCTGCGATGCCGGAGGCAGCGGGTGGGGAGTGGAGATACCAAGGGGGCTTGTGCTTCCAAAAAATATAAATGAAAAAAAAAAAAGGAAAATAAGGTGATGGCACCAGTTGGGATTCATCCAAGGGTCCTAAATGAACTGAGCATGGTGCTGGCCGCCCCTCTGGCAATGCTTTTTAGCATCTCAGTGGAGATAGGGGAAGCTCCAGAGAACTGGATGAGGGCCATTGTGGTCCCTTGCTAGCAACTACAAGCCAGTCAGTCTCACTTCAGCAGAGGAGATGTTAATGGAGACACTACTGAAGGAAAGGCTCATGGAGCACCTGGAGGCAAAAAGGCCGCAGGACCACTGGCAGCATGGTTTCATTGGGGGAGGTCATATCAGACTAATCTCAAAGATTTCTTTGACTGGATTACCAGGGAGGTGGATCAAAGGAGAACAGTGGTCATAGCTTATCTGCACTTCAATAAGGCTTTCAACACTGTACTGCACAGGAAGCTAGTTAAGAAACTAAGCAGCCTGTGGGGTGGAGGAGAATGTGACAAGCTGGGTATCAGATTGGTTAAGAGATAGTAGGCAAAGAGTGGTTATGAATATTAGCCACACAGGCGATTGGAGAGTGACTAGTGGGTTGCCAGGGTTCAGTGCTTGGACCAGTCCTCCTCAATGTCTTCAATGCCTTCGTGAGCAATACTATGGAAGGTAAGGTGTGTCCCTTTGCAGATGATACAAAAATATGCAACAGGGTTGACACTCAGGAAGGGGAGGAGAGAAGGCAAAGGGATCTAAGGAAACTAGAAGAATGGTCAGGGAGTGGCAGCTGGGTTTCAGTGGCAAAAAGTGCAGGGATGTGCACATAGGGCTGCAGAAGCCAGGGACTGTGTATAAGATGGAAGGAGTGGAGCTTACAGTTAACAAGCAAGAAAAAAGACCTAGGAGTCATCCTATCTGATGACCTCAAGGTAGCTGGGCAGTGTGACAAAGCAGTAGGAAAGGCTAGCAGTATGCTGGGGTGCACTGGAAAAGGGATTCCTAGCAGGAGGAGGGAGGTTGTGCTGCCAATGTATCACTCACTGGTGAGGTCTCACCTGGAGTACTGTGTCCAGTTTTGAAGGCTGCACCTCCGCAAGGACATTGAAAGGGTGGAGGCAGTACAGAGGAGGGCAACCAAAATGGTGAGGGGGTTGCATAAGAAGCCATACAATGAAAGGCTGCAGGAACTCAACATGTACTTCCTAGAAGAGAGGAGAGCGAAAGGAAACATGACTAAAACCAACAAGTACCTCAAAGGAGTGAACAAGATGCAAGTGGAGGGTCTATTTCAGAGAAAGGAAGACAGAAGAACAAGGAGGCATGCAGTGATGCTAAGAGGGGGAAGTTTAGGAGAGATCTGCAAAAATACTTCTTTCTTGGAAAGGGTGGTGGATAAATGGAACAGCCTGCAGGCGGAGGTAGTGGAGCAAAGACTGTGGGGAGCGTCAAGCATGAATGGGATAGGCACAGGAGAATAATAGGCAGTAGAATGGGGGAGGTAGTGACACCTTTGACCAACTAGTGTCAGTGGTGATGGAACAGGCAGTAAGAGGGGTCAGACTGGATGGGTCTAAATGTCTTTTTCTGCCCAAAAAGATGGAAGAGTATATTGAAAGTTCCAAAATCATTGTTTTAAAAATGATCAGAACCTGAAAGAAGTTCTGCTAAGCGTCTGTTTCAGAAAATGGCACAGGTTCTAGAAAGTCCTGCACTAATCTGAACTGGTTCTCCCATCCCTACACTTCAGTGGTGCAAAGTGGTTGGAATGACCACTGCACCACTGCTCAAAGTTGTGTCCAGTTGCAACAGGAGCATTATAACAGCACAGGGAAACTGGTGGGGGCAAACATCGTAATTGTGTGCTGTTCTAGGTATAGATGCACACCGACACCTGTTTACCCCAGTACCACGTTAGAATGTTACCATCCCTAAAGAACTGTTACAATAAGCTTTTCGGGGTGGTGCAAGCATGCAATGGGGCCTATCTGGTGACTGAGATCAAGAGGCCACAGAAACAACTGATGTATGTACAGTAGGAAAACTGGGGTGTGTAACAGGGCCAGTGAAGGTTGTCAGCTAAGCAAGACTGACAAAGTACAACAGAAACAAGTGATGCATGTTGTAGAACAAGGCTAGGGAGGGGATTCTACTGGACACCAGAGATAACATGAATTATGCAAAGTGGTTAAAAAAAATCTGTAATAAAAATATTGCTGCCATCTTAATAGCCCCAATTTCAGAATTTAGCAAAAATATTTGTAATGTTGCACCCATAAAAAGTGCAGATTTGCAGGCCTGCAGCTAACAAATCTTAATAATAAGAAAATGTGGCCTATAAGTAGTTTGTATCCAATTATTTTTCAACAAAACAAATAGCTTAAGTGCACATGAGCTGTTTGGCCAAAATCAAGCTCTGAGATAATGAAAGTCAGTACAAGAGTAGAAAAATTCAGCCAACAAAGAAAGCACAGAGAGGAACAGGTATCGACTTACCGGATTGTATTACGTGTCCTCACTGGTAGAGTTGCACCGCAGTAACCCGAGCGCCCTGGTTGCTGAAGTGCAAATCTGGCAGTGTACACAGGATTTATGAGGTCGGTTGGGTAAACATTCTAAATCCTGATGGGAAAACCGAAAAAATAAGAAGATTCTCTTGTAAACTGTAATCGCCGATACATTATGTAATGTTTATGAAGGCGCATACTCAAGTGGATATCTGCTTTAAAAGGGAAGTCCCCTCAACCTACTGTATTTTCTGTATACCTGTGAACTTTGCAGGCATGAACAAAGATTCCCTCTCCTGCACCTCCCAAATTTCATCCTAATTTAAATACAAATGAGATTGCATCACTCGGTTCTGCCCTGATGTGAAAACCTGTTTTACTTCATTGCAGAGGCCATGATCCCACTCATGCAATGCATCTTGGGAGTTGATGATGATGCATACCTGCACAAGCCAGCAGAAGTTATCATCTCAGTCAGTTCTGCTACATGTCTTGTGAAGTCCTTGTATTCTCTAAAAGCATTGTTTTTCTAACTCAGATACACCTTAAACTACAGAAGACAGCAGGGCGCTTACTTGAAAAGTTTAATAGCCAGCAAAAGATAAGAAGATAGGGCATGCAGAGGACAGCAACAGCACTGACTGATACAATATAGCTACTATAGGCTTTAGAAATAAGACATCATAAAATTCCAGGATGCCTTACATGGGTAGGGTCATGACCTTGGCAATGGAGTCAAGCAGGGTTTCACACCAGACTTAAGTACCTTCATTTACTTTTAAATTCTGATGAAATTAGGAGGGTACAATAGAGGCAATCACTATTCGTGCCTACAAACCACACAAGTAAACAGAATAAAAGGCTGAGGGGAACCTTTCCTTTAAGGAAATTAAGTAAAGGAGGTCTCACCTATCCTTGCTGGTTATGTCACAGTCATAGTGAATATAACCAATCTCTGTCTTGTAACACTTTTTAATATTGAATTTGCACTGAACAAGAAATAAGGATAGGACAGCTTTAGAGTACCATGTCTCTGTCTCGTCTGCTAGGCATACTTACATTAAACAGTATAAACCAAGAAGGCCCATTCCTCTAAAATCAGTCTTGGGATCGTCGCCTTGGAAACCAATCTCACACCACTGTTTAGTAATCCGAGATTCAAGTGGAATGTTAGGTTTTAACAGCTTCCACAGCTAAGGATTTAAAATAAGACAGTCTTTAAAATACAGTGTATAATGTCACATACACAAAATTGCAATATTACTTAGAATATAATCACTGGTACACAATTTTTAACATAAATAATCAAAAGTACTTAAGATATCAGTCATAATGAACACCTTGTTTTTACAGCTGCATAGTGAGAGCCATGAGCTAATGTACTGCCATTATAGTAAAAAAGGGGCTCTGTAAGCATGTCACTGGATACCTAACACACCACAGCCTGTCTCCTTCCATCGAGTGGAGCTGAAGCACATCTCTCTGCGTCCTCTCCAGTATAGTGCAGTTGCTTTCTCCCCCCACCTTGTTGCACTATTTTCTTGCTCCTGACCCCAGTGCCTGCTTTGACTTAATATCACTATAAACAGAAAGCTTCATTCCATACTCAGCTGAGTGTGTACAGTGATATTAGATCAAAGCAGCCAGCGGGCTACGATGAAAGAGGCATTGGTCAAAGTCAACATGGCTGCTATGCATTAACCTGATATAAAGTCCATCCTACTCAATTGGAAATTATGCCCTGGTTGGAGCCGAGGGAGCACATCCCTAAAAGGGCTATCACCTCACAGCTGGCCACTTTCAGTACCAGCTCTTTGTTACTAGTAGGGAAAGGATTGTCTTTCTGATGTCTGCCTTCCTGAGCTTTCTACCCAACTGGTTAGATTTTACAGTGAGCCACAACAAAAACAGCTCCACTGCATGAGTGTGCCCGGTCCAACTAATAACACAGCAGAGCAAAACATAAAAAAACGGCACCACTCGACAGCAAAAATATCAGCTTTATTGATTAAATAAATAAAACATACCATCTGCACATCAGGTAATAGCATTAGGTGTAAAACCAGTCAGGGGTTTTGCTAGTACTTGATCTCTGGAGGGTATGTTTTATTTATTTAATCAATAATGTTGATGTTTTTTGCAGTTGAGTGGTGCCAGTTATTGTTTTGCTCTGCTCAGATTTTACAGTGCCTAAAAAATATGCCCCCTGCTGCAATATTTTCTTACTCCCAACCCCGCTGCCTGCCCTGGGTAAACTTCCATAACTCACCCTGGTTGTTCTGTCAAAGCTGACCCTGCTACCTGCCCTGGGTGAACTTCCATAATTCATTCTGGTAGCTCCATGAACGGCATTATAATAATATTGAAGAATGTTATTATATTTCACGGTGCCTGGAAAAATACAGTTATACTATGGCGAGCTGTTTTCTTTTTATGTGGCAGGAGCCTTTAGAAGCAGTCTAGGGGTGCTGGGATTTGGCATAATTTATTGTTACAATGTATGTGAATGTGAAATGGACTATATGAAGAAGGTAAGCTATGCTTTGCATACCGTGATCAACCTTTCTGCTTATCAGCTGTCCCTGTTTACCCATTTTCAAGATGTGTCCCTGATTTTTTGATGCAGTGGGTTGAAAGGTATACCTTTATGCTTTACAGGAGTAGGTGAAAGGAAGTTGTCATTTTAATGTGCTTTATGAAGCAAGTTATGGCTGATGACTAATCGGAGTTAATCGTAATCAACCCTGCTGTCAGCAGCTTTGAGTAACTGCTGATTCACATCACTAGTGTCACAAAAGGAGGAAGGCTGCTGGCAACTGTAATGCTTTCTCCATTCCACCCTGCTCCCTCCCCCTCCTCACTCCACAAGCCAGCAGCACTGCAACATGGTCTCTCGGCTCAGGATGGCAGCAGCAATGCCACCTTAAAATGAGGGTCTAAAGGGAGTACACCGGCAGCTGTTTCAGGGATGCATGTGCAGTATAGTCGTTCTCAGCACAGAGATCAGCAGTTTTATTACAATTAAATTACAATTTGTGTCTCGTAAATGTACAGTGAAGCCCACCAGGATGAAACGCAGTGTCACATGTTTACTGCATGACAAAAAGGATTAACTCCCATTGAAAATGGATTGTTTGCTGCAGTAACTCTACTGCAGAATTCTGCAGCACTGGGCTTCATCCTGGTGGGCTTCACTGTATGTAATTTCCTTTGGTTTTGTGTAACCTTTCTTCCTCTCTGTGGTGGGGAAGATGTGTTGATAGCAGCTGCACTCAGAACCCATGATGTGATCTTTTGTTATGAGTACTGAGAAATTGTTTCTCCCTGCCGGGTCACATGCCTGCTTCCGGGCTGGGCTGTTTTGAGGAACTTTGAAATGCTCTACAGAGATCACTGAGCCCTCAGAGGGACACTTTTAATGGAGACAGTTACACCCTCATAGGACTCTGTATTTCTGAAATTAGTAAGTCAACCTTTTCATTTCAGTCCGTGTGTATTTGACAAGTGACTAGGGAATTGGGGGATTTAACTTTAATTGACATTATAAAACCATGGTTGTCAGAGTAATGCATTCGCTGCTATTTTGGGTCTGACCAGAGCTTGCTCCTGTAGTTGTGTCCGTCCATTGACAGTCTCTACGCATCATTATAACCACCCCCCACCACTGTAGGACTTAGGCAGATACAGCAGACCACATCCTTCTCCTCATGACTAAACCCAGTCATGGTTTTACTATTCTGTAATCAACATACTAACACAGACAACCTTTTGCAGTTTAGATCGTTTCAAATTACAGCCAGGGAAAGTCTGAAAAGGTTTTAGTTTCCGAGACTTTGTTGATTGGGTCATTTGCATAGCAACCGCATAGCAAATGCATTTCAGTAATATGCAGCTGATATGCAATTCGCAAAGATCTGGCCCATTTTCTTATCAAACCACTATCCGTTCCTTATCAAGAAGATCAGTTTAGAACTTTAGAACAAACTGGGGTAAGGGGGCTTCAGATTTGCTTGGTCTTCCCTTCTTTCCATACAGCTAGAAGGGGTGTGCAGTGTGTCAACACCAACAACAGATTTGCCAACCCCATCCCCACCACCACAGTGATTATTACTGAAAGTAAGTCCAGGTCTCGTCTAACTAAAATCCAGAAATCTGGCATATCCAGCTGACTTATCAATTTGTAGGGGTCAGAAACTGTGGGGAATCCTTTGTAACTGTGATACAGAACTCTGGCACTTTGATGCTGGCCATTGCTGTGCCGAGTCACAGTACCACAACACAAGTTAATCTGATTGAGAACTGTAATTCCATAAAAATAAAACTAACATTTTAAGCTCCCGGGTAAAATGGAAGAGATGTATGACTTCAGTCAGGAAAATCATGAGCAAATCCTATTTTTAATTATTTATTTTTATCTCCAGCTTCCTTCCCTCACCACATCTTATCTTCTTTCTCTCCTGTCTCCAACATAGCTACTCTCGCTGCACTGTTTCTCTCTACCCAAAACTCTTGCAACTCTCTGTACCTACAACTGCTGTCCCTACCACTTCCCTTCCCAACCTTTCCCTTCTGCTTAGTGAGATTCCCCAGGCATGGAAGCTAGTCAGTGTCCTTCCTCTACACAAAGGGGGGAAGTTCTCTGCCCTGTCCATGTCTCCTTTCCCGGCACTGGCCGAAGTGCACAGCACACTGGTCCTTTCCCAACTTTCTTCCTTCCACTATTTCTCCTCCTCCTCCTTCCTCTTCCATTTCCAGTCTGGCTTCTACAAATCCCAGTCAACAGTCTCCTTATTTATCCAATATCCAACACCATTGATGTTGCTGGCATAATGGCTAACATAGAAACAGACTTTGATGGCAGATAAGGACCGCTTGGCCCACCTAGTCTGCCCATTTCCCTACCTAGAGGATAAGCTGCAGATCCTATTTAACCAACAGCCTATTTCTTCCTACCCCCCACAAAAATTACCTTATGTCTGTCCCATGCATTCTTGAACTCTCCCACAGTTTTAGACCCCACAACCTCCTCAGGAAGGCTGTTCCATGCGTCCACCACCCTCTCTGTGAAAAAATACTTCCTCACATTGCCCCTGAGCCATCCCCCTCTATCTTCAAATTGTATCCCCTTGTTCTTGCACATCTCTTTTTCTGAAAGATGCTACCCTCTTGGACTTTGTTGATTCCACTGAGGTACTTAAACGTTTCTATCATGTCCCCCTCTCCCTCCTTTCCTCAAGGGTATACATATTAAGCTCCTTTAGTCTCTCCTCGTATGGCTTCTCTTGCAGACCCTGCACCATTTTAGTTGCCCTCCTCTGAACTGCCTCCATCCTGTCTCGTCCTTGCGGAGATGGGGTCTCCAGAACTGGACTCAGTACTCCAGATGGGGTCTCACCAACTGTCTGTACAGGGGGATAACAACTTCCTGTTTTCTGCTGGTGATGCCTCTCCCTATACACCCCAGTATCCCCCCAGCCCTCCCTACCGCCTTCTCACATTGCTTGCCAACCTTAAGGTCATCTGATATGATTACCCCCAGGTCCCTTTCCATTTTTGTTGTTGTTACTACCTTCCCCCATTGTGTAATCTTCCCCTGGGTTTTCTTTCCCAGGTGCATTACTTTGCACTTCTTTGCACTGAATCCAATCTGCCATACTTCTGACCATTCCTCCAACCTTCCCAAGTCCCTTCTCATCCTTTCCACGCCTCCTTGTGTATCAACCCTGTTGCAGATCTTTGTGTCATCTGCAAAGAGGCATACTTTTCCTTCCAGTCCCTCTGCAATGTCACTTATAAAGACATTAAAAAGGACTGGACCCAGTACTAAAGCCTGCGGTACCCCACTAGTAACCCCTCTTTCTTCAGAGTGGACTCTATTTACAATTACCTTCTGTGTCCTGTTGTTCAGCCAATGTTTTACCTAGGCTACCACCCTGGGACCCACTTCCAGGCTGGTTAATTTAACTACTAATTTTTTGTGTGGGACTGTGTCAAATGCCTTGCTAAAGGCTAGGTAGGCCATGTCCACAGCCCCTCCCTGGTCTACTACTTCGGTCACCCAGTCAAAGAAATCAATTAGGTTCGTCTGACATGACCTTCCCACTGTGAACTCATGCTGCCTTGGGTCCTGTGCCCCACTGGCCTCTAGGTACTTAACAATTCTTTCCTTCAGAAGTGATTCCATCACTTTCCCTACCACAGAGGTCAAACTGACAGGTCTGTAGTTTCCTGCCTCCCTCTTGGTCCCACTTTTGTGAAGGGGAATCACATCAGCCTTCTTCCAGTCCTCAGGTACCACACCATCCTCCATGATTTATTAAAAGGATAGTCAGTGGTGTCACTAGTTCTCTGCTTAATACTTTTAGAATTCTGGGTGAATTCCATCTGGCCTCATTGCTTTGTCCACCTTCAGTTTTAGGAGTTCTTTCAGAACCCTTCTTCTGTGAAAGGACTGGGATCGCCCTCCAGAGTGCTTCTGTTAATTGGATGAGGTACCTCCCCTTCCTCTTTTGTGAATACTGAACAGAAGAATTCATTCAGTATCCCTGCTTTTTCACTGTCACTCTCTGCCCACCCACCATCCATTCTATTCAGCCTCACTATCCCTCCCTTTGTTTTGCTACGCTCCCTGATATACCTATAAAAGGTTTTATCCCCCTTTTTAACCGAGTTAGCTATCTTTTCCTCAGTTTGTGCCTTTGCTATTCTGACTACCCTCCCTGCTTCCTTCTGCCTTAACTGGTACAGTTCTCTGTCCTGCTCCTTCTGTGTTTCCTTACACTTCCTAAATGCTATCTTTTTCTCCCTAACCTTCACTGCCACCTCTTTTGAGAACCATAGTGGCTTTTTCTTTCATTTTGATTTGTTCATTTGCTTCACACAAAGGCTTGTTGCCTCTGTGATGGCAGTTTTGATATTTCCCCATTGTTGCTCCACCCCCTCCTTCTAGCCTGTTTGCTAGTGCTTTTCTAAGGCACTCTTCCATCTTGCCAAATTCAGCCTCCTGAAGTCCAGAATCCTCACTTTTGTATGGCTTGACTCTGTAGCTGAGTTTATCGTGAACCACACTGTTTGGTGGTCACTTGTTCCCAAATGGCTACCCACTTCTAGATCTGAGATCCTCTCACTGTCCCCATTTGAGAGTAGGAGGTCTAAGATTGCTCCCTCACAAGTAGGTTCCAAAACTAGCTGTCTGAGGCATGTCACCTGAAGGGCATCAAGAATGGCCCTGCTTTTGGACGTGGCTGCAGCAAAGGTGCTCCAGTTAACATCTGGCATATTAAGGTCCCCCATCAACAGTATCTCCCCTTTCTCTGCCATCCTAAGTATGCCTTCTATCATATCCTTGTCCAGTCCCTCCCCCTGACATGGGGGTCTGTATACAACCCCTGTGCGGATTGTGGTGCCATTTCCAGTCTCTAAGGTAACCCACAGTGCCTCCTCTCCTCCCTGTTTACTCTTATATTCTGTTGCTTTTATCCCTTCCCTTACATAGAGAGCTACTTCCCCCCCCTTCTGCCCTCCCTGTCTCTCCTGTAGGTTGTATACCCTGGTATGTTAACATCCCAGTCATGGTTCTCTGTGTACCATGTTTCTGTGACTGCTACGATATCCAGGCATCCCTCTTCCATCAATGCCACCAGTTCAGGGAGCTTGTTGCCCAGACTACAGGTGTTGGTACTCATTACCCTCCATTTCTTGATGGCCTTACTCCTTTTTGCCCCATCCCTGTCCTTACTGCGTTTGTTACTTTCTCCATTTATCCCTGCGCTTCTCTCTATCGACATCTCTATATTGGTGTCTACCTCACTTAGTACCCTGAATTTGTGGGGGGGGGACTAGGATTTCCCTGCTCCCTTCCAGTGCCTCCCCCCTTGGCTAGTTTAAATGCTTGTCAATGAAGTATTTAAACCTATCAACTAGGATCCTGGTTCCCCTCCTGGACAGATGCAGACCATCACACCAGTATAGGCCTGCATCCCTCCAGGTCCCCCAGTCCCCAGTGAAGCCAAATCCCTGAGCTCTACACCAGTTTTTCAACTACTGATTGAATCCCATGGTGTGGAGCACCCTAGCCTCACCCATACCAAAGACAGGCAGCACCTCCGAGAAGGTTACCATGTGTGCTATTTGTCTAAGGCCCCTCCCCATCTCCACAAATGCTTCTTGCATTGTTCTGATCCCTTTCTTAGCCAGGTCATTTGTCCCTAGGTGGACAATGACATCCAACTCCCTCCCCAGTGCAGCTGCTCCTGCGATCCTGAGGATTTGCTCCCTGTCCCTCCAAGCCATAGCGCCAGGCAGGCACCTTACCTCCCTCTCCCCTTCCTCCCCCAGTTCTACCTTCCTAACAATGGAGTCCCCCACCAGGAGTTGTTTCCTTCCCCTGTTGGGTCCAATGCCACCCTCCTGTGGGTCTCCTCTGTGGAGGTTCCCAGCATCCTCCTTGGTCTCCACTGTGGGTGCCTCTATAGAGGAACCACACTTTTCCAGAATGGCATAGAAATTGTGGAGAGGTACAACTGGAGGGATGTGCCTCTGTTCCACCACCCTCACCCTCCCTGAGCCCACTGTGGTCCAACCGCTCTTCTTTCTTGGCAACCTCTGAGGCAACGGCAGTGACCCTGGTGGTCCCTGGGTGGGAGAGGAGGTCCCACAAATCCTGGCCAACTCAGCCTGGAGATGAGCAACCTCCTCCCTCAGCCCAGAGAGGTGCCTGCAGATGGGACAACACTGCATCCTCCAGAACATCTCCTGGAAGACTGCTGCTCCACAGCCACTGCACTGCACTACTCCCATCATATCTTTTTTCTGGCCCCCTAACTGTTGTTTGGAATACTTACTCTTTCCTCTGTTTATTTTTTTTTTTTTCTTCTCTCCCTACTTACTTACTTACTGGCTCTGTACCCTTCTAGCTCCTGATCTTCCTGTTCTGAGACAAGAAGCTCCTATATTTCTCAGTAGTCTCCTTACTTGCTCAGAGTCAGACCTCCAGCAGCTGGGGGGGGACGGAGAGCTACTCTTGCCCTTCTAGGATGGTGAGTCTTTGGTGGCTCTGTGATCACTCACTTCCTGCTCCCAAACAGGAAGTTCCTGTTGTCAGTTAAATCCTGTGCCTATAAAAGTAGAACTGGTTTAGGGTGTTAAAGAGGGCAATATAGTCCCAGTAGAGAAGTTTTAATTATACCAGTAGCTCCTTCCTCCTGGTGTGCTGTCTGTTCTCTGGCAGAAGCTATCTAGGGCAGTGTTTAAATCTGGTTTTCACCTGGCTCCTTCTAGCTAAGCCACTCGCCCTACTTTGCAAATCTTTCTACACTTAGTTAATTTCACAGATAACAATTCCCTTCTGACACCTGTGACAAGCACCTAGATAAGTACACAGATGACAGATAACAATTTACTTCAACTACCTCTGACAAACACACTCTTTTTTTTCATCCTAAATTGAAGGTCCCAGTATAAGAGTTCTAGTTCTTAGTCCCAGTGGAGAAGTTTTAGTTATACCAGTAGCTCCTTCCTCCTGGTGTTCTTTTAAACTTCTTGGTTTACTCCTTTATTCTCATCTACTAGGCTAGAAAACTGTAATATTGTGCTTTTCTAATGTTCCTGACAATTTAATTGTGATATGGACTTAAGCTTGCATTTTTAATGTTTCCTAAGAGGAAGGCTATATTTTGCTATTTAACTGAAACAATGAAATATAAGGATAACTCAAAACAAGGGAGAAAAGAGCAGTATGATTGGACACTGAAAAGACACCCTCAATTGTGACTAACCACTGGATTCTGTGAATGAAATCTAAAAGCAATGTTTTATTCTGAAACAATCCTGCATGTAATGCACAAATCTCTGTATATAGTCAGTAAACAGATAATGTTTCCCAACATTTTGTGTGTCTGAACTAAGTCCTGTACAGAAGGCAGTGGCAGTCATCTTCTGAAGACAGATCTACCCACGGCTGTCCAGTACAATGTAAGGTAAGGATTTATGGGACATAGCTGGGCAACCTCAAAACAAGTGAGCCATACTTACTCAGGTGGGTGTGCAAGAATATAGGGTATGGTTAACAAGCGAGAGAGAAAAGCCTGTTAAGCCAGCTCCCTGGTAAAGTCCCCATTGGTAGTACTGAGAAAAGTGTGCAAAAGACTATATAGTGAGCACGACTATCACACGCACCCTATCCTTCTTGACAAACATGTGGGCGCCAGGCTTTCTGTCCTCACAGTCAATTGCTTCTACTCCTACCTATCAGAGAATCACTTGCCAGTCCAAGTACAATAACATGCCATATAATCCCATCTATTCAGAAGTCCCTCAGAGCCCAGTCCTGGTATCCATTTTCCTCAACAACCTCACTTCTGTCACAGTCACCTTGCACATTCAATTCTACGTGGATGGCACTGCACTTTTTTATACTTCTGCTGCCTCAGCCTCAAACTTGGAAACATTACTGTACAGCAACTTCGAAAATGTCCAGTGTTGATTAGACTCAAACCAACTCCCTCAATACTATAAAAGTGGTCTTCATCACCTTTGGCCTTAAAGCAGCAGTACTGGATAATCAGGAAGTGATTATCAAAATTCTGCTTTTCGTCGGGGAAGCATGCAGCCATAGTTCTGATTTCCAAATCTGTAAATATTTTTTCCTAGAGATCTTTAGTTTTTTAGATATTTAAAATGTATTTCCATTTTTGTGGAGCCACAGTAAATAAGGCTGCTGCCTAATTTTCAGCTGCGCTCCCCCCCCACACTGCATCATGTCTTTTGTTTACTTCCGTGGGACCCTGTGCTGCACATTCCTGCAGTCCCTGTGTAGTACTGCGAGTTATGCACATGTGTGGTTGGCAGGAGAGAGTTCCAGTTCAGCATGTCGGGTGGAAGAAATGTAAATAAAACCGGAGCAAATTACGGGGTGATAGTACATTGAAAACAAGAAAGATTACCAGGTAAGTGCTGAACAGAGCAGGGGGAACAAACTGCTGCAAAAGATCCGATTTTTGTTATCTAGTACTGCTGCTTTAACAGATACTAACTAGGCATCACAATACACTTGCTTTCAGAAAACATGATGGCTCCTCTCATGAAGAAGTCCCCCACTGAAATTAGGCAGGTGTGTGGCTGGATTGAAACCATAGGTTTTTCTCACATATCAACGCCATCCGCAAAAAGTTCTTTCCTAGTGCTGCCTCCAAGCCTGCCCTAGTCAACCTGGAGCCTCTCTTTCATTCCTTTTGCTACTTTTCACTTAAAGGGACACTGTCAACCTGTTTTTCATCATATTATTTCTAGTTAAAAACCTACATTTTATGATTGCTTACCTTCTTTAAAATTAATTGCTGCTGCTGTTTGTTTTGTCTGTCTCCTTGTTTAGTAGAACTGAAATGCATGCTAAGGTACATTTATAATGTATGGGGAGCCCCTATTATATATGGCATGCTGCTATCTAACAATCTTGTAATCTCACTGATCTGATGTCAGCACTATAAACCTTGCTTGCCTTCATCAGATCGGTGAGATTACAGGATAAAATCCAGTCAGGTGCACTGAATTCTAGCACCCGAATGTTGGTCGTGCCACCGCGACCAGATTAAACTGTTCAACCGAAGCCCAAGCAACAAGTAACAGCCTTTCCCGTTCTGTCCTGAAAGTATTACTGTTGTGACTCCATACACTATAAAAGACAATGGCTGGGGTTATAAAGTTTACCGCATTGAAAAAAACCCTCTCACAGTTGTCACGCCGATGGTAAACCTCTCGAGCTTCGCTCTTCAGGTTTACAAGGTCAGCCTGGCAACCGCTCGAGGGGTTTACAACATGATAAACTTCATAACCCCAGCCATTATCCTCTATGAAAAAATTACTCACCATAGTAATGTTGTTTCTTCTAATGGAGTCTTGCTGTATTCTGACATAATGCAGTTAGCCCCAGCACTTGAACTGCCCCAGAGAGGAAAGAGTTAACTCTATGCAGGAGCATAGAATGTTGAGCTCGAGCTCGGTTTTCAAACCTCTGTCTGTGGTACTTCCCAGTGTAACTGTCAGATTCTTACGAGCAAACTAAGTACTATAGTATGGAAATTGTTCAAAACATATAGCCAAAGGGCAAAAGATGTTGGGGTCCAAAAAGACTCAAGTCAAGAGACCAAGAAGGAAAGGTGGTGACAATATTTTAACTATAAAAACACAAGAAAAGTAACAATAACAGCTACCCCACCCTAGAGGGAGGGTACAAGGTACACCCCTGAGGTACAACACTGTACCTGCCAGCCTACTTCCCAAAAACTAAGTTCTGAGAGGAGAGGCGGAGGAGGGGGGAGGTCAGAATACAGCAAGACTCCATTAGAAGAAACAACATTACTATGGTGAGTAATTTTTTCTTCAAACAACATGAAGTCTTGCTGTATTCTGACATAATGCAGACTACCAAGCAGTTCCCTATGGAGGAGGGAATGCAGAACCTACTTTGGGAACAGGCTCTGCAGTACTGCTGTGCCAAAAATAGCATCACTCCTAGTCTGGATGTCCAGGAAGTAATGCTTTGTGAATGTATGTACTGTTTTCCAGATGGCTGCTTTCCAGATCTCTAACAAGGGTATATCTCTGGCTGCAGCTAGAGTAGCAGCTGTACCCCTAGTCAAGTGAGCCCTCAGGCCTGAAGGGGGTGTTCTACCCAATTTGTCATAGCAGAATTGTATACAAGAAACAATCCAACTGGCAATAGTTCTTTTAGTGGCAGGCTTACCTTTCCCCACTTCACTATAAGTGAGAAACAATTGAAGACAGTCATTTCTGTGTGCCTTAGTATGCTCTGTGTAGTAGCTAAGAGCCCTTTTAACATCCATACTGTGTAATCTTCTTTCTCCTGAAGAAGAATGGTCAGTGAAAAACACAGGGAGAGATATACACTGGTTCAGATGAAAATCCGATACCACTTTGGGCAAGAACCTCCTATTGGTTCTTAGGACCACTTTATCCCTATGGAAGGATATGAAGTCAAGTTCAACTGACAGGCCCTGTAGTTAACTAATCCGCCTGGCTGAAGTAATAGCTACCAGGAGCACAGTTTTCCAGGTCAAGTACTTCAACTCGGCCAAGGCCAGAGGTTCAAAGGGTGGCTGCATAAGCTGAGCAATGCAGACATTAAGATCCCAAAGCGGAGTAGGCTCTCTAAAGGGAGGGTTAATGTGAACCAGACCTTTGAAAAACTTCCTGAAAACAGGATGAGATGCCAGGGAAGAGCCATTTCCTGCTGGAAGGAATGCAGAGACAGCTGCTAGATGAACCGTCAGAGTGGCAGGCCTAAGGCGTAGACTATTCAGATGAACTAGATAATCTTAGGCTGTGGAAATGTCTGCAGAATCAGGCACAAAGACTTTCTGAGAACACCAAATACTGTACCTCTTCCATTTGGAATTGGAAGTTTTTCTAGTGGAAGGTTTCCTGGAGACCTTCAGAATACCCAGAACTCCCTGAGAGAGAAGTAGTGTTGCATATTCTAACTCTTCAAGAGCCAGGCCTTGAAGTTGAGAGACTGGAGACTGGGGTACCAGATCTGCCCCTCGGAGAAGGACAGGAGTTTGTAATTCTTGGGAAGAGACAGGGGACGTGACACTGTCAAGGACAGCAGTAGAGGATACCAAGGCTGTCTGGCCCAATCTGGAGCCACTAGTATCACTGTGCAGGGTTGAGTTCTGATCTTGATCAGAACTCTGAACAGCAGAGGGAAGGAAGGGGAGGTAAGGCATAGAGAAACCTGCCCTTCCAGTCCAAAATGAGAGCATCCAGGGGTACCATCCCCAGGACTGGAGGTCTGCAACAAAACAGAGGAAGTTGATGATTGTCCGGTGCTGCAAAGAGATCTGTCCCTGGAGTGCCCCACCTGGAGAAGATGACCTTCAGGATGTGAGGATCCAGAGACCATTCATGATGTCCCTGTGAAATTCTGCTCAGGGCATCTGCTAGTACATTGTCCTTTCCTGGAAGGTGAACTGCTACCAGGGAAGTCTGAAGAGAATAGACCAGAGACCACAGCTTCATGGCTTCTGTGCACAAGGCCGTGAACTGAGTGCCTCCCTGCTTGCTGATGTACCACATTGTGATGGTGTTGTCTGTTCTGATTTGGACCAACTTCCCTTGACTGAATCTGAGAAGCTCTGAAGGGCTAGGAAAACTGCCCTGAGTTCCAGGAGATTGATATGAAGGAGAGACTCCTGTGGAGACCAGACCCCTTGAGCTGTCAGGGCTCCCAGGTGGGCTCCCCAACCTAGGAGAGAAGCATCTGTAGTTAGAATTACTGATGGGACTTGAGGGAGAAATGGGACCCCTTGTCTGAGGTTGTCCTGGTCCAGCCACCACTGGAGAGCTTGGACCAGAGTCTGAGTCACTGGAATCAGTTTGCGAGAGAGTCCTTTCTCTGTGACCGAAAGGACCTTAGGTGGAACTGAATGTCCCTCATCTGAAATCTGGCTCCCTGTACCACTGCAGTGGAGGCTGCCATGTGGCCCAGGAGTTGGAGGAACTGTCTCACTGGATGAGAAACCTGAGGTCGAAAAGAGGAAGCAAGATCTACTAGGGCCTTCACCCTTGCCAGAGGAAGGAAAGCTTTTGCTTGGATAGTATCCAATTCTATCCCTATGAAGGTGAGAAGTTGTACTGGTTTGAGGACATATTTTGGAAGACTGAGAAGAAACCCCAGAGAACTGAGCAAGTCCTGGGTGGTTTGCAGATCTGACCTGACCTGGTCTGATGACTGACCTACGATTAGCCAGTTGTCCAGATATGGAAAAATAGTGATATCCTGTCTTCTGAGGTAAACCACCACTACTGCAAAGGCACTTTGTGAACACCCTTGGAGCTGATGGTAGGCCAAAGGGCATGGCCCTGAACTGATAATGGCCTGAAGGCAACTCGAACCCGAGGTATTTTTTGTGAGAGCACCTGATAGGGGTATGAAATTAGGCATCCTTGAGGTCCAGGGATGCTAGCCAATCCCCTGGCCTTAAAGAGGGAAGGATTATTCCCAGAGTTACCATTCTGAATTTGGGTTTTGAAATGTGTTTGTTCAAATACCTTAGGTCCAGGATGGGTCGCCACTCCCCTGTTTTCTTTGGGGTAAGAAAGTACCCGGAGTACAGACCTTTTCCCCTGTGTTGAGTAGGAACCTTCTCTACAGCTCTGAGAGCCAGGAGAGAGGAAACCTCTGCCTCTAGGGCAAGGGTTTCTGAGATTGATGCAGGTGGAAAAGACCTGGCCCTCCTTTCTGGGAACCTTCTGAAGCTGATGGCCAGTCCCTGGATTACTATTTCCAGCAACCACTTGTCTGAGGTCACAGACTTCCAGGCCTGAAAGTAGTAAGCCAGCCTGCCTCCTACTGGAATTGGGGAGTCGACCCAGGCTGACACCTCAGGGTGTCTGCTTGGCAGGAGTCTTAGACTGGGAGGAGGAAGCAGCCCTGCTCATCCCCCTCCTGCCCCTCCCTTGAAAAAAAACCTCTGTGGGAAAGGAGAGGAGGCCTGGACTTGGTAAAAAGACCTGTGAAAGGGCCTGCCCCTGCCCCTGGACTGCTGCTTTTGTGGAGTGGCTTGCCTTTCCTTGGCCTGTGCACTCCTGTAAGTGGTCCCGTATTCATCCATTTTCTTCATGTAAGCCTCTGTCTGCTCCCCAAACAGAGAGTTACCAACTACAGGAAAATCCATAGCCTTAGTTTGGGTATCCTGTGATAGGCTAGTACATCTGAGCCAAGCATGTCTTCTGAGAGACACAGATGTAGCCATGACTCTTGATGCCACATCACTGGAGTCCACAGCAGCGTGAAACTGTACCTTAGATGCCTCAATTCCATCCGCAGTCACCTCCTCCAGCTCCTTGGCTAGCTGGGGAGGCCTGTTTAGCCAGTTGCAGAACAGTATCCCACCTGGACTTCTGGTACCTGGCTGTGTAGGCCATATAGTTTGCCTGCCTGAGTCCCAAAGAGGATGCCAAATATTGTTTTTTGGCCATGGCATCAACTTTCCAGGAGTCCTTGTCCGGGGGGTGTGAAGCCAAAGGAATGTTAGCCCTGTCACAGGCTGCAGCCTGCGCTACCCCAACATGGCTGCTATGAGTATAAAGGAACTCCATACCTGAACCTGATAACATATACCTCCTGTCAATTCTTTTATCCACTGGAGGTAATGAGTTAGGAGTTTGTAAAATCTTCTGTGTCTGTTTCCCCAAGGATTTATGAAGAGGGATAGACAATCTTTTGGACTCTGGAATGTCCATCATTTCCACAAAATCAGGCTCTTCCTCTTCCTCAGCAGCTTCAACCACAGGAAGCTGGAGGGTTTCGGCTACCTTCTTGTAGAACAAGAAGTGTGAAGGGGACTCAGAAAGCCTGGGAGGGGAGACATTAGAGGACCTGTCTGGAGAGATGTCCAGTTCAATAGGCATATCCAGACCCCCCAGGTCGTCATCTTCGTCTTCATCGGGATAGTCTTCGTCTCCCTCCCACTCCTCATAAAAAGCATCTGGATCGTAATCCAAAGGAGACAGATCCGACCGAACCGACCGCCTAACCGGCGGTACTGGTTCGGACAAAACCGGGCAAAGCGATTGAACAATGCTAATCACTTTGGTTATCTCGTCCGCAGTTGGAGTATGCGGTACTGGATCCGAAATGGCAGACTTTCATTTCTTTTTTGACGGAACCGCCCCTCAGAGTCGGCTCTCCTTTTGCCCGAGGAGGTATCACCTAGGTCAGTAGGCACCTCCTCAGGTTCGTCCGCAACCGAACTGGGCTGGCCATCCAGATCTACGAACTTCTCGGCCTCCCTTTCCTTCAGCCTACTCAATCTTTTGTCTAGAGTGGCTTTGGAAAAGTTTTTTGCAAATTTGGCAGTCTGATTTGAGGTGGTCAAACCCCAGACAATGAACACAGATGAGATGGGGGTCGGCCTTGGCAAAGGCCTCCCCACACTCAGTACAGTGTTGAAACCCAGTGGGACCGGTTTTCTTCTTGGGTTTCTCAGACATGGCCAACCTACTAAATTACCCTATAGCAGCTTTCAAGCCAGGTAATAAATAACCGATCGGTTACAAACCGTGTCACGGGTTTTGAAAAAAAAAAAACAGCAAAAGGCCCGGTTCTTTTGAAACCGATCGGTACCGGAACACCACCCTAATCCCAGAAAAATTTGAACAAAGTTGAAATACGGTCAGTTCCTAACCAGACCGACCGATAGGAAACCGAAGAAAATAATTTCCACACTTCTACAACAACAAAACACAGTCACTACCTATCTACTACACTACCTGTACCGTAGACAGAGGCTGGAAATCCGAAAAAAATTACAAATAGAATGGTTTAAACCAAACGCTTTTTTAAACTTTACCGAACCGAGCAGAGGAATCTCCGGAGCGACTTCACTGTTAGGTGGAGTAAAGAATCTGATAGTTACACTAGGAAGTACCACAAACAGAGGTTTGAAAACCGAGCTCGAGCTTCTGCATAGAGTTAACTCTTTCCTTTCCAGGGCAGTTCAAGTGCTGGGGCTAACTGCATTATGTAAGAATATAGCAAGACTTCATGTTGTTTGAAATAAACAACCTTGCTTTATTTACAGTCCTGGATCTGTTCTTACTGCATACTTCCTGAGCATTAGAAACACACCCAAACAGTGCAGTCACTTCATGAGGCAGTAACCTCCTAAACTCCCACTGCATCACGAAGGGCTAGACTGTTGTGGGTGTTCCCAAGTCCAGAAAAGAAGCAGTTGGAGCTGATCAAGGAATGTAAACACACCTGTGTTTGTGTGGTAACACCAGTATGGTGGGCAGCCTGTTTTTCACTTTTTTTAAAGAAAATAAGAATCAGAATCAAACTACCAGCTACATCAGCAATCTTTACAGAATGTTGGTGATCATAAAATGCATTTTTAATGCATTTTTAAACTAGAGACACTTTTGAGACCTAAGGGAGTTGACAGTGTCCCTCTAACTGCCCTCAAAACACTCATCACAGCATCCTCTACCTGAAGCTCTTTATCCCCTCCCTTGAAGGCAGATGCCTCTCGCTCTGCCTCCTTACTAGTAAGATACTAGTTCAGCTCTTTCCTGTTACCTCTCCTCCCTTCATCCACCTCTTCTCAGTTTTTACTACTGTACCACCATTCTTCCAATGCCTACGCCTTCTATAGCGCTTGTTGTAAAACCGCTCTGCTGTGCAGTCTGCCTTTTCCTTTTGCCTCCCTTACCTTTGGAATATCCTTCCCTTCTCCCTCTACTTTTCCTCCCTTTTCAAAGCCCTCCTCAGGCACTACTCCATCATTTGCTGTTGTATCTAGTTCTTCTCCCTTCCCCTGGTTATTTCACTGCAGTTAAGTTTCCCTGTCTGTGCATCTGTTGCCACATGTGGTATTTATTGCAACCCTGGTGCCCGTGCTCTTTTGTATATAATCCCTTCCCCCATATCCCTCACCCACTAATTCATTAAATTTTCTCACAAATATTACTTACTTAAAGGGCAGAGACAGCATTTGATGACAACAGTTGCACTTTCAGTGACCTTTTGGGAATAGCATTATTAAACTTGATTGCTAGCCAGCCCAGCGATGCAGACTCATTTAGAAGATGTAAGGATTTCAGAGATTTAAAAGCAGAATATTCTACTGTTTCTCACACTTACCTCAAGAAGCATAGCTTCATGTTGTGGATTCTCAGAATCATATTGCTCTCTGCGAAGCCGCTCTACTTCAACAATCAGATTTCTGTACCCCACAATCTGCAGGAGGCAGGCCTGTAGAGATATTCCCAACCTTGGAAGAAAAGTCAGTTCATGGTTAGATATAATTTGGTCCAAAAAAAAACAGTGCTCTCCGCAGATTTTAGTCAAACATGGCATTTCTAGTCTCACACTGCAAGTAGGGGAGTCTGAAGGAATCCCCCAAGAAAAAGAGATTGCTTCGTATTAGTAGTACTATATGCAATTATTATTTTATATGCAATATTCTCAAAATTAACGTTGGTACATTTTTCAGCTTTGGTTGCCTCTCTAGCTTTTGCAAGTCTATCTGCATTTTCCTAACATCCTCTTCGCTGTCTATGCTGCCACAGCGCTTAGTGTAATCTGTGAAGAGACAAATCTTGCCCTGGATTCATTTTCCCATGTTGCTGAGGAACATACTGAAAATGACTGAACCCAGGAATGATCCTTCTGGCACCACAGTGGTGACCTCCCTCTTTTCTGATTTGACTCCTTTAACCACAACCCTCTGCTGTCTCCTTTCCAACAAGTTTCTCACTCATCTAACTGTGCCCTTCGCTGCACCCAGATCCTCTAGCTCAGTCAGCAACCTTCTGTGAGGTACCAAGTCAAAAGCATTGCTGAAATCAAAGTAGACTAAATACATAGCATTGCCCTTATCCTCTGCCCCAATTACCCAGTCAAAGAATACTATCAGGTTTGTCTGACAAGACCTCCCTGCCATGCAGGTGTGCTGTTTACTGTCTCAGAGTCCACCACTCTCTAGGTAGTCCATGAGGTCCTCTTTGACTAGTGTCTCCATCAGTTTACCTAGAATAGAAGTAAGACTGACAGGTCTGTAATTACCTTGTTGCTCTTTGTCCCCACCCCATGGATGAGGACTACTTCCACTACCCTCCAGTCTTTTGGAACTACCACTGTCTAAACTGAGCTATTGAATAGCCCTACCAGGGTTCAGTTCATTCAGTTGCCAGTTCCTTGAGCACCCTTGGACACATCTCATCTGACCTAGGGGCCTTATCTATTTTTAGGGCTGTTAACCTTTTCCAAACCCTTTCCCTAGTAAATACTTGCTGCCTCATCTCAGGAATCCCCCTTACAGCCACCTTAATGCCACTCTCTGACAGAGGCCCTCTGTCTTCTCTTGTGAACACAGAGCAGAAGTAGTTGTTAAGAAAGGCTGCTTTCTGCCCATCTTCTCAATTACCCTACCTCCCTCTGTTATCCTAACAATTCCTTTTCCCTTCTGTCTTTTTTTTCCTTAAATATCTAAAGAACTGACTTTCCCCTCCTTTGACCACCTCAGCGATATGCAGCTCTTTGTCTGTCTGCTTTTCTGACTGCCCCCTTGGCTTCTTCTGTTCTCATTGGGTACTCTTCCCATTCTTCCTTACCTTGTTTTTCCTTGTACCTGGTGAAGGCCGTCTCTTTGGCTCTCACTTCTTTCTTGACCTTTCCAGAGAACCTTACTGATCTCTTGTACCTGTTTCTTTTGATTACTGTTCTCATGCAAGACTCTGTTGTCTCCAGAATGCCCCCCCCCCGATTGCCCTCATCTTTCCTCCACATTCTTGATGCTGTCCACTTCAACTAACTTGTCTCGGATCAGCTTCCTCATCCAGTTGAAGTCTGCCCTTCTGAAGTCTAGGACTTCAGCCTTTTATGAGGACTTAGAAAATGGGCTAGATTGTAGAAGCTCTTTGATTGGCTGACAGCCACAGCATGGGGGTACATTAAGTTTCAATAGATGCCCGCTCCAAATCAAGGGCCAATTCAGGGTGCCCTTTTACTTGTGTTAACCTTAGGCATCCCGAATTTTGCCTATCCTCCTCTCTAATTGGCTGAAAAATCACTGTAAATTAAAATTGCCGCCATTTTTTCTGTTGCATAGTGAGAGGTGCTGCCTGCTAATACAAGCTGCCTATAACCAGTTGAGACAACTTCAGCTTCAGTACTAGCAACATTTCTTTCTTTTTTTTAACAATACCATGTCTATGCCAGCGCTCTCCCCACTTTGTCCTCCAGCCGCCGTTTTCCCAGTCTTGCTTAGCCAGAACATTTTTCTTGACCTTCTTAAATGTGCAACAGCAAACACCCCCCCAATCTGCCTCTGTTTCTACTAGTGTTATTTTTAATTCAAAACAGGATATTCATTTCCCTTGCCTGTGCTACTGTTTCAGATTCCAACAACTCCGTTGATAGCGATGGCTGCTTGTGCTCCATTCATTCAAATGAAACTGCCTATTCGCAACAAGCGCTTCCATGTCTGTGACATGTATCGGCATCAGAAGGAAAAAGAGAGCCGTGCAAGTAGGCCAGAAACCTTTAATTTTGGATTATCTACTAAAACAGATCCCGACAAACTGCTCATGAAGCATTTTGAAAAACATTCTGTCTCTTATTTGTGTGGGGGGAGGGGACAGCAGAATGGATCTCTGGAGCAGGCAACAGGACATGAAATAAAACAAAAACGGAGGGACTACTTTACAAGACAAACAGTTAAGCTTCATTTTTACTTTATTTTTTTACATTGGTTCTTTAAGTTTTTTAAATCACAGATAAAAGTGCCACAGGGAGCCCATTTTCTAAGCACAATAATACCCTCCAGGGTGGGCATTATGGGCAATACCAGAACTTCCAGGGGCTATAAGGCCCTCCGCCGGTAGTGTCAGACCTCATTATGCCCCTGGGTGGTCCGGTATTGTCCAATACCACCCACCCTGTCAGGTATTATTGCTTGCTTACTTGTCACAAGGGCCAGGTGGAACTATATAGAGTTATGGCCGCTGGACACTGGTGGCTCCCCTACCCTCATTCCTCCTACCATTTCTGAACTGGTGAGCACCACATCAAGAATGGTAACCTGCCTGGTTAGTTCCTTAACCAGCTGCAGCAGCAGGCAGTCCTACAATGTATCCAACAGGGCCTGACTGCTGGAGCTCCTGGCCACTGCAATGACACAATTGGTATCTGTCAGATTTAGATCTCCCACCACCTCCACCACCTCCCCCTTTGCCAGCCCCCTTTCTAGTTCTAAACCACAAACCAGGTGATTACCGTGCCCACAGGTAAGGGCAGAAGTGCAGGTTGAGGGTTTGCAAACCCAAATGAACAAGCAGCAGGACAAAAGTTCAACGGCACTCTGGAGCCCTGTGAGGTATGATTCAAAAAGTCAGTCTGAAGCACAAAATGCACTAGAAATCAATGTTGTTCCAAAGCTGTGTTCCATTGTCAGGCCCTATTGGATACACTACAGAAGCAGATGGGAAGAGAACCTGAAAAAGGGTTTTATTGAATTTGTGCAAATTCAAATTGATGAAGATGAATGTAATAGGGGCAATATCTTAAAAGCAATGGACTCTATACATCAAGAGCTATCAACATTTGGTGACACTACCCTAATCAAAGACTTACCAATAAGGCAAAAAAACTGGAACAAGAGTCAATTGAAAGCAAGTGGGTTAAGCTAATTAGAGATGAAAGAGATTATCAAAACGGCCGTCTTTTCAATTGGGAGAGCACTTCCCGACCACCCTCAAGAGGTCATAGAAGGTCACGTGGTGGATCAGAAAATAGGAGCAAACAGGCTAGTACTAGTGCGAATACATCTACCTCTTCCCGAGGATCATGTTTTTCCAGTGTGGAATCAGCTAGCAGTGATACACAATCTATCCCAAAAAAATAAAAAAAAGTCTAGACGGGGAGAGGACGAAACCATGGAACAACTGCATCCACAACCCCATTAACATCAGGTGACTGTAATACTGACTTTCCAGCTTTGAATTGCACTGTTGTTAACCTCTCAACTAAAGTTTTAACAACTGACCAAGTGAATGTTTTATTTTATGGACTTTCCCTTGTCCTGTACAGAAAGTAAATGACTTTGAGATTTATAAAGATCTGTTTAGAAATCTTAATTGAAAAGGTTTTTTGCTATAGAGGTTGTCATTAGTAATGCAAATGATTCAAATGAAAATGTGTCAGAACTTCAGGTCGACTGCCTCGCCCACCCACCCCGGGGCGTCTCTACCTATATACTTGTCATTTTTCTAAGTTCCTGTTTTCCCCTTAGCTCATTATCAAGGGCGGCCACTAGGAGTCAGTTTTGTACCCCTCCTACTCCTACCTTCCTTCCCTCTCTTCCACTCTAGCTTTCTGCACCCACTTGCCTATCCCTCTTTCTCCAAGTACCTTTTAAGCTGTTTTTTAGCCCTCCTGCTAGACCACTCACCCAGGATTCGAACCTTGCACTCTTGGCCCCAAAAGCTGTGAACCTACCACTGTGCTATCCTGTCACCCCTACTACAGGGTGACTCTTTCACACCCTTATACACTGTAGCTTGCTCACCACCTTTCTGCCATCTGCTCACGCTCCTCTCCCCCTCACCCTATCCAGCAAGTCTCCTGATGTGTTGACTCACCATGTCCCCTCTACCCACCTTGCTCTCACTCTCACTCCTCTACCTCCTTCTTTCCCATGCTGGTACACAACCCCAGTGCCCCTCCTCTTATCCCCTACACTATCTGCTGCTTCCCCTCCCCTCACTCAACACACACTACTGCACCACACACTCAACATCACCCTCATCTCATAGCACCCCAACAACCCCGCCTATCCCTACTCCCCTATGTACCCACTCCTCCTAGCTACACCTCACATCTTAACACTCCCTACACCTATCACTGCTTCCAGTCATGCTCGTCTCCTACAACAGACTCATCAACTCTGCAAAATGACCTGATTTGCTCTCCTCAGGGCTCTCCTCCTTCTCCTCCTCCCATCCAGAAATATCCACCCCAACCCGGGACCTTTACCTGCCACCACCTCATGTCCCCCATCCAATGATGGTCGCATTGCATCCATTAATATATGCAGTTTACTAAAAAAGTTTGACATCCTCTGGGGTGATTGGTACAACACCACTCTGATGTTGCCACCCTTGTTGAGACCTGGCTCTCCCCCTCTACCCCTGACTTTGTTGTGGCAATTCCTGGCTACTCCCTCTTTTGTGCTGACAGACAGGGTAAGCGTGGAGGTCGCTGTGCCCTCTATCTTAAGGACTCAATGCAAGGCCAACCTTCCCCCCCTCCAACTGGATCATGTGTTCTACCATCTCTGACGCCTCTCTGGTCAGACTAACAGCTCCAAGTAAATCCTACTACATACTACAACCATGCTACGCTTAAAAGGTACAGGAGTGGTACTAATTTGCTTGGCACTTCTGATGCTTTATGGGCCATCACCAGCCCTCATTACTTCAAGGTCTGTAATGACCTCCAATCAATGCCCTCTCCTCAACCAACATCACACCCCTCCCTGTCTAGAGTTTTCTCAGCGTTCGTGTCTCCAGTTACTAGCCCTGCTATGTAAAACAGCCCTAACTCCAACTCGTATCAGACAGTGGTGAAAATTACCTTTCTTGCGCCCCCCGATGCAGTGCTACCTCTGTACTATGTTGCTGTCTGGGTACATTGAACTAAACCCTGGACCGAATTCAGACCGCACCACTAAACCCCCTGTGGAAGCGTACCAAACACCCAGAGACAGCTGCACACTTGGATCAACACCCCAGGCCTCAAAATAGCTCACATGAATATCCAAAGCATCAGAGATAAGATGCCCAAGCTTGAAGCATGGACCTAGCTTCATAAACCTGACGTCCTATGCATATCTGAAACCTGGCTAAAACCTGACGTCAAATCTCATGAGGTTATGCTTCCTGGATTCTCCATCTTTAGAAAGGACCGAGCTGATGGAAAATGTGGGGGTGTTGTGAGCTATGCCAGGACTGAACTGACTGCTGATGAAATGGATGACTTGGACATCCACCCTCTGGCTGAGCATTTTCATCACCATCACCCTTGGTGGGGCCAAGAAACTGGTGCTAGGCTGCATTTATCTGCCTCCCAGACACTGTCCCTCTTATGAGAAGGTTATCACCAGCCTGAACAACATCCCCAGACATGACACAGTGGTATGAGGTGACTGTAACCGTAACTGGCTTGGCTCACAAAATGTGCAGTACCACTCTGCTCTGGTGGACATTAATTTCGTGCAGATCATAAAGCAACCCACTAGACTAAAAATGAAGTCTGGGAGACATAGACTCTTCGACTGGATCATAACCAGCATGCCAGCTAACACCACAGCTACTGGTATCTTCTCAGACTCCCTGAGTGATCACTCACCCACCTATTGTGTCTGGAACAGCTCTGCACCTCATCCATCCCCCAAAATAATCAAAACCAGGGATCTGACCAAGTTCAACGAGGAAGAATTCAACAGCCACCTAGCCTCCATCGACTGGTCACCAATTAATACCCTCCATGATATAAATCATGCCCTTGACTACTAATCTCAATGTTCACAGCTGCCCTTGACTCTCTTGCCCCATATAGAAACATAGAAACATAGACTTTGACGGCAGATAAGGACCGCTAGGCCCATCTAGTCTGCCCATTTCCCTACCTACAGGATAGGATAGGATAGGATATAAAACCAGAAGATCCAAATGCTTCCCTGCCCCTTGGCTAACTAATGACCTGAGGGGTCTCGTGTACTCGTGATAAAGTCTGGAAAACCTTTAAGAGATTTGGGGTACATAGTGATTGGATTATTTATCGTCGGTTCTGCAATTTATGCAAAAATAAAATAAAGGTGGCCAAAAGAGACTATCTTATATCTTTACAAGAAACAAACCTTACCACCTCTAAAAGCTTCTGGAGCCAGATGAATACCCTGCTAAAAGGTAGAGAATGCATTGTTCCCCGAACCATGACTGCTAATGGAGCCACTCTCACAACACCTCTGGACATTGCCACTGGAATAAGCAACTTCTTTACAGACCTTACTCCCTACAAACACAGTCTTCCCCTCTCTTACTCATACTACAATACCAATCAACATCAAGACGAGACCAACCATCCCTCCTTTCATATAAAAACTACCACCAATTCTGAGGTCCTAAAGTTGCTCAAGAGACTCAAATGTGATAGCTCTCCAGGCTTTGACACTATGCCCCCTAAATTCCTCCACACTGGGGCATCAGCGCTTGCCCTGCCCATCTCGAGACTAATCAATCGATCCTTCATCACCCACTCTATCCCTGACAAATGGAAAACAGCGGTAGTGGTACCTGTCCACAAATCTGGCCCAGTAGATACAGCTCAAAACTACAGACCAATTTCTATCCTCTGCCCTATTGCAAAAATTCAAGAACGAATCCTCTAAGACCAGTTGTACTCATTCCTTGAACAAACAAACATTTTCACAGACTTTCAGCATGGTTTCCATAAACACCATGGAACTGACTCTGCCCTCCTTCTTGTCACCTCTGACTTGTTCAATAATATGGATCTGGGCCAAGCCACCAGCGCAGTCTTTATTGACCTAACTAAGGCATTTGTCCTTGTTAATCACCCCCTGCTCATAGCTAAACTTCACCACATTGGACTGGATAATAACTCCCTCACATGGTTTTCAAATTACCTAGCAAATCATTCTCAATGTGTCATATGGGCAAACACACTATCCCCTCTAGCACCAATCACTGACAGGGTATTGCAAGGGTCCATAATTGGTCCCCTACTATTTCCCATATTCATCAATGACCTGCTTCTTAACTGTGGTGGTGCATCAGTACAACTCTACGCAGATGATGCAATACTCTACAGATCTTCCAAGGATATCTGCACCCTGACCGCGAATCTTGAGCTAGACTTCCATGCCCTAGAATACTGGTTCTTAAATAACCAACTGGTTCTCAATGAGAAGAAAAACAAAACTATGCTCTTTCGTCACACCTCCTTCAAAACCCCATATGACATGTCCTTCCTCTTAAAAACCTCCTTGAGTACTCCACTGGAAAATGTCTTATCATTCAAATACCTGGGACTCATGCTTGATGGGAACCTAATGCTCAAAGCACACATAAACAACACCATCAAAACTGCTAATCAAAAACTTGGGCTGCTCTACCGCTCAGCACCCTACCTCTCAAAGCATGACAGAGTGACTACTGCCTCTGCCACCCTATTCCCTGGTCTATTCTATGTGGCACCTGTCATCCACTTGGTTAAGGCTCCATTACTAAACAAACTAAAAAAGACATACCATAGGATAGCTCGCTTTGCCACCTCAGCCCCCGCCTGTACTCACCACTACCTTGTACTCAACAAACTAAGTTGGCCAACTTTTGACAACAAATTTGACTTCCCCATGCACTGTACCACCTTTAAGTTGATTCATCAGCCCCCCCTTCCCAGTCTGGTCAGTCTGCTATGCCTAAAACCTACCCCTTGTGTACTAAAATCTTCTAGCCTACCATTACTGGAGCTCCCGAAGGCCAGGCTAAAGATAGGCCAAAGATCCTACGCTGTCACTGCCCTCAGAATTTGGAACAATTTGCCCCACCCTCTACTTTCCTGCAAAACCATTAACCAATTCAAAAAACTCTACAAGGATGAGTTCTTCAACCCGCCCTCGCCCCCCAAATGCAGAGATTACTGTTATTAACAAGTAAGGCCATATGTGACTAATGTTACGCATCTCTCTCAATCTCCACAACGGTCACAAATAGCCTCCCTTCTCTCCTATCTCAAAGACAAGCTGTTCTCCCCATTTCTCACTCCTCCTCTACCTAGAATAACATCTGACTGTAACCTGAACCCCATGTTCTCTAACCAAATGCAGTTGAATCTGACTACCTTTAGTTATCTTGCTGTTTAAATTGTTGACATCTGGTATGTGAATGGTATAAATGTCTCTGTACATGGTATAAAATGTTAATCTCCCTCCTGCCTCCCCTGGCTACCTGCAAACTGCCTGTAATCCTGAATCCTTTAGGTACTATTGTAATTTACCTATGGCTTAACTGTATATTGTGACTCACTGTACTATTCTATGTGTATTATTGTATTATGTTTTGTTCTTGGAATGCTTTATTCCTTGCTTCGTCACTCAGAAAAGGGACTTTGTCTCAGTTGACCTACCCGGTCATCAAAATTCAAATAAATAAAAAAATAAATGGGGCACAGGCCCTCAACATAAAAGCTAACTTCGGGAAGACCTCCACCCCTCTCCTTATCACCATGGTCTACATCCCCCCCAGGAACCAGAAACCAGCATGCCACTTTGTCCTGAACTATCTCTCCCTTCTTCCAACAAAAAACGAATGCATTGTTCTGGGGGACAATATTAACTGGCAGTCCAGTGCTGCTGCACCATTTAAAGATGCCACTGCCACCCTGGATCTTACTCAGGTAGTCACCACTCCCACGAGGCATAACCCCTACTCTGGCACCGCCACTCTCCTGGACCTGGTGCTCACCAACCGCCCCCAAAGAATCACTGGTATCTCAGTCCTCCCTAATGCCCTAAGTGACCACTCTCCTGTGTTCTGCACCTGGTCCTGTAAGCCCCAGAAGCCCCCATCAAAAATCATCCTCCAGGGTAAACTCAAACCGGGCAACCTTGAACAGTTAAGGCTCTGGGATTGGTCACCCCTAAAAAAACACCCTGGACATAGACTCTGCACTCGACCTATTCATCCACACATTTAACGCACCCTGTGACAAGTTTGCACCGCTGACCAAATGTGTGATCAAAGGCAACACTACACCTTGGATCTCCCACCGTCTCATTGAGCAGATGTGACACTGTGATGCCTTCTGGAAAACTGCCCTCAAAACTAGCAGGTCAGCTGACAGACAACGTTACCGAGAGGCTAGGAACAAGTATACCTGGGCTATATGCAGAGCCAAAGCGGAGCACTACAAAGCATCCCTTAAGTCCTCCTGGGGCTCAGGCAGAAAATTCTGGAATAATCTAAAGGAGCTTAGTGGAAAGACCACAGCCCCCCAATTAATATAAACTGCAACTGTACCACTGATTCCAATCTTATTGCCAATGCCTTTAACTCCGCCTTCTCGGACCTCAGCAACATACTACCTCCACCCCCTCCTCACACACCTCCTCCCCCTCTTTTCGCTTAAAAAAACCTTGCACCATGGGAAGCCAAACCCTACCTTCAAAAAGCTCTCAGTGGCTCCCTGCTCAGTAGCGACTCGTTGAACCTAAAACTCCTCCACCTGACCCTGCAGGACGTCCTTGCCCCACTAACCTGCATACTAAATCATTCACTGTGTCTAGCCAAATCTCCATCCCGCTGGAAAGCTGCCACCATAACTCCCATCCACAAAAGCGGTGACCGTACAGCCATGGGCAACTACCACCCAATCTCTATCCTTCCCCCTCCTCTCCAAAGCCCTGGAGCGCATTGTCTCTGATCAGTTTACTGTCTACCTTACAAAATACAATCTCCTCTGTAAGGAACAACATGGCTTCCACAAAGGCCACAGCATCACCTTGGCACTCCTGGAATTTACCTCCTCTGTTCTCTTAGCCCTGGAGAGAAGTCATCTTACCGGCACTGTATTCATAGATCTATCGAAAGCTTTCGACACGGTCAACCATGCCCTCCTCCTCCTATCTACCCTCCCCCTGCTAGGTCTTTCCCAGAAGGCCACAAATTGGTTCTCCAACTGTCTTACAAGTAGAACCCAGCAGGTCAAGACAAGCAGCTCTCTCTCCATCTGTCTCCCTCTTAGGTCAGGGGTACCCCAGGACTCCATCCTGGGCCCCCTGCTATTTAGCTTATATCTAAATAGCCTCCCCACGGCTTGCTCTGGTAACCTGCTACTATATGCAGATGACGCCGTCCTCTGTTTCTCCCACCCTGATCCCTGCATATTCCAGCAATCACTCCAAACCTCCTTCTCTGAGGCTGAACAATGGTTCACCAACCAGCGTCTTGTTTTAAACTACAAAAAGAAGAAGGTCATGACTTTTGCCCACAACCAGTGCACTCACAAAAATTGCTGGCCCCAAATCCTTAACTCCCACCTGACCCCCTTGAGCATGTAGATATCTTCAAGTACCTAGGCATCACCCTAGACCCTGCTCTTAATTTCCACCAACACATCCATCTCCTCTCTACAGCTGTCAACACCAGAATTGACCTCCTGCACAGGTACAAACACTGTCTCACCCCAGATGCCCTCCAACTAGCTGTCTCCTCCTCAGTCCTCTCCCTAATTGACTATGGGATCTTTGTATATGGGGCAGCTGACTCTTCTTCCCTCAGTAGACTACGGCAATCTCTCAACAAAGCCTGCTACCTTATCCTTGGTTATGACCGTACCACTCACACCTGCACTCTCTATAGCTCTACAAACTGGCTTAACCTCGAAGATAGACTCAAGTTCCACACCTGTCTCATGGCCAAAACATTTCCCTTGGCCTCCCCCAGGTCTCTCAGCCCTCATAAAACCAGCTCCTGTTACCAGAAACACTCGTAGCTCTGTTAAACCTCTGCTCTATGTCCCTAGATGCCAGACTCTCTATGCCAGAGAACTTTTAGCTATAGGGCCCCCTCCTGGATTAATGCCCTCCATAGTACTATTGCAGCAGAAAGTAAGATTGGCCATTTTAAATCTCTTCTCCGGGACCATCTCCGCTCAGCCAGCACCTGTGACTGCTACTGAATCTGTCTGTTCACCCTGGCACTCAGGACTGCTCCACACCCTTGACAATGGACTCTGTCCTGCCATCCCTCCACCTTGTCATGCTTCTGCTCTGCCCTTCCCTACTACAGACCCACTGTTACTGCTATGAATACTGTATAATATACCTCCTATGTACCTGTACATTGTATATTGCAACTGTTGTGCACCAGATTCTACTATGTATACTGTATATTCTACCTCCAATGCACCTGTATATTGTGTACTGTATCTTATGCACCTGTGTATTGTAACCATCTCCTGTATGTCTCTTACACTCTGTATTGTTCATGTTACTGGTTTATCCAATGCTGACAATATTATTGTACTGTTTCTGTTTTGTAACCATGATGTGGAGCCTTTGAAAATGAGTCTCTGACTCAATAATTGTTTCCAAAAACTTAAAAAAATAAATACTTGATGGTATAGCTTCTGGGGGTTCTAGTAATGCCTCCAATGAAGGGTTTGCTGTATTGGATATCATCACGGAGTCAGAGTTAGCCGACCTTTTACAGTCGGCTGAACTGACCTCCGGTGATGCAAATTATATTCCTTCTAGATACAGTGGATACTGATGAAGGAGTGGTTAATCCTTTGTTTAAAAAACATCTAATTTTAAGCCACCAGCTCCTGGTAGTGATGTTTTGAAGGTATTCCAAGAAGCTGTTTTAAAGAATGTGGCTATAAAAATAAGAGAGGCTAAAAACAGTATGTAACCCTCCTACAAATGGGGGTTCCCAAAAAGTCTTCCTTGAGCTTGCCTAAATGTTCACTGCCAGGCTGGTGTCTTGCATTTTAGCAGTTTAAATGTGATTGCCAGAGAGTGCCTGTATAGCCTCTGTGCACTGACTCTTTAAGAGCTGCCTGGATTGCAGTCATAAGTAATCTGAGAAGGAGCTCTGCTGAAAGATGTAACTATTTGCTGAAAATCATTTAGAGTGATAATGATAATGTAGTTTGGCTAACCTGCCTTCTTTGCTGCAAGGAGTTTTGTTTATCTCCACTCTCTTGGTCCTAGACTGCGAATTGGGCCAATCAGTTCTGGTGGGACCTAAAATGGAGCCGGACTAAAGGAGCTGTCTGGAGTCAAAATCTGTAGGAATTGTAGTTTTGGACTTTTGGCACCTTTTTGCACCTGAAGGGGGAGCCATTGTTGTGACTGACAGACAGATCAGCCAACCAAACCTTTTGGATTCTGGGCCAAGTTCCTGGCTTGCTGGCAGTTGAATCAGATCTCAGTTGGGAGCTGAATGAGCAAGAGCTTGAGACAGTCAAGCAGCTGTCTGAGTAGTTTCACGTGGGAGAACTGTGGAAAGGCCTGAGTTGTGGCCTGCGTGTCTGCCTGCTGCCCGAGAGGGAGAGAAGAGAATTATTTTGGACTAAATCCAAGTTTGTGAGAACAAAGTAAGCCACTGATTTTTTACCAGGCTCATACCTGAAGAAGACCGAAGATTTTGCTGAATGCGATTGGCCTGTCAGGGTTTCCAGCTGCTTTTGAATCCCCAGTTTGTGCAGAGACTTTGCGATCGTGACCGGAGAGCGGTCTGCCTGGTACAGTAGAATTTCTTTACATGTAAATGTGCTGTGTATTGAAAGTGGGTCGTGATTTGGTTCCCCACTGTGTGAACTGTGTTCTGCTTGCTGGTACCGTAGAACCTTTACAGGTAAATGTGCTGTGTATTGAAAGTGGGTTGTGATTTTGGTTCCCCACTATGTGAACTGTGTTTTGCTTGCTGGAAGCTTTATCCAGCCTAATCGGACTGAATCCATGTTCACCTCCATTTGGCCTTGGCCTTGCCACGCTGGCCCTGCCAGACTACCCCACTGCACAGAGAAAGCCACTGACGATAGACCTGCCTGGGGATCAGCCCCCTGCTCCACACTTGAACAGGAATGATGCCTCTGTGAATTGTGCGGGCCCTGCTTCTCCTGGCACTCCAGATTAACCACCTGCTGTCTCGATTTTCGTCCAGCCTGTGTCCAGTCTTGGGTATTGTGAGCAATCATCAGGGTAGCTCCCTGCAACAACAGCCTAATCTAGAAGTGTGTCATCTGATTATCTAGTTGTTTTCTTTTCATGAACTGAGCCCTCCAGGTCCGGATTACAAATAGTGTGCGTTGTGCATGTTGTTTTCTTCCATCACAGGGCCCCAACCAGCTGCAACATTCCTGGCTAACTCACCATTCTCCATCTGGGTACCCATAGTGTTTGACTGTTTATGGACCCTGAAGTGCATGCATAACTGTTTGATTGATAGAGCCTTTAAGCAAATTAATCTGATTACGCCCCTCCCTTGTTCAAGTCCCTTAAATAAACTAGATCTAACTCTTTTTTGCATTTACCCTGACTGTGGTTCCAGTTTGTGCAAGAGTACTGTACTGTTGTTATTTGCTGTGTATAACCTTGTTTTACAGGGGGTCCCCAGGGCTGAGCCAGAGGAAAGCCCTGGTAGTAAGTGCAAACAGTGTGGGTACTTATGTGGTGTATCAGGGGTATTGTGAAAGTGATTATTGTGTATTGTTCCGGCCACTAGTAAGGAAAGATGGGGGTTACAGTGTCCCGTAGGGCTGTGCCCAGGTTAGCTTGACCACTACCAACCCTGGCCTCCGGGTGGAGGCACCCGTTTCAGAACTCAGGCCCCTTAACCTGCTACTAGTCAAGCAGGCAGGGGTAGCAGCCCTTGGGATAGCGCCATCTAGGGTTTACAAGTAGACATTGGGATAATATTTCAGAAAGTGAACGAACAGCTTTGAAAGAACTACAGAGTATGTCTGATGTGGCTATCAAACCCTCAGACAAAGGGGGCAGGATTGTCATCCTGGATAGGGAGCAATATTTGAATGAAGCTTTAAGACAATTAGGCTACCAGGACACATATACTAAATTAACAGGCAACCCTGTAAATTCTTATAAAGCTGAACTGGAATCTTTTTTGATAGATTCCGTTGAACAGGGTTGGATAAATGAGAATGATTTTGATTTTTTGAACACTGAGTATCCTAGGATACCAGTGTTCTATCAGTTGCCCAAGATACATAAGAGTATGGTTTCGCCTCCAGGAAGGCCCATCATATCTGGGTGTGGCTCCTTAATGGAGCCCCTAGCAATGTATGTGGATGGGTATCTACAACAGGAAGTTCAAAGGCTGGACTGCTATTCAAAGGATACCACTTCAGTGCAGCATATGCCTGAAAAGGTCATTTGGAAAGAAACATATTGGTAGCTAACCGTTGATGTATGTGCACTTTACACTAGCATTACCCATCAGAGTGGGATACAGGCAGTAAGGAATATTCTGCTGAAATTATCCTTTCAATACCCTGTACAATTTATTGTACAAGCATTGGGTCTAATTTTTAATTCTAATTTCTTTCCTTTTGATGTGGCCTGATACAAACAAGAATGGGGTAGAGCCATGAGCTTGTCTGTAGCCCCCCTACTACGCCAACCTTTTTATGGGCTGCTGGGGTGGGCCTATATTCGACCCCATGAAAAATCAATTTTTTCATAACATAATGAAATATGGCCGTTACATAGATGATTTGACATTTGTATGGGAGGGTTCAGCTCAGAAAATTTTGGATTTTGTTGACTATGTGAATAATAATAATGTAGGGTTACAGTTTACTACAACATTTGATAAATGTAAGATAGATTTTTTTTGGATTTGACTTTACTTGGGATTCCAGGATGCACTGTGCAGACTAAAGTATTTAGGAAACCTACACCAGGGAATAGTATCCTACATACATACAGCGCTCACCCTACACATACCATCAATAATCTTCCATATGGGCAGTTAGTGTGTCTGAGATGCAACTGTTCTTTCGACATAGATTTTTTGGAGGCTAAAAATGAATTGTTCGATAAGTTACGCCAGAGAGGCTACAGAGAAAGACTACTGCAGGAAGCCCAAGACAGAATAAATAAGACAGAGAGAGCAATTTTTGAGATATAGGGTGAAAGAACCCACCCCAGAACAAGTGACATATGTAAGTACATATGGTCCACTTGCCATGGATATTACAGCCATAATTTTGGATCGGTGGCCATTATTAGGCCTGGACAAAGATCTAGTTGAAGTCCAACAGACAGGCCCTAGAATAACATTCAGACGGGACAAGAGACTTAGGGACCTGCTTATTAAAAGTGCATATAAATCTGGGGATCCGGGCCATACTTGGCTAGGGGATAAACCAGTGGGTTTCTATCCATGCAGAAGGCGTAAAACCTGTAAACAAGCTGTACAAGGGAAAACGTTTGAAAATCCTGGCCAACTGGGGATAAGGACTGTCCACATACCACATTTTATAACCTGCAATACAAAATGTGTTGTTTATGCCTTGTGGTGCTCCTGTGGTAAAGTATATGTGGGACAAACCTCTAGGAAACTTAAAGAGCATATCCAGGGGCACCACAGGGCTATTAATAAATTGGACTTGTCTAACCCAGTGGTCAGACATTTACGTGCGGTAAAAGAAAGCAAGGAACATCAAATATACTACATTGATTATGTTCCATCTCTGGCAAGAGGGGGCAATAGAAACTTACAGTTGGACAAGCGACAGTCCATGTGGATATTTAAATGCAGAACCTTGAGATCACATGGTTTCAATGATGTGATGGATTGGAAGCCTTATAGAAACACAGAAACATAGAAACAGAATTTGATGGCAGATAAGGACCGCTTGGCCCACCCAGTCTGCTCATTTCCCTGCCTACTGGATAAGCTGCAGATCCTAGTTAACCAGCAGCCTACTTCTTCCTACCCCCACCGCCTAGAATTGCCTTATGACTGTCCCATGCATGCTTGAATTCCACCACTGTTTTTGACTCCACGACCTCCTCTGGAAGATCGTTCCATGCATCCACTACCCTCTCTGTGAAAAAATACTTCCTTAAATTACCTTTGAGCCGCCCCTCCATCTTCAAATTGTGCCCCCTTGTTCTTGCACACCTCTTCTTTTGAAAGATGCTACCCTCTTGGACTTTGTTGATTCCCTTGAGATACTTGAAAGTTTCTATCATGTCCAACCTCTCCCTCCTTTCCTCGAGGCTATACATATTAAGCTCCTTAAGTCTCTCTTCATATGACTTCCGGTGCAGACCCTGCACCATTTTAGTTGTCCTCCTCTGGACAGCTTCCATCCTGTCTATGTCTTTGCGAAGACTGGGTCTCCAGAACTGCACACAGTACTCCAGATGGGGTCTGACCAGCTGTCTGTACAGAGGATAATAACTTCCTGTTTTCTACTGGTGATGCCTCTCCTATGCATCCCAGTATCCCCCAGCCCTCCTTGCTGCCCTCTCACATTGCTTGCCCACCTTTAGGTCATCTGATATGACTACCCCAGGTCCCTTTCCATTTTGTTGTTGTTAGTATCTCACCTCCCATTGTGTACTCTTCCCCTGGGTTTTTGTTTCCCAGGTGCATTACCTTGCACTTCTTAGCATTGAATCTAAGCTGCCATACATTTGACCATTCCTCTAACCTGCCAAGTCCCTTTTCATCCTTTCCACCCCACCTTGTGCATCAACTCTGTTGCAGATCTTTGTGTCATCTGCAAAGAGACATACTTTTCCTTCCAGTCCCTCTGCAATGTCGCTTAGAAGACGTTGGAGAGGACTGGTCCTAATACTGAAACTCATGTACCCCACTAGTAACCCCCTTCTTCAGAGTGGACTCCCATTTACTATTACTCTCTGTGTCCTATTCTCCAGCCAATTCTTTACCCAGGCTGTCATCTTGGGACCCACTTCCAGGCTAGCTATCTTGCATATTAATCTTTTGTGTGGGACTGTGTCAAATGCCTTGCTAAAGTTTAGGTAGGCCATGTCCACAGCCCCTCCCTGATCTACTACTTTGGTCACCCAGTCAAAGAAATCTATCAGATTTGTCTGGCATGACCTTCCTGCTATGAATCCATGCTGCCTTGGGTCCTGTGCCCCTCTGGCCTCTAGATACTAGACAGTTCTTTCCTTCAGAAGTGATTCCATCATTTTCCCTACCACTGAGGTTAAACTAACAGGTCTGTAGTTTCCTTCTTCTGCCTTGCTCCCACCTTTGTGAAGGGGAATCACATCTGCCCTCCTCCAGTCCTCGGGTACCACCCCATCCTCCCATGATTTGTTAAACAGGGCAGTCAGTGGTGTCACTAATTCTACCCTTAGTTCTTTTAGAATTCTGGGATGAATCCCATCAGGCCCCATTGCTTAGTCCACCTTTAGTTTTAAGAGTTCTTTCAGAATCCTTTCTTCTGTAAATGGGCTGGTATCAACTTCTGTATCCAGAGTGTTTCTACTGTTTGTTTTAGGTACCTCCCCCTCTTCCTTTGTAAATACTGAGCAAAAATATTTGTTTTGTATCTCTGCCTGTTCATAGTCACCCTCTGCCCACCCCCACCCCCTTTATTAAGCCTCAATATCCCTCCCTTGGTCTTCCTTCACTCCCTGATGTACCTATAAAAGGTTTTATCCCCCTTCTTAACTGAGTTGGCTATCTTTTCCTTGGTTTGGGCTTTACGATCTGACTGCCTTCCCAGCTTCCTTTGCTTTAACTGATACAGTTCTCTGTCCTGCTCCTTCTGTGATTCCTTGTACTTCCTGAATGCTTTCTTTTTCTCTTAAACCTTCACTGCCACTTCCTTTGAGAACCATAGTGGTTTCTTACATCGTTTAGTTTTGTTTATTTGCTTCACACAAAAGCTTGTTACTCTGTGATGGCAGTTTTATTATTCCCATTGTTCTTCCACCCTCTTTCCTGCCCATTTGCTAGTGCATTCCTTGGCACTCACCATTTTGTAAAGTCAGCCTCCTAAAGTCCAGTACCTTTGCCTTTGTATGGTTTGACTCTATTGCTGTGTTTACTGTGAATCATACTGTTCGATGGTCGCTAGTTCCCAGATGGCTACCCACTTCTACATCTGTGATCCCTCTTCATCTCCATTTGAGAGAACCAGGTCTAAGATTGCTTCCTCTCTAGTGGGCTCAATGCCTAGTTGTCTAAGGCATTGCCCTGTAGGCATCTAAAATAACCCCACTCTTCGAGTGGGTGCTGCAACTGCACTCCAGTTAACATCTGGCATATTCAGATAGCCCATCAGCAATATCTCCCTTTTTCTGCCATACTAAGTATACTTTCTATCATTTCTGTCCATTTCCTCCCCTGAGAAGGGGTCTGTATATAACCCCTGTGTGGATTGTGGTGCCATTGCCGGTCTCCAAATTCTACCCACAGTGTTTTTCTCCTCCCTGTTTTCCCTTTTGTTCTGTTGCTTTGATTCCTTCCCTTATGTAAAGAGCTACTCCTCCTCCTCTTTTACCCTCTCTGTCCCTCCTGTAGATAGTGTATCCTGGTATGTTTACGTCCCAGTCATGGTTTTGTGTGAACCATGTTTCTGTGATTACCCTGTATGAGAAAAGATGTGTATGTTTCATCTAAAAATAATAAACAAAAAGTTAAAAAAAAAAAAGAAATAGTCACAGTGTCACACTAATTATCACACTTCACACCAGATTGACAGTTCATACACTGTCCCTTTACTTTGGGGATAAAGTTGCCATGGCAGTTTCTCTCCTGCACTTCACCGTTCATTTCAAGCACATTTGGGGTTGGCACCCCATATCATAGTTCATTTGTACATGAGCCTTATTTTCTTCGTGTGCTTTTAGCAAACAAGGTCACATATCACTTCTCTTTATGTGAGAATCTCCCGTCTCTTACTGTTGCTTTGGTGTCCATATTCACCACTCCTACCACCATGGGAGCTACTGGTACCCCATATAGATAGTTACTCAGATACCACTCAGCTTTGGTTTGGGCACCCTGTTATGGACAGTCACAGCTTGAACAAGCATTGTTCCATTTTTAAGAACTAGGATACATGTTCTTTACCTTAGTATGGCTGCTACCACAGTTGGTTACCTCTTCAGAAATCCCTGCTAATGATGGTCTCTGTAAATCCTCACTGGTCACAGCTCCTTGAGGTGCATCTTCCTTAGCATAGTCAGAGAACCCTGTAGGCCTGAAAGCTATTGATGCACATCCCTTGAGGGGATGCCCACCTAGGAACTTTGCTGTTGCCCTTGGTACCATTACCCAGCCATCTGTACCTCCACACCACCTGCTGACCTGCACCATCTACCTGGAGGCTGTTGAACCTAGGACAGGGCACCAGAAGTCCCACCAGCTGGGCACAAGAGGGGGCATGGACAAACGGGACCTGCAATTTGGTTCCCTGTTTCCTGGTGAAAGTACACCTGTACCCAGTAACCACTGTCTTCTACAGCCTTTCAAAGGACTTCTGATCGATCCAGCCCTGCAGACACATGGCTTCTAGATCCCTCTTGAACCACCCCCCCAACAGAACCCCCAGAAAGGCCCAATCTCCACTCCTTCCACCTCCTGATAACAACAGGTGGAGAGCCTGTCTAAGGTTGTGTACCTTTCTGACCTTGACATCGTGCCACTGAGCCAAGACTGAGAGACCCCCTCTAACTCCAAAAGGTGCCCTGGGCCCCAAGAGACCCCATGCCAGCACAGAAAACCCTGAATTTCTGCCATAAAGTCAATATTCAGTGGGGGTTAGCGCCATCTTATTGTGGAAAAGATGGCTTCAGAGTGGTAAAATGAGACATCCATCATAAGGAGGGACATTTGAGAGGTTTGTGCATCAGTGAGGGACAGCCTCTTTTCATTGTGGGGAAAGAGGGCTTATAAGTGGTGACATGAGGGATGTCCCTTATAATAATATGGAACAGTTGAAAGTTCTGTACAGTGTGGGACAGCACCTTCTCAATGTGGAAAAGAGTGCTTCTGAGTGGTAAATGGAGGGACACTTGAGAAGTTTGAATGTTAGGAATGTCATGCCTACAATCTCTATTTATTAGGCAGCTGGCTAAATGATTGGGCTATGAAGCATGACAGCATTCCCTCATATTTGCCTTACCCTTTGTTCTCTGTCTGTGCATGCTGCTTTTGTTTGTTTTTTTGTCTCCTTGGCCTTTAAACACAACTCATTATGTAGCCCTTCCCCCATGCACTATTATGCATGCTTCAACCCATGACATAATTGGCTGCAGTCAGCGGCTCCTGATGCAGATGCCACAATTTGCATCTTTATTTTAAAGAAACAGCACATTGAAGAACTGCTCTGTTTTTATCAACACAGCAGTCCATGCAAGTAGTGATATCTGCATTGGAAAGGCCATTGGCCGATTGTGACTGTGACTGATGATGTCACTGGCTGAAGCACTCAGGCACTTATAATGGTGCAGTGGGAGGGGAGGGGAATGTCAAAGAATTTTTTTTTATTTTATTTTTTTTTTTATTTAGTTGTTTAACCAGGTATAGCACACTAAGCTGAAAGCTTTTTCACAGGAGCGACCTGGGAGCACACAAGGAGGTTAAGTGACTTGCTCAGGGTCACACAGTATGCAAGTGGAAGCTGTGGGATTCAAACCCAGGTATGGTCTGCTGGATGTCGCCAGATTTGCAGCTCAGAGCCTTAGACCACTGCACTATACTGCCTCAATTAGAATTAGAGCGATTAGAACATTTTGACAGTATAGGACCTCCCATGATGACATTAAGGAGAAATGTAGTCTTCTAGAAGGGAATCCTGTGAAGAATCATGTAAAATATTATGTCCAAGTTCTGCCATTCCAGTCTCTCTGATTCTGTGGGAGCTATTCAAGAACTGGTTTTAAACATAGTAAATGAAGAACATGAAAGACAGAAAAAGATCAAGGGGTAAGAAAATATGAATTGGGAGCACTGCAGTGCTTTCCTTCATCTATCTACCATGAGTCAAATGGTTCTGTGCTTAACCTGATTCAGAAAGGCTGCATGGGGCTGAATGAGTTAAGATGCTTAACAGATGTACTGTATTCCAGGTAAGAAATCTGGGATGAGGTACTGTATGAACGCCCTGCCCCATTTCCTGCAGAGTGTCTCATTTTGCCAGATTTCAGACGGCTTAAAGCTGGAAATCTGCCTGTCAGCTCAACTGCAGGTCAGCTTAGGCTGCTGTTTCGGTTACGGGATATTTTGCTGACTCAGATTGCTGTTTGGTCCTGCAATGCTAGCTTGGGCGAGGCTTATTAGGAAGTATAAGCTCTGGTCTTATGGATGTTTCTGTGTTTCAGCCTACAGATAGGAAGGAAGAAAAAATTACTCACCTTAGTAATGTTGTTTCTTCTAATGGAGTCTTGCTATATTATGACATATGCAGTATAACCCCAGGTTAGAACTGCTCCGGAGGTGAAAGAGTTAACTTCCATGCAGAGCATGGAATCTTGATGGCGAGCTCGGATGAACACTCTGTCTGTTGAAGCTCAAACTTAAACTGTCAGATCTTTATGAGCAAAAACTCACTAAGGTTCTGTGTGGAAGCCGTAAACCTACACTAGCTGTTGGCTACTAACTACAAAAATACCTTTTTGTTCTTGATCCCAAAACAAAGACTCAAGTCGGGGGATTCAAGAAGAAACTCAAGACACACCTAAGCACCCAAGGAGGGTGAAATAAAGTGGCATCAAAGAAGTGCCAACATTGCATTGCCCACCCACCTCCCAAAAACAGAGGTTCTGAGAGGGGCAGGTTGGGGAGGTCATAATATAGCAAGACTCCATTAGAAGAAGCAACATTACTAAGGTGAGTATTTTTCTTCAAACAACATGAAGTCTTGCTATATTATGACATATGCAGACTACACAACAGTACCTCCATGGAGGAGGGACAGAACCTACTTGGGAAATAGGCTCTGAAGCACAGCTGTGCTAAATCGAGCATCACTCCTAGCCTGGATATCCAAGGAGTAATGCTTAGTAAAAGTGTGAACTGTTTTCCAGGTAGCTGCTTGACATATCTCTAGGATAGGAATGTTCCTGGCAGCAGCCAGAGACGCAGCTGTACCTCTGGTAGAGTGAGCCCTCAGGCCTGAGGGAGGAACCTTATCCAGCTTTTCGTAACAGAATTGGATACAAGAGACAATCCACCTGGCAATGGATCTTTTAGTGGCAGGTTTCCCTTTACCAACCTCACCATAAGTGAGGAACAATTGGAGGGATTCGAACCTGTGACCCTTGGTACGTTCTATATAGTAACTAAGGGCTCTTTTGACATCTAAACTGTGCAATCTCCTCTCACCAGAGGAGGAATGGTCAGTGAAGTACACAGGAAGAGACATGGATTGATTAAGGTGAAAGTCTGAAACCACCTTAGGCAAAAACTTCCTGTTAGTCCTGAGGACTACCTTATCTCTATGAAAGGAGATAAAATCAGGCTCCACTGGCAAGGCTTGTAGCTCACTTATGCGCCTGGCAGAGGTGATGGCTACCAGAAACACAGTTTTCCAAGTCAAGTACTTCAGCTCTGCTGAAGACAATGGCTCAAAATGGGGTTGCATAAGCTGAGCGATGCAAATATTAAGATCCCAAGCAGGGGCAGGATCCCTGAACGGGGGATTGGTGTGAAGTAACCCTTTAAAAAACTTGGAGAACACAGGGTGAGCTGATAAAGAAGAGGGCTTACCTGCTGACAAGAAGACAGACACAGCTGCCAAGTGCACCTTTAAGGTAGCTGGCCTCAGCCCCAAGGAATTCAAATGCACCAAATAATCCAGGATCGTGGGCACACCAGCAGATTCTGGGGAAATATGTTTACCAGCACACCATATGGAAAACTCTTCCATTTTGAATTATAGGTAGCTCTGGTGGAAGGCTTCCTAGAGGCCTTCAAGATATCCAGTACACCTTGAGAAAGGTGTAGGTCAGCAAATTCTAACTCTTCAAGAGCCAAGCCTTGAGATTGAGAGATTTGAGGTTCGGATACCAAACTCTCCCCTGGGCACAGGTTAACAGGTTGTGATTCCTGGGAAGGCATAGGGGAGGGTGGAATGCTAAGGACATGAGGAGTGGGTACCAGGGCTGCCTGGCCCAATCTGGAGCGATCAGGATCATCTTGCAGGATTGAGATCTGATTCTGTCTAGCACTTTGAAAAGAAAGGGAAAAGGGGGAAAAGCATAGAGAAACTTCCCTTCCCAACTGAGAAGGAAGGCATCCAGAGGGACTGAGCCCAACACTGGGGGCCTGCAACAAAAAAGCGGAAGTTGGTGATTGTCTGGGGCTGCAAAGAGATCTATTTGCGGAGTGCCCCATCTGGCAACATTACTTCCAGTACTAGGATCCAGTGCCCATTCGTGATGGCCTGGGAAATCCTGCTGAGAGCATCCGCTAGGACATTGTCCTTGCCTGGGAGGTGAACTGCAGAAGGGAGGCGTCTCAGAGAAAATGCCAGAGACCACAACTTCATTGCTTTGGTGCACAAGGCCGTAGACCGAGTGCCCCCTTGCTTGTTGATGTACCACATTGTAGTGGTATTGTCTGTTCTGACCTGAACTACCTTGTTCTGGACAGCTGTGGAGAAAACCTGAAGTGCTAGAAAAACTGCTCTGAGCTCCAACAAATTGATGTGGAGCAGAGATTCCTGAGGGGACCACAGCCCTTGGGTGGAAAAGGCCGCCCATGTGAGCTCCCCACCCCAAGAGGGATGCATCTGTAGTAAGGGTCAAGGAATGAGACTGGGGAGTGAAGGGAACCCCCTGTCTCAGATTGTTCTGATCCTGCCACCACTGGAGGGCCTGGATCAGGGTTCGAGTCACTGGAATCAATTTGGTTAGGGGATCCGTCCTTTGAGACCAAAAGGCTCTCAAATGGAACTGAATGTCCCTCATCTGAAATCTTGCTCCCTGCACTACTGTTGTAGAAGCAGCCATGTGCCCCAGGAAATGTAGAAAATGCCTTGCTGGTCGAGAGACCTGCAGGGTGAAAGAGGAGGCCAGAGACACCAGGGTCCTTGCTCTCTCCAGAGGAAGGAAGGCTCTGGCTTCTTTTGTGTTCAGTTCTGCGCTATAAAGGTGAGAAGCTGGACAGGCTCCAGAACTGACTTTGGAAGATTGAGAAGGAAACCTAGAGATGTAAGCAGGTGCTGGGTTACTTGTAAATGAAGTTTGACCTGTTCTGGAGACTGGCCTACAATGAGCCAGTCATCCAGATAAGGAAAGATGGCAATCTTTTGCCTTCTTAAATGAGCAACTGCTACTGCCAAGCATTTTGTGAACACCCTTGGAGCCGAGGAGAGGCCAAAGGGCATTGCTCTGAACTGGTAATGGCCTGAGGGCAGTTCGAATCTGAGGTACTTTCGATGGGAGCTTCTGATAAGAACATGGAAGTAGGCATCCTTGAGGTCCAGGGAGGCTAGCCAGTCCCCTGGCCTTAGAGAGGGTAAAATAATCCCAGGGTCACCATTTTGAACTTGGTTTTAAAAGGTGCTTGTTTAGATACCTGAGATCCAGAATGGGCGCCATTCTCCTGTCTTTTGGGGTAAGGAGTACCTAGAGTACAACCCTTTGCCCTGGTGTATGGGTAGAACCTTTCCATGGCTCTGAGAGCCAGGAGGGCAGAAACTTCTGCTTCCAGGGCAAGTGCCTCTGATGGGTTTGCAGGTGGAAAGATCTGGCTCTCATCTTGGAAACTTTTGAAGCTGAGAACCAGTCCTGGCTTACTACTTCCAGGACCCACTTGTCTGATGTTAAAGACTTCCAGTCCTGGACAAAGTAAGCCAGCCTGCCCCCTACCAGTAGTGGAGAATCGGCCCTGGCTACCCCATCAGGGAGCCTGTTTTGCAGGGGCCTTGGGTTGAGGGGTAGAAGCAGGCTTACTAGAGCCCTTCTGCCCCTTCCTCTAAAGAACCCCTCTGGGCATAAGCAGAAGAGGAGGCCTGGCTTGGTAAACGGCCTCATGAAAAGGCCTGCCCTTCCCTGACATGCTGCCTTGAGGAGTGACTTGCCTTTCTTTGGCCTGTGCACTCCTATAGGTGGTCCTATACTCATCCATTTTCTTCATATAATTCTCTGTCTGCTCCCCAAACAGAGAATTTCCCACAACAGGAAAATCCATAGCCTTAGACTGGGTATCCTGTGACAGGGCAGTACATCTGAGCCAGGCCATTCTGCGAAGAGACACAGATGTAACCATAACTCTAGATGAAACATCATTAGAGTCTACAGCAGCATGAAACTGCACCTTGGATGCCTCAATACCGTCTGCAGCCACCTGCTCCAGCTCCCTGGCAAGCTGTTCAGGGGCCTGTTTTGCTAGGGCCAGGACAGTATCCCACCTGGATTTCTGGTACCTAGCTGCGTAAGCCATATAATTTGCCTGTCTGAGTCCCAAAGATGCTGCCATGTACTGCTTTTTTGCCATGGCATCCATCCTCCTGGAATCCTTTTCAGGAGGGTGAGAGGCTAGAGGAATATTAGCCTTGTCACAGGCTGCAGCCTGCACTACCCCCACATGGCTGCACTGCTGAGATAGGAACTCTGTATCAGAGCCTGATAAAGCATATCCTTGTCCATCCTTTTATCCACAGGAGGACAGAATTTTACTGTCTGTTTCCTAAAAGATTTATGCAAGGGAATAGACAGTCTCCTAGACTCTGGAATATCCATCATTTCCACAAAATCAGGCTCTTCTTGATCATCAACAGCTTCCTCAACAGGGAGTTGCAGAGTGTCAGCAACTTTCTTGTAAAACAAAAAATGAGAAGGGGACTCAGATAGCCTGGGAGGGGATACTCCTGAGGGTCTGTCTGGAGAGATGTCCGGTTCAATGGGCACATCCAGACTGTCAAAATCACACTCACTCTCCTCGTACCCCTCCTCCCTTTCCCCTGGTTCATAAAAATCTTCAAAATCATAATCTTGAACTGAGGGAACTGACCAACCGGGCGCTGCCCAATGGTGCCGGTTCGATGGAACTGGGGAAAGAGACTGGACAATTTGGATAGCTTTGGCTATTTCCTCAGCGGTTGGAGAAAGAACTTTGCCAAACTAGCTGACCTTCTAGCCCTTTTAGTTGGAACCGGCTCCTCAGAGCTGGCTCTTCGTTTGCCTGAGGAAGCATCGCCCTGGTCAAAGGGCACTCCCTCAGGTTCGGTTGGAACTGAACCGGGCTGGCCATCCGGGTCAGCAGACTTTTTGGCCTCCCTTTCCCTGAGCCTGCCAACTCTTTTTTCCACGGTGGCAGCAGCAAAATTCTTACAAATCTGGCAGTCTGCATTAAGGTGGTCAAACCCCAGACAATATACACAAATGCTGTGTGGGTCAGCCTTGGCAAAGGCGTCCCCACAGAGGCCACAGTGCTGAAACCCAGTGGGTCCGGTTTTTCTTTTGGGTTTCCCAGACATAGTGCCAGCCTAACCAAACTTGCCCGTTAATGGCAATCCACCAAGCAAAGACTCTCTTATCGGTTCCCAACCATGTCACAGATCGTGGAAAAAAACGTAATAAAATGTGTTTTTTTTTAGAACCAATAAGAACCGGGAACTGCACTCTAAAGGGCTAGAAAGTAATTTTTAAATCCCTCTGATCGGTTCAAACCGAACCGAAAAAGACGTTTACAAGTTCCACACAGAAGAAAAATAATAAATAAACCTATCTATTACTTACAACACCACAGACAGAGCTTGAACCGACGATTGCGGTTAAATTTCGGTAAAATAAACCGAGAATTACACTTTAAAACCGACAAACAAACCGAGCAGCAGGAAGAATCTCCGGAGCGACTGTTCAGTGAGGCGGAGTAAAGAATCTGACAGTTTAAGTTTGAGCTTCAACAGACAGAGTGTTCATCCGAGGTCGCGCTCAAGATTCCATGTTCTGCATGGAAGTTAACTCTTTCACCTCCGGAGCAGTTCTAACCTGGGGTTATACTGCATATGTCATAATATAGCAAGACTTCATGTTGTTTGAAAAAAGTGCTATGCACTTCCTCTTTGAACTGAAATACATGCTTGCCTTTTCGTTTCAGTGTAGGAACTGAAAACTACATGGAAGTAATTCAGCTGAGGTCATTTACAAGTGATGGAGTAGTGCTAGAAAGAAGGTGTGCAGTGTAGGACAAAAGGCTAGTCATGGCTACCTGTTTAGATACAAAATGCAAGCCGCCTTAGTGGCACTGTAGTAGCGCTACAGCCTGCCGCGCCGGTGACCCGGGTTTGGAAGTGAACTCGAGTAAGTCATGGGGTAGAGGATCAAGTATCTAGAGGACTGCTGTCATCTCCCAGTTAGTGAATTGTACCTCCCACAGTGCGCCTGACACCTTGCCAGAGACTAGGTGTCATGACTACTGGGAGGCCCAGAAAGGTGAGAGACATCGACTGATGCTCCATGTCATTGCATGTCAATGTTCTTGCGGCAAGAGAAAAAAGAGCCTGTGGGACAATGGAAGACCTTCCTGCTGGCCTGGCACCACCAACATGGCACCACACCCGATCCTTTTTTTTTTCCCAAACTTATTTTCTGCTCTCCCCAGCACTGTAACTCTCTCAGGCCACTCCTCTTGCCAAATCCGCTCTACCACCCACTGTGGACCCTGCCATCTTCATTATACGTTACTTTATCCCTGAGCCCCGGCCCCCTTATGGGCCCGAGGAGACCGAAGGGGCAGTGGCAGGGAATCAGCATTGGGCGTGTGGCGGAACGGCACTGGGAGGGCCGTCACCAATCATAGAAACATAGAAACATAGACTTTGACGGCAGATAAGGACTGCTAGGCCCATCTAGTCTGCCCATTTCCCTACCTACAGGATAGGCCGCAGATCCTAGTTAACCAACAGCCTATATCTTCCTGCCCCCACAAGAATTGCCTTATGTCTGTCCCATGCATTCTTGAATTCTCCCACAGTTTTAGACCCACAACTTCCTCAGGAAGGCTGTTCCATGCATCCACTACCCTCTCTGTGAAATAATATTTCCTCACATTGCCCTAGAACGCCCTCCTTCTATCTTTAAATTGTGTCCCCTGTTCTTGCAAGTCTCTTTTTCTGAAAGATGCTATCCTCTTGGACTTTGTTGATTCCCTTGAGGTACTTGAAAGTTTCTATCATGTCCCCCCTCTCCCTTCTTTCCTCAAGGGTATACATATTAAGCTCCTTTAGTCTCTCCTCATACGGCTTCTCTTGCAGACCCTGCACCATTTTAGTTGCCCTCCTCTGGACTGCCTCTATCCTGCCTATGTCCTTGTGGAGATGGGGTCTCCAGAACTGGACACAGTATTCCAGATGGGGTCTCACCAACTGTCTGTACAGAGGGATAACAACTTCCTGTTTTCTGCTGCTGATGCCTCTCCCTATACATCCCAGTATACCCCGCCCTCCCTACTGCCTTCTCACATTGCTTGCTAACCTTAAGGTCATCTGATATGATTACCCCCAGGTCCCTTTCCTGTTTTGTTGTTGTTACTACCTCCCCACCCATTGTGTATTCTTCCCCTGGGTTCTTGTTTCCCAGGTGCATTATTTTGCACTTTTTTGCATTGAATCCTAGCTGCCATTTTTGCACTGAATCCTAGCTGCCATATCTGGGCTGGAGGGGGATTTTCCCCCATAGTTGTCCTCGCTTCCTCCTCCCACACTGTGCGTGGTGCACCTGTGATGCCATGGCGCACGGCAACCCTGCCGGAATCAGCCACGCTACCAGATGTGCAGTCTGCATTCTGCAGTACCCCTGCTGTCCACCGGGGTCGCTGGAATGCCAGACAACCCCCCGCCCTCCCAGGAGAGGAGGGCAGCCCAGCCCTCACTCAATCCTCTCCCTTCTCTGCTGACCCCCGCACACAAGCTCGCTCCCGAACTCGGGTTGCGGTGTGGCATCCAGTGCCTCAACCCTCAGCGCTACCGGGCTGGCTACCGGAACCTTTTTTGGGGAGGCAAAAGCAAGTCCCCCCTACCGACCCCAGCATGAGGGGCAAGTTGTGGGGGAGCAGGGGTAAGTCCCAGAGATGGTGGATGACATAGCTAGGGAGGGTTGTCCAGATGAGGGCCAACAGGAAAAAGTAAGGAGATAAACATCAAGTAAAAAAAAAACTCAACAAAACACGCTTCACTTCAGGTTGTTTTTTAATGTTCTTTTTTTTGTTCTTTTCGGTACTTAATCTGGCATATTTGTATGAGTGCTGGGAAAGGGAGCCTTGTGGGTGAAGATTTTGGCCAGGGTACCTGAGTTAACAGCACTGTGTTCTTCATAAAGCGCTCCAACATCTCCAGTGTCTTACTACTGTATGTCATCCAGCAAAAAACACAAGACTCCTGTAGGCAGAGGTAATGCTTGTATCGGGCTAACAAATATTTTAATGTCCACACTTCCACACAGAGACAGTTCTGTTTCTTCCAGTGATTGGTGGGGCAGAGATGGGGTGGGACACAAATACATTGCGGGTGGTACCATTTCTTGAGAGAACATTTTGAGAGTCGCTTTTGATCACTAACCTGTATTGTATATCTTGTTTAAAATTCTGTGATGCTTCTTAACACTGACTTGATAAAGGCAGCATAACACTTGAAAGCTAGTCTCAAGAGAAGTTTTGTTAATCCAGTATAAGGTATATTCCACATACATAATTATTTCCTCTGCATCTCCTTCAGGACTAATACAACTTCCGCCAACATTTCTGCCTAAGAAAGGACAGAATTTTCTGCAGTGCAGCACACCCAAGGTGAGCTGGTACAGACGTTCAGTGAATGATGTCCAAGCTCCTCAAGTTACTGCCAGCAGTGGAGGTATTTTATAAACCAAATATCTCTTCTTCCTATGAACAGGCAGACATATTCCAAGGTTTATTTAAACCACAAAGTGCTTTTCAAAGTCCCAGTTTTCCAGGATCCGTACTTCTACCAGGACTTCAAGCAGGAAGATACGCTACTCACACAGTGTGCGAGGCTGTGAGCATCTTCTTTAAAAGGCTTTTTCTAGGAATCCGGCATTTTGCACACTTGGGCACTACCCCCACCTTGTGGGCTCAAGCAAGGCCGAGAGGCTTGGGTTGTTACACATCCACAAAATGGTTTAAAGTGGGTCTGGTGTAAGGTACCATCCCTTGGAATACAGTACCTGCCCACCTCCCATTGGGATCACCCTACTTGTGACCCCCACAGTGCAAAAACAATTATCACAGTACGAATACAGCTTATCACTTTAAGCAATAATCCGTCAAAGAAGGCATTCAAACAGAAGAACAGAGACCATTATGTAGGGTTCAGGCCCTAAAAGGGGAAAAATGGGGGGGGGGAGTAAGGCAATGAGGTTGTTCTTCTGTGCACTTCCAAGTCAGCTCACATTAAATACAATGGCTGCTTTTCTGCTGCCATCCTAGGCACAGTCAAACCATGCATACTTCACACCACACATGCACAGTACAGATGGTTTCCCTAGGCAACTTGTACTGGGGGCACTACACTCTTTCCCATTGGTACCAGTGAAAACCATTGAATCAGTGAGAGCACCCTGTGTTTTACTGGGTACTCAGCCATGAAGACAGTGTAGGTCTAATGAGGTTGCATGCAGTTGGCTGGCGGTGACGAGCTTAAATAAATGTAATTGTCTTTCGTGGTAAATAAATCTTTCTGAATAGCTTGAGGGTGGGCTGTAAAATGGTAACTTTGGTAAGAAACTGGTTAGGGGATAGCAGACGGAGGCTAGTGATAAACAGAGTTTGCTCCAAGGAAGGGAGGCTGGGACTGGTCCTCTTTAATGTCTTTAAGTAACACTACAGAGGAGCTGGAAGTGAAGGTCTGCCTCATTGCTGATGATATGAGGAACTACAGCAGAGTGGACACTCCAAGGGGGGGGGGCAGGCAGAGATCTGAAAAAACTGGAGGAGTGGGCAAAGGTATGACAGCTAGGTTTTAATGTGAAAGAAGAGCAAAATAATGCACTCGGGCCATAGAAACCCAGAGGTAGAGTACAAAATGATGTGGAGTGATACTGACAGTGACCAGGCAGGAAAGGGACCTGGGGGTATTCATGTTGGATGACTTAAAAGTGGCCAGGCAGTGTGACAATGGGGAGGGCTAGTGGGATGCTAGGGTGCATAGGGAGGGGTATCACCAGCAAAAAGAAGAAAGCGGTGTTCGCCCTGTATAGATCACTGGTAAGACCCCACCTAGAGTAATGTGTCTAGTTCTGGAGACCACATCTCAGGAAGGACATAGATAGAGCAGAGGCAGTCCAGAAGAGGTCCTCTAGGACTTATGTGTATCCCCCCAATGTTCTCCCAGAGTTTTCCTCCTCTGGCGGGGCCCCCTTACCTCTGCTGCTAGAAGATCTGGTATGGGAGACTGTGCCTAGGTAGCCAGGAGGCGAGACCTGTAAGCTGGTCAGCTTCATCCTGCCACTCATGTTCTTTCCTCCTCTCTCCCCCCAGATTCCCCAGGACATCAGCGTCAAGGGCATGTCAAGCGGAAGCCTTACAAGTGTGCATTGTGCTGCACTTGTCGACCTCCTCCCACCCTCTAGCTACTCTGGCTGCACTGCCACCTGTGGTCACCCAGCTGGCTGTACAGCAGTGGAGCTGGCTGCCCTCCCTCCCCAGAGGAGGTTTGCGTCCTCTGTGATGCTCGATCCCCCTCTCCTCGGCTGGCCCCCTGCAGCCCAAGCTCATTCCCGAACTCTGGTCGCTGGAGTGGGAAAGATAAGGTGTGATGCGCCTGAGCCCTCTGCGTCACTGGTTCAGTGAAACCAGATTTCAAAGTGGGACTAGGAATACTGAGTCAGCCTCAAAGTGCTCCATGTCAGACTAGGTGACTTCCTGAACTGATGGGTAGTAGCTGAGAAGTTATTATCTATAAAAGTCTGGAAGGTTCAGGACCACCCATTCATTGGCCAGTGGAAGAGTAGTGCACTGGATTCTCGAGGTTCCCCCAAAGAAATGAAGAAGACAGGAGCCACTTCAACCCCCCCTTTGTATTTTGTAATCAGTCCTAAATAGTGTTCATATTTTATGTGACTCTTGTTTTTTCTTTTTTTTTTTAAGTTTATGAATTTACTAAATAAAGTTACATTTTTAAAGAGTCATGGTTTCTTTTTCTTTATTCCTAGATACTTTCTTTATAACTGAATTACCTATTTTCCAGAATTTGTATGCATAGCTTACATATACATTCATTAAGGATAAAAATAAATGGTAAGTAAAAAAAAAGATGTAAAAAATTGTCGGTTTGGTCCCCCTTTTCCATGCGCTTATTCTCCCCGGTCCCTCACATATGTCTGTCTTTTGTTTAGTTGGCTCCTTCCAAAAAATATAAATCTAAATTTGTAATTTATCCCAAATTTGAGGAGCTTTGGATCCCTTGATACCAACTTCTGTAATTCTGAACTATTGCTATACAACATTTCTGCATTAAGATTAGGCTGAAAAGCGCTATTTAGTGACTCGCTACCAATATGGTGGTTAGTGTTGTATAATTTACAAAAGTTCTTTAAATGAAATGAATTTCCTTTGTTCACGTCAGTTGTTTTAAATGAAAGCAAATTTATATGATTAAGTTGTCACTAATGTTTTGAGCATATATTGACATAAGTCTCTTGAATGCCATGACCCCTGACAAAGAAAGTCCTTCTCGAAGCACCGGGGCATTCAGTGGTTCGGCTTTGGTCTGTGTACCCCCCTGTCAGAGCAATAAAGCTGAAAAATACTGGCAACATCAGCATTTAGGTGATTGTTTGAATTCATTATTTTTTTCCGTGAGTGCTTGACCTTTTACTTGTGGTGTCCTTTGTTCAGGCCTCCTCAGCCCAGTCACTCCACCTTCTCCAGGGATGTGAGACCATGTCTTGCCACCCACAGTGGGGCCCCCACCTCCCAAGACAAGGGGAATCCTGGAGAGAGAGAGAGAGAGAGAGAGAGAGAGAGAGAGAGGGACTGAGATGCTAATCTACTGGCAGAAGCCCCACCATGGCAGTGCATGGCCTGCGGGAATCCAGGGAGGTCACTATGCATGGCCGGGGGTGCCTTCCTTGGTTCCCTGCCCCTGGACTGGAGATGACATAGGTCAAGGCAGTGGTGCACACAGTGTGAGTGTGAGCACTGCAACAGCAAAGCTCCAGCCCAGCCTTTTCTCAGCTGCAGGGTCCTTGACGTGCACCGAGTGGTCGCCCAGATGGTGGTATTGCAGCAGAGCGACGCTGATTCTCCCCCGCTCCCTCGGAGAAGAGCATCCTCTGGGATGTTCAGTCTTCCAAAGCCTGGTTGCTAGCATCACTGGCAGTAGTGCTACAGCTGCACCAGTGGTCTGGCTCATGTCCTTTGTAACTTGCTAGTTTTGAAAATGGGGTGCTACACCTCTGTGAGCCTATCCTGTATAAATAATTTAAAATCAGTCAGTAAATGCACTTGGCATTACATTTCTTCTGCGTGTGACATTAGTCTGTTGCCATGGAAATGGGAAATGATAGTGGTGTCACAAACTGAAGATTATGATGTCGGGTGTAAACAAGCAGAAGGAGGAGATAGGGACCCTGATCCTGTTTTCATGTTAAAGCAGCAGTGCGGAGGGGGGGGCGCTATCGAGCCCGAGCAACATGGCCGCCTAAAAATAGAGCTCCTCACTGAGACTGACTCTGGGAGATAATGTAGATACTTTCTGGACTGTCCTGAATCTACCTAAGTACAGATATCGCAATCTGAAGATCCCAGGAGTAAAATGGGAAATCCTCGAAAGGATCGCACTCTGCACGAAGGAGCAAAATCGAAAAATGTTCCCACTCCTTCCACCACACGAGCCTCCTCTCAACAACAGGCCGCAGACCTAGGAACTGAAGGGGAGGAAACTCTGCAATGCTTGGGGTTTAAAATAAATAGATTGATCGCCTCTGTGTCTGGTTTGGCTGACAAAATAGATAGTATTGCAACTAGAGTTATAATCCTAGAAACAAAGATAGACTCTGTCTCAGTGGAATCGTCGGATGCTAAAAAATGCGCAGAAGCATCAACGGGAGCCGTTAATGCAGTAATAAAAGAAAATAGGCACCTTAAAATGCGCTTGGAAAATTTAGAAAATCAAACCAGAGCGTCAAATATTCGCTTCCTAGGACTCCCTGAGGGCTGTGAAGGAGAGCACCTAGTCCTTTTTTTCACAAGACTGGCTACAGCAACAGTTTGGCGACAAGGCTACCTTACAAATAAAAGGCAAGCAAAAGGCCTACATGATCGCAGTTAGAGGTAGGCCAGACAACCCTGAAGCCCTGAGGACAGTCCTTGCGATCACGGATGGTGTAGCTGCTAGGGACTACTTGTTGACCTTAGCCAGACAACATCGGACATTGCTTTGTGAAGGTGAAACTGTCCAGCTTTATCCTGATATTAGCTTTGCCACCAGACAAAGACGTAAACAGTTTGATGGGGTCATGAACTACCTGGTCTAATGAAAGCTGATTGTGTTGATGACATAGTATACTGATTAGTGTTTATGACTGCCTTTTTCAAAAATGTAATGCTGTGATTTAAAAATAAATAAGCTAAAATAAGAAATAGCATTGGAGTTTTTTTGATAATAAACCCCCCCCCCCAAAAAAAAAAAACAACAACAATGGCATCATAGTAAAACGCTTCCTTTTTCTTTCCCTGAAGTTTTTTCTGAAATATTTAATTTGTGTTGTGTTTCTCCTCGGAAGCAGTGGGATTAGTTTGTGAGTTTGGCAATGTTCCACTAAATTGGTCTGCTTGTTTTGCAGACTTACTGTACACTAACCAGCCCCACTAATGAGAGCTGCTGTGGATACACACACCATATTAATTCACTTTCAATGAGAACCTTTTCACTATTGGTGTGTTTGAATCATGTAATAATTGAGGTTAAAGGCAATCACATGTTGGTTTAAGGTATTTATTTGCACTAGGTCACTTTGTTAGCTATGCCTCCTAAGGAAGGGATATGATATCCCAAAGCGCAGGGGCAAGATGGTAGTGTGTGTGCTTGTTCCATTGATTAGAGCTTTGAATTGGGCACTGTTTGGAGTCCTGTATATGTGTTTTCACTGCAAATATTTATTGTAAGTATATAACATTTGATTACATATTAAAATGTAATTATTCACTACTAAATTCTGGTCTGCAGTGCTGGTTTCGCTAGTAATTCCCATTAGATACATTGCAGGACTGCTTGCTGTTGCAGCTGGTTAAGGAACTCATTAGGCAGCCTGCCCTTCATGATGTGATGCTCACCAGAACTCCAGCTAAAAGACACACATCTAAAGTGCTAAAGAAAGGGCAACTTGCCTCACTTAAAGTGCACCTCAGTCAGCAAGACTGGGCAGACCTACAGTATATGCTGCAAATGACATTGTTGAAGCACATGACCATTTCATCAAGACATTCAATGCGGCATGCAACATATATGCCCCCTACTGTAAGCAAAAAGTTTGTGGGGCTTGTGTAAGTCCTGGGTCACTGCACCCCTCATTGAACTTAATGAAGCAAAGAGACAACCTCTGGCACAAAGCTAGAAGCAATGGCTCTCAAACAGATAATCATGTAACCCCCCTGCAAATGGGGGTTCCCAAAAGACTTCCAGGAGCTTGCTTGAATGCTCCAAGCCTGAATGGTGTTTGGCGTTTAAGCCATTTATCAGTAGTGTTTTAGAACCTCTGGTACTGTCTCTTTAAGAGCTGTCTGCTTGCAGACATAATTAATTTGTATGGGGGACTGTGTGTTTCTTTGATTGAGTACCACTCAAGCTGCTGTAATTCACCCCATTTTGCAGTCACTAGGAGTGCAAAGGGAACCTGTCTGAAAAGATGTAACTGATTGCCAGAAATCATTTACAGTAATAATAAAATTACAGTTTGTCTAACCTGCTTTCTTTGCAGTCAGAACTGTCTGCCTAGTTCCCCATTCTGGTTTTGAACTGCTGAACTGGACCAATCAGTGTGGGGTAAACTAGCTCTAAAATGATGCCTTGGACGAATCAGAACTTGGGACTCATAATCTGAGCCAGCCACAAGAGGATTGTATGGGCAGTGACTCTGGGAGATGTAGTTTAGACTTGGTGCCTTTTTGGACCAACAGCAGCAGTCTATTGTGTGACAGCCAATCCAGTCAAGAACTGGGAGGAACTCAAAGGAAGTGCCCAGTTTTTGTCTGTTGGGAGTTTCAGTTTGAGATCTGAAAGTGAAGGGAAAGAAACCCTGTGCTCCTTCAGTGCACAGTTTCAGTCAAAAAGCGTGTGCAAGGCCCAGAGTTCGGTCTACAACTTGTGTAACTGCTTGTTAGGACTGAATCCGTCCTGTGAAAAGAATCAAAGGATCTCTGAAGAGTAGAAACCAGGCTCACCCTGTAGAAGACTGAAGAAATTGTTGAATTACACTCGGTCTGTCAGGAACTGAATCTGCTGTGTGTTCTCCTGGTTATTGTGCAGTAATTGCGATTGGGATACAGATGCAGCCTGCCTGGTATAGTGCTTTCTTTTTACCATATAAATGTGTGAGAGTCTCTTGGAGATCAAAAGTAGCCCTGCTGACATTGAAGGACCATATCTTCTTTGGAAGTCGTGAGTACTAATTGGGTCGCTCCCTGTTGGATTGCCACATTAAATCCAAATGGAATTACTGTACTGCTGACTGTTTAATTTTCCTTTTCTCTGTGAAAGGGCCCTACCAGCTGCCACGGTTTGGACTAGCCTACTAGGGCTGGGTACCCAGGGACAGTAACTGGTGGGATAGCCTGTGCACAGAGCCATAGGTAGATAGTAAAGTGATAAGCTAATTAACCTGATTTCCCTGTCCTTGTTATATCCCTAAATAAATCAGACTGTTTGTTTCAACAAAGTTATACTGCCTGAGGTATTTGTCTATGTTAAAGTACTGTACTGTGATTGTTACTGTATCTTATTTTACAGGATGTCCGGTGCCTGAACCAGCCTTGGGGTAAGTGTATACTGTGAAGGTAATTCTGCTATATTGTGTGGGCCACTAGTGGGAAGAAAGGGGGGTTGCAGTGTCCCAGAGGGCTGTGACCAAGTAAGTTTAACTATTGCAAACCCTGACCTCTGGGTGGAGGCACCCGCCATTGGATCCAGGCCCCTCAACCTGTTAGTGGCAAATCAGGCAGGGTAGTCCCTGGGATAGCGCCATCTAGGTTACATTTTGGAGGCTCACCGCTGGGATTTGTGTCCTCTAGTGGCCATATTTACAAACCACTGTTAAGGAAAATAAATAAATAAATAAATAAATGGGTACCCGACAGAGTGGCTGTGCACCGGCTGGTGGGTAATTGTACTAGGAGAATCGACCCCAAATGCTATGCTTATCCTGGACATCCCTGGGTATCAATACGGACACTGTGCAGGGAGTACTTTCCAAGGTGGAAGGTTTACAAAATCCTGTGTGTGGTGGGTCGGCACGCTAATCTGCTCACCACACTTTCCTGGCCCTAGTAGAGTTTAAGGATCCCATAGATAGCTCCAAAGTACCACAGACCATTACCCCAGAGGGAGCCTCACTGCTTGGAAGTGATAACAAGGACAGTAAAGACCCGGAGAATGAGCCCCCACCACTATCTGAAACTTTTGAGGAGAAATTTGCTAAATAGTTTGCTGGGAGAAGGAAAACTGTGGAGGACTTGAAGAAACTATTCTTGCCACCTGGGGTGTTCCTCCCCAACACCCTCTCCTGCTCCAGTACCGTAATGGTGGCTGAACCAATGCAGACTCCTATTTCTGCACCTGCCATTAGTCACGACTCTTACCGAGTTGAGGATCTTCTCGCACCTCCCACCCCCAAGGGAGGATGACTGGGAGACCTGGATAGACTATGTTGCCCCAAGTGCTAGAATGGCAATGCTCAGTCGAAAGCGAAGAGGGTTAGTGAGAGCCTCGAGGTCCTGCCCTGGCTACCATCCGTAAGCAAACGGGCCAGTAACCCTGAAGCGACTGCACAAGCCTATCTTGAGGCCTGGAGAATGTGTATGGGAGCCCAGATTCTGATGAGGACCTATGGTGGAGAGTAAGAAATGCACAACAGTACCAAGGGAGTTGTTGTCTGTGTATGTCTCTCGGCTGGAAAAATTGTTGCAAGAATGCCTCGAAAGGTAGTTTGCCAGCGATTGAACTGGACCGAACCAGACTGGACAGAATCCTTAAGTCTGCCCCCTTCTCAGAACTGCTGTTGCTCAGTTACGCCTGGCAAATCGACTGAATCCCACCCTCCTATGATGAGTTAATGAGAGAAATTCGAGAGTTGAGAAAAGGCGACCTCGGAGGGATCTGCACCAATAGCTGTGGCTATGACCCGAGTGACTGAGGGTGGCCCATCAAGTGAAGTTCAGGGGCAGAGGTTGGCAGTCAATGAGTGCTCTGATAAGAAAAGATATGCCACAATGGCGGGAACTGTTGAGAGAGATCCGAGAATTCAAAAACAGTCCTTCATGAAGGCCACGCCTGCAGAAATGCAGGCCCCGACCTATATCCGACTGCATCTGCTATGGGGTGGGGATACCCACCATGTATCTCCTGCTGATAACAGCTCCGAACTCGATTCCTTGACCATGGAAGTGGAGAAACTGGCGAGATGTCTCCAAATGCTTATCACGCCGCCAGACAGAGATGGCACCAAGGTTTCCAGTTGGTAATACCCCGCCCACAGGCTCTGATGTAGCACCTCGGCCAGCTCAAACTCCAAAAGTATGTTTTGCTATAATTGTGGGAAGGATGGGCACATGAAAGGGAATGCCAATCCCAAAAGACACTGACAAAGTTGCATATAGGCTACAAGGAGAGCTTGGAGAACAAATCAGTGGTTAAGAGGTGCACGAAATGATCCCAGTGAGGGCACCAAAATGCTAATTCACGTCCTTTTGTGGCAAGGTCAGTTGCCCAGGCCCCACTACCGCCTCTCAGACTGGTCCAGAATAGTGGGTCCCTCCATGGAGACCACTGTAAAGGTAAATGGAGTGTCTACAAGAGCTGTATTAGACAGTGGCTCCCAAGTGACAATTATGTTTCAAGATTGGTATCAGAAGCATTTGTCAGACGTACCCTTACAACCATTAGAAGGACTGCATGTATGGGGGTTAAGTGAGAAGGCCTACCCCTATTCTGGGTATATCCGAATTTGGCTGTCTTTCCCCACCTCCGTGGCTGGAGTGGCTGAACAAGTAGAGACCCTTAGCCTTAGTGTGTCCCCCACTGGACTGTATGATGGTGTCCCTTTGTTGATTGAACAAATGCTCATATGTTCAGAAGGCTGGCACATTTGTGTTATGAAAAACAGGGTCAAAGACTAGTAGAGCTTTAAGAGTTCCGGCTTTTAATTAAGAAGGCCTATGAGGCACAGAGAGATGCTGAAAATATAGAACCAGAGGAACGGTCGGAATTGTATGGAAGAAGGATCCTGAGTCTCTGATCCTGGCACCAAATGCCCAGTGTACCTTACAGGAGAGGTCCGTATCAGAAAGGATGTTAAGAATAAAATATTAATGTTGGATGCACCAGGCGATGGAAAATTGCCAGAGGGACTGCTGGTCAAGCCTAGTATTTTGCCCGCTAGAGCCCATGCTTATGCCAGAAGGGTAATGGTCCAAGTTCATAATGTGTCTGAAAGACATTCGAGTAAATAGAGGTTGCATCCTGGCTAATGTGCATTGTGCAGACACTGCAGTGCACCACCCAGCAAGAGTTCAAGGAAGAATGACAGAGTAGCACTCACTTGTTTGATTTCGCAACTCGCTGCCAGCTGAATGGAAAGTGAGGATCAGTGAGAAGCTTGCCCAGAGACCAGGTGTTTTCTTTAAAGGAATGGGACGTAGGATGCGTGCAAGAGCTGAGCACAATATCCAGCTGCATGACGAAAAGACCATTTACGTGAGAGGTCTCGGCGCCTGGCACCTGCTGATATAGATGATGTGAGGCGGCATCTGCAAGAAGATGTTAGCGGTTCAATGTAATACAAGAATCCAGAAGCCCTTATGCTTCCCCCTTGTAGTAGTGAGGAAAAAAGAATGGGACAGTAAGGATGTCGTGGATTATCGCACTTTAAACCGGCGGACTATCCCTGATCAGTACACAATGCCCGCATTCAGGATGCTTTGGACTGCCTAAGCGGGGAGCAAGTGGTTCTCTGTGCTGGATCTCCATGACAGTCTGTACTGAATCCGATGGCCCCAGGGGACCCGTGAAGGATGGCCTTATCTGTCGCTTGGCTTCTATGAATTCAAGGGGATGCCTCAAGGGATTTCAGGTGCCCCAGCCACTTTTCAACGATTGATGGAGCGTGCAGTGGGGACATGAACTTACTAGAGTGCCTGGTATACCTAGATGATGTTATTGTGTTTGGCAGCTCACTGGAGGAACATGAGAGCAGATTATTTAAGGTTATTGGATCGACTGGAGGACTTTGGCCTAAACTGTCCATTGATAAGTGTCAATTCTTTCAAACATCAGTAAAGTATGTGGGACACATAGTATCCACCGAGGAATAGAGACCGACCCAAGTAAAGTTGAGGCCTTGACCACCTGGCCACAGCCCAAAATCTAAAGAACTGCAAAGATTCCTGGGATTCTGTGGTTATTATCATTTCATCAAGGACTATTCAAGAGTGATCCGCCTTTAGCAACCTTACTCAAGGGTATCCCCAACCCACAAAAATACCAAAGTCAGCGTCCCTCAAGACTGAAAGAGTGTATTTTCATCCGAGTGAAGTATTTGGGGCCCGCTGGACTCTCCTGATATGAGACTGCTTTTCATGAGATCATATATCAACTTACCCATGCTCCAGTGCTGGCCTATGCCGATCCAAGAAAACCTTACGTCCTGCACACTGATGCTAGCTTACAAGGGTTGGGGCTGTGTTGTACCAAGAGCACGAGAATGGCCTGAGACCAGTGGCCTTTGCCAGTAGAAGCCTGACCCCATCCGAAAAAGAACTATCCTGTACATAAGTTAGAGTTCCTAGCTTTGAAGTGGGCTATTGTTGACCAATTCCATGAGTACTTGTATGGGGCTAAAATACTAGTAAAACTGACAATAATCCTTTGACCTATGTGCAGACCTCAGCTAAGTTGGATGCCACTGGCCACAGGTGGCTTTCTGCGTTATCTACATATGACTATCTCGAATACCGAGCAAGGTCTGAACCACATAGATGCTGATGCTCTCTCCGGAGGCCTGTTCCCCAGAATGATTAGGTCGATTGGCAGAACCTGACATTGGGCACTCTGCCGGAAGTTTGACAGGGAGGAACAAATGTCCCGCAGACGCAGTGGACTGCATGGTGGATTGCTTGGGACCCTCTGAGGGGTGCATACCTGCTGCTATGTGCCACTTTTCTGCAATAGACATTGGTGCACTGCCTCAGCTGGACAATGACAGTATTCAGTAGGACTCAATCCACGATCCTATAATCAAATCAGCTTAGAAGCCCTCTATGCAGGAAAAGATGTGTCCAAATTACGCTCCACTGATTTGAGAACTGCACTGTTATACAAAGAAGGTCCTAAGTTGAAACTGATCAATAAACTGTTATATAGAGAAACAGTAGACAGAGGACAAGTAGACAAACAACAACTGGTGCTGCCCACTGCCTTCGAGACTCAGTATTGAGGTCCTTGCACAACCACATGGGGCACCTTGGTATAGACAGAACACTTGACTTGGTGAGATCCAGATTCTATTGGCCTAAGATGGGGGCTGATGTGGAGCAACACATACGAACTTGTGAGTCGCTGCTTACAGAGGAAGCTTTGCCCCAGAGGCTGCCCCTTGTTAACATAACCACCAGTGCACCCATGGAGCTGGTCTGTATTGATTTTCTGAGTTTGGAGTCAGATCAAAGAAATATCGTAATGTGCTGGTGGTCACTGACCATTTCACGAGATCCCAAGCTTTCCCCACCAAAGACCAGAAAGCATCCACTGTAGCCAAAGTACTCGTAGAAAACTTTTGTTCACTATGGGGCTCCACAAAGAATCCATTCTGATCAAGGGAGAGACTTTGAGAGTCGTCTGATCAAAGAGATGCTTTCTCTGTGAGGGGTGAGAGAAGTCCAGAACCACTCCTTACCACCCCAGGACCACAGCCTGACGTTTCAGCACTGCTTGCTGGAATAATATGCTAGGCACCCTGCACCCAAAGGACAAGCCTAGATGGAGCCAACAAATTAGCACCCTGGTACATGCCTATAACTGCACCAAAAGTGATGCCACTGGGTTCTCCCCTACCGCCTGATGTTTGGAAGAGAAGCTCGACTACGGTAGATGTGTGTTTGGGGTCTCCTGATGGGGTTCAAGCTGACAACTATTTACAGTATGTGCAAAGTTAAAGGCCCAGCTAACTCATGCGTACCAACTGGCTCAAACCATGGCTGCCAAAGAAATCTGGCCAACAAAGAAAGAGTATGATAAAAAGGTGAAAGCACAGGAACTCCAGGAGAGATCGGTATTGCTAAGAAATCTGGGACTGCATGGCAAACACAAGATTGCTGACAGATGGCACCATCTCCCTCACATTGTAGTGGGCAAACTAGATGATCTGCCAGTGTACAAAGTAAGGCCTGAGAACAATTCAAAAGATGTAAAAACAATGCATAGAAATCATTTACTACCCATTGGACAAACCTGATTGAGTCTGAGCCCCAGAAGATGCCCCTCTGGACCAGTGACTAGAGCTGCTGCTAAGAAAAGATCAAGGAAGTCTGCACCTACAGAAGCAGAGTTAAAGTGTTCCCCTGCACAAGTCCCAGTTGAGCATGACTGTCAGTCCATATCAGAAGAAAGTGAGAGTGACTTTGAATACTATCCTTCTTAGAACTGAGTCAATTGTTTGGGGCAATCCCTAGTCAATACTGGAGACAAAGCTGGGCCTTCTGGACTGTCTATACCCAGCTTCATCCTGGAGCCAATGCTCCCAGAAAGTGAAGTGCAAAGCATCAGATCAGATGAAATGGAATCATTGTGCATGGTTGAACTGTTTGAGCTTTCAGGAGGAAAATGATAGATTGGGGCAGACTGGTGATACACCCGAACAAGAAGAGTATTTTGAGTGCCCTGACAGTCCACTGCCAGTGTCTGAAAGCTCTCCATGCGAGCCAAATGTTGTGGACTCAGAAACTGTAACTCCTGGAGCTGAAAGTGCCCAAGTTCTAGCCTCTCTCCCCATGGAGACTCCTGACAAAGTGAGAACAATGCTGAAAATGAGGCTCAGAGTGCAGAGACTGTAACAGCTCCCCTAGAAAGACTGGTCGAGCTGTAAAGCCTGTGGTGCACCTCAGTTATGATTCCCTGCGGCCAGTGGACCTGCCTCTCAATGTTGTCCATAAAGGAGTGTATGTGTCCCCGAGCTCATTGCCCAAACTGGCGTTAGTGCTAACTCCAAGTTACTTGTGTTGCCCTCTAAGTATGGTGCCTTGCCCGTCCAGCCCCAAGGTAACTGATAGGAAGGGTCCCTCTTCAGGTTTCATGTACAAGGAGGTAATAACTTGAGTTATGGTACAATGTGTGTGTTATACTGTGTAAAGAGTGACGTACTGCAATGTTTCAGAAATGGTTCTTGGTAAAATGATGTATTGACTGATGATTACATGTGAGCCTAATGCAAATGTATATGGTTGCAGTTGAAACTTATGGAGTACTTGCTGGCAGCGGACGTCAAGCTTTTCCCAAACCAGGAAAGGTGTAACCCCCTGCAAATGGGGGTTCCCAAAAGACTTCCAGGAGCTTGCTTGAATGCTCCAAGCCTGAATGGTGTTTGGCGTTTAAGCCATTTATCAGTAGTGTTTTTAGAACCTCTGGTACTGTCTCTTTAAGAGCTGTCTGCTTGCAGACATAATTAGTTTGTATGGGGGACTGTGTGTTTCTTTGATTGAGTACCACTCAAGCTGCTGCCAATTCACCCATTTTGCAGTCACTAGGAGTGCAAAGGGAACCTGTCTGAAAGATGTAACTGATTGCAGAAATCATTTACAGTAATAATAAAATTACAGTTTGTCTAACCTGCTTTCTTTGCAGTCAGAACTGTCTGCCTAGTTCCCCATTCTGGTTTTTGAACTGCTGAACTGGACCAATCAGTGTGGGAGTAAACTAAGCTCTAAAATGATGCCTTGGACGAATCAGAACTTGGGACTCATAATCTGAGCCAGCCAGAGGATTGTATGAGCGCATTGACTCTGGGAGATATAGTTTAGACTTGGTGCCTTTTGGACCAACAGCAACGAAGTCTATTGTGAGTGACAGCCAATCCAGTCAAGAACTGGGAGGAACTCAAAGGAAGTGCCGTTTTTGTCTGTTGGGAGTTTCAGTTTGAGATCTGAAAGTGAAGGGAAAGAAACCCTGGCTCCTTCAGTGCACAGTTTCAGTCAAAAACGTGTGCAAGGCCCAGAGTTCCGGTCTACAACGTGTAACTGCTTGTTAGGACTGAATCCGTCCTGTGAAAAGAATCAAAGGATCTCTGAAGAGTAGAAACCAGGCTCACCCTGTAGAAGACTGAAGAAATTGTTGAATTACACTCGGTCTGTCAGGAACTGAATCTGCTGTGTGTTCTCCTGGTTATTGTGCAGTAATTGCATTGGGATACAGATGCAGCCTGCCTGGTATAGTGCTTCTTTTTACCATATAAATGTGTGAGGAGTCTCTTGGAATCAAAAGTAGCCCTGCTGACATTGAAGGACCATATCTTCTTTGGAGGTCGTGAGTACTAATTGAGGGTCGCTCCTGTTGAATGCCACATTAAATCCAAATGGAATTACTGTACTGCTGACTGTTTAATTTTCCTTTTCTCTGTGTGAAAGGGCCCTACCAGCTGCCACGGTTTGGACTAGCCACTAGGGCCTGGGTACCCAGGGACAGTAACTGGTAGGGATAGGCCTGTGCACAGAGCCATAAAGTAGATAGTAAAGTGATAAGCTAATTAACCTGATTTCCCCTGTCCTTGTTATATCCTCAAATAAATCAGAGCTGTTTTGTTTCAACAAAGTTATACTGCCTGAGGTATTTGTCTATATTAAAAGTACTGTACTGTGATTGTTGCACTGTATCTTATTTTACAGGATGTCCGGTGCCTGAACCAGCCTTGGGGGTAAGTGTATACTGTGAAGGTAATTCTGCTATATTGTGTGGGCCACTAGTGGGAAGAAAGGGGGTTGCAGTGTCCCAGAGGGCTGTGACCAAGTAAGTTTAACTATTGCAAACCCTGACCTCTGGGTGGGCACCGCCATTGGATCCAGGCCTCAACCTGTGTGGCAAATCAGGCAGGGGTAGTAGCCCCTGGGATAACGCCATCTAGGGGTTACAATCAGAACTATAAAACCACCCAGAATAGATGTACCTGGGCTATTCGTCAAGCGAAAAGCCATTTCTTCAAAAATGAGCTGGCTAACTCCTGGGGGGACAGCCGCAAATTCTGGGACAGTATCAGGACCCTAACAGGGAAACCAAACAAGACACCTCCAACCATGCTAAATCTTGGAGAAACCACAACCCAGGACCCCAAAATCATAGCAAACACCTTTAATAAGGCATTTACTGACTTAAGTGGTGTACTTCCCCCTGATTTCCTAGATCCCCCCAAGTGGCAAAAATCTAAATAACAGGCAAACTACCCATACTGGCATTGCCCCACCTTTCTACTTCAAAATAATCTCTCAAGCTAAAACCAAAAAATAAGTTTTACAGGTTCTAGAAAAAAATAGAATTAGTGGTAACAATCTTGACCTCAAGCCAACTGCTCTCACACTTGATGAGTTATTATCACCCCTTGCCAGAATGATGAATCTATCGCTTATAACCGGTAAATTCCCACAGCTATGGAAAGCGGCAGTGGTCACCCCTGTTTTTAAAAGTGGTGACAGGGCTAGTCACAACAACTACCATCCGATCTCCATACTCCACCCCTCTCAAAAGTGCTGGAGCGTATTGTCTATGACCAGCTTTTCGACTACCTCAACAAATACCAGTTGCAATGCCCAGAACAGCACGGTTTCAGGAAACAACATAGTACTACAACAGCGCTGGTGGAGTTCACTGGCTACATTCATGCTGCACTTGAGCGGGGGCTTATGGTGGAGGGAACCTACATAGACATCACTAAGGCCTTCGGCACAGTTAATCATGAACTGCTGCTGAACCAACTAACCTGCACTGGGTCATCACCTGAATCAGTGGGGTGGTTCCGGAGCTACCTGTCCAGGAGAACACAAGTAAAAATTGTTGATACCCTCTCTGAAAATCTGAATGTCAACACAGGGGTCCCCCAAGGTTCAATACTGGGCCCCCTGCTCTTTAGCCTGTTCCTAAACTGCCTCCCTCTAGCGTGCCAGGATCAGGTCCTACTGTACGCTGATGATGCGATACTCTACACCAGCCACACAGACCCAGAAGCACTGGAAAAGCAAATGCAGGTTAATTTCTTTTAGTTGAGACCTGGTTTCTTGATACAATTAATTATAAGAAGAGAAAGACAATGTTGTTTTCCTCTCCTTACAACCGGCTGAGATCCCATTTATTAAAAATAGTAAACAACCAAAACGCCCCACTAGAAATGGTCCAAAGTTTTAAATATCTTGGGGTCACTCTAGACTGTTCCCTTACATTTTTACAGCACATTGACCTTGTAGCCAAGACTTCAAATGTCAAAATTGGCCAACTATTTAGGCACAGACACTGCCTAACCAATGAGGCATTGAAACTCGCTGTGTGCAGCTCGGTCTTATCCATGATTGACTACGGGCTCGTAGTCTACAGTTCGGCAACTGACACAGCTCTCAAGAGAATAAAGCTGGCCCTAAACGAAGCCTGTAGGCTTGTCCTAGATGTGCAATGCCTTAAACACACCTGTGATCTCTATTCTCAGTCTGGGTGGTTAAATCTATACTGTAGAACTCAATACCAGATCTGCCTGCTGGCTAAAAAGTCTACCCTAGGTCTAACACCACTTGGTGTTCAGAGCCTCCTCTGCCCCACCAACAAGGCTAGAATTACCAGACAGACTAACAGTCAGCCACTAAAAGTCCCTTTCTGCTGCACCTCCCAGGGTCAGTGGTCTTTTGAGTACCAAGCACCCGCTTGGCTCAACTTGCTATATAACGACCTGCTGTCAGAATCTAAACTTGGCCCCTTCAAATCTAAATCTCGTAACCACCTAGCAACACTTAGTGGGTGTGATTGTAACTTTTAAATATCATAAGCTAATGCCTGTCTTCTTTCTGTTCATTATAGCACTTACAACCTCCAATATCCAACTATCTTGTTATTTACCCCCTCCTCTACCGTCCCACTCTGCCTTCATCTTCCATTCCATTCCTCATCCATTTCCCACCCCAACCCCCACATAATCTGCTTCCCCCCTACCCTCACCATATCCTCCCACTCCAAAACCCCATGGAATTTTCCCCTTCCAGCAAACCAATGACAAGGCCCTATGGCTGCTCTCGTTTTTTCCACCCATTTTCTCTTATACCTTCCTCACCTACTCAGCAACGAGCCCCTGTTGCTACCAGTTTTCTCTCCATAGTAAGTTACCTTTCCATTTTGTTCTCCCCTCGCAATGTACTTAATGCTTAATGTGATTCAATTTTGTAATTTTAGTTACAAAACAGCTGAACATCATTTCTGTTTCCAACGTAATTTTGTAACCACTGTCTGTTGTTTTGCTGTATTTGTGTTGTTTGCTGTTGACATGGAACCTTTATTAACGAGCTTATAGCTCAAAGGTATGAATCCGAGAATTGAATAAATAAATAAATGTATTGGTGCTATCTACCCCAAATTCATTTGGGAATTCTGAGGAAACACTAGCAAGCGAAGCACCGGGACATCTGGGAGTGTGGTCCCATTGGCTCACTGAATCAAACTGTCTGTGAGGTTTTTTCATATGAATTTTGGGTGGATTTCACCAATAAATGGAACACAGCTTTGGAACAACACTGATTCCTAGTGCATTTTGTGCTTCAGACTGACTTTCTGAATCATTCCTCACAGGGCTCCAGAGTGCCATTGAACTTCTGTCCTGCTGGCCTTTCCAATTCTGCCCCAGCTCCTCGTCTCTCTGATCCCCCAGTCATGGAGGTCTATAAATCGCCCCGATCCATAGTTTCTTGCCTGAGGATGCCATGAGCTGAACCCACAGCGATTCTGTTTGCACATTACTTCCCCTTGTGTTTCCATTCTCCAATGCCCCTATGCCTTCCCTGACAAATACAGCTACGCCTCCGCCTTTACCTTTTCCTCTATCATATCTAAACATGGTGTAGCTTAGGACTGCTAGGTCCCAAATGTTATTCTCTGTAACTCAGGTTTCTGTGATGGCTACGAGGTCCATCACAGTCTCTTCCACCATTGCCTGAAGCTCACTAATTTAATTTCTCAGACTCCTGGCATTATGGCAGATCCCTTTTCATTTTTTTCCTGACCTCCTCTCGCTTTTTCCTATTCCTTCTTCCTATCCTAGTTTTTCATACCGAATGTAGGCTTTGTCAGCCCTCCCTCATTGGTCTCTTCCCCTAATCTAATTTGAACTTTAACTTTACTATTATCCACCTTGCTGCTACTAGTGTCCTGTTCAGGAAAGCCCTAACCAGGTTCCACACTAACTCTCCTGTCTCTGTGGATTCCCTAGCCTCCATCTTCCCTTCAGTCAGTTTAACTGTCCTACGCAGATGTCAAACTTCTGCCCCAGAGCACTGGGTCCCTCTCTTGGCAGGTGAAATCTATCACCCTTGAGCAGCCTCCTGTCCCAGAAGCCCCCCCCCCAAGTCCCCTACAGAGGGGTACCCTTCCTCCTAACACCATCCCTTCAACCACCCATTAAACTCCTCAGTATCTTCCTTCCTTACTCTATTGTTCTGATTCCCTCTATTCCACAGAGAGTGGACTTCTGACAAGGTCAGGAAAGCCAAGTGCACTTTTAATCTGTCCCCCAGCCTCTTAAAGTTTAGCTTTACTGCCTCCATAGGCTGAGTCACCAAACTGCTGGTACCTACATGTACTAGCACCCCCAGCTCCCCCTTCCCTTTCTCTGTCATCCTCCCTATCGTACCTGTATACAGTATGGCTGATGCAACAGAAAGGTATCTGACCACTTCACTCCCCTCCATCTCTCACTGTTCACCTTCTCTACTCTCCTAATCACTGAGTCCCCAATCACTGAGATTCTCCTTGCTGACTTCCTCCTGCTCACCCCATCGGATGCCACCAAACTGTTCTGCTCATTTCTCCTGACTGACTCAAGAGTAATCCCTGACGGAGTCAGGTACTTGAGCCTCCTCCAGTGTTCTAAAGCAATTTGCTGTCTGGATGGTGTCATATTGTTTGAATCCCCTTGTGGCTGCCCCTGCCACCCTTCCCCCTCCCCTTCCCCACCACCCTCCGGGCCATTGGGCCTCTGGGGATGCGCACCTCAGCTGAGCTGGTGCTGCAGCTGCAATATCTTGTTTTCTGCTGCTACCAACTGAACATGGAGCTCTGCAAAGGTCCTGCAGATGGAGCAGTGTCCCATTCTCCAAAGTGTAACCCCTGGAGAAGAGCACCCCCTGCCCCCACAACTGACTACCTCCCTGCTGTACCTGAAGTGTAATGCTTCTGTTCCACTAGACTGTTGCACTGTAATGTTATATTGGGGTAAGTGCATTATGCAATACTTTCAGTATGCCTGATTCTTAGTATTCTAATTCCCTGCACCACCTCCTCAAGAAAGCAGCTGGAAACAATCTGTTCTCAGTTCAGTGTGCTTCTTTTTTTTTTTCTGTAGACTCTGTTTATTCACCTGACTTTCTGGACTCTCTCCAGCGTGGACACTCGGCACAGTTTTCTCCCACCCGCCTGAAGCCTCCAGCTTGTCTCTCTGGTTGGGCCCTTCTCCTCTATGCCTCTTCCAGCTGCATAACTCTCCAGCTCTGAGTCCCCCCGGGGTAGGACCACCAAACTCCTCGTGGTGCTCTGGAGTGACCAGGGACTTGGAAAGAGAACTGGAAGTGGGGACTGGGAAGCCTGGCACTGGATGTGGAACCGACCACTGGCCTCACCTTCACCTACTGGCAGTCAGGGGGTTTTGCTTGGGTTATTCCCCTCTGGTGTGGTCGTGAAATGGTGACAGCACATGCAGGATGCACTCCTGCCCCCTCCCACAGTCGTCCACTGCCATCATCCCCATTGGCTGCCCCAGTATGGTGTGTGGTGCCCCCAGCCACCGCTAGGAGCTGCAACCACATAGGGAATCCCCAAAATCCACCCCAGGAGAGGAGAGCAATCCTCTGGATGCTCAATCCTCTCCTCCCCCTGCCAACCCCTGGTGGCCAAAGTCCGTTCCTGAACCTGGGTCACCAGCATGGCATGAAGTGTGGCATCCAGCGCTTCAACCCTCAGCACCACCGGACCATCCAGTTCAGCGTGTTTCTTGGGCCAGTAATTGTACTTAAAGAAAAAAAAAAGCTACACCAATATAGTTAGAATATCTTATGTACTGTATAATGCCATTTATGCTTGAAACCTGAAAAGTTACTGCCTGTACATTGTAATTAACTGCCTATTTGTATTCTACCATGTAATGTAATCCCGGGTCGCCCCTGAAAAAGGGACCTCTGGGGCTCAGTGTGCCTACCCGGTCATCAAAATTTAATAAATAAATAAATACATTTTTTTATAAAAGGCTCATCTGAATTCATAACAGTTTTCTATAAATGTTGGGTAAATATACAGTTTGTGCTTTCTCTGAAGCAGGTTGACAAATGAACAAATCCCAGATCTGTGTTAATCATTCTGGCAAACTCCTGAAGCTCAAACTACAGAGTCTAGCCTTATTTGTTTCCATTTTCAACATGCATTTATAGAAGTATAGAAACATAAAAGGTTATGGGCAGAAAAAGACCTGTGGTCCATCGAGTTTGCCTGGTCCCTAACTTAGTCCCTCCAGGCTAACAATGGTAAGGCCTTGGCAGTGCTCCCTGCTGTTCGCTCTGCCATGCACGATACCCGAACCCCTCCCACTCCCCCCAACTCCATCAGTCTAACCAATTCCATGTTTCTATCCCACCCTCTCTGAATGCCTGTAATCATTTCCAGATTAACCACATCTCCTTCTAGACAGTTCCTCCTATCCACCATCAGTGAAGAAGTACTTCCTCACGGTCCTTCTGAATCCCCTCTCCCCTACTAATTTACAGTTATGTTCTTTTGTCGAAGACCCTCACATTACCTGAATAGTTGCTGGCAATCCACCCTGTTTATTCACTACAGGTATCTGAATGTCTCTGTATTGTCCTCTTTTCCCTTTGCTCTCCAGGGAGTACATATTCATAGATTCATAAGAGGTATACGACTTCAGGAGGCTTGTTGGCCTTTTGTGAACTCGCACTCGCCACCATTCAGATTAATGGTGGAAATCAAATTTTCTGTTTCCCATATGTATATCTAATCTTTTCTTAAAGAAATTCATACTTTCACTTTCAACGACACTCCTGGGAAGAGCATTCAAGGTTGTTACAATTCTTTGAGAATACCATTGGCTTCTTTTGACTTCAGGAGGCTCGTTGGCCTTTTGTGAACTCGCACTTGCCACCATTCAGATTAATGGTGGAAATCAAATTTTCTATTTCCAATATGTATATCTAATCTTCTCTTAAAGAAATTCATAGTTTTGCTTTCAAGGACACTCCTGGGAAGAGCATTCCAGGTCATTACAATTCTTTGGGAATATCACTGACTTATTTTGACAGTTTTACTGTGATCACCCTTCAGTTTTAGACTATGTGATCTGGTGATGCTATTAGAGTTATTTCTAACCAGGCCAATGCTTTCCAAAATAGTTTCATCATGCAGGGCCTTATAGGCTAGACATGTCTACTCTTATTCTCCTGTAGTGCATGGAATAGAGGTATAGTTTCTTTAATCTTGTGGCATAGTCTAAGTTTTTATATTTAACATTTTTCTTGTTGCTTTTCTCTGGACTCTTTCTATTGACTTTTCCCCGCTGATGAGGTCTGGAGCACACATGGGAGCACAATACTCCAAACGAGGCCTAACTAAGCTAGAGTAAAGTGGCGTGGCTCAATTACTTCAGGGTGTCTGCATTTTATATTTTTAAGAATGCAGCCTAATATTTGTTGATTTTTTTTAACAATGTTGTTAGTATGAGTATCAAAGGATATTTTTGTGAAATAGTTACACCAAGATCTTTTTTGTTTTCTGTAGTCTGCAGAAAAGTATTGTTTAGTTTATACCTACACCCTGGATTATTTTTATATAAATGCATTACTTTGCATTTTGCTTCACTGAAGCTCATTTTATTATTTTTAGCCTAATTTTCAAGATATAAAAGATTGTTTTGAAACTCTTTAGCAGAACTATGGTTGTTTACAATGCCCCCTACCTCACAATCATCTGCATATTTGCAACGTCAAATGTTGTTTAATGGCTGCATAGTTGACACTAGTGTGTTAAACAATGTGGGGTCCAGGACCGAGCCCTGTGGTACCCCCTCTTGTGACTAATCCCCAGGGCAACATACAACCTCTTATTATGGTTACCCTTTGTTTTCTATTTGTTAGCCACAATATTATCCATTTAATTATGTTGGGATGAAAGTTTAATTTTATCATCTGTTCAATTAGGACCAAGGCCTCTGGAATTCTTCGGTTCTGCAATTGCAGAATTTGCTGCAGAATTTGCATCATGCTGCAGAATACATATAGTGCTGCAGAATTCATTGTTTTTGGTGAATTTTCATATAAATATACTGTTTTTCCATACTGACAGGCTTTCTTTCCCACCTCGTTTATCCTGAAGCCCCTCCTCTATGCTCAGCATATGATGTCATCGATGACATCACATCATATTTAGCCAATGACAGGACTGCATTCTGCCAGAGAAATGAATAAATCATGTCGCAGAAATCACAAAATGCTGCCGCAGAAGTCAAGGAGCCCTGCCGCAGAAATCAGAAAATTCTGCCGCAGAACACCAGGGGCCCTGATTAGGACCCTATGAGAGACAGTGTCAAATGCCTTTGAGCGGTCAAGAAAGACAACATCAAATGGTAATCTATTGTCCAATGCAGCACTTAGTGGTTTGAAAAATTGAAGTAGATTAGTTAAGCATGATCTACCTTGAACAAAGTCATGCTGAGTCATATCGATTTGACACATTTCTTGAAGCTATGAAGTGAGATGTTTTATTAATTTTTCCAGCAACTTTCTCAAGACAGATGTTAAACTAATTGCTCTGTAGTTTTGACATCATGCTTACTACCACTTTTATGTACTGGGATGACTGTGGCCTCATTCCATTCAGATAGAGTCTTTCCTTCGTTAAGCGATGCATTGAACAGTAGTGTTATGGGGCCAGCCAGTTGATTTGCCACTTCTTTAAGAAATTTTGGGGTAATCCTATCAGGGCCTGCAGCACTATTAGATTTAGCTGATGTAATGACTTCTGGACATCTTTTACATTGAACGGGGATAACTTCACCTTGTTGTTAGTACTATCAAAACATATCAGTGCAGTGCAGGATGCATTTGTGGAGTTGGGGCGGGGCCTCAGACAGGTAGCAAGCATGGTAACCTTCTCAGAGGTGCTGCCAGTCTATGGCAGGGGTGAGGATAGGGTACTGTACACCATGCAGTTTAATGAATGGTTGCAAAACTGGTGCGGAGCACTGGGCTTTGGCTTCATTGGGGACTGGGGGTCCACCTGAACAGATGAAGGTTTATACTGGCATGATGGTCTGCATCTGTCCAGGAAGGGAAACAAGCTTCTAGATGACATGTTTAAAGGCTTCCTTGGCAAGCTTTTAAACTAGCCAAGCAGGGGAGATGCTGATAGGAAACATGAAAGTTCAAGCCTCCCCCCACAAAACATGGTAGGTAGTACGGTAAACACTGAGGTACAGAGCTTGACAGAGGGCAGAACTGGGGTAAATGGAAAAATGGACAAGGGCAATAAGAGCAGGGATGGGGTAAAAAAAGATAAAGCCAACATTAAATGGAGGGCAATAAGTACCAATGCCCGTAGTCTGGGAAACAAGCTTCCAGAGCTAGTAGCCCTGATGGAAGAGGAACACTTGGATATTGTGGCAGTCACAGAAACATGGTACACAGAGAACCATGACTGGGATGTCAACATACCAGGGTACACAATCTACAGAAGCGACAGGGAGGGTAAAAGAGGAGGTGGAGTAGCTCTCTACATAAGGGAGGGATCAAAGCTACAGAACTAAAAAGTAAAGGGGGAGGACAAGAGGAACTCTGGGTCATCTTGGAGACAGGGAATGGCATCACAATCCGCACAGGGGTTGTATACAGACCCCCGTCTCAAGGGAAGGAAATGGACAAGAAAATGATAGAGGGCATTCTCAAAATGGCTGAAAAAGGGGAGATACTGTTGATGGGGGACCTGAATATGCCAGATGTTAACTGGGCGACATGGACTGCAGCCACATCCAAGAGCAGGGTCATTCTCAATGCCCTACAGGGGGCATGCCTTAGACAGCTAGTGGTGGAACCCACTCGGAGGAGCAATATTAGACCTGGTACTCTCAAATGGAGAGGATCACAAATTTAGAAGTCAGTAGACATCTGAAACAAGCAACCACTGCACAGTGTGCTTCTTCACAATAACCATGGAGACAAGCCATACAAAGACAAGGATACTGGACTTTAGCAGGGCTGACTTTGGCATAATGGGTGAGTACCTGAGGAATACATTAGCAAATGGCCAGAAAGGAGGGGTGGAAGAACAATGGAGAAAAATCAAAACTGCCATCATGGAGGCAACAAGCCTTTGTGTGAAACAAATAAAGAAAACAAAGTGGAATAAAAAACCACTATGGTTCTCAAAAGAGGTGTTAGGTAAGGTTAAGGAGAAAAAGGCTGCATTCAAAAAGTATAAGGAATCACAGAAGGAGCATGACAGGGAACTGTATCAATTAAAGTAGAAAGAAGTGGGAGAGGCAGTCAGAAAAGCAAAGGCCCAAACCGAGGAAAAGATAGCCAACTCAGTTAGGAAGGGGGATAAAACCTTTTATAGGTACATTAGGGAGCATAGAAAGGTTAAGGGATAGTGAAGATTAACAAAGGAGAGGGGAGGTGGGCAGAGGGAGACAGTGAAAAGGCAGAGATACTGAATGAATACTTTTGCTCAGTATTCACAAAAGAAGAAGAGAAGGAGTTACCTAAACCAACCAGTAGAAGCACTCTGGGTAGTGGGGTTGACACCAGTCCATTTACAGAAGAAAGAGTCCTGAAAGAACTCCTAAAACTCAAGGTGGACAAAGCAATGGGGCCTGACGGGATTCACCCTAGAATCCTAAAAAGAGCTAAGGGAGGACCTAGTGACACCACTAACCACACTTTTAACAAATCATGGGAAGATGGGGTGGTACCTGAGGACTGGAGGAGGGCAGATGTGATTCCCTTCACAAAAGTAGGAGCAAGGCAGAAGCAGGAAACTACAGACCTGTTAGTTTGACCTCAGTGGTGGGGAAATGATGGAATCACTTCTGAAAGAAAGAATTGTTCAGTACCTAGAGGCCAGCGGGGCACAGGACCCAAAGCAGCACGGATTCACAGCAGGAAGGTCATGTCAGACGAATCTAATCGATTTCTTTGATTGGGTGACCAAAGTAATAGACCAGGGAGGGGCTGTGGATATGGCCTACCTAGACTTTAGCAAGGCATTTGACACAGTCCCACACAAAAGATTAATAATTAAGTTAGCCTGGGAGGGGGTCCCAGGATGGTAGCCTGGGTAGCAAACTGGCTGCACAACAGGACACAGAAGGTAATAGTGAATGGAACACATTCTGAAGAAAGGGGGGTTACTAGAGGAGTACTTCAGGGCTCAGTCCAGTCCTCTTTAACGTCTTTATAGGTGACATTGCAGAGGGTCTGGAAGGAAAGGTATGCCTCTTTGCAGATAACACAAAGATCTGTAACAGAGTTGATACACAAGGGCTGTCTTAGAAAGGATGAGAAGGGACTTGGCAAGGTTGGAGGAATGGTCAGACATATGGCAACTTAGATTCAATGCAAAGAAGTGCAAAGTAATGCACCTGGGAAATAAAAATCCAGGAGAAAAGTACACAATAGCAGGGGAGGTACTAACGACAACAACAATAAAAAGGGATCTGGGTGTAGTCATATCAGATGACCAAAAGGTCGGTAAGCAATGTGAGAAGTCAGTAAGGAGAGCCAGGCGGATACTGGGATGCAAAGGGAGGGGCATCACAAGTAGAAAAAGGGAAGTGGTTATCCCTCTATACAGACAGTTGGTGAGACCCCATCTGGAGTACTGTGTGCAGTTTTGGAGACCTCATCTATGCAAGGATATAGACAGGATGGAAACAGCCCAGAGGAGGTCAACTAAAATGGTGCAGGGTTTACATCAGAAACCATATGAAGAGAGACTGAGAGAGCTTAATATGTATACCCTTGATGAAAGGAGGGACAGGGGGACATGATAGAAACTTTTAAGTACCTCAAGGGAATCAACAAAGTCCAGGAGGGTAGCATCTTTCAGAAAAAGAGATGTGTAAGAACAAGGGGGCACAATTTAAAGTTAGAGGGGGATGGCTCAGGGGTAATGTGAGGAAATTATTTTTCATGGAGAGAGTGGTGGATGCATGGAACCGCCTTCCTGGAGAGGTTGTGGGGTCTAAAACAGTGGGGGAATTCAAACATGCATGGACAGACATAAGGCAATTATAGTGGGGGGTTGAAGGAGATAGGCTGTTGGTTAACTAGAATCTGCAGCTTATCCAATAGGTAGGGAAATGGGCAGACTGGTGGGCCAAGTGGTCCTTATCTGCCGTCAAAGTCTATGTTTCTATGTTTCTATATATCTCCCTTCAGCCTAAATACACTTGTAAAATAATTATTTAACTCTATGGCCATCTCTGTTTCACCCATCCCATTTTGTGTTTGCAGAGGACCAGCAGTACTGCTATTTCCTAAAAAAAACATGTATAGCCTAAGGTTCTACATAGCTCGAAGTGCACTCAGAAACCAGTGATACAGCTTTTTTGTGACCATATGAATAATTTTTACTTGCTGTCAAAAAACACACTCCAGTAGCAGAACCATATTCTGACAATATCTCATTGTATCCTTATGCTGTAAACACAAGAGTTTTCGGTAAGCGGGATTGGGGACATTGTTACTATTGTTCAGAATAGCAATCGGTGGGTGGAAAGATCTCCAGACTACCAGGGCAGTTGTAAAACAGTCACTATGGTTGTAGGGGCAAAAACGGTAGAGAAATTCAAAAATGCTTGGGAGAGACATAAAGGAAAGTACAGTTACATAAGGACTTACCGTAACAGTAGATCTTCGAGAGAGGCTCTTACAGTAGGTAATAAACATTTGGACTAGAGCCACCAGGCACAGGGACCACACAGAAAACCTTAGCTAGCAGTGTTTGGCGGGGGAACGCCCACCTGATGTCATGTGATGGATGTCAGCATGACACTATATAGTGGGCGATTCCCACGCCTGCCCTCCAGTTCTCCTGCCGGAGACCAAAGAAGGTGCGACAGGAGAAAGGAGTGGGCTCCTAGAGCCAAAAGAAAGGCTAGAAAGAAGTAGCCGCAGAAGCATGAGGAAGGTGAGAGGAAGAAAAGTACCTACTGCAAGAGCCTCTCTCAATGATTTACTGATACGGTAAGTCCTTACGTAACTGCACTATCCTACTTCGAGAGGGCTCTTGCTGTAGATAGTAACCATTAGGACTGAGTGCCAAGCAGTGTAATTCAGACAAAGGCTGAAGCATGGGAGGCAGGAAAGGTCTGCAGTAGGTACGTGACTATGACAGGAGGCCCCGAAGGACTGCTAGTCTGAAGCCTGCCCTGCGCCTAGAGGCAGTGTCCAGACGGTAGTGTTTGATAAAGGTGTGGACAGAGCTCCAAGTGGCTGCTGCACAGATGTCCACGGCAGAAACATTCCTGAAACAAGCAGCAGATGCAGCCATGCCTCCGGTTGAGTGTCCCTTGACTTCCCCCAGAAGGGGCTTGTTATACTTCTGATAACAAAACAAAATGCAGTTTGCTAACCATTTGGACAAACATCGTTTAGAAACTATATTGACTTCTCTTTTGGGTGCAAAGGATACGAAAATCTGATGTGCTACGAACTGCTTTCTTCTGGTTTGTGTAATAACGCAAAATTCTGTGCACATTCAATGTGTGAATAGCCTCCCCTTGATTAGAATGCTCGGGGTAATACACTGGCAAGTGTATGGTCTGATTCAAGGTCAACTCAGAAACCACCCTTGGTAAAAACTTAGGATTTGTATGCAGAGCCACCTGGTCTCTGTGAAAAATTAAATAGGGCTCCTTACACATAATGGCATGAAGCTTGGAAATCCTTTGAGCCGAAGTAATGGCAACAAAAAGAGCGCTTTCCAAGAAAGGTAGCACAGATCACAACTCGTAGCCAGTTCAATGGGAGGTAAAGTGAGTTTCTCAAGAATGAAGTTCAGATCTCACTGAGGAAACGGGTTCCCGATAGGGGGTTTCAGATGGAGAATTCCTTTCAGAAAGGTTTTGGAAACCTCCAGCTGGGCCAAGGTTTTGCCATCCACTGGAGTGTGGTAGGCAGAAATGGCAGACAAGCAGACCTTCAGAGAAGAGTAACTAAGGCTAAGGTCAGAGAGATGCAGCAGGTATTCCTTGACCTGTGGGACAAGGCAAGAGAAAGGGCCCCCAACCCTTGGTGGATGCCAAATGAAGAACCTTTTCCATTTCATAGCATATGTGGTTCTTGTGGATGGCTTCTGGGCCTCCACAAGGACTTGTGCTACTCTGAAAGAGACCCCAAAACATGCAAAAGCTATGTCAGCAGGTGCCACGCATGAAGGTGAAGGGACCTGAGGCCCAAATAGACCAGCTTGCCTCGGTCCTGAGTCAGCAGGTTTTGGCAGATAAGAAGAGGAATCGGAGGCTCCACCCTAAGCTGCTAGAGCAGAGAGAACCACACTTAGCAAGGCCAATAAGGGGCTATGAGAATCATGTGAGCCCCTTCTTGCTGTACTTTCAGAAGAACCATCTGCAATAGCGGGAAGGGAGAGAAGGCATACAAAAACCTCCCTGTCCAGGCCCAGGAAAGAGCGAGCAGAAACTGGGTACTTCTGCGTTGGATGGGGAGGTGAACAGATTGAGATCTGGGTGATCCAACTGATCGAAGATGTCTTCGACTACTGACTGCCTCAGTTCCCACTCATGTGCCCTTCTCTGAATGTGGCTGAGAGTGTCCGCCTGGACATTTTGAACACACTGCCATGATCTGTAGGCTGTGCTGTATGAAAAAATTACTCACCTTAGTAATGTTGTTTCTTCTAATGGAGTCTTGCTATATTATAGACATTAGCAGTTTGATCCAGCTCTAGAACTGCCCCGGAGTGAAATGGTCAAAACCATTCCAAAATAGAATTTTGGCACGAGAGCAGCTCTATCTGTGTCATTTCAAACTTGAACTGTCAGATCTTTACGAGCCAAACTCACTAAGGTCTGTGTGGAAGCTGTAACCTACACTAGCCAAGTGGCTACCTCAATAATAACAACCATTGATGGTCCCAACACCCAAGACTCAAGTCAGGGGACCAGAAATACTAACACCATTCTAATAATATGAAAATGGAACATAAGTATAATAAAACACACACACGCGTACACATACACACCCCCAAAGTCCCAAAGGGGACAAAATGCTAACAGGACATAAGTAGTGCCCACACTAAGTTGCCCGCACCCCACCAAGTAGAGGTTCTGAGAGGGGCAGGTTGGGGGGGAGGTCTATAATATAACAAGACTCCATTAGAAGAAACAACATTACTAAGGTGAGTAATTTTTTCTTCAAACAACATGAAGTCTTGCTATATTATAGACATTAGCAGAATACACAGCAGTACCTCCATGGAGGAGGGGTAGAACCTACTTAGGGAATAGGCTCTGAAGAACAGCTGTGCCAAACCGAGCATCTCTCCTGGCCTGGACATCCAGGGAGTAATGCTTGGTAAAAGTGTGACCGCTTTCCAAGTAGCAGCCTGGCAAATCTCTAATAAAGGGATATCTCTGGCAGCAGCTAGAGACGCAGCTGTACCCCTGGTAGAATGAGCCCTCAAACCGGGGGGCTCTGCCCACTTACTGATAACAAAATTGGATACAAGAGACAATCCACCTGGCTATTGATCTCTTAGTGGCAGGTTTGCCTTTCCCAACTTCACCATAGGTAAGGAAAAGTTGGAGGGATTCGAACCTGTGACCTTTGGTACGCTCTATATAATAACTAAGAGCTCTCTTAACATCCAGGCTGTGCAACCTCCTCTCACCAAGAGGAGTGATCAGTGAAAAATACTGGAAGGAGACAGATTGATTAAGATGGAAATCTGAAACCACCTTAGGCAAAACTTCCTATTAGTCCTAAGGACTACCCTTATCCCTGTGGAAAGAAAAAGTCAGTCTCCACTGACAAGGCTTGCAATTCACTTAGCGCCTGGCAGAAGTGATAGCCACTAGAAAACAGTTTTCCAAGTTAGGTACTTAAGCTCTGCAGAAGACAGAGGTTCAAAAGGGGGTTGCATTAACTGGGCAATGCAAACATTAAGGTCCCAAGCAGGGGCCGGTTCCCGAAAGGGAGGATTAGTATGGAGTAATCCCTTAAAAAACTTGGAAAACACAGGATGAGAGGAAAGAAGGGATGACTTTCCTGCTGACACAAAAGCAGACACAGCTGCCAAATGAACTCTCAGGGTAGCTGGTTTGAGACCCAAGGAATTAAGATGTACCATGTAATCTAACAAAATGGGCAATTCAGCAGATTCTGGGGAAATATTTTTCCCAGCACACCAAATGGAAAACCTTTTCCATTTAGAACTATAAGTAGCCCTAGTGGAAGGCTTTCTGGAAGCCTTTAGGATCTCAAGAACACCCTGAGAGAGGTGTAAATCAGCAAACTCTAACTCCTCAAGAGCCAGGCCTTGAGGTTGAGGGATTTGAGGTCCGGATACCAAACCCTTCCCTGGGCACAAGTCAACAGATTGTGATTCCTGGGGAGGCACAGGGGAAAATGGACTGTCAGAGACAGAAGGAGTGGGTACCAGGGCTGCCTGGCCCAATCCAGGGCAATCAGAATCACCCTGCAAGGCTGAGATCTGATTTTGACTAGTACTTTGAATAGGAGAGGAAAGGGGGGGAAAGCATAGAGGAACTTCCCCTCCCAATCCAGAAGAAGGGCATCCAGGGGAACTGAGCCCAGCACTGGAGGCCTGCAACAGAACAGAGGAAGTTTGTGATTGTCTGGGGCTGCAAAAAGATCTATCTGAGGGATGCCCCACCTGGCAAAAACTATCCCCAGCACTTGGGGATCCAGGGACCATTCGTGATGGCCCTGGGAAATCCTGCTGAGGGCATCCGCTAGGACATTGTCCTTCCCTGGAAGATGAACTGCTATGAGGGAAGTGTTCAGGGAATAGGCCAGAGACCACAACTTCATTGCCTCGGTGCACAAGGCCAAGACCGAGTGCCCCTGTTTGTTGATGTACCACATTGTTGTGGTGTTGTCTGTTCTGACTTGTATCACCTTGTCGTGGACAGATGCAGAAAATGCTTGAAGAGCTAAAAGACAGCTCTGAGTTCCAGCAAATTGATGTGGAGCAGAGATTCCTGGGGACCAAACTCCCTGAGTGGAAAGGTCGCCCATGTGGGCTCCCAACCCAGAAGGGAAGCATCTGTAGTGAGAGTCAAGTCGTGAGAAGGGAAATGAAGGGACCCCGCCTTAAATTGCTCTGATCCTGCCACCACTGGAGAGCTAGGATCAAGGTTCGAGTCACTGGGACCAACTTGGAAAGGGGTCTCTTCTCTGAGACCAAGGTTCTCAAGTGAAACTGAATGTCTCTCATCTGAAATCTGGCTCCTGCACAACAGCTGTGGATGCAGCCATGTGCCCCAGGAACTGCAGAAAGTGTCTTGCTGGTCGAGAGCCTGCAGAGTGAAGGAAGAGGCCAGAACCACTAAATTCCTTACCCTTTCTGGGGAAGAAAGGCTCTGGCTAGCTTTGTGTCCAATTCTGCCCCTATAAAGGTGAGTACCTGGACTGGTTCCAGAACCGACTTTGGTAGGTTTAGAAAACCCAGGGAGGTGAGAAGCTGCTGGGTGACCTGCAGGTGAGATTTTACCTGTTCTGGGGACTGGCCTACAATGAGCCAGTCGTCTAGATAGGGAAAACTGCAATCTTCTGCCTCCTTAAGTGGGCCACTGCCACTGCTAGACACTTGTGAATACCCTTGGAGCAGAGGTAAGGCCGAAGGGCATTGCTCTGAACTGGTAATGACCTGAGGGCAGTTCGAATCTGAGGTACTTATGGGATCTTCTGATTAGGACATGGAATAGGCATCCTTGAGGTCCAGGAGGCTAGCGGTCCCCTGGCCTTAGGGAAAGTAAAATCATTGCCAGAGTTACCATTTTGAACTTTGGTTTCAAAAGATGCTTGTTCAGATATCTGAGATCTAAAATGAGCGCCACTCTCCTGTCTTTTTGGGGTAAGGAAGTATCTGAATACAGACCCCTGCCCTGATGCAGGAGGAACCCTTTCTACTGCTCTGAGAGCTAACAGGGATGAGACCTCTGTTTCCAGAGCGAGGGTCTCGAAGCACTTGCAGGTAGAAAAGTCTGCTTCTCAGCTTGGGAAACTTTTGAAGCTGAGAACCAGACCCTGGCTCACTACTTCCAGAACCCACTTGTCTGAGGTTAAAGAAGCCCAATTCTGACTGAAGTAAGCCAGCCTGCCCCCACTGGTACAGGAGAATCGGCCCTGGGCACCCCATCAGGGTGCCTGTCTGCAGGAGCTTTAGGCTGGGGTGGGAGCAGGTCTGCCCACCTTCTGTCTGCCCCTGCCTCTGAAGAAGCCCCTCTGAGCATAGGCAGAGGAGGCCTGAGTCTGGTAGAAAGGCCTGTGAAAAGCCTACCCCTACCCCTGGGGCATGCCTTTGAGGAGTGGCTTGCGCCCTTAGCCTGGGCACTCTTGTAAGTAGTCCTATATTCATCCATCTTCTTCATGTAGTTCTCTGTCTGCTCTCCAAACAGAAATTTCCCACCACAGGAAAATCCATAGCCTTAGTCTGGGTATCCTGTGACAAACTAGTACACCTGAGCCAGGCCAACCTACGAAAAGCTACAGATGTGGCCATGACCCTAGAGGAAACATCATTAACATCCACAGCAGCATGAAACTGAACCTTAGAGGCTTCAATGCCATCAGCAGCCACCTGTTCTAGTTCACTAGCCACTAGCCAGCTGGCCATGGGCCTGCTTGGCCAATTGCATAACAGTATCCCATCTAGATTTCTGATACCTAGCTACATAAGCCATATAATTTGCTTGCCTGAGTCCCAGAGAGGCTGCCATATAGTTTTTTTGCTATGGCATCAATGTTCCTGGAATCCTTGTCAGGAGGATGTGAAGCCAAGGGAATATTAGCTTTATCACAGGCAGCAGCCTGAACTACCCCAACATGACCGCATTGCTGAGAAAGGAATTCTGTATCAGGGCCTGACAATGTATACCTTCTGTCCATCTTTTTATCTACAGGAGGCACAGAATTAGGAGCTTTTAAAATTTTAATTGTTTGTTTCCTAAAAGACTTAGGTAAAGGAATAGACAATCTCCTAGACTCTGGAATATCCATCATTTCTACAAAATCAGGCTCCTCTTGCTCATCCACAGCCTCTTCTAAAGGAAGCTGGAGGGTTTCAGCAACTTTTTTATAAAACATAAAATGAGATGGGGACTCAGACAGCATAGGGGGAGATTCTAAAGGTCTGTCTGGGGAGATGTCCGGTTCAATGGGCACACCCAGACCTTCCCAGCCACATTCATACTGTTCATAATCCTCCTCCCCTCCTCTGGTTCATAAAATTCCTCAATATCATAATCCTGAACCACTGAACCGGACGAACCGACCTTTTACCAGATAGTGGTGGTTCGGACGGACCCTGAGACAGTGACTGGACAATTTGTATGGCTTTTGCTATCTCTGCAGCAGTTGGAGAAGGAATTTTGGACTCCAGACCTGCTGATTTTCTTGTTTTCTTTACTGGAATTGGTTCCTCAGAACCAGCTTTTCTTTGCCGAGGAAGTCTGGCCCTGGTCAGAGGACACTCCCTCTGGTTCGGTTGGCACCGAACCGGGCTGGCCATCCGGGTCAGCGGACTTTTTGGCCTCTCGTTCCCTGAGCCTGCCCAATCTTTTTTCCAGGGTGGCTGCAGGGAAATTCTTACATACCTGGCAGTCTGACTGGAGGTGGTCAAACCCCAGACAATAAACACATGTGGTGTGTGGGTCAGCCTTGGCAAAGACTTCCCCACAAACATCACAGTGTTGAAACCCAGTGGGCCCGGTTTTTCTTTTGGGTTTCTCAGACATAATGCCAGCCTAACAAAAACTTGCCCTTTAACGGCAGTGCCAGGCAAGACACCCTTATCGGTTCCTAACCGGTCACTTGGTATTGGAAAAACGTAATAAATCCGCTTTTTAGAACTGATAAGAACAGGAACCGCACTCTAAAATAGTAACTTTTAGTTTTAAATGAGTTTTAAACCCACTGATCGGTTCAAAACCGAACCGATAACTACAAGTTCCACACAGACAAAACCTTCATTTACTACGGTTACCACAGATAGAGCTTGAACCGAGCGGTTTTGCGGTTAAAATAAAACTATTCTCGGTTAAATCCAACGAGAAAACACTTTTAAACCGAGAAATGAACCAAGCAGAAGGAGAAATCTCGGAGCGACTGTTCACTGAGGCGAAGTAAAGAATCTGACAGTTCAAGTTTGAAATGACACAGATAGAGCTGCTCTCGTGCCAAAATTCTATTTTGGAATGGTTTTGACCATTTCACTCCGGGGCAGTTCTAGAGCTGGATCAAACTGCTAATGTCTATAATATAGCAAGACTTCATGTTGTTTGAACACCCATTGCCACACGCGCATCGCTTCCCTGCACAAAAGATAGGACCATGTGCCTCCCTGTTTGTTCAGGTGCCAGACCACACATATGTTGTCAGTCTATACTAGGAAAGGTCCAGGAAGAAGAAGAGGCTGGAAAGCCCAAAGGGCATATAGTATGGTCCATATGTCTTGCACACTGATATGCAGAGATAGCTCCTGCTGAGACCAGGATCCCTGTGTCCTGTGGTTGCCCAGATGAGCGCCCCAACCCTGACCGGAAGCATCCATTGTCAGGGTCTGAATCAGAGTGGGCAACTGAAAAGGAACCTCTCTGGTGAGACTGGACAGACTCTGCCACCAAAAGAGGTCCCGGAGCATGGAGCCGGACACCAGGATCCTGTGATTCAGGTCTTCTGATTTCTGGTCCCACTGGGCCCTCAGTGTCCACTGCATAATCCACATGTGGAGCCTGGCCAGGGGAACAATTGGGATAACCGCTGCCATGAGACCCAGAAGACGTAACACAGAATGGGCCATGGTCCATTGGGTCGTTGCCACTTGGATGGCCTGCTGATGCAAGGTTTCTGCCCGGTCCAATGGGAGGAAGGCCTAATCCTGAACAGTATGCAGCTCTACTCCAGGAAAAGGTCCAGAGTAGCAGTCAGGGAGGCTACCAGGCTGTCCCTCAACAGTATTGACAGGAGACAGTCGTCGAGATATGGGAACATATACATCCCCTGGTGGCGTAAAGCCACTGCCACCACCACTAGGCACTTGGTAAACACTCTGGGTGCTTAGGAAAGGCCAAAGGGAGCACTTTGAACTGGAAGTGTTTCCCTGGAAGGTAAAGTGGAGAAAGCGGTGGTCTTGCATGTCCAGTGCACACAGCCAATGTCCCAAGTGAAGCAGTGGCAACAGACACAGGAGGTTCAGCATGTGGAATCTCTTGTACTCCACATACAGGTTTAGTGTGCTGAGGTCCAGAATTGGATGGAGGTCTCCCGTCTTTTTGGGTACCAAGAAGATGCGGGAATAATAGCCCTTTCTCTCCCCTGGACCCGAGGAATGGGCTCTAGGACTGATTTTGTCAGAAGAGCCTGAATTTCCTCTCTTATGAGAAGAATGTGGCCTTTTGGGTAGTGAGAGAGACCTGGAGGATTTCTTGGAGGTCTCTCTGTGAATTCGATGGCGTGGCCTTGAGCGACTAGCTGAAGGACCCATGTGTCTGTAGTGATTGCCTCCCACACAGTCAGATGGTTGACAAATTTTCCACTTACTGGCTCCTCCAGAGTTGGTGGTGGAGGCTGGGGGCCCTGCCACGAGTCATGAGGCAGAGGGGCTGGGGGGAAGTGTCGCCCCAGCAGCCTGCTGGAACTTGGCTGGAGGGATAGCTGCCGCCGAAGGAGCCCAATGTTTGTTCTGATGTCTGGCTGGCTGTTACCTATTCTGATGCCTGAGCTGGTGATGAAGAGGCTGCTTTGGCTTGTTACTGGAGCGAAACATAGACTGGATAGAGTGCAGTGCCTTGCCACTGTCCTGTAGCTCAGTAATGATGTCCTACTAAAATATCTAACGGGGGGGTGGGGGTAGGGTTTAACAGTGAAAATTGCACAAAGTGCGAAAAATGTAAAAATCCATGCATCTGGGACCGGGAATCAAAACCCTGTCTCAAATGCACTGCCTACCTCCCTTACTGCCATTGGCTCATCCTGTCGAGCCACAGCAGCTGTCGCTGGACCCCTGTCCCAGCAGAGGTCTTGTCCTCTGCCTGGGAGAGTAAGAGGGTGCACTACCCTTTCATGGTTTTGCACCCTCTCCCTCTTCCCTACTGCGCTGTTCCTGCTGCGTGATTTTGTCTTATGCTGTAGAGCATACAACAAAGGGACCTGGTACGATCCCGGAGTGGGATATCCTGGCATCTGATACCCTGGCAGCAGATTCACTGGTGAAGGGTAGTGCAGTGTAGGGAAGCCAGGTGTCGGGAAGCTGAGTGAAGGCCCTGACAGTGGAGCTGAGGGTCCTGATGGAGGGTAACCAGGTGAGGGCTCAGACGGAGGGGCCATGGGACCTGCCAGGGGCCCTGATGGAGAGTGAGAAGGGCCCAGTAACATCAGGTCTGGCGCCGGACCCACCAGAGGAAATTCCAGCATCGGCCCCAAAGGGGCAGAGGGTCCCACCAGAGTTTGGGGTAGGGGAACTGGCCCAGATGGGGACGCCAACAGAGCAGGAGATGCCAGTTCCTGAGGGAGGTCCAGCTCTGGGTGTTCCAGCCCTGGCACTAGGGTGGTGTAGGGTGGAAGCTCCTCCAGTTCTGGTTCAGAATGGATGGGTGAACCAGAAGTCTCCACAAGGAGAGGTGGAGAAGAGCATCCCGAGAGGGAGGACCCTCCGGAGAGGGCTGTGGCAGGAGCAGCAGTGTGCGCTGATCCGGAGGAGCGATGTCAGGCCTGTTATCTGGGCCTGACGAAAGTGCAGTGGCTGGGCAGATGCCAGACGAGCTGGCATGCAGCTTATTAGCCGGGGCTAAGCAGTCGTCCGAGGAGCTGATGACTGACTTATTGGCTGCGCCACCAGATGTAGGCCCTGGGATTTCAAGGGGCCTAAGGGTGGAAGAGTTCTCCGGAATATTGGAGGTGCTTGCCTGAACTGTAACTAACTCAGGTGAGGGAACCAAAGGCTGCTCTGCCGAAGAGAAAGCAGACTTGGCCAGACAAGTGGTACCTGCATCAACGGGAGGTCACTCAGTGCCCACGGCCCCCGAAGGAGGCTGTAGGCAGAAAGGAGACTGGTCATGGTCCCGGTGCTTCTCCTTGACCTTCTTCTTCTTATGGGAGCCTGAAGACCCCCGGAAGAGGATGATCCCCCACAGCTTCCGCAGCTCCTTCTCTATGGAAGTCATCTTCACATCTTCAGCTTGACAATGTGGACTTCCAGGGCCTGTTGGCAGCATTTCAATGTGGCCTGCTTGAAACTCTGGCAGGCCTCATAGTCCTCAGTCTTGTGCTCAGGTGTCAGGCAGAAAAGACAGAGGAATGGCCGTTCTTGTGTGGGTGCTGAGTGCCGCAGGAATCGCACTTGTTCTTATGCGACTCGGAGTCATTGGAGAAGACATGCCCGAAAAAGATTTACTTTTCTAGAAACACAGAAAAATAAAGGAAAACAGTGAAACACTCATCAGAAAATGGCGGTCGACTGAAGCAGCATTCTCTGCGAGGTCCAACGTGCGCAGATCGACGGCGGGAAAGAACTGGAGGGCAGACATGGGGACCGTCCACTATGTTGTGCCATGCTGACGTCCATCACATGATGTCGGGTGGGCAGTCCCCCACCAGACACTACTAGCTAAAGTTTTCCACGTGGTCCTAGTGCCTGGTGGCTCTAGTCCTAATTATTGTTACCTACTGCAAGAGCCCTCTCGAAGTAAGATCAATAGCGATCGGAAAAAGAGGGTAAGCCGCTGATCATTAAGGATCTGTGGAATATGAAACAGGAAAATGAGCAGACTAGGTGGTCCAAGCGGTCCTTATTTGCTGTCAAATGCTATGTTTCTATGTTACTTAGGAGATTAGATGGTAGAGGCCACTGGACAACCAGGGCACTGTAGAGAAGCAATCAGTATGGCAATCGGGAAGGCAGCCAACAGACTACTGAGGGGGTGGTAAAGTAGGCTACATGGCAATCAGTCGTTGGGGGGCACTAGACTATCAAGGGAGTTGTTGTGAAACTTGTGGTATGGCAATTGGTCGGTAAGGTGGGGCCACTGAAGTACCAAATCTAGGATTTGACACTGTCAGAATAGCACTAGAACAGGGTGTAACTGCATTATCAGATTTGGTTTCTTCAGGCATTAAATAGCACTGCACTAATGGCTGTTTAACCCCTCCACAAACATTAAAATATGCCAGAGCACCTCTATGCAGTCGCAGTCAGGTGATCTGCATGGGCGCACTAGCATACTTTAGCACTGCTCACTAACAAGCTATTGTCTTGTTCACTGTGCCTTTCAGTTTGGGACATTTAGCGAGTTCCCTGTTTTGGGGGCACTGACCGCTATTAGCAAGGCACTGACCCTAGTGGTGCTCACTATAACCCTTCCAATACCCTGGCCCTTATCTCCTACAGTAAAAAAAACTAATATTTCTACAATGCTTACTGGTCCATATGCTTAGAACAAACTTAGATTCAGACTGACCTGGTCCTTTTGGTTGAGAAGACGTTTCAATTTATACCAAAAAAAAGAGTCTAGCATAAAAATATAAAGATGAAGAATCCCTATACATGTCATGGGGCATGCCCCAGCACTCTCCCTGCTCACCCATCACCATGCGTCTGTGCATGGGGATGGGGTCCATACACTGGGAAAAGAAAGCAGTTAACTGACTGCCTCCTTGGAGCCAAATTATAGTCCCTTCCTTCCTGAAGGGCAGTGGGGATAAAAATGTATTTTTATGGCCGATTACCTCCTGCAAAGGTAAGGGAGCTATAACTATCCTTAATATTTCTCCAGCCATGGTCTTAAAACTTTCATTTAATAAATAAAAACAATGTGTAATCTTCTTAGGACACAGCAACGTGTGCCCTCCATGCTTTGCCACTCTCCCCAATGCCCTGTTATGTGAGGGGGAGAGCACTGTGGCATCTGGAAATGCATCTGCTGCTGGATTTGAAGCCTAGCTCACAGTGCAGTTTGGGGCAGGGCTTATGTAAGACATTCAGATACAAACCATGTCTCACAATCTGTACTTATCTATGGGCGGACAGCAGAACCAGATCCGCATCAGGTACTCAGTAATTGATAACACATGACAGGATGTGAGGTTATAAGCAAATAATGCATACCTTAGTTATTTGTTAGGTGTGAGACATAGCCATATGCCGCACCAACCCAAGAAGTACATTGTTCCCTTACGAACGTGCATCCTGGAATGTGTTATGGCACTTCTAAAATGGGCATACATTTGTTAAAACAAATATGACATCAAAGTGAGGGTTCTAAGTGATACGGGTGACTCTGAAATGGTGAATCCAGAATTGCGATGAAATTTCAGCAAGGACACAAACTGACTTTTTTTTATGCGGGGGGTTCCCCCCCACACTGCCCTTACTTGTATAACCAACCCCGAGGTCGTAGCACCTCAGGGAGAGGGTAAAACACTTGTCACCATTTTGTCCTCGCTGTAATTCCCTCACAGACTTTGGTCTCACCGTCTTTGCATTCGCCAACATCATCACAGGCCACCTCAGGTGAGTTGTGCGGTTGTCAGAAAAATAATCAATGGTCATGCAACATGTTTCAACCAATAAAGTTAAACAATTTTCATGGCCCATGTTATAAGGTTAATTGAATCTACTGAATCTCCCGTGGCTTATCCCTGTTGCTGACTTCAGCTGCAGGGGATACTGGGATGCAGCATGAGTGACTTTATGGACTTAATGCTGAGGAGGGGAGGAGGAGGGCATGATCACATAAAGGAAAATATAAAACGAGACCAGTAAATAAAATATTTTACTTTACAATTGAAGTATTTGAGAGCAGTGACTTTAAATGTCCCCTTTAAGCAGAGTTGCAAACTGTGCTTTCATTTTCTGGTTTGTTGGGCCATGGGTATGCAGGATAGTCCAAATAAGTTGCAAAGTCTCAAATTCAGTGGGGTCCTGCTTCTACTCAGTTGTGCAGCAGGATGGACAAACACAGGGAGGTCATGTGACTTGCTGAAGGTCACACATGGGGCAAGTCAGTGTTGGGACTTCAAATGGTGGTCTCCTGTTTCACAGAGCACCACTGTAACCACTGCACTACACTACTGTCCCTGCATTGACATCACCTGTAAAGTAAGGGACTAATTGGCCCTTCTGGCTGTAGATGAAGTGGGATTATACAGGTCAATTTTAGGGAGAGGTGCTAGGGATAAAGTAGCATGCAGAATGAAGGAACAGGGGAAAAAAACCTTTCCACTGAAGCTCCAGAATTTTGTGTTCCTGTTACAAGCTGTGGCCTCTGTCCTGGCATATGCCCCAATGTGGGTTTTAATAACAGGCAGAAGGGTAGAGACTGCCTTGGATTCTGAGCTCAAACAACAAGAGCTAAGGTAAAAGAGTAAGAGTACTCAAGTGATCTAAACCTAGATTACCAGTCCTTTAATATTAGGACCCATTATCGCTTATTCCCATTTCTGAGCCTCTAATCATTTTAAGCAGAATCTACTTTTGTGCCTTTTCCTCTCTTCTAATCCTTTCGTCAATGTGGATGACTGAGAAAAGTACAGTTACGTAAGAACTTACCGTAACAGTAGATCTTTGAGAGAGGCTCTTGCAGTAGGTAATTACTTGTAGGACTGTGCCCCTTGGTGTCAGGACCGCATGGAAACTTTAGCTAGCAGTGTCTTACTAGGGGCCCTTCCACCCAATGCCATGTGACCAACGTCAGGGTGACACTATATAGTGGGTGGTCCCCAAGTCCGCCCTCCAGTTCTCCCACCGGAGATCTCAAAAGAGGCACAACAGGAGAATGGAAAAGAGACTCCTGGAGCCAAGAGAGGCTTGAGGAAAAAAGGCTACAGAAGAAGGGGGAAGGAGGGAGGGAAAAAGGTTACCTACTGCAAGAACCTCTCTCGAAGATCTACTGTTACAATAAGTTCTTATGTAACTGTACTATCTTACTTCGAGAGGGCTCTTGCAGCAGGTTATTACTTGTAGGACTGAGTCCCAAGCAGTAAGAACCAAAGGGACAGAAAATTACGGAATGCAGGAAATGGTGTACTAAAAGGCAGCAAAAGATTAAGACAGGATTCTCTGGAGGACAGCCAGTCTGAAACCACCCCTGCATGGGTGTAGGCAGGCATACTCGAAGCACTCCATGGTGTGCAATTTTATTTAAGGGGGGTAGCAAATAGTCTCTGAACTGCTTCCTTTTTCCATGAAAACTAATAGAGAAAATACTGAACCTTTCAGTACATTTATTCATAGGAGTCGAAACTAGAAGGACTGGTCACTAATACTCTCTTTGCATCCCAAGAACAATACAACTTTACAGGCTCTGGGCTGGTATGTGGGTGTCTTAGGGAACAATGCATGGCATTTGTGTTTACCCATGCATGGCAACAACCACTGTCATGAGGTACAAAAGTTGTATTTATTGTGCCAAATGAGGCAAAAAACATGATCCTGGTTTACATTTGTATATTGTTTGGCTACACCCTGGGGGGGGGAGCTCACCCTAACAAGGGGGAGGGGGGAAGCAGTGAGTCCACTTGGTGTGCAGATCTGAAATCCCTGGCTACTCCCCTGCACCCCTGCACCTAGAGTCAATGTCCAAACTGTAGTGTTTAGTGAAAGAGTGGACAGAACTCCAAGTAGTAGCCACACAAATTTCTGTGGCTGAGATGTTCCTGAAGCAAGCAATGGAAGCAGCCATGCTCCTGGTAGAATGCCCTTTGACCTTCCCCGGAAGGGCTTTACCATACTTCTGATAACAGAACACAATGCAGTGAGCCAACCATTTGAAGGGGCATTGCTTAGAAACTGCTGCACCCTCTCGCTTGGGTGCGAAAGAAACAAAAAGTTGGTCCAATTTCTGGTTCTGTTAGATAGTAATGCAAGACTCTGTGAACATCTGAGGTATGCAGAATTGCCTCCCCCTGATTAACATGCTCAGGGTAATAGACTGGCAGTTGAATAGACTGATTCAATGTAGTCTCTGAAACTACCTTTGGAAGAAACTTAGGATTGATACGCGGAGCCACTCGGTCTCTGTGAAAAATCAAATAAGGCTCCTTACACATCAGGGCCTGAAGCTCAAAATCCTCCAACCGGAAGTGACAGCAACTAAAAAGAGTGCTTTCCAGGACAAATAGTGCATATCACACATACTAGACGGTTCAAAAGGAGGCAAGGTTAGTTTCTCCAAAACTAAATTTAAGTCCCACAGTGGGGCAGAACTGCACACTGGGGGTTTCAAGTGAAAACTCCCTTTCAAGAAGATTTTAGAAACCTCCAATTGAGCCAGGGTTTTGCCCTCCACTAGAGTGTGGCAGGCAGAAATAGCCGACAGATGCACCTTCAGTGATGAATAGCTCAGGCCCAGGTCAGAGAGGTGAAGAAGATACTCCATGACCTAAGGAATGGGACATGAAAATGGTTCCCAACCCTTCGAGGTGGCCCAAATGGAGAAGCGCTTCTGTTTCATGGCATAGGTCATCCTGGCAGAAGGTTTTCTGGCCTCTACCAAGACCTGGGCTACCCTGGGAGAACCCCCAAATCTGGAAGTGACTATGTCTTAAGGTGCCAAAACAGGGCGATCAGTATCATCTGAGGCCCCTCTGTTTGAAGCTTGAGCAACACTCTCTGCAGAACAGGGAAGGGAGGGAAAGCATACAGAAACTTCCCTGTCCAACAGAGTGACAGCGCATCTCGCCAGAAAGCACCATGCATGGGATCGAGTGAGCAAAACTTGGGAAGTTTTGTGCTGGATGGGGCCGCGAACACATCCACATCTGGATGACCACATAGATTGAAGATGTGATCGACTACCTCCTGTTTGAGCTCCCATTCATGTGCTCTTATCCTGGTGTGGCTAAAGCTGTCTGCAAGGACGTTTTGCCCACCTGGAACGTGGACTGCTAGGAGGCGAACCCGGTGCAGAACCACCCAATTCCAGACCGTCATAGCCTCCCTGCAAAGAGGATATGAGTGGATGCCCCCCTGCTTGTTGAGGTACCAAACTATGTACATGTTGTCTGACTGGACTAGCAATGTGACCTGATGAAGCAGGTGCTGAAAAGCTTGTAGTGCATACAGTACTGCCCTCATCTCGAGCACATTTATGTGCAGGTGTGACTCCAAAGGGTTCACATACCCTGGGCCTTTTGACTCCCAAGGTGGGAAACCCATCCTATCCCCAATGCGTCTGTGGTCAGGGTTTGGGAGTGAAGAGGGGCCTGGAAAGTGACCCCCTGGGTAAGACTGTCGGAACTCTGCCACCATAGCAGATCTCTCTTCATTGGGCCAGAGACCATGACACAGCAGTCCAGGTCATCCACCTTCTTGTTCCATTGCATTCTGAGAGTCCACTGCGAAATACGCATGTGGAGTCTGGCCAAAGGAACTGTGGGGATGGCTGCTGCCAAAAGGCCAAGAAGTTGAAGAACTGCTTTGGCTGAGATCTGCCTGTTGGAGGCTATCAACTGGGCCTGTTTCTGCAGGGCCACTGCCCTGTCTAGGGGGAGGAAGGCCATGCCCTGGGCTGTATTCGTCACCACCCCAATAAATTTGGATTTGGGGTAATTAATCGTGATACCCAACCGCTCAAAAAGGTGCAGGGTAGCGGACAGAGATGCCTCCAACCCCTCCCTCGAGGAGGCTGCAAGAAGCCAGTTGTTGAGTTAGGGGAAGACGTAATGTCCCTGCTTCCTCAAGGCCTCTGCCACTACCGTGAGGCACTTGGTAAAAACACGTGGAGCTGAGGATAGGCCAAAGGAGAGGGCTTTGAATTGAAAGTGCTGAAACGGGAACCTAAGGACCCTGCGATGGGGCTGAAAAACAGGAATGTGCAGGTACGCATCCTGCATGTCCAGGGTGCAAAGCCACTGCCCTTGGACAGGAGAGGCAGCAGGCCTTGGGAGGGATAGCATCCAAAAATGTTTTTATTCGATGAATAGGTTTAGGGTACTGAGGTCTAATATTGGGCGCAGATCCCCTGTCTTTTTTGGGACCAGGAAGAAATGGGAGTAGTATTCCTTCCCTACCTGGCTTGGGGGCAAGGGCTCTATTGCTTCTTTTTGAAGAAGAGCCGTGACTTCCTCTCTTAAGAAGGGAATATGTGCCTTTGAATATTGAGAAAACCCGGGAGATCTGTCTGGGTTTTTTTTCGTGAAATTCCAGAGTGTGGACTAGCTTGATCAACTGAATGACTCAAGTATCTGTCATGATGGATTCCCACCCCCTTAGGTGTTTCACAAACCTTCTGCCCACTGGTTCCTCCAACCAAAAGGAAGGAGGGTGGCAGGCCATGAGTCAGGAAGTGGAGGGAGAATTGGGGAGAGATGCTCCTGCAGCTCTCTGGGTCTTAGTTGGGGAAATGTGGCTGTCGTGGGGACCCTGCGCTTGAACTGGTGTCTGGGTCCTTGCTGTGGTTTTGCCTGGCATCTAGCTTGCCGACGAAAAGGTCTTTTACTCTGGGGTTTCAGGCGATACAAAATATGCACCAACCTGAGAGCTGTGCCCTTATCCTGGAGGTTAGTAATTATGTCCTGGGCATCCCTGCCAAACAGGACAGAACCTCTAAAGGGGGCATCCTGAATGGCAGCCTGAACATCAGGTGCCAGACCTGACACCCTCAGTCAAGCAAAACATTGGAGACTCATGGCCATGGCTGTCCCCCCTGACCGAGGAGTCCACAGCATTGTAGGTGGCTCTTAAGGAGTGTCGCCCGGCCACCCTAGCAGACCAGAGGGTATCCGCCAAGGAGGTTTTAGACTCCGAATCCAGGAGGGCCTCAACAATAGAATTGTGCTGACGAAACAAAAGATTTCTGATACACTAACATATGTGCTGCATAATTAGGGCATGGATGGCTAGTGTAGGAGAAGTGTAGAACTTCCTCCTGAACTGGTACAATTGTAAAGACTCTTTGTCGGGAGGGAAAGTACTGAGGTGCTTAGGTTTGGCAGAACTATCATAGGACACTGTAATGACCATTGAATCAGCCTTCAGATGGACGCTGAGGTGTTCCTTACCCTCTGGCGTCCATAAGATATGGTCTGCCTTTCTGGCCATAGCCAGAATAGAAGAAGACATTTGCCAAATGGTTGAGGACAAACCCTCATGAGGTTCTAGCCAAGGTGGGGTGCGAAACGGACTCGTCTCAGGAAAGTCCAGATGCTGAGCCAGCCTCTGGCATTTCGGTTCATGAGCACTGGATTTCCACCCTTGTGTCTCCACAATCTGCCTTAGGATGTCCACAAAGGAAGGATCCTCAGGGGGATACTTGGGGGATTCTTTAGGTATAGGTTCCTCCTCTGGAGGAGTATCGAATCCCAATCTCACTGATGAAGTTTCAGAATCAGATTTCGAGTCCAAGAGCTCTTTATCTGGGTGGAGAGGCCCCTGGTGCCTCAAAGGAGCTTCCTCTGATGTCAGAGCCTGTTTACAGCCTTTCGCTAGGCCTGATATCAAAGCTCGAGGCATGACCGATGAAACCGACCTGGGGTCTAGTCCTGCCGCACTACCTCTGAAGGGCGCTGCTGATGGCTATCCAGTTCTGAGACCAGTTGAGATTTGGTCTTGACCACCAAGCCTGCAAAATCTCCCTAAAGTCCACCTATGGCTGAGAAGGAGGTGGAGTAGGAGGTGGGGATGGGTGAAAGACTTGACACCCCAAATGGCATCCTGGCATCTGGCAACTGGCAGCATGAGGCCCATGCATCGGGAAGCCCGGTGCAGGGTAAAACTGGGCATAACCCGGCACTTGGAAATGAGGCATCGGGTACCCCGCCAGAGGATACCCAGGGTAATGAGGGTAATAAGCCAGGAAATGGTCCAGCATCGGACCCGATGGTGGCCCTAATGGTGGAAAGCCAGATGGAGGACCCCAACAGAGGATAGTCTGATGGAGGCCCTGATGGCGGAAAATCAGATGGTGGTCCCAACAGCGGAAATCCTGAAGGAGGCCCCAGTGGGGGGTACTGCGACATAGGCCCCAAAGGTGGAAGGCCCAATGGAGGCCCCGATGGAGGACGAACCAATGGAGGCCCTGATGGGGGAACCAAAGGGGCCAACAGGTGCTCAAGGAGAGCAGGGTCAGGCACCCCTTCTGGAAGAGGGAAAACAGCGGTGGTGCCAAAGACAAGTCCGGAGGAGCTCTTGGGTCTGGGACACCCGACGGAAGGTCTCCATCCACTGGGTCTCGCAGAGCTGGGAACAACAGTGGAAGCTCCAGGGGAGGATAAGATGGGGGTTTGCCATGGCTAGAACCCCGAGGCAAACCCTGCCCACTGACCAAGAAAGAGCTAACATCCAGCTGGGTGTCGTCAGGACCCTTGGGGGGGGTCAGATGAACGAGTAGTGGTCAGGTGATTGCCAGAAGGTCCGACTACCAACTTTTGTACCTTGGCCACGTGGAATCTGGAGACTCCAACCCCTGACTTACCAACCTGGGCTGGGCGCTCGCCGGAAGGTTCGACAAGTGAGGTGAGGAAGAAGCACTCCTCAACTTATGTAGCTCTTTCTCCATTGAGGCCATCTTGAGCTTTAGTAGATGGGCTTTCAGTGACTGCTGATGCCTTTTCCATGTGGCCTGATTAAACTGGGAACAGGCCTCACAGTCCTCAACGTTGTGGTCTGGGCCCAGGCAGAAGAGGCAGAGGGAATGCAGATCCTTATGCGGTAGCTGTACACCATAAGAATCGCACTTGTTTTTATGCGATTCGACGGAAGAAGTGGAAAACATACACAAAACTGAATTTTGGAAAACCAAGAAAGAAAAAAACAGGTACTCATCTGAAAATAAGGTGAGTGAACTGCTGTGATGATCTCCAGAAAGTCCTACGTGTACAGGTTGACAGCAGGAAAGAACTGGAGGGCAGACATGGGGACCGCCCACTATATAGTGTCACGCTGATGTTAGATGGGTGGTCCCCCGTCATACACTGCTACCTAAAGTTTCTGTGCGGTCCTGATGCCAGGGGCAGCAGTCCTACAAGTAATTACCTACTGCAAGAGCCCTCCCGAAGTAAGATCATAGAATCTGACAGTAGATAAGGGCTGCATGACTCACTCAGTGTGCCTTTTTTCTCTTACCTACATTGTCACCACAGACCCTACTTGATCTACAGCTCTTTCTTCCACCTCCCTTTCCTTTCCTTTCCTTTCCACTATAATTCCCTTGTGCCAATGCCATGCATTCTTGAACACTACCACTGTTTTTGCTCCTACCACCTCTGCTGGAAGGCTATTCCAGGAATCCACCACTCTCTGTGAAGCAGTACTTTTGTTTTTGGTTTTTTTACCAGGAGACGCACACCAAGCTGAAAGCTTGTTTACAGGTGTGACCTGGGAGCACAACGAAGTTAAGTGACTTGCTCAGGGTAACATAGTATGCATATGGGGGCTGTGGGATTCAAACCCAGGTCTCCAGGTTTGCAGCTCAGAACCTTAAACCACTGCGCTATACTGCCTCCACAACAAACAACAGTACTTCCTCACATCTCTCATGAGTCTACCCCCTTCCTGTTTCATATCATGTCTCCTTGTACTTGACCACCTTTTGTCAAAAAATATGTCTCTCCAGGCCCGGTGGCGCTGAGGGTTGAGGCGCTGGACGCCACACCTCGCGTCACGCCAGTGACCCAGGTTCGGGAACGAGCCCAGGTGCTGGGGGTCGGCGGGGAGAGAGTAGGATCGAGCGTCCGAAGGACAGCTCTCCTCTCCTTGGGGGGGGATCAGGCATCCCAGCGCAGGAGAGACCCCCGGTGGAGACCAGAGGTACTTCTGCTGCTGGGAGCACAAGCATAGTCGGAGACAGACGCCTGGCCAGAACGTGGGCGGACGCGTGCACGCTCATGGCCACTGGCGTCAATGCACGCCTGCCGGCTCTGGGGTGGAAAAGTGGAAAAAGGAGGGCACTGGTCACGGCGGCATGATGGCCGTCTCCGCGTGGACTCTCCCTGCACCTGGGTGCGCGGCATCACTGGATCTGGAGTGGGTGGGTTGAGCTCCGGAGGGAGTGCTCCCCACCCCCCCGCCGCGGGGCGCAAGCCGCAGGGGTAGCTGCGGGGCCTAATGAGGTTGCCAGGAGGTAGTCCAAGGGGAAAGGCAGCCAGACAGACCTGTGGGTGAAGGCCAGGACGTGGAAGGTAGGCAGATCAGTGGCCCTGGGGGATAAAGAAAGAAGCAAAAAAAAAATATGTCTCTCTTGTACCTCATTTACCCATGAGGTATTTAAAGGTGTCTCTCTTATCTCCACTTTCTTCCAGGGTGCACATGCTGAAGTCTCTTAGTCTCTCCTCATAGAGCTTTTGATGCAGTTCCTGCACCATTTTAGTTTCCCTCCTCTGGACTGCCTCCACTCTGTCTATGTCCTTCCGGAAATGTGATCTCCAGAACTGGACACAATATTCTGTTTTTAATTTTATTTAAACTATTGTCTACCAGGTAAGCAATATGAGTCAAGGCCCGTTTTCAAATGCGACCTGGGACCATAACAAATACAGTCAAGATGTTAATAAATACAACAAACAGACAACAAATATGACATGTAAATAAAAATTAAAAACAATCACAATTCAGAGTCTCCAGATAATGCTGTTGCAACAATATTTTAAAAGTATCATGACTAACAGTTTGTTGCAATAAAGTTGGTATCATATTCCAATATGTGGGGGCATAATTAGAAAAAGCATACTCAACTTCAATTTAGTCTTTGGAACAACTAATCTTAAGGAACATTATAACGTAGTTCCCTGTCAGAAGTTTTGATATCCAGCAAAGAGAATAAAGGAGAAGATGAACCCAGAGCTATAGTATTGTGTCTCAAACAGTTTAAACTATACTGACAGTATTCACCAGGGGGTAGACAGGTTGACAAAGAATATAATATGCAATGATGGGTATGGAATGGCAGTTTCAGAGCAAATATGCATATTGTATGAAAAGTAGTGGTTAGCAATATGTTTCTAGGTGGGGTCTTACCAGTGATCTATACAGGGGCAACATCACCTCCCTCTTTCTGCTGGTGATACCCCTTCCTATGCACCTCAACATCCCACTGGCCCTCCCGACTGCCTTGCCACACTGCCTGTCCATCTTTAGGTCATCCAATATGATTACTCCTGGGTCTCTTTCCTGCTTGGCTGTTGTTAAGACCACTCCACCCACTGTGTACTTCACTCCTGGATTTCTGTGCCCCAAGTAGCTGTGAACACTAAATTAGGGATCCTGTTTAGGTACAAGAAAAGCCTAACTGCTGAAGCCCTCTGGCTCTCAGTCTCCTGCTCTGTCCTCTCCCTGGTCAACTACGGGCTGGTGGTTTATGGCGCTGCCACTGATACCGCCCTCAAAAGGGTTGCCACTGCCCTTAACAAGGCTTGCAGACTATTGCTAAATGCCGACCGCTTCATGCACACTTGTATCCTGTATGGTCTGGCCCACATGCTACCGCTTCAATCCAGAATCAGATACCAAACTTGCCTGCTAGGGAGGAGAAAGGCCATGCTCTCCCTAACTCCTACCTGCATTGCAGACCTGGTAAAGGAAGCACGCTCCAAATACAACACACAAAGAACAGTGACAACACAGCTTGATGTTCCATTTTGTAGAACTTCCCTAGGACAAAGTTCCTTCATGTACCGAGCTCCACTATGGCTAAATGAGATCCCTGCTGCAGCTCTTAATACAACACATGTTCGGTCCTTTAAAAGAGAACTGAAGCAATACCTGCTGAACTCAAATGCCTGCAACTGCCTTACCTGAATCCATATCTTCAACCTGGACACTCACTCTTAATCACCTCTGACTCCCTTACCTAAGTCCATATCCTCAATCCCGATACCCCTCTTGTCTGTCTGAGCTTTTCTACTGTTTTACCTACCCTGGACCCCCACCTGCTATCCCTTGCCACCCCCCAAGCTCCCTCCCCTCCGTACCCCCACAACATCTCCTTTTTCTACCCACTATCCCCTAAATATTCTCCTTCTCCCAGTCCTTTCTCTCTCTCTCCCCCCTTCTCTCACTCTCCTCCTCTTTCTCTCTCTCTCTCTCTAATCTACCCCTCGTTTGCACTCTTCCCCCCTTTCCTTCTCCTACCCTTTCCGATACTCTACCTTGACAGGTCCCCCTGATGCAGCTATGCCATACATTGATAATTGGGAATCTTCTCCCGCTGTTTAATTTCAGTTGTCTAGGTTACTCAAGTGTATTATTTATCTATATTCTGTATTACATAGCAATCTTATTGTGTTAACTGTCAGGTTTTTGTTATGTCTCTGCTGTTTTACATCCTGACATGGAACCTTTGTAAAAGAGTGTATACTCAAAGGTTGTATCCGAATTACCAAATAAATAAAAAAATAAACATCAATTTTGCACTTTTTCACATTGAAACCCAACTACCATATCCTTGACCACTCCTTGACTCAGGTCTCTGCTCATCTTTTCCACACACACCCCACCCAAGTGTCCACCTTGCTGTGGATATTGGAGTCATCTGCAAAGGGGCAGACATTTCCTTCCAGTTCCTTTGCAATGTCACTTACAAAGACATGAAAGAGGACTGGTCCTAACACTGAACCCTGATGTACCCCACTGGTCACTCTCCCTTCCTCAGAGCAAACTGCGTTTACCACCACCTTTTGTCATCTATCCCCTAACTAATTTCTTACCCAGTTTACCACATTTTTACCCACCCCTAAGCTACCCAGCTTGCTCACTAGTGTCCTATGTGGAATGGCAAAAAAAGCCTTACTGAAATCTAGGTAGGCCATGTCCACCACTCCTCCCTGGTCTAATTCCTTGGTCACCCAGTCAAATAAATCTATCAGATTTGGCTAACATGACCTCCCACCTGTGAATTCATGCTTACTTGGGTTCTGTAACCCACTGGATTCAAGATGTTCCACAGTTCTTTCCTTTAGTAGTGTGTCTATCAACTTTCCCACAACCGATGTCAGACTGATTGGCCTATAATTTCTAGTCTTTTCCATGCTACCACTTTTGTGAAGCGTGACTACAACTGCCCTCCTCCAGTCCCCCAGAACCACCCCAGCTTCCAGTGATGTGTTAAACAGGACTGTCAGAGTTGCAGCCAGTACCTTCGAGAGCCCCCCTTAACACCTGTGGATGCACCCGTCTGGCCCCATTTCTTTGTCCACCTTCAGGACTCTCTCCTCTGAAAAAGGACTAGTATCCACTCCCACCCACCCACCCCCCACCCCAAGGCTCCTGTTACTTTTTTGTGGTCTCTCCCCTTCCACTTTCTCTGTGAACACTGAGCAGAATAATTTATTCAATATGTCTGCCTTTTCTTGGTCCCCCGCTGTACTATTCCCCTTTTCCCTTTTAAAAATTACAGTCCCTCTCTTGGTCTTACATAAATACATAGATACATAGACAGTGTCGGCAGATAAGGGCCTATGGCCCACCTAGTCTGCCCATTTGAGCTTGTAAGTTCAGTTTGTTTTCCTAGAAGTCTATTTCCCCTTACCCCTGACCTCTAGAATTCCTTTATGTCTATCCCATGCATTCTTAAATCCCGTGATTGTTTCAGCCCCCACCACTTCCTCTGGCAGGGTGTTCCACTTGTCCACCACCCGTTCTGTGAAGAAATTCTTTCTCATGTTTCCTCTGAATTGTCCTCCCTCCAACTTCATCCCATGCCCTCTAGTCCTGAAACATCTTTTTCGCTTAAAAATAGTGTTTTCCTGCACCCTGTTCCTCCCTGTAAGATACTTGTATGTCTCTATCATATCCCCTCTCTCCCTCCTCTTCTTCTTCTCACTTACATACCTAAAAAATGTCTTGTCACCTTTTGATACCACCTGGTTTATTCATTTTTTGGTTTGCTCCTTTGTGGACCTTACTGCTTTCTCTGCTTCTCCTGATACATCTGCCTATCCTCCTCCCTCTGTATCGTCTTGTATATTCTGAAGGAAACCCTTTTGGCCTTTGCTTTTTCTGCCACCTCTTTCGAGAACCATACCAGGTTCCTTTTGATCTCAGGTTTGCTCACTTCCCTGACACAGAGGTTTGTTGCCTTCACTGTGCCCCCTTTAGCTGTGCCCACAGTTCCTCCACCCCCCCCCCCGGTCATGCCCTCCTGCCAGGTCACCCCTGAGGCTTTCACTAATCTTTATAAAATCTGCCCTTCTGAAGTCCAGGACTCTCGCTCATGTGTGGCTCGATTCCGCAGCCGTCCTTATACTGACCCACACCGTACGGTGATCACTGGTCCCCAGGTAGCCTCCCACGCTGACATCTTGAACACTGCCCCTGTTAGTGAGTAGCAGGTCAGTACTGCCCAATCATCAAGAGTGGGCTAACGAATTAGTTGCCTCAGGAATGCCCCCTACAGGGAGTCCAGAATGTCCCTGCTTCTAACTGAAGCTGCAGCTGGGAGGCTTTAATCTACAGCTGGCGGACTGAAGTCTCCCACCAGCAGCACCTCTCCCTTTTCTGTCATCTTGCTGATGGCTTCCAGCAGTACCTTATCTAAGTCCTCCCGCTGTGCCAAAGTTCTGCAGACCATGCCAGCACATATAGTGGCTCCATTCCCCGACACTAGGGTGACCAACAGTACTTCTGCCCCTCTGAATTCCCTGGATCTCCGTCACATTTACACTTTCCTTCATGTAAAGCACCGCATCCCCTCCTTTCTTTCCCACCCTGTCCTTCCTGAACAGAGTGTAGTCAGGTATGGCAATGTCCCAGTCAAGGTTTTCAGTGAGACATGACTCAGTAATGGTTACAGTATACAGGTTGGCCTCTGCCATGATGGCTTCTAGGTCTGGAATCGTATCTCCTAGACTTGTAGCATTTCACTCACATGGCCTTCTTGATTTTGCTCGCACTCTGCTTGTTACTCCCCTTTTTCCTTTGTGCCCCCTCCTTCCTGTCTCTCTTTTTATTGTTTCTGTTCCCTTCCAGCTATGTTACTATCACTCTGCATCCTACATTACTTTGCATCCTGGGTATTCCTCTCCCCTCAGGATCTCCATATTTGCTACTTCAGCCTGTGTGGGGGGGCAGTTTCTTCCTCCCTGATTTCTTCTGCTACCTCCCTTGGCTAGTTTAAATGTTCACTGAAGTAACATTCAAACCATCCACTGAGGACTGTGGTTCCACTCCTGGAAGGATGCATGCATCACGCCTGTATAGGACCTCATCCTGGCAGGTGGGTCCCCAGTCCCCAGTGTAACCAAACCCCTCCTCTCTGCACCATTCCTTCAGCCATGAGTGGAAGGTTCTAGTATGGAGAATCCTCTCCCCCCCCACCCAGTCATAGACAGGCAGCACCACAACAAAAGCTACTGAGTGTGCCACTCATCTAAGACTACTCCTCAACTCCCCTGCACTATCCCAGCCCCATGCCTAGCCAGGTCATTTGTTCCCAGGCGGACAATGACATCAGCTCCCCCTTCCTACCTGCTGCCCTAGTAATCACCAAGATGTGTTTTCCATTCCTCTGGGCCATAGCGCCAGGTAAGCATCTAACCTCCTTCCCTGCCTCCTTCCTATATCCAAATCTATTCGCCTGACAATCGAATGAACCAAGAAACCCCAGTTAAAGGGGAAGAGTCACTGCCAAGGGCCCCACACTCAAGTGTGGGGCTAGTCTCAATGCGCACTTTGTGTGCAAAAACATTTTGGTTTACTTATTGTTTACTATAGTATAGTAGATTATATGAGACTGATTTTGCTTAGTTCTAGACTGAAAGCTTCTTTAAGTACAAATCCCAGAACCCCATGCTGCTGACATCAGAGCAGTAGATGGCAATGAGAAGCTTCAATAGTCTGCAGTGTATGTTAAAGTTTAAATAAGTTATGATGGATTGTTTGCTGATCCCACTGTCCTCTCTGGGCTATGTTCAGTCACAGAGGGCTGTACTTAGACCCCGAAGGAAAGCAGACTGGGAAAACATTTGATCAGAGAGTATAAAAGCTCTAAAATGCAAAGCAGGTTATTGAAACTCCCACTGCTGTCTACAGTTCTAATGTCAGCTGCAGGGGATTCTGGGATTAGTAATAAAAGATGTCAGCCTTGAACTAAGCAAAATTAGTCTGATATAATCTACTATATTATGGTAAACAGGAAGAAAACCAAAATATTTTTGCACAAAAAGTGCCCATTGAGACCAGCCTCACACTTGTGTGTGGGGCCATTAGTACTAACTGTTCCCCTTTAAATTCAGAATGGACTCTGTGAGTGACTGAATACAGCTGGCTCAGAGTGGCAGAGCTGAAGACAGAGAAACTGTACAAGAGCCTGAAAGGAGCTCTGAATAGCTGTCTCCCTTGATATACTGCAGAGACTTATCAATCTATAATATTTTAACTCAGAGTAGACTATATCTGAAGTGACTTGGAAGCTTACTGATTAAATGCAGTGATGACAGAACATCACCCAAAGGCTTCATACTTAGTGAGCAATAAAAGAAGCTTCTTACTGTGGGTTGGTGTCAGGGTTGATCTTTTTCAGAACTATTATGTCATCTATGGTTTTCTCAACAGCATCTGGGTGGACGCTCACTGCAGTCTGTAACAGCTGCAAAGGTGGGACAAAGGGAAAATGAGGTGACTTATTGCATTAGCTGCACAATATACTTTTACTGATGGTTTGTCACTTTGAGCTATAAAAGGCTACTCATATCTGTCATTTGCTTAATATTACAGGCACACAAATCTACAAAATCTTGAGCACAGTCTTCATGAAAACCTCACATGATCCATTCAGCAACACTTTACCTGACCCTGTTCCCTGATTTGCTAGCCCAAGGTAAAGTGCTACAAAAGTGCAAGAGTATTTCTGTCCAATATAATGTCTAAACTTGTATGAGTTAAAGCAGCAGTGCGAGATATGGTAAAAACATTTTTTATTGATACATTTCTGTTCCATTTCAGATTGCATTTTGTTTCTTGTAAAATGCCCTCTTCTAACTACATATATTCTGTTTTTTATCTACACACTTAGGCAGTTTCAACTGAGCATGCTCAGTCATCATAACAATCTTCAAACTTGGCTGCTCCTACTACCCAATCACATGTCATCTGGACTCCTCCCCTACTGTGCTCAGACCTTTTTTCTGCTGGAAAAGAACATGTAACCTCCTTCACTACTCCTGCATGGGACTGGTTCTAAGAGTTTTCAGCTTTTTCATCCAATTTTCCTAAACGTTTAGCTTTCCTGCCAACTCATCCTGTGCACCATGGCAGCACTTCATTGTTCCATCAGTGACATGAACAAATATGTAAGCCTGGGTTTAAAAGGTGCATTATTTGCAGGTTTGCTAAGTTGAACATGGACAGGCACAATGCCAGCATCCACTGCCTTGGCCACACTCATGATGTGAGTACTTGCCACTGGTGCCTTGCGATGCACCCACACTCAACTGAGTATCATTGCATTCAGGTGCTCAAGGTAAGACTGGAGACCGGCTGAGGCCATCCATGGCAATGTGCTTGATTGCCCAGCTCTAGGCTCAACTTGCAGGGGATGCCGCCCTGCAATATAAGGATGACAACACATTGGTGATCAACTGTCTCACAAAAGGTAGGAAGTTTCTCAAGCACACAGATCCTCAGGAAACCAGAAACTGTTTAAGGAATTTATGTTGCAGCTGCACATCAGCGTCTAGCTGCCATCATTGTCCGCTGCTCTACCTGAATTGAAGTACCGTAGCATCCCCCAGGATGAAACCCAATTCTGCAGCATTTTGCAGCACTCTGCAGAATGCTGCAGCAGACCTACCAAATAAAGCAATGTAATTTCAATGGCAATTAGTCCCTTTTGTCATCCAGGAAAATGTGACACTGCCAGGATGAAGTGAATGCCACAGTTTCCTGCATGACAAAAGAGACTAATTGCCATTGAAATTACATTGCTTTATTCAGTAGGTCTGCTGCAGCATACTGCAGAATGCTTTAAAAGTGAGTTTCATCCTGGGGGACGCCACTGTACATGGTCTATTATCATGAAGAGTTGTGTCCTTGACTTTGTAAGAAGGGTTGATGGCATTTGATGAGTCAGAGTTGACAGGTGCCTGCACCATGCTGGTCACCCTCTCCAGAACCTTGGGTGGAGCATGGGTGGATGTGGTGAGTCTGCAGAAATTCATCAGGACAGCCACACCAATGGATACTGGTTGATAAGCTGATCCCATCAAACCCTGCAGTCGAAATCAGGTCAGAGGACTAGCTGAGTGGGTTGATGCCCCTCAACCTCACTCCAGTCCTACAAATCCCAGCCAACTTGAAACCAGTCTCACTCAACCTGATTGACATCAGTGCTGAGCCTGAGGGTCTGGTCAAGCATCCACTGACAGGTAGCAAGGGGTACAAGTTCCAACAAAAAACTGCACTCCGGTTGACAAGTTTGTTGGCCAGTCGACACAGTATGGAGATGCAATTTACTACAAAAACGAATGTGCTTCTCCTTGGTTGAATGCTAGTACTATCTTCTGATGCAGTTGCTAATATTACCATATATATCAGAAGTGTAGTGTACCTCGATATGGAGGATTTAGATACCTTTTTTGTACAGTTTAAGCGTGCTAACTTATTTTAAACAAGAAACATTATTAATACTGTAAATGTGATTTTCAGCACATCGCCATAGTGTAAGTACATCAACCTTACTCCAGGCCTTCATTTAACATAATAATTGATTTTTTACTCTTAATAGTTCAGACCTTAGCCTCTTTAAAGTACTGTTATTACAGCTGTGTGGAATGCAGAATTCTGCCATCAGAATTCAGGCGGAATGGTAATTCTGCATCCAAAATTATTTTCAGAATTTTACACAAAATTCAGCAGGCTTCTGAAAGTCATTCAGTTTAAATAGTAGATTAGTTTTTGGCAGATTACGTAAATGGTAAATTTGTTTTTCCCAAGCTTTGTGGAAACCTAATCCACAGTTTTTAGATTCTGCTGATGGAATTCAATGGAATTAGTCAGAATTTTCTGAAATTACCAGAATTCCATTCCATGGGAATTTGGAAATTCTGTACAGCACTAACTGTAATTATACTTTAAAAGGGCAAGTTTTTGAACCATCAGGGATAGAAACTTCATTTTTTTAAATAAAAGCTTGAGGACAGATCAATGCAGTTACACTGTGTTGACACTTCCAATGTGCCGACATGCTGAAAATCCCTTTTATAACATCATTGTATTATAAATGAATATATTTTTGCATTGAAAGCATGTTGATGTACTGTAACTACAGTGATCTAAAGCCAGACCTTCATTTAAAAAAATTAAGTTTGTAGTTTTTCAGGTTGAAAAGGTAATGCTTTTTAAAGTAATCACTGTACCTTTAAAAAGCACTAATTTTTGAACAGTTACAGCTAGAACAATATTTTTTTTTAATGAAGGCATGCAGTCCTGTCAATGTAGTTACTTCATATAGAAACACTTTTAGAGCAGAAGGATATGGAAAATTACCTTTGTAATATCAGTATAGTCAATATTTTTATATCATTGTGAAAGTTATTTTCAAAAAGTTGATGTGCTGATAATGTGTTGACAAAGTGTAGCTACATTGGCTTGACTCCAAGCTGTCATTTAAAAACATACTAAGTTTCTAGCTCTTATGTTTCACATGATACCTAGCCCTTTTTTAAGTACTATAACTACCTTTAAAAAGGAATGCTTTTAACTGTTATGGCAAGAATTGTTTTTTTAAGTGAAACCTTGAAGTCAGATCAATGTTGTTACAGTCTGTTGACAACATTTTGATGCATCGATGTACTGAAAATTTCTTTTTCAACACAGATGTATTCCATTCATTTTAATTTAGCAATGTTGAACAAGTAATTTTCAGTACACTGATGAAATGAAAGTGTGTCAAAATAGAGCAACTACACCGACCTGACTCTAAGCTTCATCTAAAAACAATATGCTTTTAGCTCATCTGGTGAAATTTCCTTTAAAATGGGCTTACTTTTTAAAACTGCTAAGGCTATAAATGTAATTTTTATTTAAACATTAAATCCAACCGCATCAATGCATCTATTTTCGTTTTCAGTACATCGATGTACTGGAACTGAATTCACAAGATTTTCAGATTCGTGGTTTATATAAAGCGGTTTATATAACGCAAAACAATTAAGAATGGTATGATTTTTGTGATGAAAATGTGTTCCAAAAGAAAAAAAATTACTTACCATGGTACTGTTGTTTCTTCTCAGGGATCCCTCACTATGTTTACACTTTATGCATTTAGCTCCATGGCGACAAATGCCCAGGAGATAGAAACTTGTTATGATGAAATTTAGAATCTTGGTTCAAACTCTGCATCCATGCTTCACTCATTTAGTTGACTAATTTGTTTCTATAGCCAGAGTGGTGCAGTGGCTAGTAAAGTTAGCTAAAAGGCTACCAAAAATTTCTATGGATTTCTACCAACATTTTTGAAAAACACCAATCAAATTGATGCAGACTTGTAAACATAAAAAACACAGAAATGTTTAAGAAAACCAGACTTTACTATTGTAGAGTAACTGCTATAGCAATGTTCAAGCAACTTAATGAAAATAACTGATTCTTGTGTAAACCTATTTTCAGGTTCTGGAAGGGGAGGAAGGGTTAGGGAAGGTAAGCACAGTGAGGGATCCTTGAGAAGAAACAGCACTACTCTAGTGAGTATGTTTTTTCTTCTAACCCCAGGAATCCCTCACTTAATGTTTACACTTTATGCAGACTCAATAACAGTACATTGGGAGGTTAGGTCCAGAACCTGCTTAGGAAAAAGGTTCTGCGAGACAGCAGTTCCAAACCTGGCATCCCTTCTGGATTGTATGTCTAGACAGTAGTGCTTTGTGAAGGTGTGCATTGTTTTCTAGGTAGTTGCTTTGCAGATGTCTAATAACAGGATGTCCCTTATGGGTGTCACTAAGGCAGAGGTAACCCTTGTGAACTGTATCCTTGAGCCTCGGGGTGGCACTTTTCTAGCTTCTTCACAGCAGAACTGAATGCAAGAGACTATCCAATGAGAGATATACCTCTTGGTTGCTGGTTTACCTTTGCCAAGCTCACCACAGGTAACAAAAAGTTGAGTGTGCTGGAACCTGACATCTTCTGTCCAGTCTATGTAAATACATAGTATTTCAGGTCAAGACTGTGCAATGTTTGCTCACCTGGACTGAAGTATTCCAGACAGAGCATAGGAAGGGTTACTGACTGGTTCAAGTGGAATTTAGACACCACTGTACTGTAATTAGGAATTTCCCATTGGTTCTAAAAACTATCTTATCCCTGAGGAAGATTATGCAATTTGACTGTGTAGAGGGCTTGCAGTTTAATTACCCTTCTAGCAGAGGTCATGGCAATCAGGAATGTGGTTTTCCATATCACATACTTTAGATCAGATGTGTCCTTAGGGCTCAGTTGGAGCAGCTGGGTATGGCAGACATTGAGATGCCATGGCAGGACTGGATCCCTTTACTGGTGGGTACAAGTGACAAGGGCCTTTAAAAAAATCTTTTGAAGATGGGTTGTGAGGCCAATAACTTTCTCTTGCCTGTTGATATGCAGACTGACTCTGCTGCTAGGCGAACCTTTAGTGTTGAAGGCTTTTATGTCTCGGGACTGCTGGTATACCAAGTGTTGCAAGCTAGCCACTGCCAGTCATATTTGCAGACATATTTTGTTAGATTTTTATGTGATTTTGTGTATGTGTAAATGCCACAAGAATGCTAGTGTTAATGAAAGGGTCATCCAGAGAGAGTGAGAGACAGAATTTTCCAAATGTTTGACCTTCTCTGTGACCTGAGGAGGAAGCTTGCTGGGCAAGAAGCCAAATTGCTTCAAGGGCTGCTCAACAAGGATATGCCAAAATCCATGTGCCTGTTATAAACTATACACTTCAAGGGAGAGAACTCTTGCACAAATATTTGACATCCCTCTATGAACTGAGAACAAGCTGATTAGCAGGAAGCCAAGAGTACACTTTTAAAGGGTATTTCCCTGGTTACCTAACTGAGGGAAGCAGAGGTCATAAAATGTTTCAGGAGATAACCCTTTTTATGTCAAAGCAGGATGCTTGGGAAAACCATGATCTAGGAAGTAACCAGTCTTGACAAACTGGTGTCAAGTGTATTACCAGTAAGACAGTGAGATATTACAAGGCAGCCATGAAAATTGGGTTGTGGGTAAAGCACAAGAGTGACATCTACTGGCCTAAAAGGTATGACCAGACCAGGGATTTTGACTCACTATTTAAAGAGCTTGGAACCAGGGGCTCACTCTCATTTTTTCCTGGAACATTTCATTTTGGACACTCTTCTGACACACACGAAGCAAGAATGCTACAAAGGAAACTGAAACTTTCATTTACTTTTTCTGGACTTCAATTCACTACGAACTTAAGGTAGAATCAGATAAAAGTATAGTGCATTTTTCTAGTACATGTCCACGTTTTATTTGTGTTATTCTGTGACCAAATTAATAAAACCTTTGAGTTGTAAATGTATGATAATTATTTCAGTATTTAGTAAAAAAAAAAAAAATTTTTTTAAAGAAAACCTGCCTGAGCGAGATTCTTTATATTGTATGTGAATTGTGGGACAATTATTAATAATCTGTGATCAAACTGTTATTGCTAAAGGGGTACCAACATAAGCAACCAATTGAGCAAGGATCTGTAAGGGAAATCTGGGTAAGGATAGGGAGAATACAGAAGTCTCAAGAAAGAGTCTGTGGGGATTTGAAACAGGTTGTTGCATGTCCTGTGGGAGAAGACAAAATCAGGGTCACACGGCTACCCCGAAGAGTGTGTGAAGCCTGGATCTTCCCCTTTGTGTAATAATCAAGAAGGGTTCATATTTGGCTACGAAACTCGAGACAGGTATTACACCCTTAACCAAGAGTAAAGAGGGCACTCTGGGACTTCATGGTGAGTTTTCAATTGTGAACTCAGTGAGCACTATAGAAGGATATGAAGAGGATATCCCCTCCCATTCCCCCCATCACAGACTGCACTTAGGGGTGGGCACTGTAAGCTCAGTGGACCTGACTCCCAGGAGTGGGTTCATGACACCAGGCATTTCAGGACAATAGGGAACCCTGCCTCTATTGGGACTACATTTCTGGGGGCACACCAGTATGTAAATCTCATCCACTTAGAGGAATGCATTTTCCTGGTTGCTAGTGTCCTGGAAACCTTAAGCACCTTTAGGACTTCCTCTGAGAGATTCAATCCAAAGTATTCTAACCCTTCAAGAACCAAGCCCTCTGGCATAATGTCCAGGGGTTTGGGAATGCTATCCTGCTCTGAGATACAGTCAGCAGGCTGTGACTCAGTGGCAGGCTGACTGGAGTTTTGCTGGACAGGACCAGGAGCACTGAGTACCAGGCGTGTATGGCCCAGTCTGGTGCTATTAGGCTCATTGTTCCAGGTTCCTGAGCTTCAAGAGGACTTTCTTTTTGAGAAGAAATGGGGGAAGGCATACAGGAATCTCCCTGTCCAATCCAAGATCAGAGCATCCTCTGGGACTGTTCCTGTGGTTGGTGGTTTGCAACAAAATTGTGGGAGTTGACCGAGGGGAACAAGTCTATATTCAGGGTGCCACACCTTCTGAAAACTGTGGTCAAAACCTCTTGGTTCAGAGACCATTTGTGAGTTTCCTGGCTGATTCTGCTTAAGGGTCCAGCCAGGACATTGTCTTTGCCTGGTAGATGCACCGCGAAAATGTTTGCTTCTAAGGAGTGTGCCAGGTACCAGACTGAGACTGCTTCTGTGCACAGTTTTGAGGCTTTTGTTCCTTCCTGCTTATTTTTGCAGTACATTACTGTGGTATTGTCTCTTCTGATTTGGACTGGCTGACCCTGCAGCTGGGAACAGAATGACCGCATTGCTATCAGCACTGCCATGAGTTCCAAAAGGTTGATGTGCTCCAGGAACGCCTATGGGCGTCAGGCACCACTTACAGTAAGGTCCTGTAGGTGGGCAACCCATCCCAGGAGTGAAGCATCTTGGGTAAGAACACTCATTAGTGAATGCAGAGGAAAGGAAATGCCCTCTCTGAGGTTGCTTTCTTCCTCCCACCACTGTAGGAGAGGGAACCAATGAGCGACAGGTTGAAGCATACAGGTACCTAAGGGTGACACGTCAAATCGCTCTGGTCAATGTACTCTGCGACAACTCGCACTGAGCTAATAGTGCCAGTGTTAAGGATCCCTACACTATTTGTTCCTGAATTGCACCCCCCTGGAATTTATTTTATTAAATTCATATGAGGTGAGGTGACTTGCTCGGAAACAATTTGTAAAGGGGGATGATTGATACTGGAACTAATAGTGCAGTGTGAGTTGTTGCAGTGCACATTGGCCGGAGCGAATTGGCATGTAGCCATACTTAGGAATCTGGGTTGATAATTAGTGCAAATGGAATATACATAGTAACAGTATGACAAACAGTCTGGGGCAAAAATTGGGCCTGTTATAGAAAATAACGAAAGAGCTTCCACTACAGTCTAGGCTACCAGTGGTTAATGCAATGATTATTCTAATCTTTGATTATGGGGATGGTTTATATGGGGGAGGGGGGCTTGAGGACAGATCTAGCTAAAGTAGATGTAATATACAATCACTTTGCCAGGTTTGTCCTCAATGACCCATGGCATCCCACCACTGCTTCCTGTATAAAAAGCTGAACTGACTCCATTTGAAGCTGAGGAGGCAACTATCTATAACAGGACTGATGTTTAATTGTAACAAAAAAAGGTCCACGATTACTTATGAATGAAGTATTTTTAAAGATCTCTAAGGCTGGGTTGATGATCACCAAACAGTATTAAATTCAATGTTCCTTTTACAAGACCTAACATAGGACAATCTTCCTTTTTACCATTTGGGTCCCCAAATGTGGAACAGTACACCAAGAAATCCAAGGTCACAAAATAATTCGATACCAAGGAATAAAATTAAAGAATGGTTTGTATTACAAGCCATTTTACCACAAGCTTGCTGCCTCAGTCTTGGAACTGGTTAAATTTCCTTATGCTCAGAGATGAACCAATGGGGGGGATGGGGGTTGAACCCCCCAGAACGCACATCACGATTGCCGTTACAAGCGCCGTCTTTTTTTTAATTGGTGGATTGCTGCAGCAGGACTGTCTCCTGTGCCACTGCCCGTAATTCTGCTCTTGGGCATGGGGTGGTGCCACGGGGATAGGAAGGTCACAGTCACATGGTGCGCAGACTGTGCAGACTGCACAGTCACATGATGGTGGGATGGTGAATTTGCGGCGGGAGAAGTAATAGGAGCCCCCCGCTGTCCTGCCCGTCCATGACAACTGCTCAATAACCTAAAGCCCACCCCAAAGATCAACCGGCACCAATACTGACTGTCAGCTAAAATTCAGACCAATCAGTATTGGTTTTCCTCACGCTCTGTGCCCTCCTCCAACATTCTATTGAGAGCACAGCACAGGGTGACGAGACAGTCTGTATCTGGTGGTTGGCGAGGAAGGAAGCAAGAAAGGAGCTGAGACTCAAGTGTGTGTGATTCTTGATAGCGCGACTGCAAACGCGCCTATTTTTCTTTATTGTCGGCGGCTGCCTACATTAAAAAAAGCCCTTGTAAGGGCTCTCTACTTACTCTGCTTGCAAAAGAGCATAATTCATCACTAACTATTCACATCAAGCAAAGTCTCCTCTCTCAGAGTAAAGAAGACTGTGTGGTGGTGGTCAATGAGACTGAGAGAGGAGATCAGACAACAAGCTACAGTTTTGTATTCATAGTTCTGCTGCCTGCTGCTGCTAGTAGTAGCTAGCTGCTGCTACTGTGCTACATTCCTGACTACTTGTGTATAAATAAAAATAAAATAGTTGGAGTCAGGAGGACAGAAAGAAAGAAGACTAGTTGTGTATAACAAAATAAAAATAAAATCGTTGGAGTCCGGAGGACAGAAAGAAAGAAGACAGTCTCAGTGTGTGTGTGTTGGGAGTCAGAAAGAGTACAGAGTAGAGAGAGGACTGAGGGCAAGGCTTACACAGGGAGTGAATGAGTGTGGACAGAGTGTGACTGCTGACTATTGTCTGTCTCTCTGGGACAGACTGTGTGAGGAGTGAGGCTAGTGCTGCAGTAAGGGAAGACCCAGCCCAGACCAATTCTGCCTTGGATGATTGGCTGGTACTACTAATTTTGTGTTGTCTGTTGTACATAAAATAAAGAGATAAACAAAGAAGCCTACTCTGCCTAGCCTGCCTGTCATATTTCTTCTAATTCTCCTAATCTGATTCTGCTCTGTCTGGCTGCAGTGCACTAATTCTGCACAGTGTAGAAATGAGAGAGAGAGAGAGAAAGATACGTGCAATACATTCAGACTTGACTAAAGAATATTAGTGATTTGAACTAGACTAGTAGTAACAAACACTAAAAATGTGTAAGTCTCAGCCAGCCAGCCAACCAACCCAGCCTGCCAGAAGATTTATTCTGATTACACTAAACCCAGGCTGAGACTCAGTCAGAGCACATTCTGTCTTCTGCAGTGCACTTACTGTGTGTGTGTGTGTCTGTGTGTGTGTAGTGTACTGTGCAGAAGAAAGAGAGACTTCAGAGAGACTGTGAAAGATAGTATATAGACAACATACTACAGAGAATTAGAGACCTACAGAACAAAGAACAAAAGGTGAACTAGTCGAGACTGCCTTTCAGATTGATTTTGATTAAACGAACACTGTCTCTCTGAGCACTGCACTTACTTTACTAAAGAAGAGAGACTTCACATTCAGAGAGAGAGCGGTACGACAGACATTATATAGACTTAAAGAAATAATAATACAAAGTGAAGTGCAGTCTGCCTGTGGCCTGCCAGATTTATTCTGATTAAACTGAGAGCAGCAGCACATACTGCAGTTCACTTACTGTAGAGGAGAGACAGTCAGAGAGACTTAAAGTTCAGAAGGAGAAAAAGAGAAGAGAGAGATATTAGTAGATATAGACAGAGTTTGGAATAGAGATAGACACTGAAAAGAAAGAACTAACATAAAGTTAAAGTCTACCTGCGGCCTGCCTGCCAAAATCCAGATTTACTCTGATTATACTGAGACGAGAGCACCATTGTGTGTCTGTGCACTGACTGTCTTACTATGTAAAGAAAAGAGGAACAGACTTCAAGTTCAGAGTGAAAGAGATAGATAGACTTGTCTTCTTGAGAAAAAGGGAGGGTACGTTTTAAAAAAGCAATTTCCTGAGCTAATCCCATCCAGCTGAGCTGAACCATCCTGTTCCAGATCCAGCCATTGCCATCAGATTTTTCTAATTAAATTAGAGCACTCCTTCAATTCTGCACTGTGTGTCCCAGTGTGTATGTATAATAACTGGAACGTGTGTGTAGTATAACAGAGATACTTCAGAGATAGAGCTACTAGTAGTAGGAAGACTTCGGAGAGGGGGAGAGAGAGATAGTAGAAGGAGGAGGACTACTTAGAGTAGAAACTGAGAGCGAGTGAGCGAGGTGACTTCAGGGAAGAGACAAACAAGACCTACCCTATCCTGTTGGATTGAAAAATAAGAAACAGCAGAGAAGACAAGAGACGTTACCTTTTTCACAAAAACAATTTTATTAAAGAGACAAGTTAGAATTCTGCAAATTTGTTAACTAGTTTTCTAACTGAACTAAGTCTGCATCTGCTTAACTTATATTCTTATTAGCATTCCACAGCAAAGTGCTGCACTGCTCCCTAAAGTTTGTTTCTGATTCACAAATATATTCAATTTCATTCCCTTCCTACTACTGTTGTTGGTTGGTCGTCTCACACTGGCTGGCATATTAAGGCTCTGTGCCTGCTGTATCTTCTTGTTCATGTTCTTTGAAAGTTTCTGGTATAAGAAAAGAAACAGTTAATATTGAAGTAAAAACATATAATTCTCTTCCTCTCCAGTTCCACACTTGAGTAACGAGTTTATAAGTTGGCACTGTCACTCTTTCTCAGCCTGTTCACAACTGCACACTATACCAAACAGGACGGAGTCCAGACCAGACTAGTCAGTTAGTAGATAGTATCCAGTGTCCTGACTGACCAGTACAAAAAGAAACGTACTAGTGCCATACGATACATACCATAACACTCACTCAGTGTGACCCTGAGCGGCTGAGCCTGACCTGCACCCAGACAGAGGCCAGACGAGTCAGACAACCCTTACTCTAGTCTCGTGGTAGTAAAGCAAAAACAAATACAAAAAGAAAAAATCAAAATGAAAAGGCAAATGTCTTTGCTTGATATGTTTAGCGCAAGAAGAAAGAAAGCTAAGTCCATTGCTGAAAATGTGGTCAATGAAGCAGGATGTGTGGATGTGGAAAGCACTCTTGTTTCCACAACAGTTGAAACTGAAGCTGTAAATGTAGTGCATTCACATTGCGATTCTGAATCTGAAAGCACTTCTGGCTCTGATGCAGTGGTGGTGACAACGTTGCCCACTATTGACTCTTTGATTTCATCCATGTCCACCTCCTCAATCACACCCACAAGCTGCAGACTGCCACCAGCCCGTCATACTGCACCTAGTGCGCGGGTCAATTACGATATAAGTGAATATATAGGGAGGATAAGACTTACTGATGAGGAACGGTTTAAAATAATGAATGCATTGCATAAACCTGACAGTGATTACAAGTTTCCTGCAAGTGGCAAAAGAAATCTTCATTTTCAACACCACTGGCTTTCACAGTACAATTGGCTTGCTTATTCGTCTATGACAGATGGTGCTTACTGTAAAATATGTGTTGCTTTCTGCAATGACAAAGTAGGTAAAGGAAGTCATCAGCGTCTTGGACAGCTTGTCTGTGAGCCTTTAAGAAACTGGAAAAAAGCTAAAGAGCTTTTTGACTTACATTCTTGTACTGAGTATCATAAAAATAGTTCAGTGAAAGCTGAACATTTTTGTCGCATCTCAAGAGGTGAATCAATAGCAATTACAGAACAAACAGACTCCTATCGAAGAGCATTAGCAATAGAGAACTGTAATAAGATAGTTTCTGTGATAGATACAATAATTGTATGCGGTTGCCAGGAGATTACACTCCGTGGAAATGAAGATTCAGGGCCACTGACACTTGAAGACCGGATAAAAAATTATGGGAATTTCAGAACTCTCATTCGGTATAGAGCAAATCACAGAGATGAAGTGCTCCGAAAATCATTACAAAATAATTCAAGTAACGCCACGTATCTTAGCCCTAAAATCCAGAACGAAATCATTGAGATTATTAGAGATATCATGATTGAGAAAATAGTTACAAGAATAAAACACTGCAGTCCCTTTGCAGTTTTAGCTGATGAAACAACAGATGTAAGCAACAATGAACAACTGTGTATCTGCGTGCGATATGTTGACACTGAGTTAAGTGTCGAAGCCAGAAATCAGGGAAGACTTCCTCACTTTCCTGAGGGTTACAAACTTGACTGGTGAAAGTCGGGCTAATACGATCATGTCTACCTTAACAAAATTAGGATTAACTCTTGGTGATCTCAGGGGGCAGGGCTATGATGGTGCTGCTGCCTTCAGTGGTAGGCTAAATGGTGTACAAGCTAAAATTGCAGCTGAGTATCCCACAGCTATATATGTTCACTGTGCAAACCACTCACTGAATCTGGTGGTTTCAAAAACCTGTTCAATGAACTCCATCAGAAAATGTTTTACAACAATATCTGACTGCTGCACATTTTTTAAGAGTTCTGCTAAATGTAGTGAAGTTCTTTGGAACAAAATTTCAAGCCTGTTACCAACTGAGAAAGAGAAAAAGCCTGTCAGTCTTTGTGAAACAAGATGGGGAGAACGTCACGGAGCAGTGTTCACCTTCATAGAACTGTTCCCTGCAGTAGTTGCAGCTCTTGACAAGATATGTACTACTTGGACAGATGATGCTTCATCTAAGGCTGAGCAGCTCCAGAACACTATTGAGAAAGGATGTTTTCTAGTTGCTTTAGTTGTTTCAGAAAAACTACTCTCAGTTACGTATGTACTGTCAGTAAATCTGCAGAAAGTTCAGACAGATCTCTCCATGTGTGTACAGATGGCCAATGATGCTTTGACACAGATTCGTACCATGCGTCATGATGCAGAAACACAGTTTTCTAAACTTTTTTTAAAAGCAAAAGTATTAGCTCAAGAGCTGAATTTTGAAATTACACTCCCAAGAAATTCATGAACAGGACCGAGTTTGCAAGAAATAGAACAATACTACAGAACAACAGTGTCAATTCCATGTCTAGATTTCTTCGAACAGCAAATGACAGCAAGGTTTCTCACACACAGAAAAATCCTGATTTCCCTTGAAAAAGTCATCCCTGATCGCTCCTTGAATACGAAGGAGGTGGAACGTCTGTCAGTACTGAAACATTTCTACAGTGATGTTCTCCTTGATAATATTCTCATTCTACAGAGTGAATTCCGTCATTGGCATGACAGGTGGATTGATGCAAAAGACAAGAAAGAGTTCATTCTGGTTACAGCTATTGATGGTTTGTCTAGCTGTGACCAAAACTTTTATCCAAACATTCACAATTTATTAAAAATCCTTGTGACACTGCCAGTCACTGCTTCAGAAGCTGAAAGTACCATTTCTATGTTTGATCGCATCAAGACCAAGAGGAGAAATCGCACCCCAGAAGACAGGCTGAATGGCCTGGCATTACTTGTTGATCATCGAGACATCCCTTTATCCGCAGATGAGGTCCTAGAGAGATTTATTGTGAAAAGTAGACACCTGGACTTTATCCTTTAAGTTCGGCCACCAGCAGCACTGCAGGTGCTGTGCTGGTATTGTTTTATATATATATATATATATATATATATATTGTCCTGATTTTGTGTGTGTACATTCTTATCTTCATTCTTCTGCTCTGCATGGCTCGGCTGCTTCATCTAAATTCATTGCTTTGTCAATCTTGATCAGGGTGGGTGGAGCCAGATTGCCAGAAGACCCTGCCCATTATGCAAATAAGTCATGTGACTGACTAATTTGCATACCTTGGGCAGACCGAACCCCCCCCAAAATGACAGTCTCAGTACATCCCTGCTTATGCTGATGTAAATTTACATAGTTTGCCTCATATGGTGTGAACGTATCAACTGAAACGTCCAACTTTTGTACATACACAAGTATATAGTACTATGTAATCCTCTTCATGTTGGTATAACTATTTATTATATTACTAGTTTTGTAATTAATTAATGCATTTTCATTCCCGTGCAACCAGAATTATGCAAGAAGGGTATCCCTTGTAAATGAGTGTGAGCTCAATGGGAATTGCCTTAATTATGTTGTTGAATAAAAATGTTACTACTACTGCTACTACTAGTTACCTCACCAATGCTTTTGTCACTGGTACTAATTCCAAGAGTGGGTCCTATCTTTGAGACCAATTGTCTCTTAAATTGTACTGGCTATCTCTCATCTGGAACCTGGCCCATGGAACCACAGCTGTAAATACAGTCATATGTCCTAGTAATTGCAAGAAATCCCTTGTAGGTCTTGGCCAGCCTGCTGTGAAGGACATCTGCTGTAGCTATTAAAGGTATCACTCTAACCCATGGGAGGAAGGCTTTCCCATGCAGGGTGTTTAGCTCTGCTCCAATGAAGTCCAGCACCTGAATGGGTTGTTTTGGATTTCTGCAGATTGATCAAGAATCCCAGATTCTCCAAGGTGCTTTTACAGTCTAATTGGAGCACCTTGTGTCTTGTTATGTTTTCCCTGAGACTAGTCAGTCACCAGGTAAGGAAAACCCACCACACCTTGCCTTCTCAGATGTGCTGCAACCACATCTAAGCACTTTATGAATACCCCTGCTGCTGAAGTGAGGCCGATGGCAAGAATTGAGAACTGGTATCGGCAGTTTCCTAGCTTGAACCTGAGATACCTTCTCTGGGAAGACCTGGCTGGGATATGAAAATAGGTGTTTTTCAGATCCATTGATCCACCAGTGCTCTAACTATAAGGATGATATCACTGTTCAGAGTGTGACAATCTTAAATTTCACTTTTTTGATATGCTTGTTCAGATACCTGAGATCTAAAATGGGTCGCCACTCCCCATTTTACTTGTGGGTCAGGAAGAAAAAATTACCACAATGATAATGTTTCTTCTAAAGGGATTCCTCCATATGCTTAACAGCTGCTTAATTCCTCTGGAATGAACCACACCAGAGCTTAGAATTTTATGTTCATTAGAGAATCTTAGAATGAAATTCAAACTCTGCTGTGTGGTTACGCACACCCTCGCATATTAATGACAAATTTCTTTCTAAAGCTAGGGTAAGCAGTGACCACTGAACAAGCTAAATGGCTACCAAAGATACAGTCACAAAATGTTAAAGTTTTAAAATGTTTTCAAAATGGCAAAACAATTTTAAAATGTTACGAAATGCAAACAGCTTAGATCACTATCAGCTATAAATGCAATGTAACAAATAATGCTCAAGGAAACAGAAGAAAAAATTACTCACCTTAGTAATGTTGTTTCTTCTAATGGAGTCTTGCTATATTATGACAATTGCAGTTTGTCCCACCATTAGAACTGCTCCGGAGGTGAAAGAGTTAACTCCCATTCTAAGAATGGAACTTGGAGCGTGAGCTCAGTTAGAGAAGCTCTGTCTGGGTTATTTCAAACCCAAACTGTCAGATCTTTACGAGCAAAACTCACTAAGGTCTGTGTGGAAGCTGTAACCTACACTAGCCAACTGGCTACCTGACTATTAACACATATTCCTGGTCCCAACACAAAGACTCAAGTCAGGGGACCAGAAGTAATAATATAATATGAGCTAAAATAAAAACACCACACCCCAAAACCCCAAGAAGGGGTGAAAAACATATAATGGGCATAACTAGCGCCCACACTAGGCTGCCCACCCCATACCCAAGTAGAAGTTCTGAGAGGGGCAGGCTGGGGGGGGAGGTCATAATATAGCAAGACTCCATTAGAAGAAACAACATTACTAAGGTGAGTAATTTTTTCTTCAAACAACATGAAGTCTTGCTATATTATGACAATTGCAGACTACACAGCAGTACCTCCATGGAGGAGGGACAGAACCTACTTAGGGAATAGGCTCTGAAGCACAGCTATGTCAAACCGAGCATCTCTCCTGGCCTGGACATCCAGGGAGTAATGCTTGGTGAAAGTGTGTACCGTTTTCCAGGCAGCTGTTTGACATATCTCTAAGACAGGGATGTCTCTGGCAGCAGCTAGAGACGCGGCTGTACCTCTGGTAGAATGAGCCCTCAGGCCAGAGGGGGGAACTTTCCCCAGTTTCTGATAACAAAATTGGATACAAGAGACAATCCACCTGGCAACTGATCTCTTAGTGGCAGGTCTCCTTTCCGACCTCACCAAAAGTGAGAAAAGTTGGAGGATTGAACCTGTGACCCTTGGGATGCGTTCTATATAGTAACTTAAGGCCCTCTTAACATCTAAACTGTGCAATCTCCTCTCGCCAGAGGAGGAATGTTCAGTGAAAACACTGGAAGGGAGATAGATTGATTAAGATGGAAATCTGAAACCACCTTAGGCAAAAACTTCCTGTTAGTCCTGAGGACTACCTTATCCCTGTGGAAAGAAATAAAGTCAGTTTCTACTGACAAGGCTTGTAACTCACTTATGCGCCTGGCAGAAGTGATAGCCACTAGGAAAACAGTTTTCCAAGTTAAGTACTTAAGCTCTGCAGAAGACAGAGGTTCAAAAGGGGGTTGCATTAACTGGGCAATGCAAACATTAAGGTCCCAGGCAGGGGCCAGATCCCTAAATGGTGGATTAGTATGAAGTAATCCTTTAAAAAACTTGGAAAATACAGGGTGAGCGGAAAGAGAGGAGGGCTTTCCTGCTGACACAAAAGCAGAGACAGCTGCCAAATGTACTTTCAGGGTAGTCTCAGGCCCAAAGAATTAAGATGGACCATATAGTCCAAAACAATGGGCAAATCAGCAGATTCCGGGGAAATATGTTTCCCAGAACACCAAATGGAAAACCTTTTCCACTTAGAATTATAAGTAGCCCTAGTGGAAGGCTTCCTAGAAGCCTTTAGGATTTCAAGAATACCCTGAGAAAGGTGTAGGTCAGCAAATTCTAACTCCTCAAGAGCCAGGCCTTGAGGTTGAGGGATTTGAGGTTTGGATACCAAACTCTCCCCTGGGCACAAATTAACAGGTTGTGATTCCTGGGGAGACACAGGGGAAGATGGACTGCTAGGGACAGAAGGAGTGGGTACCCGGGCTGCCGGGCCCAATCTGGGGCAATCAGAATCACCCTGCAAGGCTGGGATCTGATTTTGACTAGCACCTTGAATAGGAGAGGAAAGGGGGGAAAGGCATAAAGAAACTTCCCTTCCCAATCTAGGAGAAAGGCATCCAGGGGGACTGAGCCCAACACTGGGGGCCTGCAACAGAACAGTGGAAGTTGGTGATTGTCTGGGGCTGCAAAAAGATCTATCTGAGGGGTGCCCCATCTGGCAAAAACTATCCCCAGTACTTGAGGATCCAGAGACCATCCGTGATGGCCCTGGGAAATCCTGCTGAGAGCATCTGCTAGGACATTGTCCTTTCCTGGAAGGTGAACTGCTGTGAGGGAAGTGTTCAGGGAATAGGCCAGAGACCACAACTTCATTGCCTCGGTGCACAAGGCCGAAGACCGAGTGCCCCCCTGCTTGATGATGTACCACATTGTTGTGGTGTTGTCTGTTCTGACTTGTACCACTTTGTTCTGAACAAACGCAGAAAACACTTGAAGTGCTAAAAAGACAGCTCTGAGTTCTAGCAAATTGATGTGGAGCAGAGATTCCTGAGGGGACCACACTCCCTGAGTGGAGAGGTCGCCCATGTGGGCTCCCCACCCCAGGAGGGAAGCATCCGTAGTGAGGGTCAGGAGTGAGACAGAGGAATGAAGGGAACCCCCAGTCTTAAATTGCTCTGATCCTGCCACCACTGGAGGGCCTGGATCAGGTTGGGTCACTGGGACCAACTTGAAAGGGGGTCTCTTTCTGAGACCAAAGGCTCTCAAGTGAAACTGAATGTCCCTCATCTGAAATCTTGCTCCTTGCACTACAGCTGTGGACGCAGCCATGTGCCCCAGGAGCTGCAAAAAGTGTCTTGCTGGTCGAGAGACCTGCAGAGTGAAGGAGGAGGCCAGAGCCACCAAGTTCCTTACCCTCTCTAAGGGTAGGAAGGCTCTGGCCTGCTTTGTGTCCAATTCTGCACCTATGAAGGTGAACACCTGAACTGGTTCCAGAACTGACTTTGGAAGATTGAGCAAGAAGCCCAGGGAGGTGAGCAGCTGCTGGGTAACTTGCAGGTGAGATTTTACCTGTTCTGGGGACTAGCCTACAATGAGCCAGTCGTCCAGATAGGGAAAGACAGCAATCCTTTGCCTTCTTAAATGAGCAACTGCTACTGCCAGACATTTTGTGAATACCCTTGGGGCAGAGGTGAGGCCGAAGGGCATTGCTCTGAACTGGTAGTGACCTGAGGGCAGTTCGAATCTGAGGTACTTTTCGGTGGGAGCTTCTGATTAGGACGTGAAAATAGGCATCCTTGAGGTCCAGGGAGGCTAGCCAGTCCCCTGGCCTTAGAGAGGATAAAATCATTGCCAGAGTTACCATTCTGAACTTTGGTTTCAAAAGGTGTTTGTTCAGATATCTCAGGTCTAAAATGGGCCGCCATTCTCCTGTCTTTTTTGGGGTAAGGAAATATCTGGAGTACAGACCCTTGCCCTGGTGTAGGGGAGAAACCCTTTCTACAGCTCTGAGAGCCAGGAGGGTTGAGACTTCTGTTTCTAAAGTAAAGGTCTCTAAAGAGTTTGCAGGTGGGAAAGATCTGATTCTCATCTTTGGGAACTTTTTGAAGCTGAGAACCAGACCCTGGCTTACTACTTCCAGGACCCACTTGTCTGAAGTTAGAGACACCCAGTTCTGAATGAAGTAAGCCAACCTGCCCCCTACAGGTAAAGAAGAATCGGCCCTGGGCACCCCATCAGGGTGTCTGTTTGGCAGGTGCTTTAGGCTGAGGGGTGGGAGCAGGCCTGCCCACACCCCGTCTGCCTCTCCCTCTGAAGAACCCCCTCTGAGCATAAGCAGAGGAGGCCTGGGTTTGGTAAAAAGGCCTGTGAAAAGGCCTACCTCTACCCCGGGGTCTGCCTCTGAGGAGTGACTTGCCGCTCCTTAGCCTGAGTACTCTTATAGGTAGTCCTATATTCATCCATTTTCTTCATATAATTCTCTGTCTGCTCCCCAAACAGAGAATTTCCAACCACAGGAAAATCCATAGCCTTAGTCTGGGTATCCTGTGACAAGCTAGTACACCTGAGCCAGGCCAACCTACGAAAAGCTACAGACGTAGTCATGACTCTAGAGGATACATCATTAAAATCCACAGCAGCATGAAACTGCACCTTAGATGCCTCAATGCCATCAGCAGCCACCTGTTCCAGCTCATTAGCAAGCTGGCCAGAGGCCTGTTTGGCCAAAGCCATGACAGTGTCCCATCTACATTTTTGATACCTTGCTACATAAGCCATGTAATTTGCTTGCCTGAGTCCCAAGGATGCTGCCATGTATTGTTTTTTAGCCATGGCATCAATCTTCCTGGAATCCTTGTCAGGAGGATGTGAAGCCAAGGGAATATTAGCTTTATCACAGGCTGCAGCCTGAACCACACCAACGTGACTGCATTGCTGTGAAAGGAATTCTGTATCAGGACCTGACAGAGTGTACCTCCTGTCCATCTTTTTGTCCACAGGAGGCACAGAATTAGGAGTTTTTAAAATTTATATTGTTTGTTTCCTAAATGATTTATGCAAGGGAATAGACAACCTCCTAGACTCTGGAATATCCAACATTTCTACAAAATCAGGTTCCTCTTGCTCATCCACAGCTTCCTCCAATGGGAGCTGGAGGGTTTCAGCAACTTTTTTGTAAAACATAAAGTGAGAGGGGGACTCAGAAAGCATAGGGGGAGATTCTAAAGGTCTGTCTGGGGAGATGTCCGGTTCAATGGGCACACCCACACCCTCCAAGTCACATTCATACTGTTCATAATCATCCTCCCCCTCCTCTGGTTCATAAAACTCTTCAACATCATATTCCTGAACCGGTGGAACCGACCGAACCGACCTTTTACCAGACAGTGGCGGTTCGGACGGAACCGGAGAAAGTGACTGGACAATCTGAATAGCTTTTGCTATCTCTGCAGCAGTTGGAGAAGGAATTTTGGGCTCCATACCTGCTGATTTTCTTGTTTTCTTTACTGGAACTGGCCCCTCCGAGCCAGCTTTTACGCTTGTCTGAGAAGTCTCACTCTGGTCAGGAAAGAGCCCCTCCGTTCGGTTACACCGAACTGGCTGGCCATCCGGTCAGCGGACTTTTACCTCTCATTCCCTGAACCTGCCAACTCTCTTATCCAGGGTGGCTGCAGGAAATTTTACAAATCTGGCAGTCTGAATTGAGGTGGTCAAACCCCAGACAATATACACATGTGGTGTGTGGGTCAGCCTTGGCAAGCTTCCCACAGACATCACAGTGTTGAAACCCAGTGGGCCGGTTTTTCTTTTGGGTTTCTCAGACATAATGCCAGCCTAACCAAAAACTTGCCCTTTTAAACGGCAGTGCCAGGCAAGACACCCTTATCGGTTCCTAACCGTGTCACGGGTCTTGGAAAAAACCGTAATGAAATCCGTTTTTTTTAGAACCGATAAGAACCGGGAACCGCACTCTAAAACCTTCAATTTTGAGCTTTAAAACAAGCAGATCGGTTCAAAACCGAACCGATAACATTTGCAAGTTCCACACAGAAAATAAACTGTAATTACTTACGATACCACAGACAGAGCTTGAACCGATCGGTTTTGCGGTTAAAATAATAATATTCTCGGTTGACTTGAACCGAGAAAACACTGTTTAAACCGAGAAATGAACCGAGCAGTAGGAGAAATCTCCAGAGCGACTGTTCAGTGAGGCGGAGTAAAGAATCTGACAGTTTGGGTTTGAAATAACCCAGACAGAGCTTCTCTAACCGAGCTCGCGCTCCAAGTTCCATTCTTAGAATGGGAGTTAACTCTTTCACTTCCGGAGCAGTTCTAATGGTGGGACAAACTGCAATTGTCATAATATAGCAAGACTTCATGTTGTTTGAAATAACTGATTCCTGTATTAACCTTTTTCTGGTTCTGGAAGGGGAAGTAGGAACTAGGAATTGTTAAGAATAGTGAGGGATCCCTTTTGAAGAAATAACATTACCATGGTGAGTAATTTTTTTTCTTCAAACCCTAGGATTCCCTCACTTATGCTTATCAACTGAAGACACCATAGTAGTCTCTTGAAAGGTTGGGTACAGAACTAGTTTTGGTAAAAGGTTCTGCAAGACAGCAGTGCCTAAGCTGGCATCCTTTCTGGACTGTATGTCCAGGCAGTAGTGCTTTGAGAGAGTGTGTACTGTTTTCCAGGCAGCTGCTTTACAAATGTTCTGCATGGAAACACCTCTTGATGCTGCCACAGTGGCAGAGGCGCCTCTTGTGGAGTTGGCCCTAAAGCCTTTGGGTGGTAGCTTGCCATCTTTGCCATAACAGAACAGTATGCAGGAAACCATCCAATGAGAAATGGTTCTCTTGGATGATAGTTTACCTCTCCTCACCTCACCATAGGTGACAAATAATTGAAAATTAGTCGACCTTACATCCTTTGTATGGTCCAGTAGTAAGTAGCTGAGAGCTCTCTTAACATCCAGATTGTGGAGGTTTTGTTCTCCTGAGCTGAATTTTGCAGTAAAGAATACTGGAAGTGTACCTGACTGATTCCAATGAAATTCAGACACCACTTTAGGGAGGAATTTTCTGTTAGTCCTTAGGACTACCTTGTACCTGTGGAATATGATATAGTTAGGATCCTGCAGCTCACTCACCCTCCTAGCAGATGTCAGTGCCACCAGGAAGGCTGCTTTCCAGGTGACATACTTCAAAGCTGCAGTTGCCATATGCTAGAAAGGAGCCTCCATCAGCTGGGCAACACATACATTCAGGTCTCATGAAGTGACAGGATCCCTTACTGCAAGGTACAGGTAGAGTCAGGGTTCGTCCATGACCCAAACCCGAACCGAACCTAAACTATTCAATTTTCGCCCGATCCAAACCAAACTTGAACCCTAAAAATGAAAAACAGATGAACCCGAATTGAACACGAACCCAGACCATGTGAGATAAGGAGAACCCACATGGAGGCAGTAGGGTAACTCATTAGAACTTGAACTGATAAATTATACACACAAAACCTTGAACCAAACTAAACTTGAACACAAACTTCTACTTATCAAATCAAACTGAACCGAACTCGACTATACCCTGCCAAACCCGAACCAAACTAGAACTCTAAAAACATGTCAAACCCTGGCTCTACAGGTGATTAAGGCTTTTAAAGAACTTTTTGAAAATCGGCTGTGAGGCCACTGACCTGTCTTTGCCAGCTGATGTGTAAGCTGACACTACTGCCAAATGAACCTTTAGGGTTGAGAGCCTGAGGTCCAGGGACTGGAGGTGGACTAGGTAGTCCAGGACTGAAGCCAGACTTGCCCACAATAGGCTGAGCAATCTAGAGAACAACAAAGGGAACATCTTTTCCACTTTGAAGCATAGGTTTTCCCTGTTGCTGGTTTCCTATAAACTTTAAGCACTTCCATAACCTTTGCAGAAAGACTTACTCCAGAGATCTCTTGCTCTTCAAGTACCATGTTCTGAGATGCAGAGTTCTTGAATCTGGGAATGTTATCCTGCCCTGAGACAATGTTAGCAGATTTTGTATCATGGGCAGGTAGATAGGATGTCTGGTAGAGAGAGATAAGATGTCTGGTGGAGAGAGACAGGGGCAGGGAGTACCAAATCTGCCTGGCCTGATCTGGAGCTATGATAATCATTTTGTTGACTCCCTTCTCAGTTTTAGAGGTACTGTCAGCAAAAGAGGGAAGGGTAAGAATCCATATAAGAACTTCCCTGACCAGTTGAGGACTAGAGCATCCTCTGGGACTGTACCTACTGATGAGTCTACAACAAAACAGTGGAAACTGGTTGTCTTCCCAAGAAGCAAACAGGTCTATCTCTGGAGTACCCCACCTTCTGAACACTGTCACCAGCGCCTGCTGGTTCAGTGTCCATTTGTGATTTCCCTAACTAATCCTGCTCAGGGAATCTGCCAGCACACTGTTCTTCCCTGACAAGTGTACTGCAGAAAGCTGGACCTCCAGGGAGTATGCTAAGCACCAGATCTTCATCACCTCTGTGCACAGTTTTGAAGGATCTTGTTCCTCCCTGTTTGATTATGTAGTACATAGCTGTGGTATTGTCTGTCCTGATTTGAACAAACTGATCTCTCATGTGGGAGGAAAAAACTGCATTGCCAGGTATACTATCCTGAGCTCCAGGAGATATATGTGCTCCTGAGTCTCCTGGGTACTCCACATACCACTTACAGTGAGGTCCTCCAGATGGGCACCCCAGCCTAGGAGGGAGGCATCTGTTGTATGACTATAGATGACTTCGGAAGGAAGGGAACTCCCTCTCTGAGCTTGCATTCCTCCTTCCACCATACCAGTGCCTGTAGCAGGGACTTCATGACCAGCACTAGTTTTGAAAGTGGTTTCCACCTCTAGGACTAATGGTTCCCCAGGTGGTATTAGATATCTTGAATTTGGAACCTGGCACCATTGCAGTGGATGATGCCATGTGGCCCAGCAAATGCAGGAAATCCCTTGTAGGTCTGAGCTGACCTGCCTTGAAGGAGACTGCAGTTGCAATCAGAGTTGCCACCCCTGCTTGGGGAAGGAATGCTTTCCCCTGCAGGGTATCCAGATCTGCACCTACAAAGTCCAGAACATGAACAGGGTCTGATTGTGACTTCTGTTCATTTATGAGGAAGCACAGGTCCTGCAGGGTTCCTTGCATCGGAAGAAGAGAGGACCTGGCTTCCTAGTATGAGTTTTCTGAAACTAGCCAGTCATCCAGGTAGGGAAAAACTACCGCCCCTTGCCGCCACAAATGTGTTGCCACCACACCTAGGCATTTTGTGATCATCCTTGTTGCTGAGGCTATACCGAAAGGAGGAGCTGTTAATTGTTAATGGCAACTCCCTGTTCTGAATCTGAGCTACGTTCTGTGACTGGGCCTGACTGGTATGTGAAAGTATGCATCTTTGAGATCCGGTGACCCCAGCCAGTCTCCTTTCTCCTTCTTGCAGTGATGGAATCACTGAGCCCAGTGTTACCATCTTGCATGTTTCCTTTTTTTAAGCGTTTGTTCAGCTATCTCAGGTCTAAAATGGGTCACCACTCCCCATTTTTCTTGTGAGTCAAGAAGTACCTTGAGTAAAGTCCCTTTCCCCATTGTGAGGGATGTTCCTTTTCCACTGCATTTGCTTGCAGCAATTTTTTTTTACCTCCATCTCCAACATGAGTCATTCTGCTGGAGCGTGAGGGTGAACCCTTGTGATTCTGCAGTCTTGGGGATTTTCTGAACTGTGTGGACAAACCCTGATTCACTATTTCCAGAACCTATTTGTCTGTTGTCATTTTGACTACTTCTGAAAACTGTGAGTCAGCCTTCCCCCACTGGCAATGGTTGTGCGATCTGTGCAGACTTGTTAGGGGTTTTGCTTAGCCTGAGCCTTGGGGGCAAATCATGCAACTGCACGCCTGGTGGCCCTTCTACCCCTGCCTCTGAAGACATCCCTCTGTGAAGGGAAGTCATAGGTAATGTAGGCACGGGGAAAATATCCCCTATCTCTACTTTCCCTTCTAGAAGGCCTGTAGTGTATGAAGTGGAGGCCTTTTCTTTCCAGTGGTTAGTATTCATCTACCTTTTTTATGTATGCCTCTGTCTTGTCACCAAACAGTAAATTTCTCTCAAAGGGGAAACACACTGCCTTTGTCTGAGTGTTCTGTGATAGGTTAGTAGTTCTAAGCCAGGCAAACCATCTTAAGGACAGTGCATGGGCTGTGACCCTGGATGCAGTGTCATTTGTATCAACTGACATAAGGAACTCGTACTTTGTGGCATCAATAGCTCATTTTACACCAGCCTGGTGGCGCTGAGGGTTGAGGCGCTGGACACCACACCTTGTACCATGCTGACGGCCCGGGTTTGGGAATGGTCCCGGGTCACCAGGGGTCGGCAGGGGAGAGAGAGGATCGAGCATCCGGAGGACTGCTCTCCTCTCTCAGGGAGGGGATCCAGGGTCACCCCTGCATCGCAGCAGCCCCCAGTGGAGACTGGCAGCACTGCGACACACAGAGGCTTGCACGCAGGAGAAGATGTTGGGCAGCTGCCCTCCAGATGTGGGTGGGAGCATCCACGTCATGGGCTGTGCGGCACTTCATGTCCCACATCTGGGGCATAACACAAGATAACCCCTCCAGCCCAGACAGGCGACGGCTCTCGGTGCTCGCAGCCACACACCCAACACTGGATCTCCGCCTCCGCCCCTTCGATCTCCTTGTGGACCCTGGGGCCAGGGTGCCCGGTGAGGAGAAAGTAATGTCCTTGAAGAGGAGGGATCAGAGCGGGTGGTAGAAGCGGCAGGTCATCAAAGTAGCCCGAGAGAGTTCTGGTGTCTGGAGGCGATAAAAAGAATCGCCAAAAAAAAAATAGCTCATTTTACTGTGTCAGTCAAATCTTGTGTCAAGTCACCACTAGCCTTCTCTCTCATTGCCAATATTGAGCTCCATATGGCTTTTTGCTACTGAGCTGTGTAGGCCAAGAATGCTGTCTGCCTTAATAGCAGAGAAGCTGAAGTATGAACTTTTTTTACCCATACTGTCCAGTTTCCTGGAATCTGTTTCAGGAGACAGAGAGGAAAGGAGCACCTTTACCTTGTCACAGGCACCAGCCTGGATCACTCCCTCATAATCGGGTGAGAATACAGATATTCAGAACCCTGCTTATCCACCTGGTACTTTTTCTCAATTTTCTTATCTACGCCAGCAAGTGAAGTGGGTGCTGAAATTATTTTACAAATGGCCTTCTTGAGGGACTTCTGAATGGGCAATAGCAGCCTCTTTGTGGGAGTTGAGCCCAACATATCCATAAATTCCATCTCATCCTCATCCTCTTTAGTTTCTTGTGCAGTGATGTTGAGGGTATTTACCATGTGCCTCAAAAAAAGTACAGTGTGAGGCATAGACATCTGGGGGTCTAGGAGCGAAATCCAACTTTTGTTCTGGAGAACCATCTTGTTCCATGGGGTTCTCCTTCATCCTCCTCCTTCTCCTTCTCAAAATACAATTCAACCTCCTCCTCCTCCTCCTCCACATACATTGGCAATAGAACCAGAGCCTGGGAGGAAGGCATATTCATGAAATTCCCCATGCCCTGGAAAGTCTGGAGGAATTGTCATACCTTTGTCAGGTCCTCTATTGAGGGGATTTTATCTGTGTCTTAATGGCAGCTCCTTTCCTTCTTCAGTGGCATGTTTTGGTTTTTGTTTTCTCTTTGCAGGCACTGCCTCCGGTTTCTGCTCAGAGGCTCTTTAATTTTTATTGGATTCAGGGTTCCCCCATTCAGACACCTAATTTCTGAACCATCTTCAGCAGCCTTTAACTTCTTATCTGTCCCATTTGGCAGGGAATGCTGCTTGCCTTGAGGGGCTGGACCCTCATCTGAGCCTTTAGGTGATGTGGAGGCAGACTGAGCAGCCATAATGCCTTCTGAATTTTTTTTATTTTTTATTTATATTTTGTTTAGTTTTTGTTGACTGGGTAAGTGCACTAGACAAATCCTGCCTGTTTTCAGGCATGACCTGGCGGAGGGGGATACAGATGAATGCCAACTTAACTTGAACCAGATTAAGCTGTTGGTGGTATTTTTAGTAATTATCACTTTTCTTTTGTGTTTTAGGGCAAAACAGGTTTAAAATTGAGCTAAAAACATATCTATTTAATTTGGCCTTCCCTAACTATACTACTAACATACCAACATAGTAAAATGCCAGCAGAATAAGCCTAACGGTCTCTCGAGTCTGCTCGATTTTCAGCACCCGCACTGAGGGCCGATTTTGGTGTCCCCCCTCCCCCTTGGGTTATACTGTCCCCAGTCCCAGATGTTCCACCTGTATTGGGCCCGGTCTTATTTACCCTCCCCCTGTACCTGTCCCATCCCCTCATGGTTTTAACTCATATTTATATTTGTTTGTATCTGATTTTATGTACAGTGCCATGGTTTCGAAAAATGCTATAAAAATACAGTCTGATTTGATTTGATTTGAAAGCACACAATCGACAAAATTGTGATCTGGACCCCAGCACCTTAAACACAACTCATGGCAGTCTGTCTTAGCCAGTTGTTGGAAACAAACTGTACAGTTTTTACAGCCTGTGGGTCCCATCTTTTTCAACCTGTCAGTCATGTCAAACATTGACAACCCAACCAAGACATTCTGGTTCCCAAAAAAACATATTTTACAATGGCAAAAAAAAAAAAAAAACTATGTAAGCAGCAGGGGTTAAAATAGGAAAAAGCAGTTTGGTTCCTTTTATTAAGACAGAACTGTGATCTAAACTAACAGCTAATGGTGTTAAATCAGTAAAAAAGCCAGTTATTGCCTCGGTTCCTGAAAGCAGGGAACCAAAAACAAAGTAACAACCACAAAAGTGGTGCAATTTAAAATATTTTTTTTCTAATAAAGTGGTTTCTTAAAGGCAAGAATTGTGCCACAAGAAAAAATTACTCACCTTAGTAATTGTGTTTCTTCTAATGGAGTCTTGCTGTATTCTGACTAACTGTGGTTAGCTCCAGCCTTTATAATGCCCCAGAGAACAAAGGGTTAACTTTCTATGCAGTGCATAGAATGCTGAGCTCGAGCTCAGTTGAGGTCTCAGTCTGCAGCCCTTTGAAATCCAACCGTCAGATTCTTACGAGCAAAAACTCTCTAACTACCCTATGTGGAAATTGTAAAATTTTTACTAGCCAACTGGCAACAAGAGTTTTGAATTCCCAAGGAAGACTCAAGTCAGGAAACCCAAAACCAAAAACCAATCCAAATAAGAATAACAATAAAACAAACACTCAAACAAAAAGAGGAGGATGTATAAGAAGCACCCCTGAGGTGCAACACTGCACCTGCCCACCCACTTCCAAAACACAGGTTCTGAGAGGGGAGGCAGGGAGGGAGGTCAGAATACAACAATATTCCATTAGAAGAAACACAATTACTAAGGTGAGTAATTTTTTCTTCAAACAACATGAAGTCTTGCTGTATTCTGACTAACTGCAGACTACCAAGCAGTACCTCCATAGAGGAGGGAGAGAACCTACTTTGGGATTAGGCTCTGAAGTACTGCGGTGCCAAACCGAGCATCACTCCTAGCCTGGATATCCAGAGAGTAATGCTTGGTAAAAGTATGGACTGTTTTCCAGGTGGTTGCTTGACAAATTTCTAAGAGAGGGATATCCTTGGCAGCAGCCAGGGAAGCAGCTGTACCTCTGGTGGAGTGAGCCCTCAGGCCTGAGGGTGGAATCTTTCCTAGTTTATCATAGCAGAATTGTATACAAGACACAATCCACCTGGCAATAGTTCTCTTGGTGGCAGGTTTGCCCTTTCCCACTTCTCCATAAGTGAGGAATAACTGGAGGGAATCAAACCTGTGACCCTTGGTATGCTCTATGTAGTAGCTAAGGGCCCTTTTAACATCTAAACTGTGTAGCCTCCTCTCTCCTGAAGAAGAATGATCAGTGAAGAAGACAGGAAGAGACATAGACTGATTCAAGTGAAAATCTGAAACCACTTTGGGCAAGAACCTTCTATTGGTTCTAAGGACCACTTTATCCATATGAAAGGAGATAACATGAGGTTCCACTGACAGGGCTTGCAATTCACTGATACGTCTGGCAGAGGTAATGGCTACTAAAAACACAGTTTTCCAAGCCAAGTACTTAAGCTTTGCTGAGGACATAGGTTCAAAGGGAGGTTGCATAAGTTGAGCAATGCAAACATTTAAGGCCCAGGCAGGGGCAGGATTTCTAAAGGGAGGATTGGTATGAAGCAATCCCTTAAAAAATTTACAGAACACTGGATGAGATGATAGTGAGGAAGACTTCCCCACTGACAGAAAAGCAGAAACAGCTGACAAGTGCACCTTGAGGGTAGCTGGTCTGAGGCCTAAACCATTCAAAGGGACATATAATCCAGAACTGTAGGCAATTCAGCAGTGTCTGGGGAAATATGTTTCTTGGAACACCAAATGCTGAATCTCTTCCATTTGGAGTTATAGGTCTTTCTAGTGGCGGACTTTCGAGAGGCTTTGAGGATCTCTAGAACCCCCTGAGACAGCTGCAAATCTGCATACTCTAACTCTTCAAGAGCCATGCCTTGAGATTGAGAGACTGAAGATTGGGGTACCAAATCCTCCCCTGAGAGGAGGTTAAAAGGTTGTAATTCCTGGGAAGAGACAGGGGAAGATGAACTGCTAGAGACAGCAACAGGGGGTACCAAGGCTGACTGGCCCAGTCTGGAGCAATCACAATCACTTTGCAAGATTGTGACCTTATCTTGACTAGAACTTTGAACAGTAGAGGAAAGGGAGGGAAGGCATACAGAAATGTTCCTTCCCAGTTCAGAATCAGAGCATCCAGAGGGACTGAGCCCAAGACTGGGGGTCTGCAACAAAAGAGAGGAAGTTGGTGATTGTCTGGGGCTGCAAAGAGATCTATCTCTGGAGTGCCCCACCTTGAAAAAGTCACCTTCAACACCAGAGGGTCCAGGGACCATTCGTGATGCCCCTGTGAGATCCTGCTCAGTGCATCTGCTAGCACATTGTCCTTCCCTGGAAGGTGGACTGCTATCAGAGAGGTTTGCAGGGAATAAGCCAGGGACCATAACTTCATGGCTTCCGTGCACAATGCTGTAGACCGAGTGCCTCCCTGCTTGTTGATGTACCACGTGGTGGTGGTGGTGTCTGTTCTGACCGGAATCATCTTGTTCTGCAATGACTGTGAGATAGCTTGCAGGGTCAGAAAAACTGCCCTGAGTTCTAGGAGATTGATTTGGAGAAGGGATTCCTGAGGGGACCACAGTCCCTGGGCAGTGAGGGCCCCCAGATGGGCTTCCCAACCCAGAAGGGAAGCATCCATGGTAAGGACCACTGAATGACACTGAGTGACAAATGGGACCCCTTGCCTTAAATTGTCCTGATCCTGCCATCATTGAAGGGCTTGTTGGATCAGAGTCCAAGTCACTGGAATCAGTTTGGTAAGGGGATCCTTCCTTTGGGACCAAAAGGCCCTCAGATGGAACTGAATGTCCCTCATCTGGAATCTTGCCCCTTGGACCACTGCTGTAGAAGCTGCCATGTGGCCCAAGAGCTGAAGGAAATGCCTTGCTGGTTGGGATACCTGAAGGCTGAAGGAAGAAGCCAGTTCTATAAGAACTCTTGCCCTTTCCAGAGGAAGAAAGGCTCTTGCTTTGACAGTATCCAGCTCTGCCCCTATAAAGGTAAGGAGCTGCACTGGCTCAAGAACTGACTTGGGGAGGTTGAGAAGAAATCCTAGAGAAGTGAGCACTTGCTGAGTCACTTGCAGGTCTGACTTGACTTGGTCTGGAGACTGACCCACTATGAGCCAGTTGTCCAGATATGGAAAGATGGAAATCTTTTGCCTTCTTAGAAAGGCAACGACTACTGCCAGGCACTTTGTGAAAACCCTTGGTGCTGATGTTAGACCAAAGGGCATTGCTTTGAACTGATAGTGGCCTGAGGGCAACTTGAACCTGAGGTACTTTCTGTGGGAGCACCTGATGGGAATGTGAAAGTAGGCATCTTTGAGGTCCAGGGAGGCTAGCCAGTCTCCTGGCCTTAGAGAGGGAAGAATTATTCCCAGAGTTACCATCTTGAACTTTGGTTTTAAAAGATGTTTGTTGAGGTATCTTAGCTCTAGGTTGGGTCGCCACTCCCCTGTCTTTTTTGGGGTAAGGAAGTCCCTGGAGTACAGACCTTTGCCCCAGTGTAGGGTAGGAACTCTCTCTATGGCTCTTAAGGCCAGAAGAGATGAAACCTCTGCCTCTAGGGCAAGGGTTTCTGACAGACCTGCAGGTGGAAAAGACCTGGCTCTCATCTTCGGAAATTTTTTGAAGCTGAGAACCAGTCCCTGGCTTACTACTTCCAGGACCCACTTGTCTGAGGTAATAGACATCCAGTCCTGGACAAAGTAAGTCAGCCTGCCCCCTACTGGAATAGGAGAGTCGACCCGGACAGACCCATCAGGGTGTCTGCTTGGCAGGGGCCTTAGGCTAAGGAGTGGATGCAGTCCTGCTCATCCCCCTTCTGCCTCTCCCTCTGAAGAACCCCCTCTGTGAAAAGAGAGAAGAGGCCTGTGTTTGGTAAAAAGGCCTATGAAAAGGCCTGCCCTGCCCCTAGACTGCTACCTTTGAGGAGCTGCCTGCCTTTCCTTGGCCTGAGCACACCTATAAGTGGTCCTGTACTCGTCCATTTTCTTCATGTAATTCTCTGTCTGCTCCCCAAACAGAGAATTACTCACTACAGGAAAATCCATGGCCTTAGCCTGGGAGTCCTGGGAGAGGCTAGTACATCTGAGCCAAGCCATTCTCCGAAGAGCCACAGATGTAGCCATGGCTCTTGATGACACATCACTGGAGTCCACAGCAGCAGCATGAAATTGTACTTTTGATGCCTCGATCCCATCAGCAGCCACCTCCTCCAGCTCCTTGGCTAGCTGGGGGGAGGCCTGTTTAGCTAGTGCCAGTACAGTGTCCCACCTGGACTTCTGGTACCTGGCTGTATAGGCCATATAGTTTGCCTGCCTGAGTCCCAAGGAAGATGCCATGTACTGCTTTTTTGCCATGGCATCAATCTTTCTGGAGTCTCTGTCTGGGGGGTGTGAAGCCAAGGGAATACTTGCCTTGTCACAGGCAGCAGCCTGCACTACCCCAACATGGCTGCATTGTTGGTATAAAACTCCATATCTGAGCCTGATAGTGTGTACCTCTTGTCCATCCTTCTGTCCACAGGAGGTACAGTATTGGGAGACTTTAGGATTTTGAGTGTCTGCTTCCCAAAAGATTTGTGGAGGGGAATAGACAGTCTCCTGGACTCTGGGATGTCCATCATTTCTACATAATCAGGCTCCTCTTGATCCTCAGATGCCTCCTCCATAGGAAGCTGGATGGTTTCAGCCACCTTTCTGTAAAACAGAAAGTGGGAAGGGGACTTAGAAAGCCTAGGAGGGGAAACACCAGAAGGTCTGTCTGGGGAGATGTCCGGTTCCACAGGCACATCCAGACTTTCACCATCGTCACCATCATCTTCGAACTCCCCCTCCTCCTCAAACTCCGGTTCATAAAAATCTTCAGGGGTATAATCTTGAACCGGGGGAACCGACCGAACTGAACCCCTGCCAAATGGTGCCAGATCAGTCAGAACCGGGCGAAGCGATTCCACAATCCGAATTGCTCTGGCTATTTCTTCGGCGGTCGGAACATGAACCTCTGGATCCGAACCAGTCGATTTCTCTTTTCGTTTTCTTTTTGTAGGAACCGACCCCTCAGGATCGGCTCTCCTCTTGCCCGAAGAAGTATCGCCCTGGTCAGAGGGCACTCCTTCTGGTTCAGTCGGAACCGAACCGGGCTGGCCATCCGGGTCAGTGGACTTCTCAGCCTCTTTTTCCCTCAGTCTACCTAATCTCTTTCCAAGGGTAGATTTAGGAAAATTTTTACAAATTTGGCAGTCTGTATTGAGGTGTTCAAACCCCAGACAGTAAACACAGGTGGCGTGGGGGTCGGCCTTAGCAAAGATCTCCCCACACTCACTGCAGTGTTGAAACCCAGTGGGCCCGGTTTTCTTCTTGGGTTTCTCAGACATGGCCAACCTAACCAAACTTACCCTTTTTATGGCAACTGCCAGGAAAGACTCCCTTATCGGTTCCTAACCGTGTCATGGGTGATGGAAAAAAACATTCAAAACACATTTTTTTTTAGAACCAATAAGGACCGGTAACCACACTCTAAGTAAAATAACAGAAATTCACCAAAAGTGATCGGTTCAGCCGAACCGATCAAACAAGTTTACAATTTCCACACAGAATATAGGTAAAACCTATCAAGTACTCACAGTACCGCAGACAGAGGCTGAACCAACTAAGCGGAACAAATTTGGTTTAAAACCAACAACTGTTACCCACACTTTACCGACTTTTCGAACCAAGCTAATGGAGAAATCTCCGGAGCGACTGTTCCATGAGGCGGAGTAAAGAATCTGACGGTTGGATTTCAAAGGGCTGCAGACAGAGACCTCAACCGAGCTCGAGCTCAGCATTCTATGCACTGCATAGAAAGTTAACCCTTTGTTTTCCGGGGCAGTTTAAAGGCTGGAGCTAACTGCAGTTAGTCAGAACACAGCAAGACTTCATGTTGTTTGAAATCAGCTTTCTCTGGTCCTGGGAACTGATGCAGAAGTGGAGAAAATAACTAAAATTACACTAAATGCATCCTAACTAATGCAGAGTATCGACAAGTAGCTAAAACAACAAAGAATAAAGCAAAAATTGTAGAAGAATAAAAACAATAAACTGAAGCTGGTCAGAAGCTTGAAGAAAAGACTTCAGGGTGACTGCTTCCTTCAGGCAAAGATATAAATCTGAAGTTAAAATGCGAGGGTGAACATTACCATACAGCAGAGTTTGAATTTCATTCTAAGATTCATCTAATTGGCATAAAATTCTAGGTTCCAGGGCAGCTCATTCCAGGGGAATGAAGCAGATGTTAAGCATAAGCGACAGATTCCTGGGGTCTGCAGTACCCTGAGAACAGACACTCACCCCACTGACAGACAGGGACCTTTTCCACAGCTTTTGCTAGCAAACATTTTTTACTTCTAGTTCCAGCAGAATTCTTTCTGTGGGAGAGTGAGATGGAAAGCTTCTGTGTTTCTGCAGTTTTGGAAATGTTTTGAACTGCAGGGACACACCCTGGCCCACTGCCTCAAGAATCCACTTGTTTGTGGTAGTGTTTACCCATTTCTGGAAGTAGTGGACCAGTCTTGCCCCCACTGGCAGTGCTTGGATGACCTGGGGAGAACTGTCAGGAGGTCTGCGAGTTTCCCTCAAAGGAGAAATCCATGGCTTTGGTCTGAGTGTCCTGGGAAAGGATAGCAGTGTTTAATCAGGAAAATCTTCTTAAGGACACTGCATGGGCTAAAACTCTAGCAGCGTGTCATTAGTGTCCACAACAGTGTGGAAATGGTATTTTGTGGCATCTAGGGCTGATCTTGCTGTGACAATTAAGTCATGTGCCAGATCGCCATCTGCTTTATCAGCAAGTGCCAGAATTATACAGCACAATGCTGTCTGGTACTGTGCTATATGTGCTAAATAAGTTACCTACCTGATGAGCAGAGAAGCTGATGTATAAACGTTTCTGGCCACGGCATCCAATTTTTTAGAGTCCTGTGCATACAGGGAGACTTCTGCTCTTTCTCAAGCAGCAGCCTGGACTACTCCTTAATGATCAGGGTGGCATACAGGTATTCCATGATGTGTCTGTCAACCTGATATTTCCTTTTAATTCTTCTATCAATGGCTTCAAATGAAGTAAGTGTGGACAGTATTTTTAATATGGCCTTCTGAAGTGATTTATGTATGGGGACCAACAACCTCCTTGCAGGTGCTACCTCCATCATAGCCATAAATTCAGCATCCTCAGGTTCATGGGGGTGGTCTTGAGAGTATCAACCATTTGTTTAACAAATGAGGAAAAGGAAGGATAAACCTCATTATGTCTTGGAGGCGAGACAAAATCTTGCTCAGGTGTACCATCTGATTCTATGGGGTCACCTGCCTCTTGTACATAGTACTCTTCTTCCTCCAGCTCCGTAGGCAGATAGGTTGGAGCCTAAGCTTGAGGACGGGGTGGCAGTCATGTTATTAAAATTTTCCATGACCTGGATGACCACGAAATATTGCCACATTTTTTTATATGTCCTCAGATGAGGGGATTTTTTTGTGAGTGTCACTTGTCTACTCCTCTCTCCATTAAGATGGAGTAGCAGTGAAATTGTTTTTAAGTTTCCTTTTAGAAGGTACCATTTCCAGTGCCTGTTCTGAGGCTTATTTTATTGTTGTCATCATTGGATTCAGGGTTCCCCCTTTCGGACACCCTTGTATCTATTCCATCTTTACCATTCCTGTCTGATAGAAACAGATGCATGGACTTTGATGGCAGATAAGGACTGCCTGGCCCACCCAGTCTGCCCATTTCCCTACCTACTGGATAAGCTGCAGATCCTAGTTAACCAACAGTCTACTTCTTCCTAACCCCCTGGCTCAGCAGCTTTATCTTTTCTCTTGTCCCCTTTTACAGGAACTGCTGCAGTATATGAGGAGACAGACCCTTCTGATGCGTGCTTTCCACCATCACTGGGAACTCCATCAGAGCCTTTTTTGGGGCGTGACAAGGAAGCAGACTGGGACACCATCATTTCTTTTAGTTTTTTTAACTGTTCTTCAAGGTTTTAGGGCAAAATGTAAGGCAAAACTCACAAGGCCATCTTTGTTGACCTCACCAAGGCCTTTGACATGGTAGACCACCAAATGTTGCTGTGTAGGCTGTTCCATTTTGGTATGGATTAGCTTGCAGCTAGGTGGTTTGAGGATTACCTAACCTCATAAAGGCAGATAATAGTCACAAACGGTATAGAATCTGGGCATCTTGCAATTGCTAGGGGAGCACCCCAAGGCTCTGTCCTGGGACCACTTCTGTTTTTAATTTACTTATCAGGACTGGGGGTCAGTGTCAGCGATGCAAAATATAATTTGTATGCAGATGAAATTGTCATAATCACTGCTAGTAAATCTTCAGGGTCCCTCCAGAATAAACTTCAGAGGAGTTCTGATGAACTCCAAGCATTAAAAAAAAAAATTGTGTTTAAATGCTACCAAGACAAAGTTAATGATATTTTTACATCATACTAAGCTTAAAAACTCTTCAGAAATTGTCATTACTGCTGAAAATGGGTCCCAGCTGAAAGTCGTAGATGCATATAAATACCTCAGATTCTGGCTTTAAAGCTCTGGATCTGGAGACTGGCACCTGGAATATCTGACTGGAAAGACTGAAACAAGGGTGGATCTTCTTTGTAGAAATAGGGGTAGTCTCGGTTTTGAGACTATGCAAAAAATTGTACAAATACAGATATTCCCACTCTTTGACTCTTCTAATTTCCTCTATGAATATGCCACTTTTGATAGACTACATAAACTGGATCTTTTCTACCATGGTTTGGCCAACTTGATTTTGAACTTTCCTAAAGAGACCTATCACTTTCCCTTTTTTATCAAAGACTGGGGTGGATTTCTTTGGGAAAACAGAAGGGGCTTCATAAGTAGATTTTTTTCTATAAGTGCGTTTTAGGGGCGGTCACATTATTTAACAGAATAAATTTCAATATAAAAGTATATTCTTCTCTGTGCTATGCACATTTTCTTGAACTAGTAGTTCCATGGGTGAAGAATAAATGCTGTATGCATTTTTTTAGAAGTTTTGTGCACACTGTATAGAATTTCTGTCAGCTTGTTTTCATTCTCGGGACAAAAAACTACCACCAATCTCTGGGTTGAAAAGATAGTATATTACAAATCTGCCCAACTGTACATGTTTTTGAATTTTATTGATGAATACCATGTTTTTTTATCTACAGGGTTGTGTAAGTTTCTATTTATCAATCAATCAATCAATCAAGTCTTTATTTAACCAGGCGTTCATCGTTGAGCAGAAGCTCATTTGCAAGATGGACCAGGGTGGAGCATGAACAATTGTATATACAGGTCAACACAGGTATTTACAAGGCAATAAAGATAATACTGTTTACAGAGAGGAAGAAAAAGAAGTTCATATGTACATAGAATTATACAGATATTGTACAGATTACATGGTATTTACATACATAGAAGTGTCTATAGGAAGATAAAGCAGGTTATCTAAGGTTGCAGGAGGAAGTAACGGAAGAAAATAAATAAAATATACACCAGGTAGAGGTGAAGGTAGGGGAAGGGAGGGAGGTAGGGGAGAAAGGCTAGGAGGGCACGGTGCACAGAAAGGAGTTGGTAAAACGGGATGTAGAGAAGGTGGATGGAGAAAAGGAGTATGTGTGAGCCCCGCGGGATTGAATGCTATAAAGTACGGGGCATGGTAGGAAGTCACAACCCAGGGTAGTGAGCTCCTATCCGAGGTTGGGAAAGGAAGAATAATGGGATGGACAGGCCTAGTGTTGATAAGACAGGGGGATAAGAGAGAGAACAATTAGGCTGGTGAGGAGCAAGCTGGGGGGTCAGTACTTAAAATTGGGTCTAGGTGTGGCTATATACCAGTGCAGACACTGGTACTGGGTCTGAGTGGGTGAAGCAGTTACATACTTCTCTGAGTGTATGGAAATAAAGCATCTTGAAGGCATTTATACTGATTAGAGTGCTTAATTTGAGGGTTTTTTTGTAGATCGTTCCATAAGGTAGGTAGCACGAAGCTTACGGCTGCCCTGCTGAAGCGGGATTTTGCTTTGGGTACTTTAAGTGTAATAGCTGAGTAACTTCTTAACGCGTATTTCCCAATTATACTCAGGGGAAGACAGCAGGAGATATAGTAAGGCAGCTTATTAGAGATGGCTGTATAGGTCCAGAGAGCGGCATTTCTGTGGCCTGAACTTTGGTGATGTCCACCCCACTGCCGTATATAGGGTGCAGTGATGCGTGTCGAAGGGGAGTCCCGTTATAAACCTCAGTGCTCGATGGTAGAGTGTGTCCAGTTTAGCCATGTAAGAGTTGGGGCATTGGCTGTAGAGGAAGTCAGCGTAATCAACCAATGATAGGAAAATGGATTGGACCAGTTGTTTCTTGGCATCTCTGGTGAGAAATTGGTTGATTCTAAAAAACAATCCAAGCCTTTGCCGAAGTCGTTTTAGCAAGTCCTCGATATGTTCAATGAAGGAGAGTCTTTGGTCTATCCAAACTCCCAGATACTTGAATTTTGTAACAAATTCTAGTTTTCACCTAGAACTGTGGTAATTTGGGGAACTGTCCCACTGGACACAGGGTTAGCTGTACAGATAAAAGGGGAGAGGACCATCGCTTTAGTTTTTTTGGCATTAAGGAGTAGCTTTTTTTGGAGGAGTTGGCTTTGTAAAAGGTTGAATTCTGACTGTGGCTCATTGCAGGCAGCTTCAGGTGTTGGGCGACTCACGTAGAGAACTGTATCATCTGCAAATAGATGGATGTTGGCTTCTTTTATACAGTAGTCGATGTTATTAATGTAGATTCCAAAAAGTAAGGGCCTAATATAGAACCTTGAGGTACCCCTCTTTGCAGAGTTTTTAAGGGGGACAGGCCTCCTTCGGCTTTAACTTGTTGAAGGCGCCCTGTAAGATAGTCAGTAAACCAACGCAGAGAGGAGGGGTCCACACCTATGGTTTGAAGGGAGGAGAGGAGCAGACTATGGTCGATGGTGTCAAAAGCCTTGCTTAGATCAAGGAAAACAGCACAAATAAAGTTTTTGCTCTCAAGATTACGTTGCCAGTCGTTAGTAACTTTGGCGAGGGCTGAGATAGTGCTATGTTTAGCTCTGAATCCGGACTGCATAGGATTTAGCAGTTCCCTAGACTCAAGGTGAGTCCTCAGCTGTGCATTTACAATTTTCTCTAGGAGCTTGGACAGGACCGGAAGGAGGAAAATTGGCCTGTAGTTATTGAGATCGCCAGGGTCACCTGATTTGAACAGTGGTATGACATGTGCTGTCTTCCATAAAGGTGGTAAGGTGCCCTGAGACAGGGATAAGTTAAAAAGGTGGGTGACGGGTATCGCTAGTACGTGGTAGGCAAGTTTTAGGACGTAAGGGTCAAGGGTGTCGGCCCCAGCACTTTTTCTAGTATCCAACTGAAGCAAAAGGTCCTCTGCCTCTATCAGTGGGGCAGGTTGAAGCGAGAAAGGCGGCGAAACTATCGGAGTTTCAGGCAGTTGGCTGGCAGTCTGGGAGCGAAGTATGTTTACAGGGGAGTTATCACATGCCATGCCTGCAGTAGCAAAGTTGTTATTGAATGGTCAAGTATATCCATCTTTTCGGTTATAGTCAAGTTGCCAGAGGTAATCTTGGTCGGGAGTGAATTTCATGGGGAGTGGCCAAGCAGATCATTGATTGTGTTCCAGAGCTTGATTGGGCTCTTTGTGGCAGAGTCGAGTTTGGATTTGAAGAAGGTGGCCTTCGATTCTCTGATTGTTTTGGTACATAAATTTCGTAGTCTCCTGAACTGGTTCCAATCCTCTGCAGTGTTCAGTCTGCGCTTTTCCAGAGCTTATCTCTTTCTAGAAGCAAGGACTTGATCTGAGGGTGAACCATTTACAGGCTTTGGTCCTAGTTCGAACTTTAATCAGGGAGCATACTTATTAAGGGCCCTTGATAGAATATTATGGAAGATATTGTAAGCTGACGTGTCGTTTGTGCCGGTAGAAATCTTGCCACTCAGGGGAGTACTTAAGCTCGTTTAGGTAGGCATGTTCATTGAAGCTGCGCCTGGATCTCTTCATAGAGAACTTGCTGATGGGTGTGGGTGTTGGTGGATCTTATCTCGCAATAAAACAATGGTCGATGGCGTCTGAGAAGAAGACATCAGCGTGGGAGAAGAGATGAGGTTTGCTCACAATGAGCACATCCAAAAGTGTACTTTTACTGGGGTTCTTCACGTTTGGGCGTGTTGGTTCAGTAATAAGTTGCGTCAGCCCATGTTCATCACAGAAGGATGCAAGGGGGGGCAGCTGTGTTAGACAGCCAGTCAAAGTTGAGGTCTCCTAAAATAATAGTTTCTGGCAGCCCCGTCCCTACTTGTCACTTAGATATGACACAAGCTGTAGGCCAGTAGACGGTGGTCTGTAGCATCCTATTACGCAGAGTGCAGTAGTCTGTGTAATTTCCACTTTGAGAATTAGGCATTCAAATTCGCTGGTGACAGATGCCAAGGATAAGCAGAAGGCAGAAAATTTGTCTTTAACGTAGATAGCTACCCCTCCTCCTCTGGAAATGTAATTTTCCAGTTTTATTTATGCTTTTCTTGTTTTTGTTAAAATATTTTACACTGATGTATTATTTATGAGTATGAAAAAATATTTTACAGTGATGTATTTGTGTGTATCTTGTACTCTCTTTATGAACTGGGTCCCCATTGCAAATGAACTTCGCTCAATGGGGTTTAACACTAAATAAAATTAAATGAAATGACTGACTTCATGGTCTAGATACAGGCACTTTAAACACTGCTCATGGCAGTCTCCCCTTGCCCTAAGCAGTTTTCACAATTTGTGAAGCCTGTTGGTCCCCCCAGTTCTCTCAAGCGTACCAGTTCAGAAAGATCCTGTTTGAAAAAAAAAATTGTTTTCCAAATAAAAGGTTTAATACAAAAGCCCAGCAGTTAAAGTCTCTTGGACTAAAATAAATAAATAAATAAAAATGTCAAAGGTCAAATCGAGGTTCCTGTAACAGGACCTGATTAATTAAGGTCAAGATGCCTGGGAATCAGTCCCGAACTGGAGAAACCAGTAACAGTGTAAATAACTCCTAACTAACGCACAGAATCGTAAAACTAACTTGAACAGCAATAATGCAACTAAACTTAACATTTTTCAAAACATTTATCCGACTGGAGAACCAGTGATACCGGAGCTGACTTTGGGGAGACTGCTCTCTTCAGGCAGAGAAACAAATCTGATTATTTGCCAGTGTGACGCGTGGATGCAGAGTTTGAACTAATATTCTAAAGTCCATCGTTAGAACAAGGTTATGTCTCCAAGGCATCTGTCTACATGGAGCTAGATGCATAAAATGTAAACATTAAGTGAGGGATTCCTCGGGTTAAAAATACCCTAATCAGATCATAAAAAATCCTTATGAACACAATTAGTCAACCCCAAAACTTCAAAACCCTTGATTTTTGCAGACATAGCTTGCAAACATATTAGAAAATAAGACCTTTTTAACAAACAATGACTTCCTCTCCTGCCCTACATGGAGGAGGTGGAGGGCACGGACGTCTTAAGTAATTTGCTGGCAGCCAGAAACAGGGGCACCTAAGGCTACACTGGGGCCCATAACGTGATACTCTGCTCTTGAGCAAGGGAAAGTGAATGACCTGAGGCGATCAAGCTGAGTGGAGGAGGTTACTATTATCTACTCCCTCGCTCCATCTAATTGAAAGGATGAACTAGAACCCCAGAGAGTGAAGTAATACCATTTTGTCAAGGGTTCATAAGACTGCATGCATTCCACATTTTTTATGTGTTCCTGTTGGAAAGTTGGTATTGATTATGTGTTTTGGCTTTCCATTCTTATTCTCCAGCGATGGAATATTACATACACAACATTTGTCTCTAAAACAGTGTTGTTTTTTTACTTTAAATAATGCATATAACCCTAAGCAAAACAACACAGTAAGTACTCTCCGAATGCTGTTTTTGTTGAGCATGGATTCCGTTTTTTTTATTTATACAGTAATAAACTTTTAAAGCAAAATACTTTTAGTGCAGTACTGTAGCAGCAGTAGTGCTCTGTCTGAGCAAAAATATGATTTAGATAACAAAAAGGGCTAACACAAACAGATTCGGGAACCACATTTTCAAACAGGAACTTTATACAGTTCTACAGTCAAACTGGTCCCACATTCCCACATACAGTATTTACAGCAAACCCTGACAGTGTCCCTCTTAAAAAAATATTTTATTTTTTAATGTTCTTCCACCAGTTTAATAAACAGAAAAAACTGCTTTTGAAACATTGTGTGTGACTTTTATTTACTTTACTATGGAATCCAGTTTATAATCCCAATAATACACTCCAGGACGTGTTTTATCTTAGGATATCATCATTTCTCAGGTGTGCTTGACTTCACCTCTGGCCTCACAATGCACACATGACGTATTGATATCCTATGATAAAGCATGCCCTGTCGTGTATTTTTATTACCCAAAAACATTGTTTTTCCTCCTCTGGCCACAGGCTAGGACCTCCTTTAGCTACCGCTCAAGTGAGCTACTCACTGTACCTAGACCCCACTGCAGCAACTCCTGGTCCCCCCCCCCAACCATGGCACACCTCTGTGCTGCCCACCCACCTCTCCAGCTTACCCCATTCAGCGCCTTTGGCATTTCTTCTCCGTAGTCATCAGGCCACCAGAAGCACAGGTGAAGATGTGGGGATTCTTGCAGGAGTGACACGGCCTGGATCCGGTGTGGGTCATGGACATGCCTCATCTGCCCGATGCTGTGCACTCTTTTCCCTTGTTCTCCCCACCCTCCCAGCAGGACTGCACAGCGTGATTGGCTGCCAGCGAGGCCTGATGCCGCCAATATGTAGGCATGCTCCAAAGGTCCCACTTGCCAATTGCGCTTCCCCTGCACCACCACCCATGGTCACCCAGGCAGCAGAGTGGCAGGACACTGTACCCCCCCCTCCCTGGTGGAGGAGAGCATCCTGAAGGACACTTGATCCTCCTCCTCCTCCCGGCCAGCCCTCCATGGCCCAGGCTCATTCCTAAATCAGAGCTGTCAGCATCATAAGTGGTAGCTCTACCACTGCATTGGTGGGCTGGTGTGTATTATTGCTGAATTATAAAATGGACAGGAGAAATCCTGGAAGCTGATTTGCTGAAGCAATCCTTAATATGAGATGATATATCAGTACATCATCACAGTTCAAAACTGAAGACCAAGGTCATACATTTCTTAACACTTTAAGGGCCATTTCATAGTCGCAATAATATATTCCAGGATGTGGTGCATCATGGGATGTTGCTACTTCTTGGCATGACGATAACTCATGATGTACCACACCCTGTTATGCATTATTGCCTAATCAGAATAAAGGGAGAAATGTTAGGACTTTACCAAAAATCCATGTAACAAGAAATATGCAAAACAACATAGTATTGTGGTGGCAGAAAGGACTGATGTTTCCATCACACCCACTGAGGAAGAGGTGTTTTGTGCCTCAAAGCATTGAGGCTCATCAGTTCAGTAGTTCAGTGTGTCCGCATTTATTTTGTATATTAATGTATGCACAGTTTGTACATTAAAAAGTAACTTTCTTTCCCGGTTTATTGAAGTGTTGTATCTTTTATAGTTTGTGTTCCCATCTTGTCTGCCACTGCTGCTGTGCAGTAGTGACTGTTTGAGTACTGGCTCACATCCAAGCATAACTGCTGGAATGTTACCCCTACTTGGTCTGTGCAATGACACCCCTTTTTCATCCCCCCCCCCCCACACACACACACACACACACTACTGTACCTTTGGTACTCCTGATAACATTTCTCTTCAAGGCTACTAACTCAGGATCCTGTTTTTTTGGAGTATGCTATTTGCTGTTTGAAGTCATCATTGTTAAATGGCAACACAGTAATTTAAGGATGGAAGGGACTCTAGGTGCATCAGCACCCCTCTCCCCTACTTCGTAAGCAAAGATGTATGAGTATACTGTGTAAACATGTACTTATTTATTTATTGAAATGTTTCACCAGGAGGGCACACCGAACAACAAGTTGCTCATCTCACAGTACATAGGGTTGTGAAGGATGATCAGTTACAATAGTATGTGGGTAGTACAAACAATACAACACTGTAAGAGTATGCAACAGTTGGAATACAAAGTATTGTACATTATACAATGGGCACAAAAAAACGGACATAATCCTGCATTTTGATTGGCTGGCTGGCACCTTTTCAGCGTTGTAAATCCTCCAGAGTACCCACTGGAAAAGGTGCCAGCCACCACTCAGCCGCATCAGGAACTCCCTGGCAAATCCCTCCGTTCTTCGCAAACACACCACTGCCAAGCACACAGACGTACGGTGAGATTACCTAGACGTTAACCCAACATCCCATACTCGGTCACTACCCTCAAAACTTCACAATAAGTGCTGCACCATTCCAGAAAAGCGACGCACCCGAAAGAAAAATAGAAAAGAAAATGCAGTTCATTCTCTCGACAGCAAATAAGCTGAAAAAAATCGTAACGGTAGCGGTGGCAATCAGCGATCCTTTGGCACATGCGCAGAACTGGCAAAAAAATCCAACCAGTGCGTCCACAGTAAAAACAAACGAGCAGCAACTTTGAAAAACGAACAGACGTTGTAAATATTTTTTTTTATACAGAAACAAACAGGGCCTTTGTATAATCACAATATACCCCTCCAGGGAGTGGGTATAATGGAGGATTTACCACTACTGGTGTGGTTAAGTCCCTCAGCTGTGCCTCGTGAACGAACCACACCAGCCGTGGTAAATCCTCCAGTATATCCACACCCTGGAGGGGTATATTGCTTAAATAAACAGTAGTGGAACATTGGGTAAATTACAATACATGTCCAAAATCATACAAAAGAACATATAAACGTACAAAACAGTAATAATGCAACAGAACCATTATAGTGCATGAGTGTACCAGGAGCAGGCTCAAGGTAGTATGCAAGTGCTGTTGGAGTAAAAAGGACGGGGTAGGTTGTGCACATGAGTGACCCAGAAGGGCAGGTGGAGAAGAGAGGGGAAGAGGAAAGAACTGAATATGAGGAGAAGGGGTAGCCATTTCCTGATTCCCCCTTCAGGATGCTGAGAACCCTACCGGGGGGGGGGGTGCCCAAGGTAGGAAAGCAGAAACTGAGGATAGGTATTAAGAAGAGTTAAAGCAGGAACAGCTGAGGGAGAGGTAATTACGCAGGGCAGAGGTAAGGAAGTAGCTGGAGGAGGAGTGTTGTATTTCGGGGGGAGGAAATTCCAGATTTTAGGAAAGCGATGGTCGAAACCGGTTTGACCGATGAGGGTGCAGCGGCGGGGGACCATCAAGGTACTTATTTAGAAATATTCCCCACCCAATCTACTACCCAGGGTACCCAGTGATTCACTTCATAAACAGTAATGTTCTCATGTTTACAGTACCTTGAAGGTACCTGTACTACCTTTATATCCACTGTTTCAACAATTTCATTGCCTTCTGAGACAAAAAGTGCCTCCTAATGTCATCACTATATTTACCCCATCACACCACTCCCACATCCAAATCATCCCCCGAGTTCTTTGTACTGTGTAAGGATTTCTGTCAGTCCTGGGCCTTACTGCACCCCAAAACCCACCTCCTCCACCCACAGACTTTATTAAGTTGCTTGTGCGGTGTAGTCATTTCTGTCAGTCCTGGGTCTTACTCACACCCCAGAACCCACGTCCTTCATCCTCAAAGCCTATATTAAGTTTGAAATCAGTCCTGGGCCTTACTTAAACAACAGCCCCTCCCTCCCCGCCTCCATTCCACATCCTCTGACCGGAGCCTCTAGATTCGCACTGCACTCACATGAACACATAAGAACACGGGAGGCACACATTTTGAAAACCACTTGAAAAAGAACGTTCTTCTCACCTTATTCTTTGAATTCTTCAAGGATGTTTCTATCAGGAAGCAAACAAGAAAAGTCCATGAGCAGTCCAACAGTGGTTAGCGAAGGTCACTCAGTTTAATTCACAGTTTTTGCTACACAAAAAGATATTGCCACCAACCCCACCCCTGACAGATGAACTGGGGCTTGCTAAGGAAACAGTCATCTTACCAGGGGCTCCCAATACCAAGTCAGAGGAGCTGACTAATCCATCTGTGAGCTAAATAAGAGACAGAATCAGACAGAAACTTAACAAATTAGCGAGAAAGAAGAGCTTTGGTCCATCGAGTTCTTTACCACAATAATCCAAATGCATAACCATTTGTTACTTTTTCTCCAGGTAGCAGCATACAAGCTTTACAGGTAGAAAAAGCATTTGAGAGCCCATCAAGTCTGCTGTGCTGAGATCTCACCTGAAAGCTCAGTCTGTCTCCATTTGGAGTGGAAAGGGACTAACCAACACCAGGGAATTAATCCTTGGTATCTGTTTGCTGAAGGAGAGGCCACTGGACTTTAGGGTCAGCATGCTTGGGGTCAGGGGACAGGGAGAGGCACCACTGCACAGTAGGGATATATCTGCTATGGGTCAGTGAGTGGGACTAGAGACCAGTGGACATCAGTGATATACTTCCAATCTGGGCATAAAGGGGGCACCACTGGACACCAAGGGCAGACGTGCTCACAGTAGGGTAGCAGGATGGAGGTCAAACCAATTGGTAATTACCCTTTGGGAGTGGGGTAGACAGATTTGGGGTAGGGAAGCAGAATGGGAACACAACAATTGGTACTTACTGTCTTGGAGTGGGGCAGACAGGTTCGGGGTAGGGGAGCAGAATGGGGGGGTGCAATAATTTGTACTTACCTTCTGGGAGTGGGAGGGGTGCCAATGGAATGTAATCCGTTGCCCTCTTCTAACTCCTAAATGACTGGTATTAATCAGTATTCAAGCACTCCTAGGCTATTAGGGACTGTTCAGTCTTGGGGACATGTCAGATTGGGGCCACTAGACACCAGGGGCACTTCAGATTAAGGAGAGCATACAGGGGCGAGGGGGAAGTGAATCACCAGAGCAGTTCTATGTTTGAGGTGGGATGCTTGTTGGCTTCAATGGACAAATGTCTGGCACAGTGAACATGACGCTACCTTAAAGGGAAATAGAAATATTACACTGTTCCCAGTTCATATTTGCCAATCCCGTGTTCTCTTTATTTATGTCTTTCTGGTTTTGTTTTCCATCTCCCTGGTCTTTAATGCCATCTTTACATATAGCTTCCCACTGCACCATTGTAAATGCTTCAATCAGTGACATAATCAGTTAGAATCAGTCAGTGTCTTCTGATGCTTAAACTGCCACTGGCATGGGCTGCTTCATAAATGAAAACAGAACAGTGTCTTATGGTGCTCTGTTTGAATTTGAGGAGGCAATACATGCAAGTAGAAGAATCTGTATGAAAAGCGCTGGTTTAAAAGACAAAGGCGATGGATAACAAAAGGACAGATATATACAGAAGGAGAAGAGGGGCTAAGTAGACATGGATTGGAACTGCTGCAGTGCTTTTATTGCCCTTTAAAGCACTGTGACATGTAATGCTATGTTGCACTGCGTTCGCAGGCACATACCAGGAGATAAGCAGGTGCAATCCCAGACTGCACCCACTAACATCTGGAATGATAATTTACACTGTACTGCACTCACATAGGGGTCTCCTTCTCTCTGCAATGTACACTGCACTCACATTGGGGACTACTTTTCTTTACAATATGTGCAAGGCACTGTGTGTGGTAGTTTTGGGCAGTACAATACAATCCTGCAAGAAATTTGTGGGAGCAAACCACCCATTCTGTGCTACCCTGACTACGACTAAGAATCAGCCCCCTTATCTCCAAATAGTCTTTTCAAATCCTTATCCTTCAATTGCCCACTAACACCCACTAATTCTTTCATATGTTATCAAATATGGGTATTTATCTAAAAACCACAACTGAGCATAACTGACTAAAATACTCGACTGCTGCAGAGATATAACGATAAAATTCCCGACCCTTTCAAATTTCTAATTTGGTGGCTATGTGGGGGAGGAGATATAGTTTTTTTTTATAAGTGGGCATGTTCTTCATTAAAAAGGGCAAGACAGAATTTTAGAAATCTTATTGGTTAATAGCTATCAACTGACAATGGTTTAGGACAGTGTCAGTACAGTTAGATGTCAGACTTCCTTGCTAAGTTTAATCCAAAGTCATCCTGGTATTCGAAAACAAGGAAGAGGCAGCTACATGAAACGCCACAACATAATTTCTAAAGTAGACTTGTGAAGAGTCTGGCCACATGGTGTACCAATAAGAAAAATGGACCTCACTTGCAGCCACCACCGTTTGACATCATACTGACGCTTTATCAAGGTGCCTTGATGAAGTGTCAGTATGACGTGAAACGTTGGCTGCTACAAGAGTGTGTTGTGTCTGTTTTAACATCTTAATAAATGTAATTTTTAACTTGACCTAGGAAAAATGAGGTCCGTTTTTCTCATCGGTACACTGTGTGGCCAGACTCTTCACAAGTCATCCTGGCATTCGCAACCTAATTACTTATCAGTATTCATAACATGAGCTTCAGAATCCTAACAACTTCATTAGTCTAAACACATCACCTTACCATTCATTAATCTCTGCTATATGAGTAGTTGTAACTAACTAGCTCAAATCTACCTAGCAGCATCCTAACTAAATGAAAATAAAATATTTCCCTTTAAAATTGTTTTCACAGAAACATACAACTTGATGGCAGATACAGACTGCTAGGCCCACCCAGTCTGCACTTGTCCCTGCCTATCCTATCCTGTAATGGCAGACCCTACTTGATTCCCAGCTCCCCTTCCCCCCGCTTCCCAACTAAGATTTCCTGGTGCCTATCCCATGCATGAAGCCCACCATGATTCCACTCCCACTACCTCTGCTGCAAGACTGTTCCAGGTATCTACCACCCTTTCAATGAAGAAGTACTCCCTCACATCTCTCCTAAATTTCCCCCCTTCTAGCTTCACTGCTTGTCCTGTTGTTTTTATGCATCTTTTCCTCTGAAAAATACTCCCTTCCTGTACTTTATTTAATCCCGTGAGGTACTTATAGGTCTCAACATGTCCCCCAACTCCCTTCTCTCTTCCTGGATCTATATATATGCACACACAGGTCTTTTAGTCTCTCCTTGTCTCTCCTTCTGATGCAGCCCCTGCACCATGTTAGTTGCCCTCCTCTGGACAGCCTATGTCCTTCCTGAGATGTTGTCTCCAGAACTGGATACAGTACTCCAGGTGGAGTTTCACCAGTGATCTATCCAGTGGGAACACCACTTCCCTGTTTCTGCTGGTGATACCCCTCCCTATGCACCCCAGCATCCCACTGGCCCTACCCACTGCCTTGTCACACTGTCTCTCCACCTTCTGGTCATCAGATATGATTACCCTGAGGTCCCTTTCCCATCTGGTTTTCACTTTGTCAGCACAGAACCTCACAACAGGGCATAGTCTTCTCCAAAATTAATGCACTTCACAGGTTCATTCAAAGGCACAACCTTTGTTACCAAACTCACACATTCTACCTAGCAACAACCTAACCACAAGAAAATAAAACTTTTTCTGTTAAAAAAATGTTCCATTTTATAAACACAACAACCCTTTCCAGAGCATGGGTGTCTTGAGAATTAATGCAGTACTTCCCACGTGAGTTGAAAGCTACTCGGGCTATTGACCTTGCGCCTTCCATTTCACTCGGCACATCATTAATTCTCTGGAAATGCAGGTCCTGTTGTTATTGTTTACACATGACACATCTCCTAATCAACAAGACTAACAAGAGCCAGGGCTCCTTCCCCTTTCTCTCTCTCTCTCCGTCCCTTGACTGACTCTCCATTTGTAGAACTGCAGCTTTCACAGCTGCGCTGAAGCTCTATAATCTGTACCACGACTAGAGCCCCCTTTAATTGAATCCTTTTGCATAAAGCTGGACCACACAGAGGTGTGTTTAAGCCATCTAATCAGCAGCACTACCAATTAGTTTTTTTTTATCCAATATTTGTGCTCCATTCCACCCACTGGTGGTCCTCCTCTAGCGACTACCCCAGTCCCGTCACCCACCCACCTGAGGCACCCGAGACCTGCCTCACCTCTTGAACCACCACGGTTGGGTGAGCATCCAGGGAGATGGTGTGTAGCCTGTGGAGGGGGGGAGTTTTTCCCTCCATTTTCTCCCCTTACTCTGACTGTGAGGCATTCTCTGGTGCTCTCGCACTACGTGAAGACTAGCAGTACCACTGTACCCACTCTGGCCAACTAGGCAGGTGGCCACTGTCGTGCCACCCAGCATCTGCTAGGAGGCAGCCAGGCAGTGTCACAAACTGTTCCCCCTCCTTGAAGGAGAACACCCATCCCTGGATACTCAATCCTTCTTCCCACGGCTGGTCCCCAAGTGACCCTGGTTCATTTCTGAAGCTGGGTCACAAATGTGGTGAGTAAAGGTGCCAAGTGCCTCAGTCCTCTTTGCCACTGGGCAGACCCCAACAAAAATTTGTCACACTTCTGTTAAAAGGAAATATTTAATGCATTCTGTTACTTAAAATTACTGCCCAAACTGCATCCAAATAGCTGTGTTTTTGTATATTTCATTAAACTACAACCTCAAAAATCCAAACAACCATGTTTCTCTGCATTCCATTAAGCTACAACCTCAGAATGCCCTTCTATATGTGGAATTAGTCACTCCAGTCTGTTGTTTAAAGAATTTTGATGCACTTCCCAGGCCATAAAAACATTCAATCTTCATCCTTGAGTCCTTACATCCATGTGGCATGAAACACAGAATTTTACAGGCAGTAGAAGAATCTCTATCTGTCAAGTAGGCCTGCGCCTGAGTGCATCAAAATCATGTAAACCACAGCCTGCTGTGGCTTAATCCTTATAGAAACACAGAAATTGTCGGCAGATAATGACCGCCAGGCCCATCCAGCCTGCCGTAAGTCCTATACTGGTATACGGCCTCTGACTCTATGTGGTCAATGGCTTTTCATCACTCCCTCCCTCCTCAAGGTTCCCTTGTGCCTGTCCCAGGCATGTTTAAACCCCTCCATCATGCTTGCTCCCATCATCTCTTGTGGCAGACTATTCTAAGCATCCGCCACCTCTCAGTGAAAAAGAACTTTCTCACATTCCCTCTTAATCTACCCTCCACCAATTTCATATCATGCCCCCTCGTTTTAGTACTCCTACATTGGAAAAGGTCTCCTGCCTGCACCCTGTTTATGCCCTTACAGTACTTGAAAGTTTCTATCATGTCCCTCCGCACTCTCCTCTCCTCCAGTGAGAACATATTGAGGTCCTTTAGTCTCTCCTCATATGTTTTGTGGTGCAAGACATGTACCATCTTGGTCGCCCTTGTCTGGATCACCTCCACCCTGTTAATGTCCCTGTACATGTGTGGCCTCCAGAATTGCATGCAGTACTCTAGGTGAGGCCTTACCAGTGTTTTATACAATGGCATCACCACCTCTCTCTCCTCCTGCTAGTGCTACCTCTGCCTATGTACCCCAGCATGCCACTGGCCCTCCATGCAGCCTTTGTGCTCTGCTTTGACACATTTAGATAATCAGAAATGACAATCCCTAGGTCCCTTTCCTCTTTCGTGATTGTCATCACCCCCCCCATCCTGCAGTTCTCCTCAGGGTTCCCTCTGGCGAGGTGCATTATTTTGAACTTCTTTGCGTTGAACCTCGGTTGCCACACCTCCAACCACTTTTCAAGCTTCCCCAGATCCCTCCTCATTTTCTCCATCCCTTCTGGAGTATCCACCCTGTTGCAAAACTTGGTGTCATCTGTGAATAGGCAGACCTTTCCTTCCAGCCCTTCCGCACTATCACTAATGAAGACAATGAACAGGACTGGTCCCAGGACTGAACCCTGAGATACCCCGCTGGTCACCCCCCTCTCCCTGGATTGGATCCCATTTACTACCACCCTCTGACTCCTGTCCATCAGCCAGTTACTAACCCAGTGTATCACCTTCAGTCCCATGCCCAGACTACCCATCTTCTAAATCAGCCTTCTGTGTGGGACGGTGTTGAAGGCTTTGCTGAAATTGAGCTAGGAGACATCCACTGCCCGCCTCTGATTTATTTCCCTAGTTACCCAATCAAACAAATCTATAAGATTCCTTTGACAGGATCTTCCTGCTGCGAATCCATGTTGCCTCTGATCCTGGGCACCGTTGGATTCTTTAGAATATACATATTTAGATATTATTTGGCTTATTTAAAATATACTGAAAGAAGGTAGGACTTTACCAAAAATTCACTGTACTTTACATAACACTCCCTTACGAAAATGGAATATATTGCAATATATTTAAAAATATGCATTAATGTATGTCAATACACTGAGAAATACATTGTCCCAATGTAATATATTATGAAATATATTTTTAAATATACTGACAATATATTTCTAACCCATAGTATGCAAAAATATATGTCACTGTATTGAGAAATACATTGACTTAATGAAATATAATACACAGTGTATTTCAGCATAACTGAAACATATATTCTGCCTCATGCATTGCTTGAAAGCATGTCAATCTATTTAGTAATACATCATCTGAAATATATTAGTATATTTCAAAATATATACTGTATTCTTTGTATGTTATGTATATTTTTTGTATATGTTATTACATATATTTTTATACATGGTACATATATTTTTTATATATGTTCCATGCGTTTTTGTAAATGCTTAGTTTTGTCCCATGTGTATATTTTCATAACTAATTTGCATATTTCAAAAACATAGTTTATCAGCCAAAATCATGATAATTTCAAGTTTTACAATAATTTTGAATTTACAGCATTGGCTTACAGACTGAAAAGAAAGGTATAAGTTATAAAGCAAGTACATGTAGGATCTCACCCTAATCTAAAAGTCACACAAAATGGGGTGGTATAAATACCAATTTGAGCCTCCAACAGGGATGAGCATGTGAGGCAAGTTCTCTGCGTAAGTATAAAATATATGCTTAAGTTAAAACTGCATTGTAAAACAATAATTCCACTGTAAATTTTCCTATGGTTACTGACAAGGTAAACTCCAGCTGTACAAAAAGAGGTACATGTAAATCATAAATAACTCCCTTTGTTTTTGTCTGGGTAAGTTAATAGTTATAGTAATATATATTACACATGTATATTATATATATTTGTAAATACAGGAAACAACATTTGAAATGTAAAAAAAAAATACATTTATACATATATTAGCAATATACCAATATATATTTACCATCCTTCTTTCAATATATTTGGAATTTAATCAATATACTCATAGCATACTACAGTAGCAATAAAGTGTATATTTGCAATGTATTGTAAATATACAATACATTGCTATCGTATTGTAACATAATAATACATTGCAATGTATTGTATATTTACAATACATTGCAAAATATTTGCAAATTTTAAATTATATTGAAATATATTGATTTTCCAATTCATTACAACATATTATAAAATAAGTAGACTGGAATATATTTCACTCTATGTAAATATATTGTTAATATTATATTTTAAAATATATTTCATTTTCGTAAGGGCTGTAGTAGCAGAAGGACTTGGTGTCCATCTTGTCTGCCCCTCCTGCTCCACAGCAGTGATTATACCCCAGTGTGAGTACTGACACATACAGTACCTAGGCTAAAGGTGATTTCAAGGTAAGGCAAGTTTTATTTTTCAGGCGACCAATCCCAGAGGCTCTGGGTGCCGTACATAAAATACAAACTATTAATTTAACTAAAACATATACATAAATAAAACACTAATAAATAACCAAATCATCTAAAATACAGTTAAAAATAGCAGCAATAATTAATAAGGCTATCCTAAAGAAATATACTAAACAGTGTCAGAGAAGGCCTGACTAAACAAGAGGGTCTTGAAGCGGGCATTGAATACTTCAACTGAAGGGGCCTCCCTTACAGATGGAGGCAGCGAATTCCACAGGACTGGGTTGCTGACAGTAAATGCTCTGTCCCCGGCGATGTTAAGCCTTGTCCTGGGAATTGCAAGGAGGCCCCTAGAGGAAAAGCAGAGGGAACAGACTGAGGCAGCAGGTGTAAGAAGGTCTAACAAGTATCCAGGGCCCAACCCATGTAGAGTCTTAAAGGTGAGCAAGCCCACCTTGAAGAGGATCCTCCAACTGACCAGCAGCCAGTACAGTTCATACAGCACCAGGGTGATACGGCAGTATTTAGACTGCCCTGTTAACAATCTGGCAGCTGCGTTCTGCACTAGCTGCAGCCTGAGAAGGGTACCTTCTGAGATCTGGAAGTAGAGTGCATTACAGTAATCAAGCCTGGACGTTACAAAGGCATTTACCAAGGTGGGAAGGTTCATAGGGGCTTGATCCTGGCGATATTCCTAAGATGATAAAAGCTGGTCTGGACAACGGATGACACCTGAGCTTCAAATGTCAATCCATTGTCAAAGGTCACACCAAGACCGCACACCCGAGAGGAGGCCTTTAATGGCACAGGTCCCAGGAATAACCCTGTTGCTGCGTTAGAGGGCATCCTATCACGTCTTCTGTTCAACTCCATCACCAGTACCTCCATCTTATCGGGGTTCAGTCGCAACCAGCTAGAGGCCATCCAGTCGTTGATCTCGGCAGGGCAGCTGTTCAGCACTTCCACCACACTGGATGTTCCGGGCGCAAAGGAAAGATACAGTTGGGTATCATCAGCATAGCAATGAAAACCCAAACTGTATTTCCTGATGAGCTCCCACAGGGGCAGCAGATACATGGCAAACAACATTGGTGACAAGAACAAACCCTGAGGTACTTCACACAACAGGAGGCTTGGGGAGGAGGAGAAATTCCTCATCACTACGCGCTGCCTCCTGTTCATGAGATAGGACTCAAACCAGCGGATAACAGTGCCGGCGAGTCCACAAAATTCCCTCAGGCGGTCGAGTAACACCCAATGGTCTACTGTGACAAATGCTGAAGAGAGGTCGAGGAGAACGAGATCTTGAGCCCTAAGGAGGTCATTGTGCACCCTAACTAATGCAGTTTCCGTACTATGCCTCACCTGAAACCCCAACTGGAGGGGTTCATACAGGTCAAAAGTTACGAGGTGCTCCTCGAGCTGCTGCGCCACAACCTTCTCAACAACCTTCCCTAAAAATGGGAGGTTGGAGATTGGATGGTGATTTGCCATGACATATGGGTCTAATGATGGTTTCCTCAGAAGCTGCCTAATCAGAGACTCCTTCAAGGCATCTGGAAAGAAACCCTCTGAGACAGAACACTGGACAATCAAAGCGAACACCGGACCAACAGTGTCAACACATCCCATCAAGAAATGCGTTGGCAATGGGACCCGTTCACAATATGTGTGCTTTAGCCCACAGGCAACCTCAATGACCTCAGCGGCCTCCACTGGTTTGAACTCCTCCCAACCAGGCGGTGTGCTCTCCAGTCGACCAAGGTGATCACCTGTCGGCCACAGTGTGGCACACTGGCAGAATGCCCTGCCGAATGGCAGACACCCTGTCCAGAAGAAATAAGTAAACTCTTTGCCTAATGTGTCAGAAAAAGCTTTTTTGGCTGTGGAAAGGCTGGTTTTAACAGCCTGGGCACAGTCTGAAATAGCACTGTTGGTCGATTCTTCCCAGCAGCAATCTCCCTGGACAGGAAGAAAAAATTACTCACCTTAGTAATTATGTTTCTTCTAATGGAGTCTTGCTGTATTCTGACAAGTGCAGTTAGCCCCAGCCTTTAAACTGCCCCAGAGAACAAAGAGTTAAATTTCTATGCCAGGCATAGAATGCTGAGCTCGAGCTCGGTTGAGATCTCTGTCTGGAGTCATTTGAACTGCAACCGTCAGATTCTTATGAGCAAAAACTCACTAACTATTCTATGTGGAAACTGTAAAATTTTTATTAGCCAACTGGCAACAAAAAGTTTTGGATTCCCAAGGAAGACTCAAGTCAGGAAACCCAAAACCAAAAACCAAACATAATAAGAATAATAAGAAAAAACACCCAAACAGAGAAGAAGAGGGTGTAAAAAGGAGCACCCCTGAGGTGCAACACTGCACCTGCCCACCCACTTCCCAAAAACCAGGTTCTGAGAGGGGAGGCAGGGAGGGAGGTCAGAATACAGCAAGACTCCACTAGAAGAAACATAATTACTAAGGTGAGTAATTTTTCCTTCAAACAACATGAAGTCTTGCTGTATTCTGACAAATGCAGACTACCAAGCAGTACCTCCATGGAGGAGGGATAGAACCTACTTTGGGCATAGGCTCTGAAGTACTGCTGTGCCAAACCGAGCATCACTCCTAGCCTGGATATCCAGAGATTAATGCTTGGTATAAGTATGGACTGTTTTCCAGGTGGCTGCTTGACAAATTTCTAAGAGAGGAATATCCCTGGCAGCAGCCAGAGAAGCAGCTGTACCTCTTGTAGAGTGAGCCCTCAGGCCTGAGGGGGGATCTTTCCCAGTTTCTCATAGCAGAACTGTATGCAAGAAACAATCCACCTGGCAATAGTTCTCTTGGTGTCAGGTTTGCCCTTTCCCACCTCCCCATAAGTGAGGAACAACTGGAGGGAATCAAACCTGTGACCCTTGGTATGCTCTATGTAGTAGCTAAGGGCTCTTTTTAACATCTAAACTGTGTAGCCTCCTCTCTCCTGAGGAAGAATGAACAGTGAAGAAGACAGGAAGAGACATAGACTGATTCAAGTGGAAGTCTGAAACCACTTTTCGCAAAAACCTTCTATTGGTTCTAAGGACCACTTTATCCCTATGAGGAAGAATGATCAGTGAAGAAGACAGGAAGAGACATAGACTGATTCAAGTGGAAGTCTGAAACCACTTTGGGCAAAAACCTTCTATTGGTTCTAAGGACCACTTTATCCCTATGAAAGGAGATAAAATCAGGTTCCACTGACAGGGCTTGTAGTACACTGATAAGTCTGGCAGAAGTAATGGCTACCAAAAACACAGTTTTCCAAGTCAAGTACTTAAGTTTTACTGAGGACATAGGCTCAAAGGGAGGTTGCATAAGTTGAGCAATGCAAACATTTAAATCCCAGGCAGGGAGAGGGTCTCTAAAGGGAGGACTGGTATGAAGCTATCTCTTAAAAAAATTACAGAATATGGGATGAGATGATAGTGAGGAAGACTTCCCCACTGACAGAAAAGTAGAGACAGCTGACAAGTGTACCTTGACAGTAGCTGGTCTGAGGCCTAGGCCATTAAGATGGACCATATAGTCCAGAACTGTAGGCAATTCAGCAGCGTCCGGAGAAATATGCTTCTTAGAACACCAAATGCTGAATCTCTTCCATTTGGAGTTATAAGTTTTTCTGGAGGAGGGCTTTCAAGAAGCTTTGAGAATATCCAGAACCCCTGAGAAAGATGCAACTCTGCAAACTCTAACTCTTCAAGAGCCATGCCTTGAGATTGAGAGACTGAAGATTGTGGTACCAAATCCTCCCCTGAGAGGAGGTTAACAGGTTATAATTCCTGGGAAGGGACAGGGGAAGATGGACTGCTAGGGACAGCAACAGGGGGTACCATGGCTGTCTGGCCCAGTCTGGAGCAATCAGAATCACTTTGCAAGGTTTTGACCTTATCTTGACTAACACTCTGAACAGAAGGGGGAAGGGAGGGAAGGCATACAGAAATTTCCCTTCCCAGTTCAGAAACAGAGCATCCAGCGGGACTGAGCCCAAGACTGGGGGTCTGCAACAAAAGAGAGGAAGTTGGTGATTGTCTGGGGCTGCAAAAAGATCTATCTCTGGAGTGCCCCACCTTGAAAAAATCACCTTCAATACCAGAGGGTCCAGGGACCATTCGTGATGGCCCAGTGAGATCATGCTCAGTGCATCTGCTAGCACACTGTCCTTCCCTGCAAGGTGAACTGCTATCAGAGAGGCTTGCAGGGAATAAGCCAGGGACCACAACTTCATGGCTTCTGTGCACAAGGCTGTAGACCAAGTGCCCCCCTGCTTGTTGATGTACCACATGGTAGTGGTGTTGTCTGTTCTGACTTGAACCACCTTGTTCTGCACTGACTAAGAGAAAGCTTGCAGGGCCAGAAAAACTGCCCTGAGTTTCAGGAGACTGATATGGAGAAGAGATTCCTGAGGAGACCACAGTCCCTGGGCAGTAAGCGTCCCAAGATGGGCTCCCCAGCCCAGGAGGGAAGCATCCGTGGTAAGGACCACTAAATGAGACTGAGTGGCAAATGGAACTCCTTGTCTTAAATTGTTCGGATCCAGCCACCATTGAAGGGCTTGGATCAGGGTCTGAGTTACTGGAATCAGCTTGGAGAGGAAATCCTTCCTTTGGGACCAAAAGGCCCTCAGATGGAACTGAATGTCCCTCATCTGGAATCTTGCCCCTTGCACTACTGCTATAGAAGCCCAAGAGCTGGAGAAAATGCCTTGCTGGTCGAGAAACCTGAAGGCAGAAGGAAGAAGCCAGTTCTATAAGAACTCTTGCTCTTTCCAGAGGAAGAAAGGCTCTTGCTTTGACAGTATCCAGCTCTGCTCTTATAAAGGTAAGGAGCTGCACTGGCTCGAGAACTGATTTGGGAAGGTTGAGAATAAAGCCTAGAGAAGTGAGCACTTGCTGGGTCACTTGCAGGTCTAACCTGACTTGGTCTGCAGACTGTCCCACTATGAGCCAGTCATCCAGGTATGGAAAAATGGAAATATTTTTTCTTCTTAGGAAAGCAACCACTACTGCCAGACACTTTGTGAAAACCCTTGGGGCTGATATTAGGCCAAAGGGCATTGCTTTGAACTGACAGTGGCCTGAGGGCAGCCTGAACCTGAGCTACTTTCTGTGGGAGCACCTGATGGGAATGTGGAAATAGGCATCTTTGAGGTCCAGGGAGGCTAGCCAGTCTCCTGGCCTTAGAAAGGGAAGAATTATTCCCCAAGTTACCATCTTGAACTTTGGTTTTAAAAGATGTTTGTTCAGATATCTTAGGTCTAGGATGGGTCGCTACTCCCCTGTCTTTTTTGGGGTAAGGAAGTACCTGGAGTACATACCTTTGCCCCTGTGTAGGGTAGGAACTCTCTCTATGGCTCTTAAGGCCAGAAGAGATGAAACCTCTGCCTCCAGGGCAAGGGTTTCTGAGAGACCTGCAGGTGGAGAAGATCTGGCTCTCATCTTCGGAAATTTCTTGAAGCTGAGAACCAGTCCCTGGCTTACTACTTCCAGGACCCACTTGTCTCAGGTAATAGACATCCAGTCCTGGACAAAGTAAGCCAGCCTGCCCCCTACTGGAATAGGAGAGTCGACCCGGGCAGACCCATCAGGATGTCTGCTTGGCAGGGGCCTTAGGCTGAGGAGTGGATGCAGCCCTGCTCATCCCCCTTCTCCCTCTGAAGAACCCCCTCTGTGAAAAGGGAGAAGAGGCCTGTACTTGGTAAAAAGGCCTATGAAAAGGCCTGCCCCTGCCCCTAGACTGCTGCCTTTGAGGAGTTGCTTGCCTTTCTTTGGCCTGAGCACTCCTATACGTGGTCCTGTACTCATCCATTTTCTTCATGTAATTCTCTGTCTGCTCCCCAAACAAAGAATTACTCACTACAGGAGAGTCCATAGCCTTAGCCTGGGTATCCTGTGAGAGGCTAGTACATCTGAGCCAAGTCATTCTCCAAAGAGCCACAGATGTAGCCATGACTCTTGATGACACATCACTGGAGTCCACAGCAGCATGAAATTGTACTTTTTATGCTTCAATCCCATCTGCAGCCACCTCCTCCAGCTCCTCGGCCAGCTGGGGGGAAGCCTGTTTAGTCAGTGCCAGTACAGTGTCCCATCTGGACTTCTGGTACCTGGCTGTACAGGCCATATAATTTGCCTGCCTGAGTCCCAAAGAAGATGCCAAGTACTGTTTCTTTGCCATGGCATCAATCTTCCTGGAGTCCTTATCGGGGGGGGGGGGTGAAGCCAAGGGAATATTTGCCTTGTCACAGGCAGAAGCCTGCACTACCCCAACATGGCTGCATTGCTGGTACAAGAACTCTGTGTCTGAGCCTGAAAGTGTATACCTCTTGTCCATTCTTCTATCCACAGGAAGTATAGTGTTAGGAAACTTTAGAATTTTTTGTGTCTGCTTCCCAAAAGATTTGTGGAGGGGAATAGACAGTCTCCTGGACTCTGGGATGTCCATTATCGCTACATAATCAGGCTCCTCTTGATCCTCAAATGCCTCCTCCATAGGGAGCTGGAGGGTTTCAGCCACCTTTCTGTAGAACATAAAGTGAGAAGGGGACTCAGAAAGCCTAGGAGGGGAAACACCTGAAGGTCTGTCCGGGGAGATGTCCGGTTCCACAGGTACATCCAGACCCTCACTTTCAGCATCGTAATCCTCAAATTCCCCTTCCTCTTCAAACTCCGGTTCATAAAAATCTTCAAGGGTATAATCCTGAACCAGGGGAACCAACGGAACCAAACTCCTGCCAGAAGGTGCCGGATCGGAAAGAACCGGGCGAAGCGATTCCACAATCCGAATCAGTTTGGCTAGCTCTTCGTCGGTCGGAACATGAACCTCTGGATCTGAACCGGACAATTTATCTTTGCATTTTCTTTTTGTCAGAACCGATCCCTCAGAATCGGCTCTCCTTTTGCCCGAAGAAGTATCGCCCTGGTCAGAGGGCACTCCTTCTGGTTCGGTCAGAACCGAACCGGGCTGGCCATCCGGGTCACCAGAATTCTCGGCCTCCTTTTCCCTCAGTCTACCTAATCTTTTCTCAAGGGTAGATTTGGGAAAATTTTTACATATTTGGCAGTCTGAATCGAGGTGGTCAAACCCCAGACAATAAACACAGGTGGTGTGGGGATCGACCTTAGCAAAGACCTCCCCACACTCATTGCAGTGTTAAAACCCAGTGGGCCCATTTTTTTTTCTTGGGTTTCTCAGACATGGCCAACCTAACCAACTTACCCTTTATTCTGCAACTGCCAGGCAAGACTCCCTTATCGGTTCCTAACCGTGTCACGGGTATTGGAAAACAACGTAGTAAAACACGTTTTTTTTTAGAACCGATAAGAATCGGTAACCACACACTAAGTAAACACAAAATCACTATCAAATGGTTTGTTCCACCGAACCGACCACACTTTTTACAAGTTCCACACACAAAAAAGAACAATTCCTATCTAGTACTCACGGCACCACAGACAGAGACTGAACCGACAATAACTTTTTCAGTTTAAAAACCGACAAAAACTTGAAACTTTAACCGACTTTTGAACCGAGCTGAAGGAGAAATCTCCGGAGTCTCTGTTCAGTGAGGCGGAATAAAGAATCTGACGGTTGCAGTTCAAATCACTCCAGACAGAGATCTCAACCGAGCTCGAGCTCAGTATTCTATGCCTGGCAGAGAAAGTTAACTGTTTGTTCTCCGGGGCAGTTTAAAGGCTGGGGCTAACTGCACTTGTCAGAATACAGCAAGACTTCATGTTGTTTGAACTCTGCCTTCTTATGGGTGATTACCCCCGACACTCAACATAATGAGAGCGCAGGGCCAGTTGTCCTCCTCCAGCCTGGACTTCTGCCAGCAACGCTCTAAACTCCGACACCAAGCCCAAGTGAGAAGGCCAGGTCCAACATGTGGCCACCCTGGTGGATCACAGAAGAAACTTCTTGTGACAGGCCCAGAGATGATGTCATCTGGAGGAGGTTGTAAACTAGTCTGGAAGATGCGTCATCAGCCCAGACAATGAAATATCCCAGAACTAAATAGCTGGGGGATTCCAACGTCTCACTGACAACGAAGTCGGCTACTTCCTACAGGAATTCCACCACTGTCCCGGGGAGTGGTAAACCAGGAGAATCCTGCAACCTGTGCCCTTTTTCAGGTTTACTGCAGGACACAGACAGCTGGCATCAGGAGGACTCAATTTTCGTAACATTCCAAAACATTCTCAATTACTAGATATTTAATTTTTTTTATTACTAAAGACATCTGCATGAAAACAGGCTCTTTGCTCCTTAAACTTCATGCTTTGATGTCATAATTCTCTGCTGTGACATCACAGCCTATTGCCATGGAAATGATTTTGATACAACACGTACAGGACTGTGATTTCAAGGCAGGACTAAGCAATATGAACAGAATGTCTAAAGGCAAAATAGCAGTTTTTCATACAAATATCTTCAGTAAAAAAAATGGAACATCTAATAAATAGAGGTTATTTACTAGTAACCATAGTTCTACAACTAGTATTTAGTTCACAGTCACACTTAGGCAGTCTTCCATGGAGCATATTAAGCAACCAGAACAGTCTTCAGTCTTGATTCCTCCTATCACCCAACCAACCATGTGGTCCTTCAACTCTGTCAGCTTTGCATTTAGGTCTGCATGCTGGAACAGGAATACAAAGCAAGCCTTGACTGTGGAGGTTGGATGAGTTATGTGGATGTGAACTAAATACTGGCAGTAGAACTATGTTTTAATTGGAGTATGCAACCACAATGTTGAGTAATGCATGTGCAATTTGTTGGTAGCCAAAAGCTAGTTCTATGGTTGGATTTTGAATGTCATTTGTAGGTACTAGTTACTTTTGTCATTTTCACTCTCTTCCCTGAGGGACTACCTCCCTGCTGGAGTACCAGAAAGGCAAAGAAACCATCTTGATGAGGGTTCTACTCCTAGAGGTGCAGCATGAATGTACTTTCTTTGGCTAAAGGTACCTTAGGAAGGAGCCCCAAAAAAAGTGAGCTGCTGAAGGAGATGGGGTGGGTGATGGGAGCAAATAAAAGGAGCTTCCAAATGAGGCTTAAGGAAGCTGGTTTATATAGCCCAGAAAGGTGATGTGACTTGGTTTTCCCCACCTATCAAATCACAGGCTTTGCCTTTTAATTTAGTGAGAGAATATCCAAACATACTGTGGAGTAATGCTTGCACAACTTGTTGGTAGCTGAAGGCAAATTGTATGGTTGGATGATGCTCACCTGGTTAAATAAAGATTGATTGATTGATTTGTAGTTACTTTAGCATCCACATTTTCTGTTCCCTGAGGGACTACCACCCTGTTGGGGTACTGGGAAGGCAAAGGAATCCTCTTCAAGAGGGTTCCATCTCTAGAGGTGGCGTGGTAATGTGATTCTATTGGCTAGGAACCCAAAATAACACTGCAGAAGGGACTGCAAACACAAATGAGCAATGTGATAACATAGACAGCTGAGAGCTAGTGATGAGTGATGGCAGACTAAGGCATGACTTTCAGAGGAGAGAGGGAATGGCAGGATTTTAAGAGAAGGCGAGCCACCATGTGACCCTAACTCACAGAAGAAATTTTCATACTGGGTAAAATGATAGTAGACCACTACTTTGAGGCCTTTGGCACTCGGGAGAGAAAAAGCCCCTGGTGGAGGAAATCTCTGGGATCCGTGGCCTCGTCTGTCATCTGGGTATCCATGGCCTTGTCTGTCATCCTTCCTGGCATGAGTACTGTCATTAGGCTCACTGTGCTAATTTTGAATTCCAGTTTAGGCGGTGCTTTTGGAAGGATACCTCTCGCTCTAACCCTTTAAAGGGATAACATTGTGGGAGTGCCGCGAGTAGATCTTGAAGCCAAAGGAGGTATCTCAAAGAAGGAGGCCGCCCAAAACACGGACTGAGGAGAGAGTGACTGCTGAAAGGCTAGCACTCAACCTAGAGACTGTGAAGAGGCTTAACTCTGACTGGAAAATAAAGGCAGGGTATACAGAATGAGACTAGGTGGACCATAGGCAGACGCAGGGTGAATAGCTTTTGGAGGTGCTGCCAACATGGTCTGCACAGGTAAAGGAACCCATGTGGGTTTAGGGCCCCGCATTCTAGCAGCTGGTCTTAAATACTACACCATAAGGTGACACTGACCATTGGTCTGCATGGCTGAAGCTTTCCTCTCAGTAATGGAACTTCTCAGCACCCAGTGGGACTGCCAGTAAGCCTCGCAGGAGACATGCAGCCTCAAAAGGTCCCCCACCCAGCGAGGAACTCACCCTCAATATGCAGACATCAAGGGGAGCAAGTGAGCAGGGAAGGCGAATAAGACAACGTCCAGCAGAAATGCATTCATAGGGCCTGAAGGCATGATCCAGAAATGGACTGTCTGCATGATGATACAGAGGGAATAGATGATACATTGGACTGAACTGATGATGGCAGTTGAAGAACGACAGGTATGATAGTAAGTTAACTGACAAGGTAATGAAAATAAGAACGTATATCAAAGGCCATTATCATAATGAACACCCCGCCATAAGCAGGGTTTGCAGGATGCTGTAGTACAGCCATAACTGTAGGGAAAACACTGAAGCACCTTACCTTCTACCATGCTGATGACCCAAGTTCGGGAATGAGCTCAGGTAGCCAGGGGTCAGCCGGAGGGAGAGAGGATCAAGTGTCCGCTGGACAGCTCTCCTCTCCCACAGTGGGGAGGCATGCCATCTCCATCCTTGGCTGCCACCTGGTAGAGGCTGTGTGGTAATGCCAGAATTACGAGTGGACGAAGGTAGGGGCCATGGTTCCACAGCGTTTGTGTGCCTCCACATGCGCACACTTATGTGCCATCATGGCTGGGGAACATGGGGAGAAAAAAACAAAAAAGGGTTGGCACCAGCTTAGTGAAGCCCTGACCACTGACCCCATCCCTGCATCATTACCTAGACCATCGACACTGCTTCTGGATGAGAGGTACCGGGTGGGGGGAAGGATGGCCATCCCCTTCCAGGCTCCATCACAGTGGGTAATCTGTGGGGGGAATGCAGGCAAAATGGGTTCAAGGGAGGTACGTGCTGGGCAGGGGAGGCAGGGACATGGTTCAGCAGCATGCCAGCATCAACCATAGTAAAAAAAACCTTTATGGCAAAAAAAAGTGGATGCAGGTGCTGATTGGAATGCAAAGCAGGCAGCGGGACTACAGTGAAAAGGTTGTTAGTGCTTGTTATTTTTATTTTATTTCTTTATTTCTAACAATTGGAATTACAAATCTTTGAGTCAAAGACTCCTTTGCAAAGGCTCCATGTCGGGGTACAATAGTGAACATTACATATAGAATAATGGATAGGTAAGTGTGTGTTATGGATTTTTTTCACACACCCGAGGTGTGTGATGACCCATAAACCTCAAGAGCGAAGCTCGAGAGGTTTATGTGGTTATCACACACCAAGGATGTGTAAAAAAATCCATAACATCAAACTTACCTAGCCTTTATTTTTTATAATTGCTGGTGTGGAGGTTTAGACTGTATTTCTAGCAGCTTGAAAGAAAACAACGTTTTTTTAGCTAGAGTGCAGTTTTATTTATGAAGAAATTCACTGTACATGAATAAAACACAGTTGAAAACATTGCAGTTGAAATACTTTTTGTGAAACAACGGATTGCAATAGTTTTAAAGTCTTTTCCTTGGGGAATGTCATATCAACCGGATTTCGGGTTATTATGAACTGTCACATCAACCGGATATCAGGTTATTATTGCCTTTGGAGCATAATAACATGAAATCCGGTTGATATGCATTTTTAACAAAACGGTAAACCGGTTGATATTTATGATCACCAGTAAAAACAGGTTACTCACTTGTAACACTAGTTCTAGGAGTGGTATATGTTGTTCATCCACACTTATTGGCAGTGTCCCTTTCCCTTTAAATCAGCGGGAAAGTCTTCAAGCTGGCTCCTCCCACCCACTCGGGTGGTATAACCCTTGACTCCACCCCATGATGCCAGATCTTAGCCTGCTGGAAGCCAGGTTTGTGCATCCGCAGCTGGGGAGGTCGGGTGGGTCCGGCTGGATGAACAACATAAACCACTCCTAGAACTACTGTTACAGGTGAGTAACCTGTTTTTCTAGGATCGTGGATATGTTGTTCATCCACACTTATTGGCAGACTCCTAGAAGTTCTCTGGGAGGAGGGAAGCAAGGCGCACACCCCACAGAAATACTTACTTGGGGAACAGAGATTGGAGAACTGAGGCCCCAAAACCAGCATCCCGGCGTGACTCAAGGTCGATGTGGTAATGGGTAATGAAGGTGTTTGCTGTCTTCCAGGTAGCAGCCTGACAGACTTCCTGGATAGGGATGTCCCTGGAAGCAGCCACTGATGCAGCGGTATGGCAGGTAGAATGAGCTCTTATGCCTTTGGGAGGCTCCTTGCCCGTCAACTCATAGCACATACTAATGCAAGATGTAATCCATCGAGCAACTGTCCACTTTGCTGCAAGTCTGCCAGAAGTGGCTTCAGCATAGGTGACAAACAGCTGGCAAAGCTCTCCCTGAATCTCCACTGTCCTCTCCTTATAACAGGAGGGAGTTCATCTCAGGTCCAAAGTATGGAGCCTGTATTTGGCCTCCGAGGTATAACTGGGGTAGTACACTGGCAGAGTCAATACTTGCTTCAGGTGAAACTCTGACACCACCTTCGGAAGCAATTTCAGGTGGGTGTGCAGGACAATCTTGTCCCTGTGGAAGATCAGAAAAGGGGAGTCCACCGAGAGTGCCTGGAGCTCCACATCCTTCTGGAAGGCATGATAGTCACCAGGAAGGCTGTCTTCCACGATAAGTGTGACAGCTCACATTTGTGCATCGGTTCGAATGCCTTGCCCATGAGCTTTGCCAGTACCAGCAGTAGATCCCATGGAGGTGAAGGTTCACGCACCGGAGGGGATATGTGATCCAGGCCTTTGAAAAAGCACCCGACCACTGTCTCCTGCACCAATGTCGTCTGACTGACCCGGGCCCGGTAAGCAGAGATGGCTGTCAGATGCACCCTAAGGGTTGATGACCGAAGATGCCCTTTGGACAGAGACCAAAGGTAGTCGAGAATGTTAGCCACAGGACAGAACAGAGGGTCCAGGCCCTTGCCCTGACACCAAATGGAAAACCTTTTCCATTTGAAGGCATAACATTTCCTGGTCAATTCCTTTCTGGATGGCTCCACCACTGTAAAGACATCCTCAGAAAGACCCAAAGCTGGAACTCCAGCCGCTCAGGTACCAGGCTGTGACATTCAGGGATTGAAGGTCCAGATGGAATACCTTCCCCTGGTTGACTGAGATCAGGTCCGGGCGTGCTGAAAGCCGCTCTGGGGGCCTGTTGCTGAGGCTGAGGACATCTGGTTACCAGAACTGGTGTGGCCAGTCTGGGGCTACCAGAATCACTTGTGCCTTGTCCCTCCTCACCGTGAAGAGCACCTTGTGGCTCAAGGGAAATCGAGGGAAGGCGTAGAAGAGACCTGGGGTCCACGGCCTCGAGAAGGCATCCCCTTGCAGCAAGCCCTGTTGAGGGGGACAGGCATAAAACAGCCTCTGCTTGGTGTTTTCCCTGGAGGCAAATAGGTCCACCAACGGTTTGCTCCAGTGGGAGAACAGACTGTACACTACCTCTGGATGGAGAGACCACTTGTGGGATGTCTCGCCTATGTGGCTGAGAGCATCCGCCAGTTGGTTTGAGGCTCCTGCCATGTGGATGGCTAGGAGATCTGCCTCCAGACGGCTCATGAGTGTCAAGATGTGCAGCACTTCCCTGCACAGCAGACAAGAATGCGTGCCACCCTGTTTGTTGAGGTAGTACATGGTCTTGGTATTGTCCATCTGGACTTGAACCACTTGACCCCGGAGCTGAGGAGTGAAAGCTGATGGTGCCAGTCTAACTGTTCTGAGCACCAACAGGTTTATGTGATAACGGGACTCCTCAGGGACCAGAACCCATGGGCCCTGTTGTCCCCCATGTGGGCTCCCCAGCCCATGAGAGAGGCATCGGTCGTAAGGACGGCTGTCAGCTTGGGGTGGACAAACGGGATTCCTTCCTTCAACTGGCCTGGGATGGACCACCACTGTAGAGCATCCCACAGCTTCTGGATCACAGTGATCAGCTGGTCGAAATGACCATGGCGCTGAGTCCACTGGGTGGCCAGCCCCCACTGGAAGGGGTGCATGTGCCACCGGGCCTAACAGACCATGGAGATGCATGCTGCCATGTAATCCAGAAGGCACAGAAAGTCCCAGACAGGGCGCAATTGATTGGGCAAAGAAGAAGAGAACCTCCGCCCTGTCAATCAGCAGCCAAGCTCTGGCTTAACGAGAGTCAAGCTCTGCCCCAATGAAACACATCACCTGAGAAGTCATGAGCTCCGACTTGGCCTCATTGATCAGGAGGCCGAGTTGGGAGCAGGTCTAGAGGGTCAGGTTCCTGGACCTCTCCACCTCCTGCTGGGTGGAACCTGCTAAGAGCCAATCATTGAGGTAGGGGTAAATTCTGACCCCCCAACGCCTGAGGTGGGCTGCCACCACTGCAATGCATTTGGTGAAGACCCATGGGGCCAATGACAGGCTGAATGGCATGGCTTGGAACTCACATAGGGTTCTCTCGGCTCTGAACCGGAGGAACCACTGGTGGGATGGACAGATTGGGATGTGAAAAAATGCGTCCTGGAGATCCAGTGAGCAGAACCACATATTTCACCCCAGGGATGGTATGATCTGAGACAGAGTGATCATCTGGAAGGTACGTGACCTGAGATACTGATTCAGGTCGTGCAGATCTAGAATGGGGCGCCAGCCCCCATCCACTTGGGAACCAGGAAGTACCTGGAAACGAAGCCTGGGTCTGCTGGGGGATCTGCCACTGGAACTACTGCCTCCTTGAGGAGGAGCTGAGCAATGTCATCTCGGAGATAGCCAACTGAGTGTGGGCAGATACCCTCTCCTCCCATGGGGAGCGGGCTCGGGTTGGAGGGTACTGCTCGAATTCCAGAGGCAGTCCCTGGCCAACCACTTTTAAGATCCACCTGTCTGTGGTAACAGCGGACCAGGTGGAAATAAAGTGGTAGAGCTGGCCCCCCACGGGAGGACCCAGAGCTGGCGTGATGGGAGTAGGGGTGGCAGCCCCACTCCGTCACTGGGCAGGTTTGGAGGCAGAGGATCCGGGGCCTGAACCCTGGCCTCCCTTACAGGTCTGAGAGGGTCCAGGCTTGGGCTGGGGTGCCAAGCTTAAGCCTGCTGCTGCTGCTGCAGCTGCCCCCCTTGAAAGGAGGACTGCTGGGTTACAGTGGAAGAGTGCTGAAAAGTCTTCTTTTTCTGCTGCTTCTTAGGACCAGAAAAACTCTTTGCAGAAGTGGCATTGGACTGCTTAATGCGCTGAAGGTTACCAGCCACACCTGGGCCAAAGAGAACGGTGCCCAGGAAAGGCACATCAGCTAGCTTGTGCTGAGTATCCACTGAAAAGGAGGAGTGCCTCAGCCAAGCCCTGTGGTGAGAGGAAACTGCAGCTGCCAATGAGCAGGCACATGAGTCCCCGCTATCCAGGGCCATCTGGAGCTGTTGTTTGGCAGCAGGCTGGCCTTTTGTCCCGGACCTGCCCGACCGTGGTCTGCAAGTCTGCAGGGAGATATGGGAGGATTACGTCCAAGAACCCCAAATGGCATAATGATGGCCGAGCTTGCATGACGGAGGCCTAAAAATGAAGCGGCATAGATGTTCCGGGCAGAGTGACCCAAATATCTGATTCCTTCTCAAGAGTTCTGTTGGTATTGATAGAACTACCAGTATGCCTGAACACAGAGGCAGTTACAAGGCTCTTGGCTAAAGGGAGCTCTGTGAACCCCTCAAGGGACCCCATGGGCACCGCATACTTGCGGGCCATACAGGCAGATGGAGCAGGGCAGGAGGCAGGGTGCTGCCAAAGTTCTAGAGCTGGACCAACAATGGCCTTGGCCACAGGAAAGGCTTCCGTCAGTGTATCCGGTCTCTTGAGGATGTCAGTGAGAGGGTACTCCGCTTTTTCTTGGATAGACATCAGGGGCATCCTTGTGGACTCAGAGATGAGGCGAAGAATAACCTGAAAGGACAAAGGACCTTCCTCCATCTCTATCCCACCAGCTGATTCATCATCCCATGGATGAGAATGGAGGCCAGTTTCATCCAAATCTGAGGAATCCGGATACAGCAGTCGACCGCCCACATCACCCTTGACCAGCCAGGGGTGGTCAGAGGTGACAGTGACCAAGAGACACCAGGGAAGCCCAGTGTCTGGTCTAGCTTACTTAGAAGGAGCCCCCCCACAGGCTGCTTGTGCGGCGGTTCCACCAAATTCGGTGGTGAGACCAGTTTAGGCTGAACCGGAGGTTTCGCCAGCTCCAGAGTCGTGGAACGCGAGGCAAAACTTGCACGTCGTGGAGTCATGGCTGACACCTAAACAATAAATACACACGGCATGCGGGTTGGTGTGTGACGTCTTTTGGTCGCATGAACACCGGCGAAATCCGGGGGAAGACTTGTCTTCCATGATCGAAGAAAGATAATCGCAACCACTAACATGAACAAGGCAAATTTTCGGAATAACCAAAGGTTCTGAAGCCAGGGCCTACAAAATGCGAGAACACGAAGGAGGCAACCTGAATCTTCCAGCAGAAAGGAAGATCTGGTGTCACGGGCAAAGCTGAGGGTTATACCACCCGTATGGGTGGGAGGAGCCAGCTTGAAGACTTTCCAGCTGATTTAAAGGGAAAGGGACTCTGCCAATAATAAGTGTGGATGAACAGCATATCCATGATCCTCGAATTATAATACAGTAGTAAACATTACAAAATGCACAAATAAGGAGAGACCAGAGATTACATTACAATGCATATACTAAGGAGAGTCCACATAACACAATCTAGGTTTGAAGTTAACCCAACGTTTACAGATGTACCGTGTCATAATGTCGTATGCTTAATAGCGTATGACATTATACTGTAGCTAACCCGAAATAGCACTGTCTAGGACAGCGAATGGTACAGTACCACGTATACTGCTGTACAGAAAAAAGAGTTATGCCGCATGGCATGAATTGCACCGTATTGGCAGTGCGATTTAGCCATGCGGCATAATGTCTTGCGACATTATGACCCTGTGCAATTTACAGAATACCTAGGGTAAAAATACAAGGAGTCTAGAGATTACATTACAAGGACTACAGAGATTACATTACAGAGCATATACTCAGGAGAGTCCAGTTAACACAGTCTAGGGTAGAAATTGACCCAGCATTTACAGAATACTTAGGTTACAAATACAAGGAGAGCTCATATGAGAGAGGGATGCATTAGGTGTTATGGTGTAGAGCAGATAAAGGTTTAGGTGCAGTTGCAGGCTGAGGACTCAAGGAGTGGGTTCCTAAAGCTGGACTTAAAGGGGCCGAGCTTGGGTTCTAGGGAGATTGTAGCAGGAAGGCCATTTAGCCAGAGGGGGGGGCTCTGCAGAAGAAGGCTCTTTGGCCCAGGGATGTCCTGCAGCAGGGAACTAGTAGGGAGGCCCTGGCGGTGCTTCTGGAGGCCCTGTGCTGAGGGGCTAGTAGGATAAGACTGTGTAGTCCAAGTGGGGCTAGCATGTGGCAGATTTTCTTGGCAAGCAAGCAGGTGTGTTATTTGAGTCACTCCTCGAAAGTTAACCAGTTTGTGAGCCTGTATAACTAGCAGGTGTGTGTCAATCTATCACACCCTGTAACGAGTCAACAGACCTTATTCAGTGCTGTTTTGATATGGTGTAGGCCAGTGGGGTCAGCAGAGCCATATATAACTACGCTGTAATCTACCAGGGAGAGGACTGATGATGATACGGCTAGGTGTAGTGCCTCGGGGGGGGCAGTGTTTGAGGTGGTATAGGAGTCCAAGTCGGGCATTGACGGCAGAGGAGAGGAGGGGGATGTGGGCGCAGTAAGAGAGGAATGAGCCCAAAGTTATACCCAGGAATTTAAAGGTGGTTACTTGTTCCAGCGGGGGCCTTGGGAGTTAAGGATGCTCAGCGAAAATTCCCTGAGCAGACTCTGGCGATGAGTGAAGACTATGGTCTTAGTTTTCTTATAGTTTAGGGTTAGTCAGTGGGCCAAGAACCAAGTTTCTGCATCAGTGAAGAAACCCTGGAGGACGTGTTGGAGGGCATCAGTGTAGGGTGGCTTCAGAAGATCACCACATCGTCTGCACAGATTAGGAGTTTACTGGAGCAGGAGTTGGGCAGGGAGTTAAAAAAAAGGCTCAAGATGAGGGGTCCCAGTATGGAGCCTTGGGGTACCCCAGAGAGGACCGGAAGACTGGAAGATAAGGTGGAGCTGATCTTGACCTGCTGCGAGGTAGTCCTTAAACCAGGATGTGGTTTCAGGAGACAGTCCTAGGGGAGGCAGGGAGTTGAGGAGCAAGGCATGACTGACGGTGTCAAATGTCTTAGGTCAATGTAAACTGAACCAACCACGTGTCCGTTTTTGAGGGTATTGTGACTATAGGAGGTGTATTCAAGGAGAGCCGTTGTTGTGCTGTGGCCCTTCCAAAAGCCGTGCTGTTCAGGACACAACAGGTTATGTTCTGACAGACAGTCCATAAGCTGGTCCGCAACTATTTTTCGAGAGCCTTGGAAATATGGGGAAGAACTGAGATAGGGTGATAGTTATTGGGTAGGAGCAGTCACCACTTTTTAGGATGAGGGTAATTATGACATGTTTCCAGAGTGAGGGGAATTAGCCTAGGCAGAGAGACAGGTTCAAAATTTTGGTGAGAGGGAAGAAGACCTCATCAAGGGCAAGGTGGAGGAGTTTTAGATCCAGAGAGTTACCGCTGTGGCAAGTCTTGCCCAGGGCTTTGGAGAGGCAGCCCTTGGCTTCACGGGCAGAGATGATCTGGAGACGAAAAAGGGGGGTGTTAGCAGAGGGGCAGTGAGCAGTTTTGAACACAAGTTAAACAGACTGAGAAGACAGAAATGAATACGGCAGCATGACAGAGATAGGACAAAGAATCGAGTGGGCACACTGACAAAATGCTGCAGGTAAGCACTGGAGTAAAATGAGGACATGAGAGCTGCAGGAATGGCTGCCCTAGAGAGATCTGGGAGCACAAGCCACAGACTGAGAAGGCAAAATGTACTAACCAAAGAGTTGCAGAAGGCACAGACCAAACAGTAGCTGAAGGCAAAAGCCAAACAGAAAGACCCAAAAGAACCAAGAGGAAATCGGCAAGCACGAAGGAGGGACGGAGGCAAGCAGAGCTTCCAAATGAGGCTGAAGGAAGCTACTTTATATAGCCGAGGAGGAAGATGCAGCTGGTTGCTATTGCTCATCAAACCACAGACTTTGTCTTTTAATTACAAATAATTAATTTCCATTTGTAGTTACCTAGCTTCAGTTCACTATCCACACTTAGGTAGATTCCTAACAGTCCTCAGGAGAAGAGGTCAAGGTGCACACTCCAAATTAGGAGACTACCAACTGGACGACTGAGAACCCAAAAGCTGCATCATGGTGACTGAGGAAGTCAGAGCAGTAATGGGATATAAATGTGTACATATTCAATCAGGTAGCAGTGTCCTACATATTTCAGAAATGGGGATGTACTGTACCTGAACGCAGCAACAGGGCAGCAGTATGTCTAGTGGGTGAGCCTTCAACCCCACAGGTGGCTCCTCCCCAGCCAGCTTATAACACAGATCAATGCAGGACATTATTCATCAGCCAAACATCTATTTAGCTGCTGGTCTGCCTAAGGCAGCCTCACCATAAGTTAAAGACACCTCACTAGCCTCATCATAAATCTTGCCATACACTCCCAGTAAAACAGCAGAGCGCAGTGAATGCTGAGCACGTGAAAGAGTAAGACTCCTAGAAGAAGGTCAGTAGAATGGTTTCCTTATTTAAATGAAACTCAGAGACTACCTTAGGCAGAAATTATACAGGGGGGTGTAAGACAACTTCATCCTTGTGGAAAACCAGACATGGTAACTTAACAGATGGTACCAGGAGCTCACTTATCCTACTGGCTGAGGTATTGGCACCCAAAAAACGTGGTCTTCCAGGAGAAGTGCAAGAGATGACACCTGTCAATAGGCTCAGATAGTTTACCCATTAGCCATGATAGCATCAGCATGAGGTCTCACTGTGAAGGTAGATCAGACAAAAGAAGGGACAGGTGGTCCAGCCCTTTAAAGCAACAACTGACCCCTTTGTCCTGTGCCACTATCAGCATACCTGCCTTAGCAGAGTACACCAAATTGGTGGCCAGGTGCATCTCAATGAACGTGGCTCACAGCCCTGACTGAGAATGGGGTCAAAGGTAGTCTAAAGTGTGCAAAATGGAGCAGGAGAGGGGCAGCAACCCATTCTCCATGTATCAACACGAGAATCTCTCATTTGCAAGAGTGTTTTGCATGTTGGCTCCTTCCAAGATATCTCCACCATCCAGAGAACATCCTCAGAAAGCTCAGGGCCTGGAACTTCATCCACCTGGAACTAGATAATCAGGTGTGGGGGCAGCAGGTCTGGAAGCCTTATCATTCTTTCTGACTGTGTCAGCAAGTACAGCAGAAGTGTAAGCAGCCATGGTGCTCTCCCGATGGACTGAGATCATGATACCAAAACTGGCACGGGCAATCTTGCATGACCAGAATCAATGACTCCTTATCCCTCCACACCTTGAGGATCACCTTGTAAACCAGAGAAGATGTAAGGAAAGCATATTAGAGGTCCCGATCTTAGGACTGAGAGAACATGTGCCCTGCAGAGTTCCAAGCTGATGGGAATGGGCTCAGAACCATCTCAGCTTCTTGTTTCCTCAGGAAGCGAACATATCTACTTATGGCGTTACCAATCCTGAGAACACCTGGGACACCACTTGTGGGCTTTTTGACTGTAGAAACATAGACGTTTACTAGCAGAAGAAAGCCCTACGATCTACTGAGTCTGTACAATGTGCAGCTACAAGCATCCTTAAGTTACACGCCTCTCCCATATGACAGAGCATCTGCCAGCAGGTTGTTTGCCCTTGGAACATGGTCCACTACCATGATTACTTGCAGGCAGTGAGCTAGAGACCATGATCGCGATGCCTCCTGAAACAGAGGAATTGATTGTGTTCCACCCTGATTGTTCAGGTAAAACATGGTGGCCTTGTTGCCCATGTTGAGCTGGATCACTCGGCCTTGGACCAGCATCGTAAACACTGCCAGCATTAATGAACAGCACAGAGCTTTTTTTTTTGCTACAATTTTTGGCCAGGAAAGATACCCTACGTCAAGGCTTGTTTTCAGGTGTGTCCTAGGAGCCCATGGAAGTTAAGTGACTTGCTCATGATCACACAGTACGCAAGTGGTGGCTGTGGGATTCAAACCCAGTTCTTCAGGTTTTCAGCTCAGTTCTATTAACCACTGTGCTATACTGCCTCCCAAAGTTGCAAAAGGTTGATGTGAAGCCAAGTCCCACTTGATGACAAGAACTCATGCACTCTGCGGTCCAGACAGATGTGCACCCCAGCCAACCAGGGATGCATCCCTCGTCAAAGTGACTAAGGGCTCTGGCCAGATCAATGGCATGCCCTCTGAGAGGTTCACAAGGGACAGCCACCAATGGATACTGTCCAGCACTGGTTAAGTCTCTTGGACTGGTTGGATCAGGTCTGTGTGTGACTGGGACAACTAGTGCCCCAGTTTACATTAAATGAGTTGCATGCACCAGCAGGCCCAATGTACAGTGGTGATGGTGGAGGCCATGAAGCCCCGAAACTGGAGGAAATCCTGGACTGGGCTTCACTGCCAAACACAAAATGGTTCGGCAAAAGACAATAGGTCCTCCACCCTGTCTGGGGACAGAAGCTCTTTCTTGGAGGGAATCCTGTTCTGCTACAATGAACAGGTTCACCGGCTTTGGGTTGAGCTTGGACTCGGCTAGACTGACCTTTAGGCGAAGGTCCTAGAATGTCTGAATGACCAATCTCAGGCCCACTCCATGCCCTACATTGAGCTACCATTGTGAGTGACTGATTGAGATACAGAAAGACCTAAATGTCTCTCTACCTCAGAAAGGCTGCCATAAGCAATAGGCACTTGCTGAACAACCCGAGTGCTGAGGACAGGACAACCGGCATGACTCTGAACTGATACAAGGTTCCATACACTAGAAAGTGGAGGAATCGTCTGCATAATAGATGGGGATTTGGAAGTGCATATCTTTGAGGTCCAGGAAGGGAAACCAAGCTCCCAGCTCCCAAAACAGAATGACCAGGTGCAACATTACCATTCCAAACATACAAATGCAAATAAACTTGTTTAGGATTTGCCAGTTGAAAAAAGGGTGCCAGTCCTCTGTCTGCGTGGGTACCAGAAAGTACAATGACACAACCACCTGCTGAGCATGGTTTTCTAGGACTGGCACTATTCCATATGCTTAAGGAGCTGATGAACCTCATTCCACAGTGTGGGAAAAGATTCCAGTGAAAGCATGTCCTTTAACAGTGTTCTGGACTGACAAGGGAGTAAGTATCAAATTACAGAAAACCTTGCCTGATCCCACAACTTCCAGGACTCACTTGTCTGAAGTAATAGCAGACCACTGTGGCAGGAAGTGGAATAGTCAGCCTGCGACCAAGAGCTGCAGCACAGCAGGGGTTGAGACAGAGATAAGAGGCAGCCCCTCATTCCATTACTTTTTGTCTTTCAAGGCAGCCCCTGAGGACTAGCCCCTGGAGGAACTGCCCCCTCCATGCCCTTACACTTACACACATGATTTAGTGAAAGGTTTGGCAGGCTGGAACTGTTTACCTTGCATGTCCCAATAGGAACCAAAGCCTTGTGGCCTGGGTTTGGGCAGCTAACTGGGACTGGTGACCAACATCACCAAATCCAGCATCACATTGGACTTCCTGATACATGTGAGATGATTCTTGACCTCTGGCCATAAGAGAGCCATCTCTGCAAAGGGCTGATCTGCCATAACATTGTTGGATTTCCTGAGTGAAAGCTGAAATCTAAAATCAGGCACGTCAGTATATGGACATTGCTGTGAACATAACTCAGGTGAACATAACTCAGGTTGACACATCAGTCGAGTTTGTGGAACCTACCAGTAGTGCTCTGTCACCATCAGCTCAAGATCACGGATCTCACGTTGATCTTGCTGACTCTCTTCAGGGAGCAGGTCAGTGAAGGTGCAGAGTCTCTTGAAGAGCTCATGGCTATATTGAGTTATCAAAACCATATATCTGGCCTGGCGGATAACCAGGGATGCAACTGTATAGACCTTGCAGCCAAAATGGTCCTGCCTATTCGATTCCTTGTTTTGCTGCTTGTCCAACATGCCATGTACCTTCCACTTGGGAAACACTGTGTGTGCCACTAGCCCTTCCAACAATGGATACACCAGAAAGACAGACAATTTGCCAAGGGGGACCAAAAATTTGTGGTCCATATGGCACAGAGGGGTCTGGCAGGAGGCCACATGCTGTCAGATGTAGAGTGCTGGAGAAAGAGTGGCATGGGCAGTTATAAGGCTACCCTCTGAGAGGATTCTCATTCAAGAATGTCCAACAGTGGGCAAGTACTGTAGGTCTCTGTCTTCTGGACCTCCTCCAATGGAGTGTCCAAAGCCATGGATATGTACTCCATGAGGGCAGCCAGAAAAGACTGGCCACCTGAAAGAAGTGTGCTGGTAAGCTGGCTACTGTTCTGATGACACATAGTTGATGGGATGGACTCATATCCAAATCTAAGCTGGGACACAGTAGTGTAAATCACTGACATGGAATATGGACAATCGCTTCCGTTGCCATAATCACCACCGACAGGTGATGAGGCAGTCTAGATTATGGCCTAGAATCCTTAGTCAAAGCAAGCTCTGCTGCTTGTGGAGATCAGGAGTCTACATTATCAGTTGCTGCTGCATAGCTGGCAAAGCCAAAGGTGGGTCACGGGATGAACAAATGGAGTCGATGCTGGGAGAGGCATCCAAGACCAGGACAGGTCCAGTCAACCTTCACCCTAAGCAAATGTTCCATAAGCCCAGTGCTGCCAGGTTGCCTTCTCCCATCTTTGACAGGCTTGATGTCAATGCCAGGAGCCAGATGATGACTAGGAGGAACTCAAAGTTAACTGCTGATGGTGATGTCAGTATCACTGCTGAGAATGGTACCAAGAGCATGATCTTGAACACTGACTTGAAGGTTGATGACGCAAAAGGGCCTCTGGGCCTAGATGCCTTGTCAGAGAAACCCCATGTGCCAGTCAAGCAGGAGGCTGTGCTTGGGTCAGAATGACCAGCCTTGGCTGAACCAATGAAGGACCGACTTGGAGCTCCTGGCCTGTGATGGGCCACTGTCAGCACTGGAGTCCAGGTGAGCAAAGAACTGTCTCCCTCAGTGGTCTTGTCCACAATGAGGTTGACCATCAGATCAACTGGTGTTGATACTAACAGCTGCCTGGATGGGAGTTCCATAGGCTGACCAATGAGTTTCATGGGCAGTTCGACCTCCTTAAAAGGGGACTGACCAGGTGAACACTCTGGCTAGGAAAAGCACAAACAGTTCCTTGATCATTCATGCTCCCCTTTGCCAAAGGGAGAGCACAAACGGTCCCTTGCCTATTAACAATCCCATGACTGGCATTACCTCTTCTTCTTGTGCGATTGGTGCCAAGACAGAGACTCATCTTCAAAACAGTGGAGAGCTTTTGCGTTCCTGAGGAGTTGAGAGATCAAATGCGTACTCATCCTCCACTATCAAAATGTCTAGGACTGGAACATTCTCACTGGCCCTCTCTTCCTCTTGGACCTGCAACTGTGTCACTGATGCTGCATCCACTGATGGCACATCTGTTTTGGTTGGCTTGCCGTGAAGCACCTAGAGCCAGTGGTCATTAAGTGCCTGTGGGTGCATGGCCTGGCACTGGGAGCTATGCTCTACATCTTAGGCAATGCATAAGCAGTACACAAGGGCATCTTGTCTATTGGTCAAGGACACTGGATACCTGCACACCATGCACCTCTTGAAAACCTGATTTCTTTGTTCTGTGGCAAGCTGATGGTGAGGTGACAGGAAAAAGTCGAAAGCTAAGGCAAAACATTGAATATGTTGCTAAAAAGGCTCAAAACTGTAGCAGAATCCTAAACCACTAGCAGGAGCTGTGAAGTAGGAGACCTGTTACCTCCAGCAGAAGAAAAGGTCTAAGTGGAATCAGAAGAGGAGCCAGACGACCACATGGTTGGGTGGTAGACTAAGTGATGCTTAAAGACTATTATGGTGGCTGTGCATGCTCAGTGGAAGACTGCCTAAGTGTGGACAGTAAACTGAATCTTAGTAGCAGAACAGATCTTAGTGCTACGGGGGGAAAGCCAGAGGACCATATAACTGGAGTCAAGCTTGAAGACTGTTCCATTGACTAAGCATGTTCAGTGGAAGATTGTCTAAATGTGGATAATAAAATTAATCTTGGTAGTTAGAATTAAAATATTGGGGAAGTTTTATTAAACTAAATTCTGCTGATGGCAACTATGAATTTTTTGCTGCAATCATAAAATTGCTTTAACTGCTAGAATTTTACTCCTTTTCATGCTGTGCAGCCCTCAATACTATTCTCCCTCATGAATTTGCCTCTTTCCCTTGTTTAAAGAGCAGCAAAAGACAGTGTGTTAAGTCCTGCCTCTGTTTTTCCTCCCCACATGTAGCACCTTTTGTTTGGCTACACTGAATCTGAGACTTTCAGAGTCTGGACAGTCACCCAACTTTGATGTTTGTCCAAACCTCAAGGGAGTACGCCACTCTGGCTTTTTTTCCATTATAGTTTCGTATGATTGTACTTTTGTAAGTGAAATACAGACTAATATATGGGTGATGGTGTGATATGAGTTTTGGGTTTTTTTGTAAACCCAAGGACTACTTTCTCATATAGACCACAAGACTGAAGTTCAAATCGTTTATAAAGCCAAAACACACTGAGTGTGTTTAAACATGAATAACCACACAGTCACCCATATTATATTTTTGATAATATCAGTTAGGGACTAATATCAACCAGAACAAGCACTGGTCAATGCCAAATGCTCACTTGCTTGTATCTGTTATTTGTCGGGCATAGATTGAGCAGCAGTTAAAATTAACAAATTAATAACATGAGTTATAATAGTGAAATTGTCACGCTTGGGAAATGAAGACCTTCATACATAACACTGTTGTTTTCTTAGATTGTGACCCTGAATTGTCAGGATAATATTTTTATTACCCCAGCATATGAACATGACAGTGTTATTTATCAAATGCCACCAGAAATGTGATTTTGTGGCATCACGTAATGTGGACGAATGCAAAAGAGCGAGCCCACACTATGGCAAATGGAAAATGGTGAGTACTGGAATGGCGAAACCGGTATTCCCTTACTCCGAGGTGCAATGACCTTGGATTTTGATATTTAATAAAGGGTGGTGCAGGGGTAAAGCTCCCTGCAGAAAAAGTACTGTCGCCATTCCAGTCCTCGCTGTTTTCTATTCGTTCATATGGGCTTGCTCTTTTGGAGTTGCCCATGTCACATGGAACCTGATTCTGTGGAACAACTGCAATAATAGGTTTTGGAGTGGAATTTGAAAATAACACCGACCATGTTCATTAGATGGGGTAAAAAAGGATACAGTGTGTCGAAAATGTGGGTTAAAAAAATAAAACAAGGAGCGAAGGTCACTGTGTCAGTTCTAGTGAGATCAACTGTTTTAACTGACTACTTGTGCTGACCAGTCTTTTCCTGGCAAAATTCAGTGTCCTGATCATTATGATGCTTTTTGCAGGAGTTCATATACAATATTAATACAATATAAAATGGATCTGATGGAGTATTTATTTAATAGACCTAGGTTAAAACACTTTTTTGTCAGCTTCTTTACACCAATATACCGTCCTCACGAGACACTGTGCTCTCGAGGGCAGGGGTCTTAACAGTTGCAGGGATTCTAAGAACAAGAAGCATCACTAACAGCCTAAGGCAACAGTATATTGTTTTATCATAAAATTGTACATGAACTCCTCCAGAAGCTTGTTAAGAACAGCTGATCTTGTTGCCAGCCCAGTGGCACAGAAGGCTGAGATGCTCTAATCACCTTACTTCTCACCATGCCCAAGACCCAAGTTCAGGAACAAACTCAGGTTGACAGGGATTGGCAAGGGGGGGGGACTGAGAGAGGACTGAGCAGCCACCTAGCAGCACTCCTCTCTGACTGGGTGGTAGCGCCGATGCACAGGAGGCGAGATGTAGGTCTTGGGGGGAGGAGTCATGATTCCGGACTGCATGCCTGCCTCCACACTACATTCTTCATAATTGATAACAAATTACTGGTCAATGCCTCCAAAATGAAGGCTATGCTATTTGACTTCAAACCCGAACTCACCACCCTTGGCCACGCTGGCTGCCTACTCACTGTCCACTCCCCAGATGCAGCTCCCCTCAACAATGTTCCCTCATTCAAGTATCTGGGGGTAATCCTAGATCTGTCCCTCACCTACTCTGATCACATAGCTTCCCTGATCTGTCTTGTTAACCAGAAACTAGGGCTCTGCTATTGTCTGCTTGATCATTTCAGCCCAGAAGCTCATCTTGCCATAGCACGCAACAACCTCCTCCCCCTCTTCGATTATGAGTGTCCAGTGTACTCCCTGACATCTGCTGTCAACCAGCACTGGCTGGATACAACCTTCAACTAGATCTGCCACTTTGCCCTTCGTGTCCCTCTCTCCACACACCACTGCTCCCTCTATCAGTCCCTAAACTGCCCCCAGCCTGACACTCCTATCTGCTGGCCTGGACCGTCAGTGATGCCATCCATAGTCCCTCTTACTTCCCCTTTGTCCTTTCTGATCCAGCCCAGAACTTACAGCTGCACTCTTCAACAATCGTCCCACCTCCAGCTCCCCCATTCTAACTTTACCACTAGGATGGGCCATAGAGCCTTCTCTGCTGCTGGACCCTCTCTGTGGAATGATCTCCCACCAACACTGCGTTCCTTTGACATCCCTCTAAATTTAAATATCCTACTAAGAACCCACTTACCATTCTCCTCTACCTGCAACTGTCCTCAGGCCTCTAGCACTAATCTGCCCCCCCATAGCCCTCCCTTGCCTCCCCACCTGCCAGTTGCCTTTTCTTCCATTGAATCTGGCTCATTGGTCGCCATTCTATTCCTGATGCCAGCTGTGTCTATACCTGTTAACTTACTTTCTGCATTCTGTCAAATTTATTTGTTGCTGCTGGCTCTGTCAATGTATTACAGACCTTTTGTTAGAGGATATTGCTACCTAAGCACTGCATATGTGTATTCATAAATATCTTTAATATGTACACTGACACTGTTACCTGAAACATAGAAACACAGAATTTGATGGCAGGTAAGGACCACTTGGCCCACCTAGTCTGCCCATTTCCCTACCAGATGGATAAGCTGCAGATCCTAGTTAACCAACAGCCTACTTCCTCCTATCCCCCCCACCACTAAAATTGCCTTATGGCTGTCCCATGCATTCTTGAATTCCCCCACTGCATTTGACTCCACAACCTCCTCAGGAAGGCTGTTCCATGCATCCACAACCCCCTCTGTGAAAAAAATACTTCCTCACACTACCTCTGAGTTGTCCCCCCTCTATCTTCAAAGTGTGCCCCTTTATTCTTGCACATCTCTTTTTCTGAAAGATGCTACCCTCTTGGACTTTGTTGATTCCCTTGAGGTATTTGAAAGTTTCTATCATGTCCCCCCCTCCCTCCTTTCCTCGAGACTATACATCTTAAGCTCCTTTAGTCTTTCTTCATATGCCTTCTGGTGCAGACCCTGCACCATTTTGGTTGCCCTCCTCCAAACAGCCTCCACCCTGTCTATGTCTTTGTGGAGTTGGGGTCTCCAGAACTGTACACAGTACTCCAGATGTGGTCTTACCAACTGTCTGTACAGAGGGCCAACAACTTCCTGTTTTCTACTGGTGATGCCTCTCCCTCTGCATCCCAGTATCCCCCCTGCCCTCCTTACTGCCTTCTTACATTGCTGGCCCACCTTTAGGTAATCTGATATGGCTACCCTTAGGTCCCTTTCAATTTTTGTTGTTGTCAGTATCTCACCCCCATTGTGTACTCTTCCCCTGGGTTTTTGTTTCCCAGGTGCATTACTTTGCACTTCTTTGCTGAATCTAAGCTGCCATACATTTGACCATTCCTCCAACCTTGCCAAGTCCCTTTTCATCCTTTCCACCCCACCTTGCATATCAACCCTGTTGCAGATCTTTGTGTCATCTGCAAAGAGACATACTTTCCCTTCCAGTCCCTCTGTAATGTCACTTATAAAGACATTAAAAAGGACCAGCCCCAGTACTGAACCCTGTGGTACCCCACTAGTAACCCCCCTTTCTTCACCGTGGACTCCATTTACTGTTACCCGCTGTGTCCTGTTGTCCAGTCAGTGTTTTACCCAGGCTACCACCCTGGGACCCATTCCCAGGCTGGCTAATTTGTTTATTAATCTTTTATGTGGGACTGTGTCAAATGCCTTGCTAAAGTCTAGGTAGGCCATGTCCACAGCCCCTCCTGGTCTACTACTTTGGTCACCCAGTCAAAGAAATCAATTAGATTTGTCTGACTGACCTTCCTGCTGTGAATCCATGCTGCCTTGGGTCCTGTGCCCCACTGGACTCTAGGTACTCAACAGTTCTTTCCTTCAGAAGTGATTCCATCATTTTCCCTACCACTGAGGTCAAACTGACAGGTCTGTAGTTTCCTGCCTCTGTCTTGCTCCCATTTTTGTGAAGGAGAATCACATCTGCCCTCCTCCAGTCCTCAGGTACCACACCATCCTCCCATGATTTATTAAAAAAGGGTAGTCAGTGGTGTTACTAGTTCTTCCCTTAGCTCCTTTAGAATTCTGGGGTGAATCCCCTCAGGCCCCATTGCTTTATCCACCTTCAGTTTCTTCTGTAAAAGGACTAATATCAACCCCCCCTATCCAGAGTGCTTCTATTGACTGGATTAGGTATCTCCCCCTGCTTTTCCATTGTGAATACTGAGCAGAAGTATTCGTTCAGTATCCCTGCATTTTCACTGTTGCTCTCTAACCAACCACCTTCCTCTTTATTCAGCCTCAGTATCCCTGCTTTAGTCTTTCTTTGCTCCCTAATGTAACTATAAAAAGCTTTATCCCCCTTCTTAACCGAGTTGGCTATCTTTTCCTCAGTTTGGGCCTTTACTATTCTGACTGCCTTCCCCTGCTTCCTTCTGCTTTAACTGGTACAGTTCTCTGTCCTGCTCCTTCTGTGTTTCCTTATACTTCCTGAATGCTATCTTTTTCTCCCTTACCTTCCACGCCACTTCTTTTGAGGACCATAGTATTTTTTCTTTCGTTTTGATTTGTTTGTTTGCTTCACACAAAGGCTTGTTGCCTCTGTGATGGCAGTTTTGATGTTGCTCCACCCCACCTTCTTGCCTGTTTGCTAGTGCTTTTCTGAGGCACTCAGTAACTAGGAAATTTTTTTACAGGGCAGCCAGTTGAGTTGTAATGCCTAGCAGAGCCTCCTCAATTGAGGAGAGTTCCAGTAAAAATTTCTCCTCGGACAGAGGAGTCGGTGGTGGGGCTGATTTACCGACTGCTGCTGGCTGCAGTTTTGATTTCTTGCAGGCATTGGATTTCTCAGGCGTGGTTGGCGGGGAGTGGGTTGGGCCCACATGCCACATCTCCACTTCCATTTAGAGAAGCTGTGAAACACACAATGTTCGTTGGATGATCGGAAGGGCACACCGATAACTTTACCAGACAGAGGGTAACAAGCAGGTACACCGATAGAAAAGCCGATTTGAACAAAAGAAACACTGTTTTAGTGAGCTGAGGTACGGAGCTGAGACAAGTGCGATCTACCTGCTCCAATGCATCACGTGACCCCAAACATATGAAGATTTTAATGAACATATAATGAATAAGAACTATGCACAGTCATTTAAAAGTACTGCCACTGATCTAGTGTCATATTTATTTATTTTTTTGTAGAATAACAGTGTATAGTCTGATTTGTTTTATGTCACATATATTTCTTATGTTTAGGTGAATTGTAGTACATTCCATTTGTTTGGGAAAGTAAATGTAGGGACAATTCCAACATGTTGTGGGGGGAGAAGAGATTGGGAGGGGAGGGATAGTAAGTAAATAAAGGAGAGCAGGTAATATGAATGATGATGAATGGCAGGGTTTTACAAGAGTCAAGATCAGGGATGGGGAGAGAAAGCAAGTGGCACAGAGCTTCAAAGATATATCAAGAATAGAGGGTGTTGGGGAGCAGAGATGGGGTACAAGAGAGGTGAAAAGCAAATGCTGGGAGTGTTAAATGTGTAGTGATAACAGCAACATTTTAGGGGTGGAGGAGGGAAGATGTAGAGAGGAATGGGAACAAGGAAGTAGAACACAGAGGGTAATGTAAAGTACTGTTCAATGTGGTAGGATAGGGGGTAGAGATGGTAGGGGAGAGAAGATATGGTGTAGAGCCGGTACTGTAAAGTATGTGAGATGGCAGGAGGAGGAGGTTCAAAGTTTGGAGAATAGCAATGGGGTATTTAGTGCTTGTGTAACTTGGTAGTACTTTTTGTGGCTTTACTCTAGTCCCACCCTTGAATAGTAGTAGGTATGTAGGTAGGAATCTGTAGAGAATAGACGGCCCATGAACAAAGGTAAGAAGAGCACCGGAGAAGGAGAAGGAGGAGGGGGAGGGGATGGTGATAGACAAAAAAATACTCTCTAATCAAGGGAGGTGTGTTAGTGGAGGATTTAAGTAGAGGTTGTGGGAGGAACTATTCCTGATGGACTGAAGGATTGATGCAGGAAGGTGCCAAGCTGGGCGAAGCCGGATGACATACAGTTCAGGAAGGAACAGGACCGGGTCAGCTCCTCAGTGAATGGCAGCGGAATGAGGGAAGGCTGTAGCAAGTCACTAGAAGATGATCCATGAAAGGCCAAGGAGCGAAGCCAAGTACCAAGAACAACTGGGTTGAGGTACATAAGTCCTACATCTGGCAAAGGCTTTGCATGACGAGTGAAAGGATGGAAGGTGCTGGAGTGAAGAAGGATGAAGTTCCTACATCTGAAGAAGAAAATAAACTCATACAGCAATTGGAAGGGGTGACCTGCAGCAAGGAAGTCCCAGAGGCAGTCAAACTGGATTGAGATGGATACCGAACCAGCTGGCAAGATCAAAATCATGAGGGAAAGGAGGCCAAGGAGGTCAAGTATGATGGTCCATGGAAGAGCAGGATGGCGAGTGGTGAGGAAGGATGCAAGTTAGTTGGAGTTAAGGAGTCCTGAGTCTGGAGGGAAATGGTAATCTGGTAAGATAGGGAAAATGCGTAAGGAGGGACCTGCAGGTGCAGACGCAGGCTCCTAACCAAGGTAGGTGAGGTGAGATGACCAGGTCATGACACTCCAGATAATGGCTGGGGGAGAAGGCACATTTGGTACATGGTTTAGGTCCAGGAGGGAGCAGCAAGCATTGGTCCAGTGGAGAGCAAATAAGATTGAAACAGTTGACTGTAGAAATGAACTTCCAGTCTTGGTAATCAAGGAGAGAGAACTAGTATTCAATGCCACTCGGCAGAGGTAGGAGGATGGAGGCAAATGAGTTAATGAGGTCCTGTTTCGGACAGAAAGTGGCAACTGGGCATAAGACAGAGGATACAGTGACCTAGCGGATCCATAAATTGGCTACCACACCCTGTTGTCGGTGAGATGACCTACAGTCGATGTCACCAGGCAAAGCCGAGAGGTAGAAGGCAGTTGGAGTGCAATGGTCCCATTCCCAAAGGGAAGCAGTGACCCATATCAGGTAGAGGATGCAGAAGTGGAAACAGTGATGCAAGCTCAGGCTCCTGACCAGGGAAGTCAGTGCGATAAGACCTGACGGGAGGCTGCAGGCAAGGAAAAATGGAGAATATGAGCAGGACGAGGTCCAGTTCCAGAAGTGTTGCAGCATCTTATAGCAGGTCGAGAATGGATACATGTGAAGCAGTGGAATGTAAACTCAGACATCCATCCATGATGGTCGAGTCAAGATGATCTTGACTGGATGCAGCGAGGAGAGGTAGGACAATGAAAGTACATAGTTGAAGAAGTTTCATTCCTGAAGGGAAGCAGCAACCGCATCAGGAATAAGATGCAGACAGTGGAAACAGTCAAATACAGATTCAGGCTCCCAGCCATGGAAGTTAGCTGGAAAGGACTGTGAATTGAGGCTGCAGATTAGGTAGAAGGCAAGTTGGGCAAAGTCAAGTTCCTGAAGGGAAGCAGCATCTGGGAATCAGACTGAGAATGCAGAAGGTGAAGCAGTAGAATGGAGACTCAGATGTCTGTCAGTGACGGCTGAGGCGGGATGATCGTGTCATGAAGCAGCTAGGCATAGGTAGAATGATGAGGGCACATGGGGTGAAGAAGTTCCATTCCCGAAGGGAAGCAGCAACTGGTATGAGGTAGAGAAGGCACGGTATGACTCAGTAGATTGTAGACATGGCTCCTCTCTGGTAGCTTGAGCGAGCTAACCTTCACTCAATGCTGTCCAGCAGAGTTAGGGACAGAGGATGTCAAGTTGGTAAGTAGTAGGAGGTAGTGAATGTAACGGAATCCCATCCCCGGTAGACAGGGGAAGCCTACCTTCACTCAGCACCTCAGAAAGCACGAGTTAGGGACAGAGTCCAGAGTGCTGCTGGTATGGGCTGGCAAAGCTCAAAACGCTGCTGTAGCGAGGAGAGTAGATTAGGAGACAAACTGAGATAGGATGATGAGTCAGTACATGTCATGGCAGGAGATAGGAGAATGGTAGGCATAGTAAACATAGGAACAAGACATGATGGGTAGGGGAAGAGCCTTGGAGCATGATGAAGGAAGGAAGGAAAATCTGCAGAATCAAAGGCATGAATGAGGGGAGGCATGGTAATGCAGCAAGTGAGATAGTAGGCAGCAGAGGAGGAGTAAGTGGGGTAGGTAGATTCAGCGGTAGCACTTGGGTATGCCTCACCCCTTGCGTCTTGAGGGGAGTAGCTCAATTGACCTTGCAGGGACGATTACCAGGAGCATCCAGGAGTGTGAAATGTATAAAAAAATGGGAATGAAAAGGTGGGGCAGAAGGAGACATGCACCACATGCCATGGTGTAATGCCAAACGCACACTGTAAAGACTTAGCTGGCCGAACGAACTACCTCCTCCTCTTCCCCACCAGTACCACAAGAAGCCAAGCGGTGGTGTCAGAGGAGAACTGTAACTGCTGCTAGACTGCATAAATCTGTAGCCGTATGTTTAAGGACATTCCTGTGAGACAGTATATCAGTGAGTAAATACATTTTGAAATAAAATGTAGCATATGAGTGGTTGTGAGGATCCACATATGGGAAAGCGCAAGTTGTAACAATGCACCTAATCATAGTTGTCCCAGGAAAATAATAGGGTGCCATCTTGTAGCATATGCATGGTGGTACTGATGTGGGCCTTATAAATCCAAGATGGCAAAGTTTATTTTCATTCATGTTACACATTTCTTTCCTATTAGTTTCACTGTGAATGCAAGGCAAACAGTTCTAGTGTGAGACAAGCCAGTTTATACAGCATTGTGGAGAATTTTAATTAGCCACTACCCCCCCCACACTTAATCTTCTCTTCCCTACTGAAGTTTAGTTCCAGTTGCAGTCGCTGGCTCTCACTAAACTTACTGTGTGTGGCCTCGAGTTAGTCTCTTGGCATCCGTCTGCTTCGCTTCCCCCACAACTGTCCCACAGGGTAGATGCAGAGGTACTTGCAGTGGAAATCAAGAGACGGCCTACCACCGTGGACTAAAGTAGGTAGCGCTACCGAGACAAGAGGTCCTGGGTATGGAGGCTGCTCCTGAAGTGCTGATGAGTCGAGGAGGAAAAGGGGGTGCTTGTGGGTGGATGGTAAGAGGCGTGCTTCCGGAAGGAACTCATGGAAGATGAGGAATGTGGGGAAGGAGTGGGAACACCTGTCAACGCCAGGTGGAGGGGTGTCAAGGAGCCAAAAAAAAAAAAACAGGAGAGGGGAGAACCCCAGCACAACCAGGAAAGGAGGGAGCGAAGGACAGGAGCGAGGGGCAGCAAAAGCCGCAGAGAAGGAGACCAAGGAAAATGAGGCAGGCACAAACACGGAAAAACAATCAAGACATGGAAAGGGGAACAGAGGATCAAGGAGAAAATAAACACACAGCAGCAGAGCACAAAGGAGGCACGGCCACATGAGCCACGCAGATAGCCCAAGAAAAACACTCCCAAAGCAAGGGAGGTGCATTAGTGGAGGGTTTAAGTAGAGGTTATGGGAGGAGCTATTCTCCACATTGAACCTTGGGCTTAAGGCCTCCCAACGGAATCAGGCAGGGATGGAGACAGCAACTACTGCAGAGCGTGTGATGTACACAGAGGATGGCAGTATGTTGGGAGGCTGAGAGATTGGGGGGGGGGAGGCAGTGCCACAGAGCAACTGAAATATATGCCGGCCTGCCAGGAGTATATGAAGAATGGCAGCGATTTGTGGTGGAAGCAAAGATCAATGAGGGGAAGGACAGAGATCACATAGCGAGCAGTGGATAATGTGAAGCCTCCTTATGAATATGCACTGTATACATCTTTGGAGCAGACAGTATGTATGATGAAGAAATAAGAACAAGTAAAAATGTGATACGTGAGAATGCCAGTAGTGCTGGTAGAATCAAGAGCTCAGGGAGAATGTATATAGTGGTGCACAAGACAGTTAAAAAGGCAGACTGATGCACTTCAATGGCCATGTAACTGATATAGGCATTACTTTTATAACACAGTAATCAGACTGTTTCCTGTAAAAGGTATGCAATGGTATTATTAGTAAACCTAGGTACTTAGGGGATTATAGGATATATAAATTATGATAAGTAATGTAGAAATGGCGGTAACTGAAGGGAAATCATGTTCAATAACAAACATGGCAAGAATGAAATTAGTTGCACTGGAACTGAATTACTGAAATAATGTGAAGTTTATGAAATTGCATACTAGTGTTGTGTTGCAAATTTGTTCTGGACTACTTTTATTCAAGTTCAAGACAAACTGTTACAAAGAAGGGTTAGAGAAAATAATGACTAAGAGACACAGAGATGGGGGAATTAGTTGAGTGATATAGTGGACAGAAATAAAACCTGATATACATGCTGCTTTTATTAACTTTGCTGATTGAACTTTATAGTGGAAGGGATCGGGGTGCAGGTGGAGCAATGAGCAAGATTAGTTTAGCTTCCATAGCAGGACAAAAGAAGAGCAGGGTGTGCACATTGTTCCACAAACAGAAAAAGAACTGTCAAGTAGAATAAATGAAGACAGTCTGAAGTGGAAATGTGTCAAATGAGAACAAATAAAGTGGAGAAACATGAGAAATATAAATAGAAATAAAAGGAGCTGTACCTACAGACAGCACGTATGTGGTATTGCTGTGTTGGGAAGGGTATGGGCAAAAAGGAACGTAAACAGTAGAAATGTGTTATAAACATTACAAACAACAGTAGCAAGAAATAGAAAGTAACAAGTAATGTAAACAGACAACAGCAGCATGGGGGGAGGCAAAGATCGGGAAGGGGAGTGATAAAGAGCAAGTGCTACAGAACAGGTAAAGTAAATGAAATGGGATGGGGGCATGTTGGGGAGGCACAGCTTGGGTAGGGGAAGACAGCAAGCACCACATAGCTACAAACATTTGCAGAGAATAGCAGCATGTTGTGGGGGTTAGAAATGGGGCAAAACAGGGACAGAGCTGGAGCATGTGTCATGTACGGAGAATAGCGATATGTTGCGGGGAGGGATTAGGGAAGGGAGGAATAGACAGCAAATGCCACACGTGAGTAGTACGCAGTATCGGAACTGGTGACGGTTTGAGGGTGGGTGGGAGAGGGTAAGTCCCACAGGGCAGCTGATGTGTAGCAACAATGCCAGCCTTTTGGGAGGGTGGGATATTGGGGAGGGAAGGGAAGGAATAGAGAGCAAGTGCCGCAAAGTGGCTAATGTGAGTAAGAGTGAATGGCAGCATTTTGGGGGGGCAGGGATCAGGGAGAGGGAAGAGTAAGTGCCACAGTGTGGCTAATGTACAGTATATGTGTAACCCCTTTGTTACCCGGGGTTACTAGAATCCCAGTAAGACCTAGTGGTAGGCAGGGAAGGCAGCTTGTGAAACTCCAGTTAAATGGGTTTCACACTGTCTCACTCTGTCATCAGTCACAGCTGAGACTAGAGGGATGACATCATTATAGAATTGTCACAGCTGCATGAGCCACATTTGGAATCTTCAGCTCAGAGTAAGTTAGAATCTTGGGAATTCAAAGTCAGTCTTCAGTTTGTCCTTAAGCAAACAAGAAGGACAACAGTAGTTGTCTGCTTACCACCCTCCCTCGGGGTGAGGAAAAGTTCTTTGTGGGTTCCAGGGGCAATCCCCTTCTCCCACTTTGGGAAGAAAGCTGCCTGTTTTAAGTTCAGTCTGTTCATGTATAACAGTAAAGGTTACATTTCTTCGCCTGTGGGGCACCTGCAACGAATGGGTGAGTGTTTGGCCTCATTGGAAGGGGCAAACAACTTCTTTTCTTCAGTTGGATTTCAAGTATTGGGGACTGCTATTTGGGAGAACTATGTCAGCTAGGACAAACAAATAGAGCAGTCATCTTTAAAGTGTTAAAGTTCATTGTAGAGGGGTGCTTCAGGTCATCCACCGTCAATCTACAGTTTTAAAGTCTAAAGTTCTGTGTGCCCAGAGAAATGGCCGGGTATGGGCTGTGGGAGCTGGAGGTGGATAGATCCCCATCTTTAGTAACCAGATCCACCTCTACGGATTTCTTCTGTGTTTTTCTACTTGCCTCATGCGCTTGGCCAGTGATGGGGTGGGTACCCAGATGTGGGTCACAACTTGAAAATCTCTCTAGGAGTCGTAGACTCTAAGTGGTGTGGGGAGCCACAGGATGGGAACATTACTCCTTGTTTGATGGGAGTCTCCCTGTTTGATGGGAGTTTCGAATTGGAAGTATGAAAACAAAATCTCCTAGGAGTCGCAGACTTCAAGTGGTGTGGGGAGCCACAGTTTGGGAGCCTCCTTGTTTGATGGGATGTCTTTCCAAGTAGAGTTTGGGTTCATTGCCAAGTGGACCGTCAGTCGAGTGGCTGGCAGGGGAGCCGGGCCGGTCGGGCTGTGTATCCAATGCGCATGCAAAGTCCGGGCTGAGTGCCTGGTGGGTCCAAAGCCAGACAACTGTTGTAGTGTTCATTCCTCAAATGGACCGCTGTGTTTAACCTCTAATCTGCATTACAGTTATGTAGCCCTGTGGGGGACTATACAGAGCTTTGTTTATGTTCAGTGAGTTAATAAATAAGCCACACTGAAAATCCCAATTCTGGTTCTGGACATTACAGTTATTGCTTCCTGTAATTGGATTTACTTGGGTGCCCCTGTGCAGAGTAGTCAAACCTAGGTCTCTTGTGCCAAGTAACCTCATCCTTCCCCGAACCCGTAGATACCCTATGTATATCCATGCTACAAAAGTGGACACATAGAGGGGTTACAAAAATGGAGGCACCGCTTTGGATTTGTTCGGGAAGGAAGGTGCTTGGGCAAGTAGGCTAGCGTTTTGGCTATCTGGCAGTCGGTAGCCCAAAAAAGTTGAAGCAATTTCCCTAGTGTGTGCTGTGAATCTTGTGCTGCTGTTTAAAAAATGCCAACTGTTTACCAAGGTTCTGTAAAGCCAAAGTGTGTGTCCTTGTCCTGCATCAACATAGTTTACAGCGTTTGTCAGTTTTAAAATAAAGTTCTGTGAAGAAAAGTGTGGAAAACTAGAGGTAGCAACAGAGAAATTATGCCCTGGACGTTGGAAATGCTTTCTGTGCAATACTAGAGACTGCAGAGTTAATGGCAATGTTACATGGTTGAAATGGGCTCCCGCTGTGGAGTCAGTTGAAGAAAAAAAAAAGTGCATCTTTTCAGTTTAAATTTGCCTGCTCGACGATCGCCGTGAGGAGAGGAGCCCTCATGAGGAAGAAGAGGCTCATTTGCATGGCGCGTGGTGGTTGGTCAGTTTGCCATTAGTCCTGCCCTCAGCCAGCTCTTCAGTGTCTGCTTCAGCATTCGAGAGGGAGACAGAGAGAAAGCGGTACTGGCAGTAGAGGAGCATTTGCGAAGTGTACAAAGCGCTGTAAACAGTGAAAAGTGACTTTTCTAGTTCAAAATTGGGCTCAACCCGCTTATCGGTCGTGGGATCAGTGAAGTGTGTGATTAATACTACGATGGCGGAGACTGCCCGCCCGTTTGAAATCTGAGGCCTTCAAAAATCTGGCTGCAGGCTGTTTTCCTCCATCGCAGCAATCTGCTACCATAACAGCGAGTAAACGATTTAAAACTGCTCAAATCAGTGATTTTCAGTAATGCCATATAAAATGTGAGTGCAGCTGTATAGTCGGTTTGCAAGTAGCGATTGTGTGATATCCTGCTGGCAAGTGCAAGTCTGTAAAGCCACTAAATGTGTGCATAGCAATGAAAGTAGCCTCAGTTTAAAGTTTGCAGCCAGAGAGAGACTGTGGGTTGTAAAATAATTGCAACACTAGTAAAAGCAGGCAATCCTGTGCTGAAACCTGAAGTTTTAAAAGGGACTGTAATTAAATGAATGTTACCAGTATGTAAAAAGTCCAAGGAAAATCCTGTAAATGTGAGAACAGCCAGAAAAGAGCAAGTTGTGCAGTTTAAATAAAAGTTATTAGTAGCTGATGTAAATCGGGTGCGCAGTGGCTTGACCCAGAGTCTGAATGTTGATGCACAGGAGGCTTACGCCATTACAGGGTGGGGTAGTAAAGTAAACACAGCAGCAGAGGAGCCATTTTAAGCTACAGAGTGTGTTCATTTAAAGTGGACTTTCAGTTACAGTGAACTTTTGTTTGTTTTTCTGCAGTTATGGCCTCAGGACCAGCTCGTTACCCAGATCATGCCCGGGTTGCAGTAACAGCAGCAGTAAATAGATTGAGAGACATTGAAAATTGGTGCTATAGAGGGCAACTCCCTCGTGATGTGGCAATTCCTAATTATCCAGTGCGTGTATGCCAGATGTACTTTAGTGCTGGAAGGGATGTCTTCATGATTCCTCACTGTGCTGGTTGTCTACAAAAATATGGCTTGTATAAAGTGCCTCAAATTCGTTTGGCTCCCACATGAACACAACTTCAAGAATTTGCAGTTGGCAGCACACAGCATCAGGCGGAGCCTGTGGAGGAAGGTCCCCCGGGGGAGTGTGGCACAAAGTTAGAGAGTGCAGAATTAGAGACTGAATCTGAAGTTGAAGTTTTGGATGCTGGATCTCAGAAGGCAAGTTCAGATAAAGCATCAATAGACCCCTGGGTGGGGGGGCCTAGCCCAAGTCTCGAAGGTGAAGATGAGATGCGGGAGGCCGTTGAATGGGAGGTGTCGACCTCCGCTCCTAGTGATGAATGGATAGTCTCGGGGGTGAGAACTACTGCTCGCTCCTGGGCTCAGATCCTCAGTGAAGAGGAAGATGAGGAGGAACCTAAGTGGCCTTGTGAGATAGGAACGGGTACACAGCCTCAAGATCTTGCCTCGGAGGAATGTGTTCAAGAAGGTGGTGATGCCACTACCCTGGCTTCACCAGAAGAAGAAGAAGTCAGGGATCCGTTTTTAATTTCATTGAGGATGCGAAGCTGGCAGAACCAGGACTGGCCACCCCTAGCCAGGCCAGCGGTCTCAGATTGACCAAAGCAAGTAAAGAGGAGAGACTGGTTCGTAGAAAGGCCAATGAAATCTTTGGTATGACCTTTCCTACCTTTCCTCGGAGAGTCTGGGAGGAGATTGAGAACTGCAGGAAATCCTGGATCTGGGATGAAGCAATGAAACATGTGCATCCTGGGGCTAACCAGCATGTAAAGAATAGACTGTTCCACGAAAAGTATACACAGTGGAAGAGAGGCAGGACACTGTTTATGGACAGAGTGAGAATAGTGGACGGAGAGGGACGCGAAGTCTCCCACTGTGTGAATTATGTGCGTCCAGATGGAGTAATAATTCAAGCCCCTGACCCCCTCTACTATTGGCCTCAGTGCAAGGACCTCCCAGTAATTAAGCCCGTGCCTACAAAATGGAGAGCTGAGCAGTGGTAGTCAATACTGCCACATCTACACTGTGAAGTAACCTTATTGAACTGCCAATATGAATAAACAACAAATCAGGTGCTCCACATTCTTCAGTCCACAGTGTACTGCCCTAATCAATAACCATCTACTGCTACCACCAGATGACTTCAGATCCAGAGAGGACACCAGCCCAGCTGTTTGCCTGTTCATCGCCTGGTAATCGGATGACACCAGACCAGCTGTTTCTTTTTGTTCCTGTTCTAAGGTTCCTTCTCCAATTATGACATCAGCACAGCTGTTTCCAGATGTGCACTCCTGTGGGTTCCCGGAAGATGTCCGCCCAGCTGTATCAGAAGAAATGCTGCCAGGGAGAGTCTTCGGAAGGGACCAGGTTTGCTTAGTTCGAATACTTCAAGAGGCTGGTGAGTCACAATCTTTTTATTCTATCTTTATGACATTGCAATACACACCTTACACTACAGACTTCAAACAGTGTGTGAATTGTCCGCAAAGACGCTCCCCTTCAGGATTATGGCCTTAAAAGACTATGTTCATGGGGCTCCGGCCCAGGAAAGACTCTTTAATGGACTGGCCTTCGGGCCTTGTAGTCACTAGTGGGACATTTAGGGCATTCCATCCCCCCAAAAAAGTGTATTGTTATCAATGTCATTTCTGTACTTAATGTATATACTGTCTTTTCCACTTTTCTGAAAAAAAAAAAATATATATTTTTTCTTTTTGGGATTGTTTAGTGTTCTGTTTTTCCTGTATGGTAAGGGTTGTTGCTGTTTTTGTCACTGTTGTTGTTTAGGTAGATCGTAAATGCAGATTAGGGTGTGTTTTTTTTTGTTTTCTTTTTGTCTTTTCTTACAGGTGTTCCTGGAAAACAGAATAGAAGACAAGAAGAGGAGGAGGGGCTCATCAGAGTTCCTCGTTTCAGTGCTTATGTGTAGAAATTAAAGTACTGTTTGTGTTCCTAATGTTGTAGTTGCAGGCTGCCCAAGGTCGGGGAGGTCCCCAGGTTTTGTTTTTGTTTGGGATGTTATGTTAGAGGCAGATAGGTTTCCCCTAGAGGGTTGGGGGGATGGACAGGCTGTGGCCCTAACCTGCAGTAGGGGCCGCAGTGCTGATCTATCAGGGCTATGCTCTGGATGGTTCTACCAGAGCCACTAGGTGTCCATAGTAAGTGGATAGAGTAGAGGCTGATATGTCAGCTGTAGGCCTCTAGGCCCTTAGTGTTGCCTACCTGTGCTCGCACATGGTAGGAGGGGGCCTGATCACCCCCCTCCGCAGGTAGCACATAGGGTGGGATGGCCTAAGGCCGGGTGCATAATGACTGGGGACAGTCATTTTCCTGGTCAAGGGCGACTGTAACCCCTTTGTTACCCGGGGTTACTAGAATCCCAGTAAGACCTAGTGGTAGGCAGGGAAGGCAGTTTGTGAAACTCCTGTTAAATGGGTTTCACACTGTCTCACTCTGTCCTCAGTCACAGCTGAGACTAGAGGGATGACATCATTATAGAACTGTGACAGCTGCATGAGCCACATTTGGAATCTTCAGCTCAGAGTAAGTTAGAATCTTGGGAATTCAAAGTCAGTCTTCAGTTTGTCCTTAAGCAAACAAGAAGGACAACAGTAGTTGTCTGTTTACCCCCTCCCTCTGGGGGTGAGAAAAGTTATTTGTGGGTTCCAGGGGCAATCCCCTTCTCCCACTTTGGGAAGAAAGCTGCCTGTTTTAATTTAAGTTCAGTCTGTTCATGAATAACAGTAAAGGTTACATTTCTTCGCCTGTGGGGCACCTGCAACGAATGGGTGAGTGTTTGGCCTCATTGGAAGGGGCAAACAACTTCTTTTCTTCAGTTGGATTTCAAGTATTGGGGACTGCTATTTGGGAGAACTATGTCAGCTAGGACAAACAAATAGAGCAGTCATCTGTTCAAAGTGTTAAAGTTCATTGTAGAGGGGGTGCTTCAGGTCATCCACCGTCAATCTACAGTTTTAAAGTCTAAAGTTCTGTGTGTCCAGAGAAATGGCTGGATATGGGCTGTGGGAGCTGGAGGTGGATAGATCCCCATCTTTAGTAACCAGGTCCACCTCTATGGATTTCTTCTGTGTTTTTGCTACTTGCCTCATGCGCTTGGCCAGTGATGGGGTGGGTACCCAGACGTGGGTCGCAACCTGAAAATTTCTCTAGGAGTCGTAGACTCTAAGTGGTGTGGGAAGCCACAGGATGGGAACATTACCTTGTTTGATGGGAGTCTCCTGTTTGATGGGAGTTTTGAATTGAAGTATGAAAACAAAATCTCTCTAGGAGTCGCAGACTTCAAGTGGTGTGGGGAGCCACAGTTTGGGAGCCTCCTTGTTTGATGGGATGTCTTTCCAAGTAGAGTTTGGGTTGATTGCCAAGTGGACCGTCAGTCGAGTGGCCGGCAGGGGAGCCGGGCCGGTCGGGCTGTGTATCCAATGCGCATGCAAAGTCCGGGCTGAGTGCCTGGTGGGTCCAAAGCCAGACAACTGTTGTAGTGTTCATTCCTCAAATGGACAGCTGTGTTTAACCTCTAATCTGCATTACAGTTATGTAGCCCTGTGGGGGACTATACAGAGCTTTGTTTATGTTCAGTGAGTTAATAAATAAAGCCACATTGAAAAATCCCAATTCTGGTTCTGGACATTACAGTTATTGCTTCCTGTAGTTGGATTTACTTGGGTGCCCCTGTGCAGAGTAGTCAAACCTAGGTCTCTTGTGCCAAGTAACCTCATCCTTCCCCGAACCCGTAGATACCCTATGTATATCCATGCTACAAAAGTGGACACATAGAGGGGTTACATATGGAAAATGTTGGCATGTTGTGGGGAGAAAGAGACGGGGACGGAGATGGATATAGAGCAAGTGGCACAAAGCAGCTAATGTGAATTACAGTGGATGACAGCAGATTGGGGGGCAGATATTGTGGAGGGGAGAAAGCAAGTGCTTCAGAGTAGATAATGTAAATGAAAGGGAGTGGGGGCATGTTGGGGGGCAGAGACTGGGGAAAGCGGGAAAGAGCAAGTGCCACAGAGCGTCAAATGCATACAGAGATAGGCAGCATGTTTTTTTTGTTTTGTTTTATTTTAGTCTTTGGTAACCAGATAAGGCCCACTAGGCACAAGTGCCTGTTTTCAGGGCAACCTGAGAGCACTGGGTAGTTAAGTGACTTGTTCAGAGTCACACAATATGCAAGTGGAGGTTGTGAGACTCAAAACAAGATCTGGTCTGCTGGATGTACCAAGCTCGTTCACAGCTTGTTACTCTAACCTCTAGGCTATACTGCCAGCCCAAATGTTGGGGAGGACAGAAATGGGGCAGAACAGAGACAGAGCGAGAGAGTGTGTCGTGTATATGGAAAATGGGAGCATGTTGGGGGGGGGGATCGGGAAGGAAGGAATAGAGAGCAAATGGTACATAGTGGGTAATACGAAGTATTGGGAGTGGTGAGACGTTTGAAGGTGAGTGATAGAAACGAAGTGCTGCAGAGCGGCTAATGTGTAGCGACAATGCTGGCATTTTGGGGAGCAGTTATCAAGGAGGGGAGGAATAGAGAGCAAGTGCTGCAGAGTGGTTAAGGTGTAACGACAATGCTGGCATTTTGGGGGGCAGTTATTGAGGAGGGGAGGAATAGAGAGCAAGTGCTGCAGAGTGGCTAATGTGTAGCGACAATGCTGGCATTTTGGGGGGCAGTTATCGAGGAGGGGAGGAATAGAGAGCAAGTGCTGCAGAGCGGCTACTGCGAATGACAGTGAATGGGAGCATCTTTGGAGGCACACAGCAGGGAGGGGGTGAGAGCAAGTGCCGCAGAGCAACTAATATATAGGAAAAATTGTTGGTATTTTATGGGGGGACAGAGACTGGGGAGGGGGATGGATATAGAGCAAGTGCCACAGAGCAACTAATGTATAGGGAAAATTGTTGGTATTTTATGGGGGGACAGAGATTGGGAGGGATGGATATAGAGCAAGTGCCACAGAGCAACTAATGTATAGGGAAAATTGTTGGTATTTTATGGGGGGACAGAGATTGGGGAGGGGATGGATACAGAGCAAGTGCCACACAGCAACTAATGTATAGGGAAAATTGTTGGTATTTTATGGGGGGACAGAGACTGGGGAGGGGGATGGATATAGAGCATGTGCCACACAGCAACTAATGTATAGGGAAAATTGTTGGTATTTTATGGGGGGACAGAGATTGGTGAGGGTATGGATATAGAGCAAGTGCCACAGAGCAACTAATGTATAGGGAAAACTGTTGGTATTTTATGGGGGGACAGAGATTGGGAAGGGTATGGATATAGAGCAAGTGCCACAGAGCAACTAATGTATAGGGAAAACTGTTGGTATTTTATGGGGGGACAGAGATTGGGGAGGGGATGGATATAGAGCAAGTGGGGCGGAGCAGCTAATGTGATTTATGGTGAATGGCAGCAGTTTTGGAGGGACAGATATTAAGGAGGGGGAGAGAAAGTGCTACAGAGGAGGTAATGTAAATGATGGGGAACAGGGGCATTTTGGGGATCAAAGATCGGAAGGGGGAGACAGCAAGTGCCACAGAGCAGCAAATGCATCCAGAGAATAATAGTGGCATGTTAGGGGTGTCAGAGATAAGGTAGAACAGGGGCAGAGTTGGAGGGCATGTCATGTATATGAAGAATGGTGGTATGCCGGGGGAAAGAGAGAGAGAGATCAGGGAGGTAATTAATACTGAGCAAATGGCACACAGAGGGTAATATGAAGTACTAGGCATGGTGAGATGTTTGAATAGGGGTGGGAGGGGGTAAGTGTCGCAGAGTAGCTAATGTGTAGGGACAATGCTGGCATTTGGGAGGGCAGATATTGGGGAAGGGAAGAATAGACAGCAAGTGTCACAGAGCAGTTAATGTAAATGACAGTGAATGGCAGCACTTTGAGGGGCAGAGATCGAGGAGAGGGGTAAGAGCAAGTGCTGTACAGTGGTTAATGCATAGGGAAAATGTTGGCATGTTGTGGGGGACAGAGATCAGAGAGGGGGAGGATTCAGTGCAGGTGAGGCATGGCAGCTGATCTGAATTACAGTGAATGGCAGCAGTTGGGGGGGCAGATATCGAAGAGGGGGAGGGGGCAAGTGCCAAAGAGCAGCAAATGAATACAGAGAATGGCGGCATCTTTGGGAGTCAGAGATGGGATAGAGCAGGAGAACGTATCATGTATATGGAAAATTGTGGTATGTTGGGTTGGGGAATCAGGGAGGGGAGAAACAGACAGCAAATGGCACACAACAGATAATATGAAGTCCTGGGAATGGTGAGACGGGTCTGGTACGATCTCCCGACTCCTGCTATACCGACATTCAGTAGCTCGTATTCAATTTCTCGACTAGTACAGTCTCCCGACATTCATCTTACCGCGCGATCAGTTCCCCGACCATAGCATACTGGCAAAAAAAAAAAAACATCCAACCAGTAATTTTTAAGCACCACTTACAACTACAGTGAGTATGCTCACCATGGAAAGGATTGTCTCCTGCATCAAAAGTGAAACATATGGGCATCAGTACTTTTTTTGCAAACATCACAGCTGCTCAGCAGAAACATAGGGTCACATATAATGCTCGACTTGTAGAGTTAGACTTACATGGAAACGCTCAGCTCGAGTAAACAGCAGGGGTTAGACACGGTACTGGAAGTCAGGAACATGGAAATTGCCCCTGTCACCATGGTAATGTTCTGCTGTAATGTAAAAGTGCTGCTTAAACTCCTTTGTTTTAACCCCTGTCCTTCTAAAAAATTTATTTTAAAAGCAATTGTAGTGCTGTCCTGAACAGAGTGTTTCCATGGTTACTGGGGCGAGAGCGAGCAGTGCTGTCTGTAAAGCAATTGTAGTGCTGTCCTGAACCAAGCGATTCCATGTAATGTAAAAGTGCGGCTTAAACATTGCTGCCACAGCCGAGCATTTCCATGGTGACTAGGGTGAGCTTGTCCATGGTGACTGTGGCGAGCAGTTTCTAAAAAAAGTATTGTAAGCCACTGCCTGTGCTGTCTGTAATGCAATGTAAGTCTACTGCTTTTTTTTAACCCCTGTCCTTCTAAAATAAATATTTTAAAGGCAATTGTAGTGCTGTCCCGAACCGAGCATTTCCATGGTTACTGGGGCGAGAAGGAGCATAGTGCTGTCAGTTTGAGCATAGTGCTGTCTGTAATGTAAGTCAGGAAAACATCGATCGGCAAGACGGACTGCAGGCAGATAAGAGAAACGGGCAGTCGGACTCGGGCAATAGACAGTCGGGCAGTTGATAGGCGATCGTATGGATCTCGGTGAGACATTTGAGGGTAGGTGGGAAAGAGCAAGTGCACAGAGCGGCCAATGATATACAGAGAATGGCGATAATTTGGGAGAGGGAGCAGAGATCAGTGAGGAGAGGAATACATATCAAGTGGTGAACAGTGGATAATGTGACTTAGCAAGAATGGGGGAGCGAGTAGTTGCTGCAGAGAGGCAAGTGTATACAGACCATCCCGGCGTGTTGTTGGGGGGTGGGTCAGAGATCATAGCACAATAAAGAGCACTTGGGGGAGAGCAGATCATGTATTTCACAAGGGGGATGGCAGAGATCAAGGAGGGGTGTAAGGAGGATGTGCTGCTAAGCTCAAAAGTAAAGTAGCATAGAATGCCATTTGGTGTGTCCATCACAGCACAGAGTGTGTTGAAAGCACTGGGCAGAAGCACAAAAGTGGAACTAAAAGCAGGGACAAGGTTACGTGCTGGTCTTTGAAACTTTACAAGAAAACCTACTTTTTATTTTCCAGCCTTCTGATTGGGAAAGGTCTTCAAAAGGAAGAGACAGGCAGACAATGGGTGAAATTAGAAAAGAGAATCAATATTCAGGAACTGTGCTAGGGGAAGAAGGGGCACATCCGCAATTTTTTTATTTAGTTTTTGTGTAAAGGGTAAGTGCACTAGCCATATCAATGACAATTTTCAGGCATGATCCGGGAGGATACAGAACAATTAATCAAGAAAGACATGCAGATACAGATACAATAAACTTAATTTACAACAGTTTCCAAGCAGGTGTTTGCTAACAAGGAGTGGTACACTTATACAGTGCTCAACAGAGATTTTTTACAACAGTTTACAATCAGGTTGACAAACAAAAATAAATAAAGATTAGCTCGTCTGGAGTCGTACAATAATTAAAATCTCCCCACAGAGTACCTTGAGGAGGAAAAGATACTACAGAAAGACCATTACCAGCACTAATAAGGGAACTGCACAGTTATCTTGGGGGTGGATAATAGAAGAGAAGAAGTGCAGAGCATGTAGGGAGGCAGATCAGAAGGAGGGATAAGGCTAGGAAGACAAGCGCTAGGGAGGTTTAAAACATGAACATTTGTGGGAAATTTCAAGATATGTACATAACACTTTTTTAAAAGACGCATAGGATGTTGATTGGCGCAAGGTTAGAGGAAGGGGGTTCCAGTATTTGGGGGCATGGCAGGCGAAAGCACTATCACCTTTTGTGGTGCAGTGTCTGGGGATGAGCACAGAGGCCAGTTCAGAGGAGCGCAATCCATAGCAAGTAGTAAGGCTTTGAAAAAGGCCTGCCATGGATTTGGGTGTTTGTAGATGGACCATATTGTCAATGATAGAGCCATAAGCATGTAGTCTTAATTCATTGGGAGGAAGCCAACCTAGGTCAGAATAGAGGAGACAGCGGTGTTTCAGTCGATGTGAGGAGGAAGCATAATGATAGATGTTGTTATAAGTAACATCCCATTTCCTAAGGGCCGATTTGCAAGCAGTGGTATATGTAGCAGCACCATAGGTAAGCGATGGTAGAGGAATGCCACGGGCAATGGCAAGCCTTGCAGAGGGAGTGAGCATGTAGCTGGCACAGTAGGCAATGCCAAGTTTGGCATGTACTAGTTTGCAAGTTAGATTGATGTGTAAGTCGAAATTTAACGATGGGTCAAGGGTAACGCCCAGATATTTAAAAGAAGTTACTACCCTGGCTGCAGAGCCAATTAAGGAGGTGATTTTAAATTTAGGATTGGCCTGCCTGAGCTTCACATTTGATCCAAAGAGCATAGCTTGGGTTTTAGACTCATTTAATACAAGTTTGTGGTTACATAGCCACTTTTGTATTTGCTGGAAGTCAAGAGAGAGTCGTTTATTTATGTCATCAATGCTTTTTGCACTAGTATACAGCACAATGTCATCAGCATAAAGCAGGGAGGCTGTCCCACGGAGGTCAACGGAGATGTTATTTATGAAGAGAGTGAAAAGTAAGGGCCCAAGGATGGAGCCTTGTGGCACACCAATATTTATTGTGTTTTTTTCCGAGAGGGTCGAGTTGTATTTGACAATTTGAGACCTATCCGTTAGGTAGTTCCTGAACCATCTAACAACAACATTAGTAGAGAAACCTAGAGATGCCAGGGTGGTCAAAAGGATGAAGTGATCAACTAGGTCAAATGCCTTGATCATGTCAATGAATACTGCACCGGTGAGGAGACCTGAGTCCATGGCCATTTGGGCATCAGACGTGAATTTGAGAAGGGCAGTAGTGGTGCTATGGCCTTTGCGAAAGCCATGCTGGGCATTGGAGAGTAGGTCATGCTTCAGCAGGAAGTCAATTGTCTGGGCAGCTACAAGCTTCTCAAGAATCTTATTTAGGACAGACAGGATGGCAATGGGCCTGTAGTTTGAGGGATCTCTACAATCTCATTTTTTAAAGACAGGAGTAATGTCAAGGATGTGTCCCTGGCATAGGGATAGCGTGAAAATCCTGGCTTGGGGGCAGCGATGAAAGGGGCTGCAATCTTTAGGAGCCGGGGCACTAGATTGACCGAGCCAGCTGCCGAGCTGTCCACGATACAGTTTAGCAATCTTAGCACTTCACTTTTTGTGACTGACTTGAAAAAGAAGAGGACTGCTTGCAATAGTTTGGGTGGACACACTCGGTTGGGCAGTAAAGGAGGAGGTATAGTTGCTTAGGTCCGAGAATTTATTGTTGAAAAAGTTTGCAATGGTTCTAGGGTTATTAAAATGTACCCCATCAAGTGACATGTCATTAGGGGCAGATGCCAGATTAGAACCAAGGAAGAACTTAATATGTGACCAACATTTTTTTGGGTCCCCATAGGAGTTTGTCAGTAGGTCTTTGTAGTATGAGCTCTTGGCTTTTTTAATGTCCTTTTTGCATGCATTTCGTAGAGACCTTTAGCAATCAAGGTCGGAGACAAGCCCTGACTTTTTATAGTTAAGCCAGCTTTTGTCCCTTAGCTTAAGCTTAGCTAGTAGGTCAGCTTTCAACCATCGGGTTTGTCTGTTTTGTACCCTATGGGTAACGAGTTTACAGTGTTTATCTTGGATCACAAAGAACTTCTTTCAACAGCAAGTCCAGGGTAGTCTGTGCATCTTCAGATAAGAGAATGGGAGACCAATCAGTCAAGGCAATGTCGTGCAGGAAAGATTGAGAGTCAAAATTTGCATAGTTACGGAAAGTGATGAATCGAGGGCCCGTTTGGGTAGGTTTGCCTTTGCCCCATATACAGTACACTGGGGAGTGATTGGTGATGGCATCTGGCAACACTCCAGAGGTGATTACATTTTAAGGGCGATTGGTCATTACCCAGTCTAGTAGCATGCTGGAGCAAAGGGCGTTTCTGGTAGGTTCACCCATAAGCTGGTGCAGGTTAAAACTCTGCAACTTGGTCATTAATGTGGTTTGGTTTCTGCCCAGCCAATTTATGTTTAGGTCCCCAAGTATGATGACCTCATTTCTTCCGACAAGGCAAGCGATTTGTTCCAGTAACTCATCCAGCCCTACTAGCCCCTTTGTAGGGGGATTGTAGACACATACAATGTGGAGTTTTTTGGTACCAAGAGTGAGCAGGGCATGCAGGGCCTCACAGTGTGGTAGAGCAGTTGTATGAACCACAGAGACATCAAGGTGATCTTTAAAGTAGACAGCTGTTCCACCCGCTCTTTTATGCACAGCCCTGTCAAGTCTCAGAAGGTTATAATGGGGAAGGCGGCATAGAGAGTCTGGTATGGAAGGTTTTAGCCACGTCTCAGTTAGACACATGATACCAATGTATTCATATGCTTTACAAAACATATTCAGCTTGCTTCCTGGGTACTGTATATGTGCTGAGTGTTGTTTATTTATGTTGTAATGACCAAAACGCTTTAATTTTAGCATTCAAAACACAGGTACGCAGAGTAACACAGCTCCTTACCTAAAGTGATGAATCAGTGTAGGAACATGTTAGAATGAATGGTTACTCACTGTAACAGTAGATCTTCGAGAGACTCTCCTTCATTGGCCACGCCTTTGGAACTGTAAACTGTAACTGTACTATTCAGAATCTTTGCTGGCCGGGCGTTGCCCATGCTGACGTATAAAGTCAGCATCTACATAATCATGGGCAGTCCTATTGCTCCTCTATTCCTTGCTGAAGATCAGCTCAGAGAGCCTCTTACTGGGAGGAACCAGGGTACCAAAACCAGTACCAGGCACACAAAGGGAGGCCTGGGACTGAAAATACCATATATATAAGGCAGTTATAGACACCTCCAAACAATGTAGTGGACAGACCTGTCAGCTGGTACCACAGAAAAGGAGGGGAAGGAGGGTGGATGTGCCGTGGACCAATAGCAGAGATTCTCTCAAAGATCTACTGTTACAGTGAGTAACTGTTTCATCTTCAACAAGGGTGGGTAGGAGAGAGTAAGTGCACAGAGAGGTTAATGTATACGAAGGAGGATATCTCCTCCATTGGGCTACACCTTTGGAACAATTCCCAAGCTGCACACACGGTACCCACTGGGGATGGCAGAGTCTGATACACAGTCAGGACAGAAAGACTTGCAACACTGCAAGACCAAAGCCAGCATATCTACAAGAGATATCGTCTACAGTGGCGTGAAAAAGTATTTGCCCCCTTCCTGATTTTCTCTATTATTGCATATTTGTCACACTGGATGTTTTCAGGTCTTTAGAGAAAATGTAATATTAGATAAAGGGAACCTGAGTGAACAAATAACACTTGTTTTTTTTTTAATTTCACTTATTTAATGAAAAAGTTAACCAACACCAACTGGCACTGTGGAAAAAGTAAATGCCCCTTACACTTAATAACTGGTTATGCCACATTTAGCTGCAATGACTGCAACCAAACACTTCCTATAATTCAATATCAGTCTTTCACATCGCTGTGGAGGAATTTTAACCCACTCTTCCTCGCAGAACTGCTTTAATTCAGTAACATTTGGTGGTTTTCGAGCATGAACTGCTGTTTCAGGTCCCGCCACAGCATCTCTATTGGGTTTAAGTCTGACTTTGACTAGGCCTCTCAAAACTTTAATTTTACTTCTTTTTAGCCATTCTGATGTGGACTTGCTTTTGTGTTTTGGATCATTGTCTTTCTGCATGACCCAACTACGCTTCAGCTTCAGCTGATGGAAGGATGACGGACATTCTCCTTAAGAATTTTCTGGTACAGAGCAGAATTATGGTTCCTTTAATTATGGCAAGTCATCCAGGTCCTTAGGGCAGCAAAGCATCCCCACACCATCACACTACCACCACCATGTTTGACTGTTGGTATGGTGTTCTTACTGTGGAATGCTGTGTTTGCTTTATGAGATATTATGGGATCCATGTTGTCCAAAAGTTCCACTTTGGACTCATCTGTCCACAGAACATTTTCCCAAAAGGCTTGTGGATCATCCAGGTGCTTCTTGGCAAATGAGAGACGAGCATTTATGTTCTTCTTGGTTAGCAGTGGTTTCCGCCTTGCTGCTCTCACATGAAGCCCATTTTGGCCCAGTCTCTTTCTGATTGTGGAGTCATGAACACTGACCTTAGCTGAGGCAAGAGAACCCTGCAGTTCTTTGGATGTTGTTTTAGGATCCTTTGAGACTTCTTGGATGATTTTACACTGTGCCCTTGGAGTAATTTTGGCAGGCCGCCCACTCCTGGGAAGGTTCACTACTGTTCCAAGTGTTCTCCATTTAGAGATTATGGCTCTCACTGTGGTTCGATGGAGTCCCAGAGCCTTAGAAATAGCTTTGTAACCCTTTCCAGACTGATAGAGGGCAACAAATTTTTTTCTGATCTTTTCAGGAACTTCCTTTGATCATGGCATAATGTGCTTGTTGAATCTTTGTGCTGGCAACGTGACTCTGATGGTAAGGGCCAAAATAAGTGAGGTTTATATTGGAGCAGGGCTGGCTGTAATCAAGCCTGGCTGTGTTCAATCAGCTGACTCTAATTATCCCTTTAATTGGGTTGATTTAACTAGGGGCAATTACTTTTTCACACAGTGCCAGTTGGTGTTGGTTAACTTTTTTCATTAAATAAATGAAATAAGTAAAAAAAAATAGTGTTATTTGTTCACTCAGGTTCCCTTTATCTAATATTATATTTTGTCTAAAGACCTGAAAACATCCAGTGTGACAAATATGCAATAATAGAGAAAATCAGGAAGGGGGCAAATACTTTTTCACGCCACTGTAGACTATTGTGCTTAGTGAAAGTATGCACAGTGCTCCACATGACAGCATCACATGTCAGTTGCAGAAACATTCTGAACGCAAGCAACAGAAGTAACCATACAACCTGTAGAGTGGCCACGCACAGCACCAAAAAGTTCCTAACCATACTTCCCATAACAAAATTCAGTACAGTTAGCCAGCCATTTGGACAGGCACTCTTTAGACACAAGGGTGCCCTTTTTCCCAGGGATGAACATGACAAAAAGCTGGGAGGACTTTCTGTAGTCCTTATCGTGACCACAACAGAAACCCAGTGTTCTGTGTTCATCAAGTGTATGGAGCAGTGCCTCACTATTGTTAGCATGCTCTGAATAATACACAGGCAGGTGTGTGGTCTGATTCAGAGTAGAATCAGGCACTACCTTAGGTTGAAAACAAGGACTTGTCCACTAAGACACCCTGTCCTTGTGGAAAATAAGGAGGCTCATGCATCAGGGCCGTTGCCAGGATTTTCACAAGGGGGGTTCTTTTTATGTAGTCTGCAACCTTTTAACAAAAGCTGTGGGTCTTAGGGCTGCCAGGATCCCAGAAGCCTTGAGGTCCTAGATGCTCTGTGGTGCATTTTGTGGCTTATTTTGAAGCTAAAGAAGCCGCATCTGAAATCGCCTACACCCCTTGCTCTAAGCAAAATTATTATCTGGCTGGTTGCAGGATGAATACATATATTTATAAAATGAGCTACAAACAATCATGAATCGCACTGGACAGACACCATCAGGTGACCGTGCGTATATCAGAGCGCGACTGCACACCTGGACTTTTACCCCTTCCAAAACAATTTTTGCCATTTTATAAGATAGATAACCCACTCTAGGATGTGCGTTCGCACTCTGATATACGCACACCTTGGGTGGTTGACGCACACTAAGGCGTGTGTATATCAGAGCGTGACAGCACACCTAAGAGTGGGTTATCTATTACGTATTCAGTGCCGGAGGGCAGCAAGATGCTGCTAATGTAATATACCTAAGGCATTGTCTCAGATATATTATGTTATCAGCTTTAATAGCTGCAGCTGTATCTACTGGTGTGTAGGTAAGGGGTCTGGGGCTGCCAGGCCCCCAGAAGCTCTGGGGTACTAGATGCCCTGTGGCTTATTTTAAACCAAAATAACTAATCTGTGAGCTCCCCTCCACCTCCTGCTCTAAGGACAATTATTACTATCTGGGTGGCTCAGATTGTGTGTGTGTGTGTGTAGTATATATATATATATATATATATATACACACACACACATATAAAGTGTATATATATATATATATATATATATACATATATAAATGCTAATCCACTGAACCTCAGTGTAGAGTCTGCAGCTGGTTTTGGCTGGGTATTGTACATTACTAACTTACTGCAGTGCTGGCTTGCTTCTAGGGCAGGGGTCTGGGGCTGATACGTCCCCAGAAACCATGGGCCACGGTATGCTCTGTGGTGCACTTTTGTGGCTTATTGTAAAGCAAAACAACTCATCCATGAGCTCCCCTCCACCTCTTGCTCTAAGGACAATTATTACCATCTGGGTGGCTCAGAGTGTGTGTGTGTGTGTGTGTGTGTGTGTGCGCACGCACGCGCGTGCACTCTGTGGTACACTTCTGTAGCTTATTTTAAGTCTAAATAACTCATATCTGAGCTCCCTCTACCCCTTGCTGTAACCCCCATCCTCCACAACTCAATATACCATTTAAGCAATTGAGTCAATGCAACATGGCCTATAGCAAGGCTAGCTGGATGCTGGGATGTAACGATAGGGGTATTGATAGCAGAAGAAAGGAGGTAATACTTCTCCTCTACAGATCTTTGGTGAGGCCTCACCTAGTGTACTGTGCCCAGTTCTGGAGTCCTCACCTCAGAAAGGAGGAGGAGGATAGGTTGGAGACGGTGCAGCACAGAGTAACTAACGTGATTCAGGGACAGCAAGGCACATCCTATGGGGAGCACCTCAAGGCATTAAATATGTGTTCATTGGAAACCAGAAGGGAGAGGGGAGATATGGTACAGACCTTCAGGTTCCTTAAAGGAATTAACAAAGTGAACTGCTGGGTGCTATTTAGCCTGAGTACCAATCCACGGTCACATAGACACGAATGGAAATTACCAGGAGATAGGTTCAGGAGAGATGTGAAGAAGTAGTACTTTACGGAAAGGGTGGTGGAACTTTGGAACAGTCTGTCAGCTGAATTGGTGGGTGCAAAAACAGTCAGAGGAGGGGACATAATGAAGGAAATTGTGGTTACGAGGGGGGGGGGGCAACAGGACCAAGGAGGAGGATAGAGGGAGGATGGTGATGGTTAATACCCTGGAGAAATTATATGTTCCAGGGATTATAGGCAGACTGAATTGACCTCTGGTCTTTTTCTGCCGTCATTGTTTATGTTTCTATACCAGGCACCCTGCCTGTAAAAAATTCTGTAACGTAATCCTTAGTTCAATATTGGGTACTACACTTATTGCCCCACTCCATTCTCCAATGTTGTAGGCATGACAAAGGAGTGAGGGGAAGGTGATTTGACAGTGGCAGGGATTCCCAGTGCAAAGTTATCATCTCCTAAATGCCTACCCTCCCCACCCCCTCCCCAACCATGCCGCCAAAAGTAAATTGGGTATGTTCATAACAATGAACTGCAGCAACAAATGTCATTCTACTGACACATGTGGTCATCTGGAGAAAACGCTTATCACAATGTATTTGATTTAACGGCATATGGCACAGATGACACAGACAAAAGTGGAACTGAATATCAGTGAAAATGGGACCACACTGAAGACCACTCTAGACAGCACAATTAGTGAGGTGGCAGTGTAGATCCCAGCCACACCCTTCCAAACACTTGCATTGCCTTTTCACTGTGGCACCTCTTTTGCTTAACTTATGAAAAGTTAAAACAGGCATATGAAACTTGACAACTTTGCATTTTGTATAGAGGAGGATTTAAGTAATTTATTTCTAAATCTTCAGCCCACCACCTGAACAGCTCCCTTGCCCAACTACACTGCCTATCCCTTGATATGCAGTTATTAAGAAAAATAGTAGCCAGCAAAATGCACCGGCCAGTGACTGATAATATTATAAGTCAAGGTCCTCTGCTTCTTTTTTGCTCTCCTGGAGATGTTGTCTCTGAGTCTGCCGGCATGCTCCATTTTCCTCGAGTGCTAGCTGACAGTGTGAATGGTGGGCAGCGGCCGTGCTATATTCAAATCACATTTATGATGCTGACGTGAGCTGCAATTAGCCAGCCAGTCATAGGGGGAGGGTGCAGAGAAAGACTCGCAAAGCAGCTCCAGTCATCTTACTGGCACCGAGGAAGCTGATTGGCAGCAGATGGGGGGCGCATGCAGACAGAAAGTGCTTGGGTTCATCATGTGTGCATAAGCATTCTGTGACCAGTCACAATAATGACAAAAATTTTACAAATGATACAAAAAGGGGTTCTTTGAACCAGACGAACCCCGGCACACGGCTATGTGCATTAAAGCTTGGAAATTCTATGAGCAGAAGTCATGTGATCAAAAAAAAAAAACATTTTCCATGATAGGAAACACATCTCATAGGTCACAGCAGGCTCAAATGGTGCCAGAGTCAATTTCTCCAGTATGAAATTAAGGCCCCCAAGGCAGACCAGTTTTTGAAGTGGGGGTTGCGTGTGCAGAATATCTTTCAAAAATGCATGGGACACTTCTAGTTGTGCCACTGTGCACACATCAATAAAGGCATGGGAGGCAGAAACAGCAGTCAAGTGCACCTTAATGCACGAGTACTGAAGACCAGAGTTAGATAGGGGCAAAAGGTAGCCCAGTACAGTATTGACAGGACATGTAAATGGGTCCACTGAATGGGAAACACACCATATGGAGAAGCGCTTCCATTTAAAAGAATGTTTGTCTAGTAAGAAGGCTTTCTAGCTACAAGCAAGACACCAGCCACATGGGGGAATCCTCAAAATGGTAAATGGCTATGTCTTCACTAGCCAGGCATGAAGATGCAGGGACTGCAGGTCAGGATAGACCAGAGATCCCTGAGCCTGTGACAGCAGGCCCAGGCAAAGTCGGAGGTGAACAGGAAGCTCCACCGCCAGAAGTTGCAGAAGCAGAAATCCACCTGCAGTTTGAGCAAACCCCCCTGAATGAGAGGGATCACAGGAAAGACATAAAGGAACCTCCCTTTCCAGGAGAGGGACAATGGATCTCACCAAAAAACTCTATGCCCTGAAGCAAGCAAGCAGAAATTTGTCAGTTTTGCACTGTGTGGGGATGCAAAAAGGTCCAACTCTGGATGACACCATCTTGTGAACAGGTTGTTTGCTACCCATTCATGTACAATACCTAGGACTAAGACCTGCTTAGCCTGTCTCTCTCAAGATGTTTTGGACACCTTGGAGAAATATGGCTGATAGCTGAAGGCCATAAGACATCACCCAGTACCACAATCTCATCACTCTCCTACACACTGGATAAGAGTTAGTGCCCCCTTGCTTATGTAGGGCATGACACTGACATTGTCTGTCTGGGGACAACAGACAGACATGCTATGAAACTGGAGGGAGGTAGATTCAGGAGAGATGTAAGGAAGTACATTGTCACAGAAAGTCTGGTGGATTCTTGGTAATGTGGGCAAAAACAGAGGTGGGGTTCAAAAATGCCTAGCATAGGCACAAGGGAATCATTGGGATAAGCAAGAGGAGGGGGAGACAGTGCAGTAGATCGAGTAGGGTCTGCATCAAAAATGGAAGTAATAAATATGGGCAGATTGAGTGGGCCCAATGGCCCTTATCTGCCATCTGTCTCTATGTTTCTATGTCTGAATCAGCAAGGGATGGGTGCTGAGCTGCTCCTGGATAGCCTGGTGATTAAGCAGAACAGCCCTCATCTCCAGAATATTGATATGGAGTGATAGGACCTGAGATAGGCACCCCAGCCAGACCCCAGGGCATCCATTGTGAGGATCTGCATCGGAGTCAGGGAAAAGAATGGAACACTATGTAACAGGTTCAGGCAGTTATTCCACTATATTAGAGGACAGCAGGCAGGGAATGTGGCGAGGACAATTTGTTAGAGCTCGTCCATGAGCTGATCCCATTGTGCCCTAACAGTCCATTGTGGTATGTGCATGTGGAGATGGGTAAAAGGAACTGTAATGATGGCAGCAGCCATGAGTTCCAGGAGACGTAACATCATCTGAACGGACACATAATGACTCTTGTCTCACCTCTGTGTCCAGCACTGCACCAATATATTGGAGGGCAGTTTAACAATGCTTAATGATATCAGAATGGAGCTATGTAGGACATTCCAATCAAAACAGTGAAATTAAAACGAACAGTTCAAGTTCTGGGGTTCCGCTGTTGCCATCAATAGAGCAGGATACTAAGAGGAGCTCCTATCACACCACTCATTCACATTAGACTTAACAAACAAAAAGATCTTTCCTAAACTCTGTGCTATAATTCGAAGTTGTGGGACAAAATATCTAATCAGGAAGGCTACACAGATTACTTGGCAGGCTTTTTTTCTTGTTTTACAGAAATGAGTAAAGTTAAGAGACTGTTTCTAAATCGATTTTAATCTGAACTGGCTACAAAAATGAGTGACTTGTATAACAACACCAAATTACTTACAGCAGACACCGAGATTGCTACAACATTAAATACAATCCACCAGATTTAGTTAAGAATTAGCTTGCATTAAAACTTTATTGACAGATAAACCTCTGAATATAATTGTTTTGAAATGTTTATTGCTAAAGTAAAGCAGAGGGTGGGAGACACCAAAACAAGCATACTGTAGACAAGCAATGAGGACAAACTGGACAAATATGAGAGACAGAGATGAGAGAAAGAGAGAGAGAGAGAGAGGAGAGGGACAGAGAGAGAGGGTGGTGAGGGACAGAGAGAGGGAGAGAGACAGAGGGACAGAGACAGAGAGAGAGACAGGAGGGAGAGAGACAGAGGAGGAGAGAGGAGGGAGGGACAGAGAGAGAGAGAGAGAGAGAGAGACAGAGAGAGATAGATGATGGGGAAGAAAAAGATAGACAGAGATACAGAGAAGGAGAGAGACAGAGATACAGGGAGGGAGAGACAGAGAGAGAGAGAGAGAGAGAGAGAGGGACAGAGACAGAAAGACAGAGAGAAAGAGGGAGAGAGACAGAGAGAGAGAGAGAGAGAGAGAGAGAGATAATGGGGAAGAAAGAGATAGACAGAGATTATCACAGGAATCATAGGAATTCTATATGTCAGTGAATAAATGCCCTTTGAGACTCGCCATTTTTCAATGGATGTTTTCTAAGCCAACACATTCCCATAGATCATTGTCTATGTGTACTTTGTGTATTAGACGTAAATACCCCACCCCCAATCTCCTATATTCTAGGGTGTGAACATTAAATCTTTCCCTTCTTTGTTCAGAGGTTAATTCCTTCATTCTTTTAACTAGCCTGGTCGCTCTTCTCTGTACATCCTCTAATCCGTTAATGCTTCTCTTTTTATAAGGGGCCCAAAACAGCCCACAATACTCGAGGTGAGGCCTGACCAAGGCACCATATAAAGGGACATGATCACCTCTGTAGATCAACTTGATAGTTACATCTATGCAGCTCAAGATTTTATTGCAGATTTATGTATTTAATTACAATTATTGTCAAAAGTCAAATCATTACTGATTAGAACTCCCAGATCTTTTTCTACTTCAGTTTTTTGTATTTCATTGGCCATCAAGTAATAACTTGCCCTTTATTCTTTGTTCCGACCTGCATTACCCTGTATTTTTTGCATTAAATGCCAATTTGCTATTCTTGGACCAAATTTCCAGTTTTGCCAGTTCCTGCCAGAACTCCATAATGGCCTCCTCATTTTCCACTATTGACCTGATTTTTGTATTGTTTACAAATTTACATAACCAGGTGTTTCCACTGCACTGCATATATGATACATAGATATTAAAGAGCGTTGGCACCAGCACCAACCCCTGTGGCAAACTGCTGGTCACCCTACCCCATTTAGACAATGACACCCTACTACTCAGCCTTTGCTTCCTTTCACTCAACCAGGAAGCCACCCAGCCTGCAATGTTCTTATTTGTATCACATTCTAACCGTCTGTTTATTACTTTTGGGTGAGGTACACTATCAAATGCTCTGGAGTAGTCAAGTTAGACCACATCCACCTGTAGGCCATAATCTAGAGCCCTACTGATTGGTTAAAAAAAGTAGAGTAAATTAGTCTGACATGATCTTTGTCCTTTGAACCCTTGTTGTGTATGGTCCTCCAACCTCCTACATTTTATATGCCCCCTCAATTTGTTTTTTAATAAACTGCTCAAAGCTTCTGTCAGCCACTGACATGAGGCTCACTGGTCTGTAGTTCTTATAATCAGACCTGGTGCCTTTTTGAAAATGGTTATTACAGTTGCCTCCCACCAAGATGACACTAGTGAATGAAAGCATTCGTGTACTTGCGCACATAGGAAACAGCAGATCACATGATCAGCTGTTTTATTATGCAAGCAAGTGCGGAAGCGCATTCATTCAATTTATTTATTTATTTGTTGTTAACTGGGTAAAGTGCCCTAGGCAATTATTTCCGATTTTCAGGCATTACTCAGACGAGTATAACAAATGGAAATTACGTACCTACCGTAATTCTTGATCTTCTCTTGTATCTTCACCATTCATTACTGATTGGGTGTAAGCCAGAGGCACGCACCCACCACGGGAGTTTATTTTTTGAGAGGAGTCAACGGTGCCGCCCCCAAGAGCGACGCACTACGTAATGTGCAAGGGGCGGCCGTTAGGCGCCGCAGACTCCTCCTCCATCCCAGTTCTGTTAGCCGGAGAGGCAAAAAAAGATAAGAAAAAAGGGGAGTGAGGCAAGAGAGCCAAGGGATAGGTAAAGGAAAGGATATAAACTGAAAAAAGAATAAGCCGATAGAGGACAGGAAAGAGGAGAACCTACCCTATGGGACCGCAGGCCTCACTCCTGGAGCGGCTCCAAGGGAGGAACAGATAAGGAAGAAAGAGAAGAAGAAGAGAAAAGGGGATGTTGGGAGGAGGGAGAAGCTCTGCCAAGTTGTGAGGATTGGCTTGAAGGCTCATAAGCTCAGGATCAAGAAAGGGAGCAAGGATCCCATTTAGGAAAGACTGATGAAAAGGTTCGACTGAACCTTTGCGCAGCTTGGTACACAAAAGGCAGAATCTCTGCACCTCCCACTATCCCCAACCCCTTACACGCTAGCTGAGAGCTCACTGACTGCCCAGGCAGAAAATCTGTTCCGAAAGGAGAGCGCCCAACTAGGAAGGGGAAAGAAGCCCACTAGCACCCTGTTTCATGCTAACACAGATGTGTGCAGGGAGGAAGAGGGGTGATTTGAAGCCCCACAGAGGGCACCCCCCGCAAAAAGGACAGAGTGGAAACTCAGTCTGACTCCCTGAAGGTTAGGCAAAGCAGATCACCAGATCAAGGCAATGGATTGCCAGGACAGCATTTGACTAGCAAAGGCTGGCACAACAGGAGAGTTAGACTTGCAAGAGGGGACCTAGAAAAAGGAACGAACCAAAAGGAATGGTTTCTTTAACTGTGAATTGAACAACATGGCTTAAGAAGGAGCCAAGAGGTCACCCCAGGGGCAATCAGAAAGAGTTCCCTTAGGATAGAGATAAATACTACTCTTTCCTCTCCCCTGCCAAATAAGAGGATCCATTCTGGGAGAAGAACAGAAGGCTCATTTGCATGAAAAGGAGAGGGGGAGGAACAAGCAGGGAGGAGCAGATGCTAAAGAAGGAGGCCCATGAGGGGAAGGTGGGCGGGTATCAGTAATGAATGGTGAAGATACAAGAGAAGATCAAGAGTTATGGTAGGTATGTAATTTCCATATCCTCCCTTGTCAATCTTCACCATTCATTACTGCTTGAGTAAGTACCAAGCCTCCCCGAAGGGGGACTAGGAAAAACCCTGAGGGAACAAGACCCTCAGCTGCTGTTGGGGAAAAGCAGAAGGAAGAGACCCTGATCTTAAAGACAGGAGTCTAAGGCCGAGGAGAACTAGGAGGTATCCCTCAGAGATGAGGAGATGGAGGAAGCCCCAAGCAGAAGCCTTCTAGCCCTGGTGGAAAAGAGATGGGTCCCTCAGAAGGCGGAGCGGATCACCCTTCATCAAGCCAGGGGTGACAATCTTGATAGATGAAGCCATGCTGTCCGCCTAATGCAGATCGCTGTCCCCGCAAGCCTGGAAGCCATATCATTGGCGTCATAGGATGCTCTTGTTTTGTGCCTTGCCAGTTCCAGGCCTACAGTGGAGGAAGCAATGGCTTGTCTGGATTAATCCATATCAGGCATTGATGCTATGACTTGGGACAACATCGACCATAAATGCCTACTGTAGGCAGCATGGTGAGCCTGATGTGATGCAATGCATAACATCGCACAAGAGGAAGAGAACACTCTTCGCCCCCACCGGTCAAACTGTAGGGAATCTGAGTCCAGTGGATGGTCGTGCGCCAGGCGACAGAGCCCGGAGGGAGTCTCTAGGGACACCAATCCCATGGATGGGTTGGGGAGAGTACCCAGAGAATCCAATGGGGCACAGTACCTCCTCCTACAATCTACCAGGGCTGGAAAGGGGCGGCTGTAGACTGCCAGGTGCAGATAGACGCCTCCTGGAAAGGAATAGGCCAGGATGGCACCACCAGATGTTGGGCACTGAATTCCCCAAGGAATTCACGCGTCTCTCACTCGGTATTGTCACGTCTGAGAAAAGAGATATGGAGATCCTCAACCATCCTCAACAGGAATTGCTGATATTCCATGAAATCAGCGTCGGATGAAAGTTAAGCAAAGGGTTCCTCTCCCTCGGAGGAGGGAGACGAGGAAGGTGAGGAGCTCAAATGTCCAGAGGACTCCTGCGGTGGTGGGGAGATGCAAAACACTTGATCATGCATACACCTAACATATGAGGGGAAGGCCTCCTCAAAGCCTCTGAACGTCTCCCTGGATAACAGGCCCTCAGGACCAACATGGCCTGGAAGAGAGGGAGGTAGCTGCAGAGGAATGGGAGAGGGGCACCTACAAGAAGGCAACGGTCTTCTGCTAGGGCTCTGAAATCTGGGGAACAGAGCCTGAGCTGACGGGGTCCCGGATATCAAACCAGGTCGCAAAACGGAACCCTGGGGAAGCAAACTCTGGAAGAGCCTGGATGGGGCACCTCCCCTGTGATGCACCTGGGGTTGCAAGAGTACAGAAGGGCAACCTGCAGCAACGCCACCAGAGGGGTCCCTTGAGCCTAAGAGGGAGAGGCGGGGTTCGGCGCTTCGGCTCCTCCCTGCACCCCGAGGGGTGGAAGGCAGAACTCGATGCTCCTTACCCCGGCCCCTAAACCTCTCAGATTCTGAGGACACCCTCCTCCTCAACCCCAGTGACAGGTTCCATCAAACCTGAGGCCTCCTGGGGGGGGAGCCCCCCTAGAGACAGAACCCCTAGTCCACCCTGAGAAGGCGCGGCAGCATTGAGAATGGCAGCAGCCTCAGCTCCCTCCGAGGAGACAGTCCACGCCTTAATCTCCGAACAACCCTCCCCGATGGACTCTAGGTCACCACCAGCCTGGAGATTCTCAGAGGAAGACGGATTGGGGGACTCAGGAATGGGAACGCTGGATCACCTGACTCTGCATTCCAGAAACGACTCTGATTCCGAAGAATCGGGGTGCCAAGTCGGGTCAACCTCTGAGGAGGAGTCGAGCAGAAGGACCTCAATGCTGGCCACCCAAAGAGTCCCTTGAGAAATGGCACCGCTAGTGGCACCAGAGTCAAGCACGACGACGCGTGATCCTTGCGCATCACCTGCAGCTCCACAGCCCGGCCCCAATCCGGCCACAGCTCCAGCTAGGTCTCCAGCACCGCCCACAGCACCGGAACCCAACACGGCACTGCTAAGGGAGTCAACCAGACCACAGCACCGCGAGCGGCACTGGAAACCAACACAGCACCGCACATGGCACCGCCCTGATCGCCAGCACCATGAACGGTGCCAGGATCCGAGATGGCGCCGGAGGGCGACGTCGAGGGTCCACCAATGCCGGACCCAGAAACTGTGGGCCACGACACTGGGGGAGGCTGCACCTCCGAAGAGGTGACTGCCGAGACAGTGTCTCCATCGCAGCCCCGGAAGGGACCACAATGTTCCTCCGACACCATGAAAGAGGCCTCATCCTTGGCAAGGCTTGAAGATGAGAAGACCTCCTCCTCACCAGACCATACAGGCCTGGGAGGGGACCCGGAGGAAGGGTCTACAGACCTGGCCTGGGAGGCCTGAGAGCGACGCCGTCCTCCAAAAGTCAGCGGGGTCTTGCCGATTTTGAATGCACGGACTTCAAGAACACAGTGGTCCATCAAGAAACAGGCATCATATCTGTCCCTATCATGGTTAGGTCCCAGGCACCGAAGGCAGAAATCATGTCGGTCCGTCACGGAGAAAAGCCGGCCACAGGAGCACCGACGCATGGGGGCATGGCCCATTTTAGAATTACGCTTAGCTCCCGAATTGGACATGATGTGAAATAAAATATAACACAGAAAAAGCTCCTCCCGGCGCCGTTAAGAAATAAAAGGAATGAACTTACCGGCATTGGGATAGAACCGGGATTGAGAAGTCACAGACGATGTCGATGAATGATGGAGTCATAGACAGGCCTAGTGGCGTACTTTGCACTGAAACTCGCACAGCAGGTGCAGCCTCGATGGTGGGACAAACAGAACTGCGATGGAGGAGGAGTCTGCGGCACTAACGGCTGCCCTCGACACCACGAAAGGCCACTCTTGGGCGGGCGACAGAGTCGACTCTCCAAAACAAAACAAAACAAAAAAAAACTCCCATGGTGGGTACGCACCTCTGGCTTACACCCAAGCAGTAATGAACGGTGAAGATTGACAGGGAAGATCAGGATAATACAGGGTTCACAAAACAAAGGTAGGATAATACAGGGTTCTCAAAGACAAGGCAAGTAGGTACATTAAGTTCTAAGAAAAAACAGAAGTGCAAGTTTTGTAACAGTTCATAGAGGTGCACACATCTGATTATGTGTAAGAATCTAGTTAGAAGTCACATAATTTCATGGACAGTAGTGCAGGCAAGGTTGTCACTATCACAAATAATGTAACAAGGAGTACAGATTTAGATGGTGGACGGCTGTGGAGGAGGGTGGGTTGTGTTGGTCACCTTCGTTGTCATGCCTGGGGACCTTCTGTGAAAAGAAAATCAGGGTGCTGGGGAGAAGGAGGATGGGAGTTGGGTGCTGCTGCTGGGGGATATTGATTTATAATGAGACAAAAGTACTAAAGAGCAGATGCTGGCCAGCCATGGAGGTAAGCAGGTTGTGCTGGTTGCCCATCATGGGAGTTTTGTGTTCTTTAAAACCCAAAACTGTGGGTGCTGGGGGAGATGGGGGGATTGGGCTTGTAGCAGATGGTGGGGGGATGCAGTTTTAATTTAAAGGACTGGGCTGGAGAGGAAAGTGGGGACTGTTTCTTTTTTTTTTTCCACAGTTACATGAATATCGAATACAGATACCATATTTCCGAATATTTTCAACCCAAAATATAAACATTCAGCTGAATATTCGAAATAAGGTATTCGCCAAGCCCTTAGTGTGTGGGATTTTAAAATATCTTGATGCATTTACACTATGCTGCATATTTCACAGCTGAAAAATAACGCATAAATCACATGTTTAACGCATGCACCCTTTTCGGTACACAGTCTGTGGCACTTATGACAAGAAGTCAGATGACAATTTCTGTGGTCTAACAGTCCTGTCACAAGTAGCACAAGTGGGACACTAGCACGATGTGACTTGCTGACAATCCAGCCCATAAAAACTGCAATAAAAATAATACTAAAAAACAGTTCAAGCTCTCAAAAAACTCTAATTTGAAAGCTTTACATTCAAAAAGGTGCAGTATGAACTGGACATACACTTGCCGGATGCAGAATAAGCCATTTATCATCACTTTTGAAGGGGCGGGATTTCCATAACAAACTCAGGGTTTTGCCACTCGTGAGGTATGATCCTGCTCCTTACTATGAAGATACATGACATACTTTGAGTCCGGCAATTGTGTATCCCCTGTATCTAAAAACAATGAATGACAACACCATAAATAAGGCTTACCTATTTTCATGGTCCTGCGTGCTCCAGGCTTTGCGCTGTAACAGATTCTCTGTAGTTCGCATCTCCCCGTGGCCTTCCTCATCACAAACTTCATACCACGCCACAAGCATTTACAGTAGAAATAAAGGCAGAGTTGAAGCAGCATTCTGAGAGGGAAACCAAAACCACTGCAATAAGTAAACTTGACAGACACAGACTCAACCTGAATGCATAGTAGTTACCCTCTAATGACAGTACAAGTGTGTCTTAGAAAATAGAACTCTTATCTCTAAGCCAGAAGAACATGGGTTCAAGTCTCACACATGGGGACTCGGCGTGCTAACACTTCAGTGCAGTACTTAGGCATGCTGCATTGTTGGAAAAGTCTTGGATGAGAAGTTCATCACAACGTTTTTTCTGCCTGCAGGGTTGTCATGCCATTACTTGGTCATGTCAGTTTTTTCTCTTGTTACTATGTACTTTGTACCATTTTTGCTACTTATGTAAATCTGTAAACCCTTTGTTCCTCCCTCCCCTGGGGCACACCTGGAAACAAGTCTTGGCTCAGTGTGGCCTTCCTGGTTACCAGTTTTCAAATAAATAATTAATGAGGCAGGGTTGTCCCCCGTGAGTAAAATATAAATTCATTAAACCCCTCAGCATGCCAGTAGAATGAATGAATTTAAAGAGCAGAAAACGTCTGTGCTCCCCCTCCTCCAGATTTGTTGTCTGGATGGCAGCCCAGTCTGCCCATCTCTGCTGGTTGTCCAAGTGGTAAATTCTGATCTGATGGCATTTTCTAAAAACAGTAAGTAATGTGGAACAGTCTATAAAATGGGTTAGACAGTTTCTGCTTCCTGATTCGCTAAGCGAGGGACAGATTCTCTCAACGGAAATTGCCTCCACAGCACCCCTGCCTCCAAAGCGCCGCTGCCATGAAGGCAGACATTGTGGACAGGGCTGCCTCCTAGGCAGAGCTTTGACTTCTACAGCTAAAGAGCTGAGCTTCACTGCTGTTCCAGCTCGGTGATGTAGAGGAAAGGTCTACAGCATGATAAACACGAGACTGTGAGTTCAAATCAAGATAAGAGCCCCTCAGTTTCCATTTCTCTGAATTTCACTAGAGTAGTGATCAGTGACTGTGTGGAGTTAGAATAGTTAATACACAGGAAAAGGGACGAGCAGAATAAGCGCAACAGCAGGTAAGTGCTGCTCTGAGGCAGCACTGCCCTGGAGGCAATTTCCGTGAAAAAGAAAAATGTGTCCCTTGCATTGGTTAACTAAGTTCTGAAACGGTGAAACCCGCATATTAATATTTTACAAATGCACAGGCTGGAACAAGTTCAGACAAAAGGATTTGAAATATAGGTAAATTATATACAGAATTCATAAGCCACTCTACTCGTCCCTGATTGAAACTGCTAACATGACTGCCACCTCTACCCTCTAAAACCTTTAAATAGGCCCTAAAAAGTAAAACTGCCTTAAAATGTATAGCTAGGTGCTTTCAACCACTCAAGAAGTGTTGTTATCCCACACAATTTACACCCTGGAGTGTCTTACTGAGACTGTAAATTATATTCGTCTGTTTGTTTTTGTCATTATTAAAAAAAAAAAAAACATTTTTTTACTTTAAAGAGCAACAAGTGGACTTCCTTTCAAAAAAAACTCCAAAGCGTGGCCGGCCCACTGGCTCAGTGGTAGTACTACCGCCTGTGGCGTTGAGGACCCGTGTTCAGAAGCGAGCACAGTGTGTCAGAGGGTCAGGCAGGGGGAGTAGGCTGGATGAGCATCCCAGGGACAGCTCTCCACCTTTGGGAGGGGTTGTGGTTTCCCCCCATACTAGTGACACCCAGAGACTAGTTGTAAAGCAGCTGGGACCACCTGGCACTGTGGCTTCATCAGCAGACATTTGTGGGACAGGTGCAGGAGTGCATCTGTCCCACATTGACATCATTCCATGTCCACGCTCCTGAGGGAAACCAAGGGAAACCCCCATGCAGCCGTGCATCATGAAGTCTTCCGACCCCACGCCAAATGATGCCGCAGCCAGCCCTGGGACCAAACTTTGTAGATTTTGGTCTCCCCTTCAGAGTCCCAACTGCAAAGGGCAAGTCACGGGCCTGGGTTCTGGGTGGCTGCTGGGGAATGCCGATGTAGGGTGCAGAGGCACTGAGTCTGGGATATCATAATTTTGATCCAAGAATCTGTCTGTCTAGTCCCTTCCCCTTCCTTGTATACCAGACCACTCCCCACGCCTCAGATGGCTTTGAAACACTATGAGTATGAAGGAGTATGAAGAGTATGGGGGCACATTCAACTGAAATCAATGGGAGCATTTTTTTAAAGTTTTTTTTCTACATAATTTGCAGGTCCACTTCATTCAAATCTAAGACACAGCTTAACTAACAAGACTCTTGCCCATTGAGCGGTGGCTTCAATTTGAATGACATGGACCTGTAAAATATAAAAAAATGCACTTGAAAAATGTTTCTATTGATTTCAATGGAGTGTGCCCCCACACTCTCCATACTTAAATGTTACCAAAATGTCTGAGAGTGGGGGTGTCTGCTACACCAGGAAGGGAAAGGAATCAGATAGCAAGCTCCTCAGAGCAAAATTACAATCATATCCACCCCCCAAACTATATGATACCGGTAAGTAAAATTCTACACTCAAGACTATTTGCCTCCAAAAGAGGTAAGCTTCAAACTGATGCTTTTGTTTAACTCGTTGAGTCCAGGGGGCCATTTTGGGTCAGGTTCGGCAAAGGATGTTTCTGACACCATGTGGCGGCTACTGGACAGAAGAAGCACCAGAACAGGTGCTTGTAAAATTGACACATTTAATGTGTAGAGTATGTTTTTACTGATTTTTCAAAACACAGACAATACAACAATATGTTGCTATCTGAATACATATTTCAAAAAAGCACAGTTTGAGACATGTTCAAATATAGTCCGTATACAGAGTACATATACTGGATCAACAGCTCACTAGACAAAATCATTTCTTTTTGACATTATACAGATAACCCGCCTGCACGATAACGATTCAAAGGTAGGTATCTTATGCTGTAACTTGGCTGTGAGTCTCTCCTTAATATAGGAGTCCACCATTAAAGAGATTCACCAAGTTTTTTTGCAGCAATTTTCACCACATATTCTGGCGCCTTACCTCAGTGAACCAATATCTGAGTATATCTTATAAAATTTTCTTTTGTTATTTTAGAAGTGGAAGGGACCATATCTTGGCCCCCACTGATCCCTTCTACTTCATGGTCTGTTGATCTGCCCTTAATCTGGCCCTGTGCTCAGGCACCTGAGGATGTGTTCCCAGGGAAAGCATGGGGCTGCGCTCCATTAAAGTCTATGGGGGGCAGATTTAGCAATGTTTTTATTATAATGGTCATTTGGTGATTAATCAAGGGCATGGGTCGGCCTTGTTAGTCGACCGGAGTTCTTGGTCCTCAAGAATCTACTTAGTCATTGGCCCAGTTGTGCTGAGGGTTAAGGCACTAAACGCCTCACCTCGCACCACGCCAGTGACCCAGGTTCAGGAATGAGCCCGCGTTGTTGGGGGTCAGCAGGGACGGGAAGGGACTGAGCATTCAGGGGACAGCTCTCCTTTCCCGGGGAGGGTGTAGGGACGAGCATTGTTCCTGAACAACCTCTGGCAGCAGTCAGGGGAAGCTGCAGAACTTGCAGTGCAGCTGTACGGCAGGGGTGGAGGTCGGCAGACGCTGGATGTCACTGCACGTCCAAGATCCACTAGGGAGGGAGGAAGGGGGGGAAGAAAATCCCCTCTCGCCATTGGTAGGCAAAGGAGGGGCCAGAGGTCATGACCCCACATCACCGCAGGGCTTCTGGTCACAACCCGGTCCTATCCACGACTGCTGCCCTCAATACTGTAGAGTGCCTGAGGAGTTTGGCGGTCCCTCCCCGGGGGACTCAGATCCGGGGGGGTTGGGCAGACAGTCGGGATTACGGCGCGCCTCCGGAGTTGCAGTCCAAGGCTTCAGGCAGATGGGAGAAGTCACAGCACCAGGTGTCCACTCTGGAGAGAGGCCAACGGATGGGAGGTGAGAAAAAAACAGTTGGGGGGGGGGGGAATCTACTTAGTCCAGTTTTAAAAGCCTGAATAGTGCTAGTTTCCACAACCTCACTTCTGCAGGGTTATTCTACATGTTTACCTGCTGTAGGACGTAATGCTTTTAATTTTTCACATTTTCTCCCTCCCCCCTCCATTTGAGAGCATGCCCTCTTGTTCAGCTTACATTCACTGGCTCAGACAATTGTATATATTCCACCCTGCCTAGCCCCTTTATTATTTGGAAAACTGTCATCATATTCCCTTTCAGCCTGTTCTTTTGTAGGCTAAATACAGTAAATTGAATATGTCAAATATCACCTCATCATATGTTCCCTCTTGCCATTTGCCATGTAGCCAAATGATAACAGATTTCCTAAGTGGCTGAAGGAATCATTAAAGAGCAACTGACATGATCCTGGCAAGCAACCCATACAATGTTCAATGTGCCAGTGCAACTGGTTTTGTGTTTGTGTAATGTAGATAAACTTTGGCTGTTCGCCTCTCTATCCATAGGATATACCATCCTGTTGGGGTACAAAGGCAAGGTACCCTAGGGGAGGGTTACACCCCTTGAGGTCCCTTGGCAAAGGTACCTTAGGAAAAAGCCCACGGGAGAGAGAGGCGTGCCACTGGAGGAGGAGGGGTGGATGGAGGGACAAGGTAAAAATGCTTGTGTGTGGACTGAGGAGAGCAACCCTTAAATAGGCTGAAAGGAGGGTGTGGCCAGTTGCACAGCCCCCTTGAACTTCATGCTATAGCCTTCCAATTCAATCTGCCTGTGCAACTGGTTTCGTGCTTGTCTAACACAGATAAACTTTGGCTGTTCACCTCTCTATCCATGGAATATACCACCCTGTAGGGGAACGAAGGCAAGGAATCTTAGGGGAGCCACGGGACTGATTCCCTTGGCTAAAGGTACCTTAGAAAGAAGCCCAAAAAGAGTGTAAAGCCAAGCATACAAGGTAGTGAACACATATCGGGGTCGGGACCTGTACGTACAGTAAGTCGGTTGGTAGTATGGGTTCAGTTGGTAGCATGAGTCAGTCAGTAGTACTGTTTGAGTAGGCAGGAAATAACAGTTTAATAGTGACCCACTCGGAGATCTAACAGTAAGGCATGGAGGCCTGGCTTCCTAAGGAGAGAGTGAACAATCAAAGGGGGAAATGGGACAATTATGGGATGGCCGCCTGCTCCATCCAACAGCAGAAACCTACGTTAGTGACCTAGGGACTATTGCCTAAGGCTAACCAAATATTTTGACCTGTGGCACAAAGAAGAGAAAAAAAAACCTATGAGGAAGGAAATCTCTGAGGATCCAAGGCATAGGTCACCTTCCCTCCAGGAGTGGGATAGTTTGTTTAGTGACAGCACTGCTGCTGCAATTTGACAACCCACTCAAAGAGGGGTGGAAAATATTCCAATTTGGTGGAAGGCTCTCACACTATCCCTCTAATTGGAGCGTCATGAAGGGCTGCAAGCGAACTCTGCCACACAGCTCCTCCAAGGAAGGAAGAGGAGAACGATGTCTGCTGAGGCGCTCAGCTGGCTTACCAATCTAAAAACAAACCAAGTGAACCAGAGGCAGTCATGGAGAGAATAGTGTAGAAGGTGCCTTAGGCAGCTGGTGCAGCTAAAGGATAGCAATATGTCCTCCCTTCGCAGCTTAGTCAAAATTCGACATCAAGAGGTGCCGCCGTGCACAGACTTTCAGACCTAAGGGCTAAAGCCTCACCTGGAATGAGGACATTCCCACTATGGGCCAGAAAGGAAGGACCACACACCAGGCATCGCATGCTCAGGATGCGGACTAGGATGCAGCTCGAGACTGTCGGCTGCTAGTGAGCGCGCGTCAAATTGATGGGCATGGTCGGCTAATCTCATGTAGCAATGGAGCAGGCCACACAATGCACTTTTTTATTGCTTAAGTTATTGTGAAGCAGTAAAACAGGGAGCAGCTGTTAGCTAGGCAGCAAAGCCATGAGCCAGGTGTAATCAATTAAAGGGAGCAAGGCTGCAGATTGCAGTGTTAGCTGAAACAGACAATGACAACAACAGGGACTGAGGCTTGTTAGACAGAAGCAGGTTGAGCTAAAGCATACAGAGAACAATGCAATGAAGAGAGGGCTGCAACAGCAGGTGAGAAATGGAGCCTGGGGGTACAGGCACAAGGTAGCTTGAGGCAAGGAAACACAGAGTATAACATGAAGCGCAAGTAGCAATGTATACACATGACACTAGAAAACTAGAAAGCCCAAAAGAAACAAGCAAGGCAAACACAAGGACAGGAGGAGGAATGGAACCAGCACACACAAAAGCACAGAGCAGTCGGAGACCAGTAATACAAACCAAAAGCAGGAGAACAGAAAAACAGAAGTTCAGCACAAACCAAGAAGAGTCCAAGCATGCACGAGGGGGGAGGGGGCAAGCCCCAGTAGGCCCCAGAAGAAGACAGTCCAAGGAAAAAATGCTTGTGTGTGGAGTGAGGAGAGCAGCCCTTAAATAGCCCAAGGGGGGGCCAGTTGCACTACCCCCCTTGAACTACAGGCTATAGCCTTCCAAGAGCTGCCTACCCTGGGGCCTATTTTAGCCATATTTCAGCTTTTATGTGACCTCTAAAAAGTTATCAGCTCCATAAAACCCGCTCACAACTTCGTGTGAGCCAAGAGGCTGCTCAAAGAAGCATGTTCCTTTGAAACAGCATAATTATGATGCAAAGTAGAACAGGGCTGCAAGACCTGATGGAGAATGTAATAGGATCGGGAGGGGCCTAATGTGCTTAGATTATCTTTGCTGGAAGGTATACATGTATGAGATTATAATATATGTTACATATTAGCCCCATACATGTATACCTGCCTAAGTACATTTAGGCGGCCACCCTCCCCAATCTCATTACATTCTCCATAGAGAACCTGCAGCTCCATTCCTTAATTTGTATCATAATTATGCTGTTTTTAGGGGCAAGGCTGTTGTGCTCAGTGGCTGCTCGGCTCGTACACAGAAGTTATGAGCCAGACTTTACAGTGCTAACAGCTTTTTTAACAGCCACAAAAAAAGTTGACATATGGCTAAAATAGCTCCTAGGTCAGGCAACTCCATGTTATACTGCAGGTTGCCTGCCTAGAGCCAAACATCATGTCAGCTGTTTTTTAACCAATCTACCAGTGGCAAAAGCCTTAAAGTCAGAGAATGTGCCACACATATTACAGTGAACATTTTCTGTATCAAGACTATAGCTACTATGTAAGTATTTTTGAGTGGCTAAACTTTTTATATTACTTTAGCCACAGCGTCTAACAAAAGAAAAATTTCAGTGGGATCATTCTTGCCCCTTAGCCACTAATCAGCTTGGTGGCGCTGTGTGAAACCTTGTGATTTTCCCTTCAACGTCCTTCCTGTACTGTATTAACCAGAAATTAATGCAGTACTCCAGGTGTTGTCACATCAAAGTCTTGTACGGGGGATCACCTCCCTTGACCTGCTCCTTACCCCCCTCCTACTACAACCTACAGTAGCACTGCATTTGTTTTCTTGACTGTGGCAGCACACTGCCAGTCTGGCTTCAGCTTTCAGTCTACAATTACTCCTACAGCAGGTCCTCTTCCTTGGCTGTGATCTCCACTGTTGCACCACACAGGATGTACAGTATGTGTGACCCAGATTCTTTGCCCCCTGGTGTAGTACCTTGCACCTCCCCACATTAAATCTAACCCCCATTTCTCAGCCCATGCCCCAAACATGTACTAGTACACCTGCAGTGCTTCCCATGCTAGCCCCCTGTTCCCTTGCCATTCTAATGAATGTGTCAGCTGTGACCACTGTATTTCAATGTCCATACCGGTGAATATGTAAACTGTAACTACTGTTGTATGCGTTGTAGTACCATATGTAAATTCTGGATTGTCTACTGTAATTACTGTCTCTCCAATATATGTTACAGTTATAACCACTGTATTATCGTCCACTGTATGTAATCTCTGCTTTATGTAACTAATCCTCGGTCGCCCCTGAAAAAGGGACCTCTGGTCTCAGTGGGCTTACTCGGTTACCAAAATCAAAATAAATAAATAAATTCTTCTGCTGTCTACTCTTCTTGTCTGTCTAGTGTTCTCAGCAGAGTCCATCAGCCTGCAGCTCACCCACTCTTCTACATCATTATTAAATATGTTAAAGTGCAATGGACTTAGCGCTAACCCCTGCAGAACTCCACTCAACACATCCCTCCATTCTGAATGGTGACCATCCAGCATCAGTCTGCTAATGTTTCTACATGTCAGCTAATGGACTATCCATGTTCTGTATGCTTTATGGACTCCTTATTGTGCTACTGTCTCCATGAGTTTCCCATGCAGTAGCATGTCAAAGGCTTTGCTGCAACCCAGATAGACTACATCCACCACTCGGCCCCTACGCACTTCCTTATTTACCTCCCCAAAGAAGACAATCAAGCTGGTTTGGTGTGATCTACTTTTTGTGAATGCTGTGCATTAGAGACCAGACCATTTTCATCCATGTGCTGAATCACCACCTAATTTATGATTGGCTGAGACGCTTTGCAAGCATCAAAGGAATGCTCACAGGTCCCTTCTTGAATAGGGGGGTGGCACTGGCTGTTTTTCAGCCTTCTGGCACTATCCCTGTGTGTAAGTAGTCCTGAAAGATATCACTGAGGGGCCCCGCCAGAGCCCTTTCTACCCCAGTATTACCTTGAGTGGATCCAGTAGGGACCCTAAGATTATTTTCATAGAGTCACACTCTATAGTGCAGACGAGGAGAGAGCTGGAGGGAGCTAAGCAGCCAGAGGTACATCACCTGCTATTCTGCACCACACAGTGACTGAGTCCCTCCCATCAGTCATCTGCTAAGCCTCTGGTCAGTAGGACATCAACAGCAGATGTATGGGAACTATGAGACAGAGCTGAGAAGGTGAAGCGTACCCTGGATAAGATGCACTCTCAGTTTAAGGAGAGAGGGATGAGCAATGCAATTAATAATGAGGTTTTAGGATGAGACTCCAATATCCTACAGGCTGGATACTGTGAAGTAGCAGCATGACTATTCCAAAGTCCCATCAATTCTTGCCGGATCAGAATGCTATTAGTTTAATTCAAAGTTTTATGCTTTCATTTATATGATTTATTTTATTTTATTTCTCTATTGGGTGAGGTAGGTTATTATTTTTCAGATGGGATTTTTGGCATTTTGTTATTCTTCTGTTACTGTTTCTGAAATACATTTGCTCACTTTAGTTATATGCAATTTCTTTCATGTCTGCCATTTAATAGTAAACAACTGGAGATGTTACTGTTGCCTGTCTAAATTAAGTATGGATGTACTGTAGGCTTATACTTGAACAGGGATCACAGTTACTATAAAAATGTACCAAAAGCAAGACATTTGAGAGTGGCATGGCAAGAGACAATAAATATAGGCTACAGTATTAACATAAGCTGATTTAGTCAGTTGGTCAGGTAGCGCAGCGATAGCGCTTCTGTCCCCTACTCTAGTAACCCAGTTTCGGGAATGGACTTGGGCTACAGGGGGAAGGTCAGGGGAAGGTAAGTTCAAGTTCATGTTTATTTGGATATTAGCCATTGAGTCTAGGCTAATTTCCAGTAGTGTCCCAGATAAAACAGTACACGTAAAAACAATAATAAATAGTAATCGTAACACATCAGTTACAATCTCATACTGACAATAACAATTTCAAGTGCATAACAGTTAAAAAAAAAATTTAACAATCTTTGTATTAAGTGCTATTGGTTACAAGGTGCTCCTTTGACTGCTTGGATGATGGTAGTGAGCCAGGTAACAATTTCAATGTAACAGGCAATCTATTCCAACACACGAGACCATAAATGGAAAATGGTTCTTTAATAGACAACATGGACGATACTTCAAGGGTAAGACTATTGGAAGAATGTGTGGCCACACAGGAGTTCCTCACAGACACTACATCTCTAAAATGAACAGGGGCTTTCCCTTTAATAGATTTTTTTTTTATTAATAACAGTAAATGAAGCTTCCTTCTTTGTTCCAATATGAGCCAATTTAGTGAGTTAAGCAACTCACAATGGGGGTACGAGGTGCTCCTAATGTAAAACGTGCCAGCTGATTTGTTAAAACATTCAATTTGCTTAACTGACCAATACCAACTCCCCCGAAATATAATGTCCCCATACTCTGTAATGGGCATAACCATTAGCTCTACAATACGTGACATCCAATGATAATGAATCATGGTGTCTATAGAGGAATCTTTACCTTTTGACAATACTTTCAATATGATATTCCCAGCTGCAATATGAGTCTAACCATATCTGCAGGTATTTATACGCAGGGACCTGGGACAACATGACTTCATCCTTTGTTACAATTGTCAGCTGGTCCTCCCCTACAGCTATCCTCCTGTTTGACTTGAATAACATCCTCTTGAATTTTTTTGCATTCAAAATCAAACTATTTTGGCCCAGAAAGTCTTGTAGCCCATTAAAGGCCAGCTAGAGGTCCACCTGTATCTGATGAACAATCTGACCCATACTGTACAGAACTGTATCGTCCGCATACATGTGTACTTCCACCCCTGGAAGCCACTGCTCCACATCATTTATATGTAAGGAAAACAGCAGGGGCAATTCCAAATAAGCAAGCAACAGCACTATTCAGTTAGCATGCAAAAAGTCAGCTTTTTTAAGGTGCAAATGTACAAACTGCCACAGCTCGGGCTCCACAACCTCTACAGGTTTCAAACTTCCTAGTTCGTCATCAGGAGGAATCACCGGGGGCCTAATATGAGCTGATATGGAACTCCCCTACTATCCTGCTTCCAATCTGATCTCAAGCCCTGTACATCTACTGACTGCCTACATCATGTTAAATAGCTCTCAAACCAAGTCAATGGTAACCCTTTATGCCCATACTATGAAGTTTTCTTAAAATGATGCCATGATCACTGGTGTTGAAGGCTATGGAGAGATCTACAGAGACAGCAACAACATACATACCATTCTCCATCATCATGTGTACAGTATTTACAATGTTAATAACTGCCACAGTGGTACTGAGCAGTGGTCCAATTAAGGGGCATATCAGTGTATTTTACAATCATTTTTGTTCTTTACACACCCTGTTCAGAGTTCTGGGTCATTTCATGATGACCGGGTGCAGGGTTCAACAAATCCCCATAGCCCGACATCCCCGGCTATAAATCTTGACAGCCGGATAAGCAGTTTTAGTTGTCTCTGCTATCCCACAGGATTTTGAGGGTTTTTTTGTGTCTTGAAAAACGTTGTAGTGCTGGGTCCTGACCGCTAGATGCCACTTGTTTTAGTCAGCGGGAGCCCAGCAGTCACATGAAGCTGATCAAGAACTTGGCCCCACATAGTAGTACAGTGCTCCCCCTTTGGATGTACTGCAGCAGCCAGGAGAGAAAGTTAGTGACTGGTTGAGTATTTGGCGGCACCATAACTAAGCACCAACCAATTGCTGCCTGTAGTAGCCTAACAGCTTTTCACATGCTTAATTCAGTCTGCGATGCAAGGACTGTGACCACAGGTTTGTGTGACTGTATGTCTTTCAAGTGATGTGTCAGGGGTCTGCAGCCAGCCAGAGTCACCAGAAAGGAAGATTGGGAGGGTGGGTCCTTTACTGAGTCACTGGGGCTGCCTGGAGTCTCTGACCCATATTGCCACTGTGTGGTGCTGGTGCATGGTCCCAGCAAAGGAAGTGGTCATCGGTAGACTGGGTCTGATTGACCGTGCAGTGCACTTGGGAGTCAGTTCACAGCAGCAGTTATGAGTGGCCCACATCCATATTTGCCTGTAAGCTGCCCAGCCAGACAGAGGAGAAATGCTTGAGGGCCACGGGCGTGAGGGAGGCGACTGTGAGGACTGGAACTGGAGGAGCCTTGGAGGAAACCAGGAGGAGAACATTAGGTCGGCAAATCATGACTCAAGACAAACGATACATTTACAACAAATAGAAGCTTAGGGGCACAAAAGACTGGCCCACTGGCCACTGCATATGTTTTCTCCCCATATACAGCACTGCCACTTCTATAAGCAAACTGAAGACTGTGCCACAAGAAGTCATTGTGTAATTCCTCCCCCTAAGATCTGCGGTTGATCTAACACCTTCTCCTGTCATTGGACTGTAGGTTAGATGGAGATTTACTATAACTTGAATTTTTAGGTGAGAATGTGAAGCTGTCTGACTCTGCCCTTATACTGGGCTTAAAAAGGGTTAAGCGATCATTGTTTTGCCAGGGGTTATTCAGCATGGTTTGTATCATCAGGATTTTCTGTCTCCCAGTAATATTGTACAATATATTCACATGATGAAGCTTTTTTCAGCAAGTTGTGAGTTGTTGCTGTTTTGTTTTTTTGACATTTGAGTTTATCAGAACATTCCAAATGAGCTACAGGCCAGCATCTCATTTTCAGTGGGGTTTTGCTTGCTTCTACCAAGTTGTACAACTGGTGGAGGGGGCTGTAACACAGGGAGGAGTTGACCGTGTGGTAACTAAAGAGCACAGGGTCTTACCATCTTACAATATGTCAGTGGCTGTGAAACTAGAACCTGGGTTCTCCATTCAGTGGTTTAGTGCTCTGATCCCTGGACTGACAGGTTAGTCAGCCCATAGTGAGAGCCTGGAAGTGTACCGACTGCCAGTCTTGGCTAAAAACTGGTGGTGGATGCGATGGTGATGGGGCAGGCATGGGCAGGCAGAGCAGTAGAGTCACAGGCTGCCACATGCTAGTAGTGATGGCCAAACAGGAAACTCAAACGTCCACCAGAACAGTGACCATGCTGCAAAATACTACCTGGCATACCGAAATACTACCACCTTGGAAAACTAGGACGTTTTTGCTTCTTGGCCTAAAATATTATCTGGAGCCCTGGTATTGAGTACTGAATTCTGATTGATTACGGCTTAATATATGATTAAACTGAAGGTAGCCATTTAGTTGTTTCACCACCAATCTTTCCAGGACCTTTGACAATGCCAGCAATTGGGAAAAGTGCTCACGATGGTACTTTTGCCCGCTTTAAATATGGGTATATCGAGGGCATTCTTCCACTCTGTAGGAAAAATGCTCTGTGATAAAGATAAATTTAAACTATCTGCCAATGGGTGTCAGATTACGTGAGTAACATATTCAAGGAGGTACACTGGTAAACCATCAAGTCCCTCTGCCTTCTTAGGATCCAAGGCCAGCAGTTTTGTGGCAACCTTAGAGCCAGTTAATTTCCTAAAGCCAAATGTGGGAAAAGGGACCCTTAAATATCACTCTCTCATGATTCAGTGTGTAACAAGCTTACCCCACTGTCTGTATCCTTCTTTACAGAACTAATGATGAACTGGTCATTAAAAGCATCTGCAGTCCTAATGGAATCAGATACATTTTCATTATTAATAAATAAATAAAAAAGAGTTTGGCAAGTCAGATTTACATGCCCATTTGGCCTATTCATCCAATGGACTGCTCTCCACCTTTGAGGGGAGGAGCAAAGTACATCTTCCACTATTTGTCTGCCACCTGGCAGAAGCTGGGCAGTAGCTAAACACAGGCACATATCGGGGAAGGGCAGCGCCAGTCAAAATAGCATGCATATGCACATGTGGCACTGCACGCTAGCAATCCAGTAAGGCTCTAAATGGCAGGATGAAGTCCAACTTCCTGCAGGCCCTGTACCACTGATTTGGTACCCCCTGTCACAAACGCACTCAGCAGGTCAAGCCCTCTGCTCCCACAGTGCCAACCTCCGAGCGCAGTATTGTGAAGAGGTAACAGAACAGGGTAACCCTCCTGCTTGCTTGTGGGTCCGAATCACCTTTAGTCTCATGTTTGGGGGGGGATTCAAACTGTAAACCTTATGCTAGCGTACCCAAATTTACAGGCTCAGATAATCTGCTCTTTGGGGGATGCCAGATATCTTTCGCCTAAGGGCTCCTAACTAGATATCCAAAATGAACCCTTAAAACTCTGTAAAAGACCTTAGGCATAGTCTTACCTTAATTCAGTTTGGTAACACCATTAAGCTTAAGAACAGTTTTGACAATCTTAACCCTCCATACATCACATGCAAAAGAAAAAACTTGGAAGACCCAGGCAGTATTTGGAATAAAAGGTTTACTTAAATGGATAAAAATATGTAAAATGTAAACACAGAACATTATATCACAAAGCATACAATCACTTAAAAGAAAACAAAGAAAAGTACAAACTTAACCTCCTACCGCAATACAATTAGACTTTTTCTATCTAATGTATTACCCTCTTACAGTGCTTATAGTTAGTTCCTGTTTCTGAGAGCCCACAAAGAAATGTGTCTCAGTGGAAATACAGAATACAGTTTAAACTCTGTGTCTCCACCCCTTCTATGATGCCATCTCGTGCCTCCTTTTACATAGATACATAGACAGTGTCAGCAGATAAGGGCCTATGGCCCACTCAGTCTGCCCATTTGAGCTTGTAAGTTCAGTTTGTTTTCCTAGAAGTCTGTTGCACCTTACCCCTGACCTCCAGAATTCCTTTATGTCTATCCCATGCATTCTTAAATCCCGTGATTGTTTCAGCCCCCACCACTTCCTCTGGCAGGGTGTTCCACTTGTCCACCACCGTTCTGTGAAGAAATTCTTTCTCATGTTTCCTCTGAATCGTCCTCCCTCCAACTTCATCCCATGCCCTCTAGTCCTGGAACATCTTTTTTGCTTAAAAATAGTGTTTTCCTGCATCCTGTTCCTCCCTGTAAGATACTTGTATGTCTCTATCACATCCCCTCTCTCCCTCCGCTCCTCCAGGGAGTACATGTTCAGTTCCTTCAACCTGTCTTCACAGGACTTGTGATGCAATCCATGCACCATCTTTGTTGCCCTCCTCTGAACCTTCTCTACCCTGTCTATGTCCTTACGTAGGTATGGTCTCCAGAATTGTACACTGTACCCAGGTGGGGCCTCACTAGTCTCTTTGTATACGGAATTATGACCTCCCTTTTCCTGCTGGTAATGCCCTGCCTATACATCCCAGCATCATATTTGCTTTTACCTGCTGCCTTGTCACACTGTTTCCTACCTTGAGGTCATCAGAGATGATAACCCCAAGATCCTTTCCTGCTTGGTGCATGCTATATCCTCACCCCCAACTGATATATTGTGCCAGGGTTTTGTGCCCCATATGCTATCTTGCACTTCTTTGCATTGAATTTCAACTGCCAAACCCCTGACCATTCTTCAAGTTTCTGCAGGTCACTTCTCATTCTGTCTACACCTCTGGTGTGTCTACTCTGTTACAGAGCTTTGTGTCATCAGCGAACAGTGAAATTCTGCCTTCTAGGTCCTCGCCCATGTCACTGATGAAGATGTTGAATAGGACCGGTCCCAGCACTGATCCCAGTGGTACCCACTGGTCACTCTTCCCTCTGTGGAGTGACAGCCATTTACCACCACCTCTGTGTCCTGCCACCCAGCCAGTTACCTACCCACCACACTACTGTCCTGCCCACACCCATATTCCCCAGTTTGTGTAATAGTCTTCTATGTGGCACAGTGTCAAAGGCCTTGCTGAAGTCCAGATAGGCCATGTCCACTGCCCTCCCCTGATCCACCTCCCTAGTCACCCAGTCAAAAAATTCAATGAGGTTGGTCTGACATGACCTCCCCCTGGTGAAACCATGCTGCCTTGGGTCCTGTAGTCCATTGACAACCAGATGTTCCACCAATCTCTCCTTCAGTAGTGCTTCCATGATTTTTTAGAATATAAAAATTATACAAAACAGGATGTCCTATCAAGAGATTTATTAAATAAGGTGGCATTAGCAAAACTCATTTCCCAAATTATGTCTGCCTTTAAATCAAGCCTTTCCTTTGATCTTCTGTGGTTTTTTTACAACTCTGCCATATCTCGTAGGTGCAATATAGCTTTTTAACACCAGCTGATATTAAGTGTTCTTCCTCTTAAAAGATCATAAAAGTTTATGATCCCTATATCCTGGCAGCTGGTCAGCTCCAATTAAGTCAGATGAACAGGAGACCCTTAATGAAGGCTCTCTAGTCTTTTTAATTACCTCCTGGTTTCAGGTTAATATATCCTGTTATTTCCACTAAAACCTGACCCATGGCACAGCTGCCTTATGGAGACAAATCACACTCACCGTTTTTATATTACACATATTAAATAATAATCATAACCAGCTGACCAAGTGTCACACCCACCTCTGAAAATTGGATCCTGAACCTGTCCAGGAGGTTGTTCTCTCTTTGCAGACCCCACCAAGGAGCATGGTATGGGGGAATAGAAAGCCAGGGTAAGTACGCATGGAAGACGGGTGGTGGGGCTGGCCAGATGGGGGTAGGCTGACAGTAGGAGGACGAATACAGAGTTGAAAATAATAATTTAGTTATATCTGAGGAAATAGGATGGCTAACAGACAGAAACAGAGGAGGGGAAACTATCTGATAATGCCTTGGCCATAAAGGGGCTGAATTAAATGTTCATCTAAGTATTTACTATGAAAGTATTTGAAGACTTGTTACATCTAGATAAGGCATTCAAGGGACTGGCAATTTGAGAGTGTGAATACCTTCTTGCAAATGTTTAATAAATATTTTATTTTGCACCTCCCACCCCTCACTAGACCTACCACACCTTTAAAGAAAATGATGGCAACTTGCCTGTACCTCCCACCATTTGATACCATCCATGGACAAGAACCCCCATCCCAGACATCCCCAGTCCCTCAATTTACTGTGGCAACAGGGCCCATAATTTATTTATAACACTGCCCCTATGGTGGCTCCAAGTTAAATGTCCATTGCACGTCATATCTGTTTGACTTGCAAACCTGTCCCCCACTCAACACTGTCTTAATACCCCCCAACTCAAACACCCTAGCCCAGTACATCACTGGGCCAAATGACCCAGGTCCTGTAGCCTTGCACCTTCCCCCATCATCTCCCTGGACCCCCAATCCAGGAATAGGAGGCCAATAGCTCAGTGACTGTCCAGGTCTTCCCTCCTTGCTAGGCATACTGAGTCTCAGCAAGTTCAAGCTGTCTGCCAACAGAGTCAGCATGTTGGGGGACAGTCTAATAGAGGACTGCATTTGATCAATGTATAGTAAAGCAGTTCTTTTTATGGCGGGGCAAAGCCTGCAGCCATCTTGCTGTAGCTGGAAAAATGAGATACTGAAGTACAAATTTTAGGAGTTTTCAGTGTATCCTTCCACAACTGCAAATCACTATGCCAGCTGAATTAAATATTCCCTTCTTTCTGTTGAGTAGACCAGTTCCAACACTATTTTTTCAGCTTGTTTGTCTCTCTTGTCATGCCTGCTTTAAGAGACCTGACAGCTAGCGTCTTGGAGCAGGCACAAAGGCAAGTTACTTACACCACTTCTTTGAAGTAGTTTAATTGATATAAACAAAAAAAAGCCACTTTGAAGCTGCCGTCTTTGCAGCCTCTCAATTTAACCCTTACAGCACTGCAGACTGAATATCTGTCCAGAACTCAATCAAGTCGATTCATTCTAGTTCTTTCGGCAGCCTGGGGTTAACTCATTAGACTGCCAGGGATAGTAGGAGCTAGCTGATGCTTGTTTTAGTCAGTAAGGATTGGAGAGAGACAGAGAGAGAGAGAGGGGTAGTGTGTGTGTGTGAGTGAGTGAGATAGCACTGTGTCTTGTAAATTTCAGCATCTCTCTCTCTCTCTCTCCCCAGTACTTTGTGTCACAGCAATATTTAAATAACAGGATTTGCAGCCTGAAAGAAAGGGAAATAATGAAAGAAATAACTTGTCTTTCTTTATTGTTCATGCTGCTGTTCTCTTCAGGGGAGGTTAAATAACAAAACAAATAAAAGAAATGGGCAAAAGAGTTGGACATTTTTTTCCTCAAGTCTGAGCTTGTTTAAAGCTGTTTATTTATTTGGCAACAATTATCATCATATTTTTTTTTTGTGGAAAAAAAAAACGTATTCATGACATCCTTAATTCATAATCTGTATCTTTTTAATTTCCCCTGATATTTAAATACGATCTATTCTTGGCTTAACTTCATGGATGGACATACCCAATCATGTAGGTACTGTGTGTGTGTGCGTGTATAAATATAGAGAAAAACACACACCAGTGTAAATGCATTTATACAACTCCTATTCAAAAATTAATGTTAATAATTAAAAAAGTGCTGCATAGTTACTTCAAATTTCTATTCGCTTGACACCACGGCAGAGTAATTCTGTTTAAGTGCTTAGAAAAAAATATCTGCACCTAGAGACGAAGATGTGAGAAAAGTAAAAACTCTACAGATTAAAGTAAATGGGATGTCAGATCTGCCAGAGTGCACCAGGATGTAATGATCAGAGCTTTTTAGCAACTTCAACTTCTTATATTTTGGCTGGATGTCAAAAATACCTGTTCCTTTTTTTTTTTTTTTTTGCTAAAAAAAAACTACATGATGATAATTGTTGCCAAATAAATGAGCTGCTTTAAACAAGGAGAAAAAAACATTTAAAACATGAGTGTGACAGATTAGCCATTGGTCAAGGAATACAACCAGAGATTAGCAAACATCCCTGAGACTAGTAAATCAAAGGTCACAGAATGGAATGCTATGAACTGACTCCTCAGATGTTCTAACTCTCACTGAAGCCAAATAAAATGAGTGAGTGTGTGTGTGTGTGTGTGTGTGTGCTAAAGCATATTAATTAGAAAAATGTAAAACACTTAACTCTGTGTGTTCATTTATGAATATTATTTGTGAATATTTAGACACACTGCTTAAACATGTGCAGTCTGCAAAACAGTGCAGAAACCTAAAGAAGACCTTCATATAATATGTTAAAAATACAGTCTGAAAATGTATTGTGAATTGTGCAACTGTGGCAGGTGCAGATTTTCCAATTGGACAGAAGCAGTGATGGTTTGTTTAACTAAGTAATCCTGCTTTGAATTATATTGTATTACTGTATTGCCAGTGAATATATTTTGAGATTGTATCGGGAGTTCTTCCCTTGTACTCCAACTGATTGATCCTCTCTACTTTTCTAGCTTTTTACTAAATGTGTGGGTGAAACAACAGACCCTTTGTGAAACAATTAATACCTTCTCTATTAGGTAACAGTTCCACATTTCCTCTGTTACCCTTGTAATATTGATCATGTTAAAAAAAAACATTTCAACAGTCGTGTGGCAACTGTGGATATGTGGCTACTGTGATCGCTTGGAACGGTGTACTATCTCACCCACATATTTGTTAAAAAAGCTGTAAATATTGACAGAGCCAAGCAGTTGTATTGCAAGGAAGGAACCCTGACAGCTAGAAAAATGGAGACCACACTCACAATATGCCCCGGTGGGAGTGGAACCTGAAATCTCAGGTACTGTTTGTATGACCCATAAAGCACAAAATCAGTGCAGAAAAGTAACTAAAAGCTTCAAAATACAATCTGGCAAGTTATGCAGTGGCAACATAGACAACAGAGACTGGACAGAAGCAGTGGCGTTTTGATTCACTACATAATCCTGCTTTGAATTATAATTATATTACTATATTGCCAGGTAATAGATTTCAAGGTTGTATTCAGAAAGTCTTAATTAGGTTTTATCTAAGTTTTGGTGCTTTATGTTTAATACAGAAAGAACCTGAGACATCAGGTCTGAATCCCAGTAGGGCCAGACCTTAGGATTTGGGTGTGCAGTTTTGTAAGTTGTCTCAGTTCCTCCCTTGTACTCAAACTGATTGATCATCTGTACTGTACTGTTCTAGCTTTTTGCTAAATGTGTGGGTGAAAAACTAGATCCTTTGTGAAACAATTAATACCTTCCCTATTAGGTTACAGTTTCACATTTCTTTCGTTATCCTTGTAATATTGGTCATGTTAAAGAAAAATGTCAATGGTCGTGTGACAACTGTGGATGTGTGGCTACTGTGATTGTTTAGAACATGCACTAGCTCACCTCCATATTTGTTAAAAAAGCTGGAAATACTAACAGGGCCAAGCAGTTGAATTGCAAAGCAAGAACCATGACAGCTAGAAAAGACCCACACTCACAGTATGCCCTGGTGGGACTGGAACCTGAAATCTCAGGTACTGTTTGTACAACCCAAAAAGCACAAACCCAGTGCTGACAACTAACTGAAAGTTTCAAAAAAGAACCTGCCAAGTTATACAGTGACAACATAATAAGACAATAGAATGATGAGTGAGATTATGCAGTGAAGCAAACTGTTACTGTTTCTCTCTAACCGGGCACGATCTGCTGTTGATATAGTTCAACAGGTCACTAGGTAACATCGTAACATGGCAATAAATGTCATACTGGAATACAATAATCACATTGGCCAAAACACAACACCTGACACAAAATGAAGTGGGTATTAATTCCTTAGTAATGCCTTCTAGTGCACGCTAGTGAAGTTGGGAGTGCGCTACAGAAATAATTAGATCACACTTGGGAATGGGATTGTGCCGCAAAAATCATTTAAGTACAATGGGGGCCGCGCTCGCATCCGACCTCAGCAAGCCCACGTGGTTCACGGTCGGGAGCGAGCTGATGAACTCTCCGGTCACTGCTCTCTCTGTTGGACTATCTCCATGCCATTGTTTCCAACCCCGCATTCACCTAATGGACTTTGGGGTCTCAAGCGGTCACATCATGATAAAAGCAGAGATCGCCCAGACAACAGCACAAGAAGGCATGACAAAGTTATTTTTCCCAGAGGAAATCAGCACAGTGCTTAAATCCATAGACTAATTTTCTGTGGCTGTCTTTTGTTGTGCATAGTTAAATATGGAAATGTACATTTTCCCCACAATGCAGTACTCTGATGCATGAGTCTGCTCTAACAACGGAGGGCAAAACAATACAACCATGCATTACAAATAGCAATTATTGATGTTTAAGTCTGTTTTTCAGCTTAATCTAAAGTTGGTATGTGTAACAAACTGTCAGGCACTACATTAACGTATGTCCACTATCCAACGTGCGCACACACACATTTCCAGATCTAGACAACCTTTCAAACGGACAGAGTAGAAGCATGATTTCTCATGAAAAATTACTGGTTTTCCTCATCTTTCTTTCATTGTACCTTAAACACTATTTAAACAACAGTTACCTTGCACTTGCCAAGTTACAAGTACATTAATCCACTCCAAAGTCGGGTTCTACTAGGGAATTAATGCCTGGTTGGTGGCACTTGGTCTGCGGCTTCATGCCCCAACCCTCCCCCACCTAGGCAGCATTAATTCCCTAGTATAGCCCTCCTTTGTCATGGATTAATGTTTACTCAGTCACCAAGGATGGAGAAACCAAACGAAGTAAAGACACAAACATAAAGACCCACACTCGTATTAAATTCATTGGAAAATAGGTTTGTCATCTGTATGAGAGGATGTTTTAATAGTAAGGAAATGGCTGAATTTCAAACTTATAATTTGTACTGTGGGGCTTACAGCCCTATGTTTAACATGCAAAACAGTTTTGTCTCATTTAAGAGGTTTTATAAGTCACCTCCGTTGAGCTGCAGTTTGACACACACAAGATTACTTGCATTTACTTTCTATACATGTAGTATACCATTGTCAATAACACGTAGCGCCATAGCATAGTCATTTCTTTTTTCTTTGTGTACAGTTTGCAAGTAGACTCAAATAATTCAGAAAGATTTGCACATCAACATCCGCACATGTTTCAGTCTTGGCCATCAACTTCACCTCACTGATCTGAATGAATAGAAATAAGATATCTGTATGGTTGTATGACTGTACAATATAACGTAATTTTAAAATGTGTTGTACTGTATTAGATCACTTTGTATGTATTCCTATTGTTACCCTTTCCCCAGGCATGGTTGAAAATGGGCTTTTGCCCAGTCCACCTTCCCTGTAAATCAAATAAATAAAAATAAATAAAATACAAGCTATTACACTTAGAACAGGTGGAGCTATTGGGTTAGGGGTTTTAGTCCCATGCAGGGCTTGGCTTATGACTAGTGCATACAGTGAACTGCAGAACTGCAGAGTGGTACTTCTGGACGTGCTGTCTATTGAATTCATTAGTAAACAGAGGACTTGTGTAACCATCCATAATCGAAGATGGAGGAAACGGGACATGTTTTATAATGGCACTTCAAGTACTCTATGTACATTCAAATAAAAGGACAACTGCCAGTCCAAAATACTTAGTAACAATGGGGTTGGCTTACTGTGCATGCTTAGGTCATAGCCTTTTATCTTCCAGTTATCTAGGGACTGCTAAGAACTGCCAGCTAATAAATATACATGTCGGTAACGACAGGGGCTCCTGGGATGGCGAAGTTAGCAAGCCTGTCGATGTGTGCATTAGCATTTAGCAATCTGTGCTCTTGCCGTCCTTTTCCTCTGCCCGTCACACCCCCTCTGCTCCTCTTCTGCCGCTCTGTCCTTCAGTGACTCAGCAAGCAACTGCACGTGGGACTGAATCTCAATATGGCTACGGTTCTTTCTATCCCCAGCAGCAAATGGACTATTCATGCTTCTAGTTACATATATGTGTGAGGAATGGAGCTCTCTGTGCTTTTAGCCCTGATCCCCTTGTAAAACAATGATTTTTTTGAATGCCCAGAACTGTTCAGTCCTGACTGAGGTGAGGACAAAAACCAACATTATTGACACAAACTGTGAGCATGATATGTGAGCTGTGGCTGCCTCCACTAACACTCCTCCTGTGCCTCAAGGGCACCCTAGCACTCTTATCTCACGTCTAACCTACTCATCTGACATGACCTGTCCTTAGCACTTCAGGTCACCACCCTACCTCACAGCCTTTGCCACCTCTATCCCACCAATTCTGTATACTCCCCCGACTCCCTACCCACCCTCTAGCACCCTTACCACTATCCTCCTACTATCATCTCCTCTCATGCAACCCAGCAGGGTCCCCAAACTATGACTAAGGCAAATTACTTGCTGCCTATGATCCTAAATTTGGTGTGTTCACTATAGGAACTCTGTCTTAAAATGTACTACTGTATCTTATTGTTAGCCTGTCTAAAACATGTACTACTGTTTTGATATACCTTTGTCCTTGTAACTGACATGGAACCCATAAATGAGCAACTGCTCATGGGTGTAATTCAAGAACTCAGTAAATAAAAATAAAGATATTTGTTAACGGTATGTCGTCTGTCACATTTGACTATGATTCCCTTGTAAAACAATGACTTTTTTGAATGTCCAGAACCGTTCACTCCTGAGTGAGGTGGGAACAAAAAGCAACATTAAGATGACAAGAACCAAAATATTGTTTTTAAATACTTTGATATGAGCATATTAGCTCCCCTTGACCCTTGTGACCTCCCATCTATATGGTTGGGAAATAGTAGCCTTCTCATTTCATTATGCTATCTACATGGGGAAAAGCTGGGACACCATTCATAGTATAATGGAAGGGAAGTGCTACAAACTTTCATGATGGCTTAACAGTAGCACATTAATTCACTGTGACCCTGTGATCTCCCATTATTAGACTGCTGTTAGGCTGGATGTCAAGTAGCATTAATAAACCCTCTTTATTAAGTCTGGTAGTATCATATCATGTAAGTTGCTGCTGACAGATTTCAATGTCAATATGTATTCAATCACCAAAATGCTCACTAGGACTGTTTATTTTTTCTAACCTGAAGCACTTAAAAATACTACTCACAATTAAGTGTAAGAGACGTTTTAATTGTTATGATGTAGATAGTAGTTGGAAAGGCTGCCATAAGCAAGGGGGTACTCAAGAGTTTACAGCAGTGCTTCCATTTAGCTTTTTATATATGTTTTTCTGGCGATATCTAACAGTAGCTAGATAATAGACATAAGTACTGGTAAGTGACAGGGGCTCAGGGCGCAGATAGCAAACCAGTCAATGTGTGATACTTGTGTTATAATTAGGGCTGTAATAAATTCACTGTAATTTTTACCTATTTTCACCGCTCCTATGTGGCTAAAATAAGCCAATTTAAGGAATGATCAGAGTCGGTTTTAAAACAGGAAAGCTTTAATATTAAAGGCAGTGTTGGAACACTTTTAACACAATTTAAGTTCAGTGGCATTGATCGTGTCACATTGAACAAACGGGGTGGGGATTTGGATGAACTTCTATTAGAAAGGGAATCTATGTGGATATGCCAGTTAGGTGGGCATTACCCTCCAGGACTGAATGACAGAATTGATACTGGCTCAGATATTCAGACTGCACCGGGCAGGGGCGCCAGCCTGGGCGCAGCACAACAGGGCTGCGCCAGGGCATGGACTGGGCGATATTCAAAGGTGCTGCGCCATGGCTCAGCACTGTTGAATATGGCACAGAGAGCACACATACTGCGCATGGTGCAGTGGCACTGCACCAGCGCAAGACAAAGAAAAGGAGCAGGGGGATGCGCCAGTGCAAGTGCAGTTGCGCCAGGTGCATCACCCGTGATATTCAACCTGGGGCATGCAAATGAGGCCATTATGCATGCAAGGTGCAAATAGGGCAATCTGCATATCAATTATGGACCCATTTGCATGCGTTGCGCCAATCCCCAGCGAATTGCGCCTGGCACCCTGCCAAGCTGCAGCGATCGAGGATCTACACCCTGATGTGCCACTGCAGCCCCCCCACTCCCCTGTAATGTTAAGGATCCCTGGTGGTCCAGTGGGAAGCCCCCCTTCACCTGATCACACGCATATGTAATGTTAAGGATCCCTGGTGGTCCAGTGGGAAGCCCCCCTTCGCCCGATCGTGGGCATACGTTAAGGATCCCTGGTGGTCCAGTGGGAAGCCACCCATCACCCGATTGTGGGCTGGTGTTCCCAGAAAGAGTTATGTGGTGGCCAGTGGTCCCCCCCCTCCCACAGAGGTCCCCCGCCCAGCACCCCCCCGCATCATCGGCAGGCGGCAGCACCCCACCCACATACCACCCGGCCACCCGCTGAATGACAGCATACAGTACGATCTGTGCTGCATGGACCAATGGGCATGCAGACCATACTGTACTACATAGGCCCGATATGTGAATGAACGAGTCCGTGAACTCAGTGCATGCCGTGATAAACTTACAGCCTTAGTTATAATACTAGGCTTTTTTATGAAAAATCACTGTACATGTCATGGGATTGGCTTACTGTGCATGCTTAGATCTTAGCCTTTTATCTTCTAGTTTTCTAAGGACCGCTATGAATTGCCAGATAAATATAAATATTGGTAACTGACAGGGACTCCTAGGATGGCAACGTTAGCCAGCTTGTCAATGTATGCATCACCGTTTTGCAGTTTGCACCCTTCCCATCCTTTTCCTCCTCCACCGCACCCACTGCCATTCTTCTGCTGCTCTGTCCTTCAGTGGCTCATCAAGCAATTGCATGTGGGAACAAATCTCCATTTGACTAGGGTTCTTTCTATCCTCGGCAGAAAATGAACCATCCATACTTCTAGTCACATTTATGTGCTCGGAATTTTGCTCACTGTGCTTTTAGCCCTGATTCCCTTGTAAAACAATGATTTCTTTGAATACCCAGAACAGTTCAGACCTGGCTGAGGTGAGAACAGAAACCGACATTAACTACGCAAACACTGAGCGTAATATTTGCTAACAGTGGATTGTGGCATATCACCTGTCACATTTGACTATGATTCTTTTGTAAAAGAATGAATTTTTTCAATGTCCAGAACTGTTTTCTCATGAGTGAGGTGAGAACATAAAATGGCATTAAGATGATAAAACCAAAATATGTTTTTAAATAAATACTTTGATACGAGCATATTAGCTCCCCTTGACCCTTGTAACCTCCCATCTATACGGCTGGGAACTATGCAGCTCAATGGAAGAGATAGAAATGGGTTACAAATGTGAGCAGCCACATGAAGAACTAAGTTTAATTACATAATTGTTCTGTAAGATATGTGTGAAAAGTACCCTTCTCTTATGTCATTACGTTTTTTACATGGAGAAAAGCTGCGACACCCTTTATAGTATAACGGAAGGGAAGTGCTAACTTTCGTGATGGCTTAACAGTAGCACATTAATTCAGCTACCCACCACATACTGTCTGTGGGATTGTTTTGTCAAGAGGCAGGTAACTCCCAGAATGCTCACTAATCACTCTTTTGTTTCTGACATTTAAGAAAGTAATACTAGCGCTGCGTATAAGTTATTAAGAGTAGTGATTTCTATTTTTCAACAGGCACAGGTACCACTGCGAATGTCTCTTATTTAGGTAATGAAGAAGAAGCCAGGAACACAAAAACAGCACCAGGTCAAAGCAGAGGGCAGCCAGTCAGTCAGCCAGCCAGCCAGGTACCACTTCAAGACTGCTACTACCCCTGCCTACTACAATCAGGGGAAACCCAGAAGTAGTCTATCAGCACTGAGATCAATATGTTCAAGGCACATTTACCAAAAATTACTGCTTAGAAAAGAATGAGAAAGTGACTGTGATGATGAGCAAGTTCCCAACCAGATCTCTAGTTTATTAGTAGTCTCCTCCTGAGTCTGATTTTTACAGTTGCATGGGCCAAGCTTCACAGATGTTGTGCCATCATCAGATCTGTATACGAGCACTGTGGAGGCACATGACCGGACTGCTGTCTGGTGCATGGTTTTAAATAATTGATTAGCAGTTTTTTTCTTGGGACTATACTAACTGTACAGAAAGTATTTATGTATATTTTCTAGAAGTGCTGTGTTTGTTAAACACAGTGAGGCAAGAGCTATGCATTTTCACAAAGATTTAGCACTTTTACGAGCAAAACGCTAATCAATTTTTAGAGTTAAATAAATCCCTGTGGTGTGCTGCCACAGTGCTCCGGCATAGTTTCCAATGATTCTGTTTATGCAGTCCTTTCCCTCAGCAGGCCACATAAACACACAACCTTCCTGGCACACTACTTTTCCTTTCCACAACTGTGTAAGTGACGGCCGCCATGTGCAACATGGCAGCACTGACTTAAACTGCTCATGTGTGAGTATTGTACATACATAGTCATGTCAGCACTGCCATGTTGCACACCACTGACTCCAGGGCAAACTGCACATGCGTGAGTATCACGCATGTGCAGTACTGTAATCGCTGCAGTATTAGCTACTGCTGACGCCAGTGCAGCGAGAGCACCGCATATTTTTTCAACACTCTTGCTGCTCCTAAAAGCTCTCCACAGCCATATTAGCTCTGACCAGAGTCTGTTTTTTCTTGATGACAGTCTTATTGAGTTTCAAAAGTACAGTATAATAAAATACAATAACAGGACAACATTAATTTAGTAAGCAATACTAGGCATTCCACCAACTAATAATAAACAAGTATACAGCTTGAGTACAAGAAGGTTATTGTAAGAGAGCATTTCCAAATGGAAGTCTTAGGATATATAAGTTACTTAGTGTACATCAACAGTGGTGGATCCAGAATTTTACAATGGGGGTGCTGTGGTGGCGTGCGTACTTGAGATGCAAGTTTTTGATATGTTTGTAATCCTGTATATTACCTTTTCCATCACATTTTTGAGTGAAAATATAAATCTAATTTATTGTTTTGAATGTAGATTTTCTTACAATCAATATACTAGACTTCTCCAGCAAAGTGAAATGCAGCAGCAGCAAGCATGTAAGTTACAATGGGGGTGCACCTGCACCCTTTAAAACCCCCTAGATCCGCTACTGTACATCAAGAAGTTTTATGAATGGACTCCATATTTCGTCATGAAGGCCTATTTTGTTAAAAGCACAAAGGCAAATTTTTTCTTTAAAGTCTAGCTTTCCCATGTACTGGATCCAGTCTTGAATGGAAGGCACGTAGTTATATTTCCAATGAGAGAAGATGAATCTTCTGAAGCCAAGACAAGCAGATAGTATCCAGTACTGGCAATAATTAGGAATACTGAATAATTGGAAAGTATCTTCAGGAATACATAGTCTAGTAGAGTAATGTGTATTTATTGCAAAATGTCTGGAACCCAAATCTTTTATTTCTGAACAAATAGGCTTAAGTTTTGTATAAAACTGGAGAACGTGAGAGAGGTTTGCATTGTTTCCGTTACACCTCCAACATTTGCCATTTTTATTTGGGTCAAATTTCTTCTGGAAGAAGTCAGTGTATAGTATGTGTAGTATCTTAAATTGAATAACTCGCCTTTGTATTTCTCCAGGAGGAGTGACAGGAATTGACCCAGAGTTTGTTCCATGTTTCCCGACACATTTCTGAATCGAATTCTTTTCCCCATCTTTGCTTAGAGTTCAGAGGGAGGTCCTGTTTTGGGAAGACCAATAAAGTTATAGATCCTACCTGTCCCTCCTTTTCCTGAGGCTAATCTTTATAAGGGGCCTCTGGTAGGGCAGAGACAATGTATGGTTCTAATACATGTCTAATTTGTAAATAATGGCAGAAGTAAATTCTACTTTCAGATGTTCCCTAGTGTTTCGAATTTCCATATTTCTGATGCACCCCAAAAAGTTTTCAAGGCCGTTTACTGGCACAAGTACATTCTTAAACATATGGACATATTATTACAACAACAATTTATCCCATTACGTCAAGTCCAGCTATGAAAATATACAGAATGGCAGTGAGCAAATTAGCTCCCACAACTGCAGCTGTTGGCATTACTCAAGGCGCTTTATGCATATATATATATATATATACCATGGACATAAGTGAACAGCCAATGAAATGGTCAGACTGTCAGTTTGCCACCGGTGTAAATCCTCTGATAACCACTGGCTGATGAGCAAATAGCGGTGATCATCTACATCCTAATCCTCTGCAGCACAGGAATAAATACAATAAAAATAAACAAACACAGCAAACTCTTTAAAAGTTGTATTTTGTTATAGTGAAAAATGAACCTTGGTATAGTCTCTGTCTTTGGTTACTGTTTCTTTTATATTAACATCCTTGTCATTCTGCATGTAATTCTCAATTGTTCGAACAGCTTTTGGGCAGGTTTTATTTTTTATTAGAATGTTTCAGTTATTTTTGTCCTGAAACAACCAACTTTGAAACTGCAACTCTGAAAGCAGATATAACCTAAAGATGCATGGTAACCCCTATATTTCTTTATTTTGCTCTATTCACAACCGTATTCTACATCTATCAAAGATGCTTTCTGAAAATGACATGGATTTTAATAGTTTTATGCATAATAACATATAAATATTTCTCTCATTTGGGGGAATATTAGTTCAAAAGGGTGCTACAATATTGGTAATGTACTCTTTAACTTTGCATTTGTGGAAAACATGAAGGAAACTTCATGACAAATGATGTCTCCTTGTTTCACGTTTTCTTTCACTATCATGTGACACCTAAAACATGGATGTTATAATTACTTCTAAAATGGGTCTAAAATCAAAGACATTTAATTGGGTAACACCAGTCTGGTGGCTGTGCATTACAATAGCTTATAAAATGGGTCAGGAGTTTTCTGTGTCCTGATTGATTGAAAGGTGCCTCTGGCCGTGTCCTTATCAGGACATACTGTGTCAACTGGCACCTCTTCAGCCAGCCAGTACGTTTCACAAGACAAATCTCTGTGCCAATGTCTCCATTTTAAAAAGCAAGTGGAATTGCCTTGCCAAGCTAGAGAACTCCCTCCCCCAACACACACACAGAGGTTCAGAGCATTATAAGATCCACCTCACTTTTGGACAAGAAAAGAAATGTAAAAGTAAAATGTAACCGGTTGTATGTACTCTTGGAAAAATAGCCAACTGTAATGAAGGGAACCATGCATGTGCTACCAGGATGCAGCTTTGAAATATGGCGGCTGAGAGCCGCTCATCCATTACATTTTAATTCAAGTGAATCATAAAATGCCATATTTAATTAAAAAAGAAACTGTGTTTGTAAGGGTGAGGGGCACATTGAAACAGCAGTGATCAGTGAGCCACTTGCTCAAGAAGCGCAAAGTAGAAAACCCAGGGTACGGCAGCTGCAGATGTACACACTCGCTCTTGCTGAATCCAGCCACTCGATAGCACTCACACAGTCAACTATAAGAAAACTAGATTTAAAAAAAAAAATTAAACTTTCCAGTTTCCATTTTATGGGAGAATGAATGGTCCAATATTAACAATTATGAAATGGGTAGAAATAATGATGTATTCTGATTGGCAGAGAGCTGCTTTCAGCTGGGCCGTTATCCCAGCATAATGGCCCAGCTGAAAGTATTATGTTTAAAAATGCATAAAATTTACTAAAAATGACCCATTTCATAATTGCAATATGGCACTCCAGGGTGTGTGTTATGGTGGGATAACGGCCCTTCTCGGCTACGCCGCGTGCTTCAACCCACCCCGAGGTGGGCCATTATCCCACCATAACCCACCCCCTGTCATGCCTTATTGCTTAAATGCAGTCAGGGAAGCACTTAATACAGCAGCTGGAGAGGACTCGCTCGCTCTCAATGAAATTGGCCACTCGCTCTCAAGGTATCAAAGACACCCTCTATAGAAGGAAACGTATGTGGGAAGGGGGTATAATGTAAATAAAAGCAGTGCTGATCAATACAGTGTGTGTGTGTGTGTGTGTGTGTGTGTGTGTGCGCACGCGCGCGCGCGTAAGGGAGGGGGAATAATCTGACTAGTACCACTGCATATCTGTGTGTGGGGGGCACCCTCTATTGACTTAAGAAATTAATAAATGGACTATTTTTAGTATTTCAGCTATGAAAACCTCCCTTTGCACATTTTTTGGTAATTTCTTGAGTTTTTCTCAAATATTTACTTGGGGGGACCCATTTTATAAGCGGAATAAGACACTCTGAGGTGTGGTTTATGGGCTGATAAGAGTAGGCCCCAGGTGCTAAAGGCAGTCAGCACAAGCACCTCATTATGTACCTGGGGCATGCTCTTATCAGCCCATAAACCGTACCTCTTTGTGTCTTATTCTTTACATAATGCATAGTCATGCTGGCCCTAAGCCTAACTGGATGTGTTAATAGCCACACCATACAACAAGCAAATCAGTCCCCCTGCAACCAGAACTGACTTTCCATCACAAACATTGCTGCCACCTTTATCTACTAAAAACTTTCAACTATGCCCGAAAATAAAACAGTTGTTGCTTCACTGATCACTACACTCTCCTTACACATAAAAACAAAGTAGAAACATTAAGTAATGTTCACAGTTTTCCTTACTAGTGTTTCATTACTGACAATTAAAACTCATCTTCCTATCTTTACCCGCCTAGCAGGGAAACCTCTGCTGCTTACCCAGACAGAAATAAAACTGAGGCTCTGGCTCCACACGAGGGCTTTGTTGTGTCTGTGTACAGCATGTTAGGAGAGGAACATTCTGCCAATGGAACTGTGCAGAATTTTGAAACCCTGTATTCCATGGTAAACATTCCACATGTTGAATGTGAGCAAAGCGAGAAAAAAGAAAAAACGGGATGAAGAAAGGAGGCAATAATACTAAGAGAGGCAAGATAAGAAAACACAGTTACATAAGCAAAGGCAGACCCAAACTGCTTTAATACATTCATGAAATTCATAAAAGCACATGCATCTAAAATCATATATGGGAGTCTTCAGGACAAATCTACCCCCCCCGGACATGTGAAAGAAGCTGCGCACTGAAAACAATACATTGTAGGCAGGTATCAATGCAAAAGTGCAAAAAATACAGTTTATTAAATACAAAGTGGAGATTCAGGAAAAACAAGTCAGCCCTGACACTTCGAAGACGCTTTGCTTCTTCATCAGACTGCCCCTGATGAAGGGGCAGAGCACTCTTGAAGCACAGGTGCAGACTTGTTTTTCCTGAGTCTCCACTTTGTATTTAATAAACAATTTTTTGCACTTTTGCATCAATACCTGCACTTGGTATTACTTTCATTGCGATGCTTCTTTGGCGTGTCCTAAAGTTTTTGCAGCTTAGCAGCAGCACTAATACGCAAGCACTTGACTTCTGCTACCAGAAGTCTGCTCTCCCCCACCCCCCAAAAAACCCCTGGCTGGTTCAAAGGTTTTGACCACATTTCCATTAAAGTACTGTACCTGAACTGATTCAAAATGCAAAATAAGGTAACAACATTTTTTTTTCTTTATAAAAATGCATGTTACACATGGTTTTCATTGTCTTTTACTGTTTTTAGCACACACACACACACCTACCTATAGGTAACAGAATATGGACAATTTTGTGTCTGCAAAGTTAAAATGGAAGCGTAGTTCAATGGAATACCCTTTTTTATCTTTTGAAAATAATTTCTCCTTATTGTCTTTGATTTTGTCAAATATTTAATTGCCATTTTATAACTGCATTAAGATACTCCAGGGTGCACCAATATGGTGAGATATAATTGGACTTCTCAGGTACGTTTAACAGTACACAGCTGCACCTTGTGCCTAACAATGGACCTGAAGCATGCAATTATATTACCTTAGAAAATGGGCTTAGGAATAAAACAAATCTGATTGGCTAGCAGGAGTACATTAACTTACAGTGAGAGCCCTGTAAGTTAAAAGTCCCAGCCACGGCAACCCAGTGAAATATCCTGGTGCCCACCCTGCTCTGCAATTGGCCAAAACCAACAAATTTACATTTAAAATCGCCGCCATTTTTTTCTCTCGCTAAGCAAGAGATACTGGGCTGGCACCATGGTCCTCTAACAACAGAATGCCTAGCCAATGTGAATGAGCACACATATATCTTCAGAGTCCCCGACCCTCTGTAGTTATAAATGTGAAAAAAAAAAAGCAGAGAACTGCTGCCGACGTACTGCACCTAGCTCCCTTCTCCATACCTCTGCTCTCCTGCCCTAGTATCAAACAGCCATGCTCACTGCAACTCGCTACCTTCTCCATACCACAACTTCTGTGTGCCCACTCGCTCTGACAAAGATGCAGCAACATCAGTATTTCCTCCCAAGAAACCTCAGACTACTTCTGTGCGGTTGGGCAGAGAGAGAGAAAATAATTTCTCCTAACCGTGGTCGTGTTCCACATGCGCAGTCTGGAGACTGCAGTCTCATCCCAGAGTCTCATGCGCATTTGTTCCAGTCACCGCCTGCTATCTGCTACGACCACAATGCACTCCAACTCAAATGAAGGAAACAAAACATGAACGGAGCTATTTATAAAACATGTGCTGACAGTCTTTAGGGGTAATTTGGTCGAACTCTTTGTAGCCCTGTCCGGGGGAAGGGGGTTGGGTTACCATGACAACAGGCTCCAAAGCCACAACTACAGGACTGCCACTAGAACAAATGCGGAGGAACTATTTTATTACAAAACAAATAAAATAGCAACCGTTTTAACACTCAGATTTTTTTTTGTTTAACAAAAATAATATATATAATTGAAGCAGTATAGTGCAGTGGTTTAAAGCTCTGAGCTGCAAATCTGGAGACCTGGGTTTGAATCCCACAGCCCTCACTTGCATACTGTGTGACCCTGAGAAAGTCACTTAACTTCCCTGTGCTCCAGGTCGCACCTGTAAACAAGCTTTCAGCTTAGTGTGCTACTCCTGGTTAAACAATTGAAAATAAAAATACAGTGGCCCATTTTCTAAGCGCAATAATACCCTCCAGGGTGGGTGGTATAGGCAATACTGCCCACCCTGCAGGGTATTATTGCTTGCATAATGCACACCCTGTAATGTCTTATTGATTACTTAAAACAATCTAACCCCATGTGGATTTTATTCCATAAAGAGGAATTAAGTCTTACCATGTAACTTAAAAACAACCATGGCAACCCATGTTTGTTGCTCTGGATTTTAAATGTTTAGATGACCATCAAGTACTGGTCAAAAAATTACAAATTTGACATGGGGTTGCTAAAATGTCAGGGAACGTCCTTAAGTGGAATTCTTTTTTTATTTCTTTAAATGATTTCAAGCAGCAGTACTAGTTAGTCGGCAAAGAATAACATTCTACCTTTTTACCAGTGATATACTGTATTTACTTGTGCTATACTTAAATGTTTCATTTGGGTATTTTAATTTTATTCAGCTAGTTTTAAGACAGTGTTAAATTACATGTTTTGTAATTTGTGTGAATCTACAATAAAGACTGCATCATCTAGAATCTTTTAAAAATCTTCTCCCTAGAAGTCACATTTAAACTGCACTCACTGTTTTCATAATGCAGTTATGTCAGGGTGTTGCCAGGACATGTTTCTGGTGACTATCAGCTCATTGCCACCTTTATCTGCTTACATCCATGGTCATGGACCTGACAGAGGAGCAAGAACTTTAAAAAACGTTAAAATCCTCTATCTTGCCTCAGGAGTGAAATAACATGAAAAGAAAATCAAATATATTGATGATTTTGTGTGTTCTAACTGCTAACCAGATCATTTAAATTTGAACTGGTACTGCTGCTTTAAGATAGACAGAATGATGTAATATGTCATTTAGTTTGTTGATACCTCTTTTTTCCAACGTAATTCATTAAGTGGTTTTCCCTGAAACTTAAACATAGGGGTTTCCCATATTGGAGCAAGCTTTATCAGGAAGGATTTCCATTTCCTGTTTACGGGATTGGACGGTTTGTGGAATTGTAGGATGAGAAGAGATTTGTTTAGTCACAAGGGTGAACACAAAATTCCATTTCTAATTAGCAGAGGTCAGGGACTTTTCATAATGTACCCATAAAGGTGAATGTGTTTTCTGGAATCAGATTTCATTAATAAACTAGTTTGTTTATTGGTGAAGGCTAGATAATAGCGTTTAAAGTTTGGAAGTCACATACCCCCCCCCCCTTTTTTTTTTGGTATGAGCGTTTCAAGGCTTTAGCAAAGGAATTTCTGGAGACTCTTGTTTGGTTCTTTTAAACCAGTTGTAGTCTGCTTTGATCGGAAGAGAATTTAGAACATAAAAGATCTTGGGAGCCGAGATCGTTTTTATTGCATTTATTTCCTCCATATACAAAGATTTAAGGACTCCCAACTTGCTAATTCTGTTCTATTTTTCAATCACTGTGGCAATATTTTCTTTAAATACATCCTTTTCATTTAGAGTGATTTTTAATTTGAGGTAAGTGATTTCATCAAGAGAAAGTTTTAATGGGAAATTAGTATATGACTGAGCAGAGCTATGTTTATTATTAGTATTAGTGCACCATAAGGGCAGGATCTCATATTTAGTCAAGTTTCAGGCCCAAAAACATTGATAAACTCCTCTAATATATTTATGAGAGCAACTGTTGAAGAATGGAGATTTTAAAAATGTAATCTGCAAATGCAAGGGTTTTGCAGCAGTATTTTATTTTTATTTTGATTCCTTCTATTTCTCTGTTTGATTCTAGTTTTTCTATTAGTGGTTCTCTAGCCATAGCGAAAAGCCCTGGAAAAAGTGGGCATCCCTACCTATTTCCCCTCTTTAACAGGAAATAGCTGGATTTGATTCCATTTGTGATAATGGAAGCTTTGAGGTCTTGATAGAGGATGTTAACCCATTTACTAAAAGATGTAGGAAGGCTAATTTTTTGCCATTACAAGATTTAAATAACTCAACTCCCATCGTCATGTCTTGACTTTCAAACACATATTTAAAGGGACACTATCAACCCTTTTTGCATCTTACTATTTGTAGATAAAAACCCACATTTTATGATCACTTACCTTCTCTAAAACTCACTGAAGTTGTTAGTTGTTTTATCTTCTTCCTTTCTTAGTAGAACTGAAATGCATGGGAATGGTGCAATACTCACCCTTGTTTTGCTTCAAATCTCTGATCTACTCTTACTGCATACATCCTGAACATTAGGAACCCCTACAAATGGTACAACCACTCATGATGCAACAGTCTCCTCTCCTTCTACAGCATTATGAGCAAGTAGATTACAGTGTATGGTGGAACACTGCTGAGCATAGAAATCCATGCTCAGAACAGCGTTGTTGTGCTGTCTTGGCTACGACACGATGTTGTTATGCTGCACTGAGTACATCACCAGTGCAAACAATACCAACCGTGGTCGCGCATGCATGATAAAGGGGCTGGCGGTGAGAGAACAAACAGAAGTTACCAGTGCCGGAGAACGCGGCACAGTAAGGAAGTTAAAAATTATTTGGGGGACATTGTTTGCCAGGAATGAGTGCCCATACACTAGAAAAGATTGTGTATGAGCACTCATACACAGACAAGGTTATTTTCTGACCTCATGGTTTCTGTGGTAATGAGACCTCTCGAGCTGTGCTCTCGAGGTCTCTTGTCACCACAGAAACCACTTGATCAGAACATAACCTTGTTGTGTATGAGTGCTCATACACAATGCTCTATGTGCTAGGAGCATTCCCAAGTCCAAGAAAGATGGAGTGGAAATTGATCCAAGAATGTAAACAAACCCATTTTTGTGTGATAACACCAGTATGGTGAACAGTCTGGTTTTTACTTTTAAAAGGAAAAAAGGAATCAAAATCAACTTACCAGCTACATCAATAATTTCTACAGAACACGAACAATCATACAATATGTTTTTTTAATCTAGGGGCAATTTAAGACCTAAGGGAGTTGACAGTGTCCCTTTAACTATGATACAGCATTTGTTTCTTAAAAGGAGTAATTTTAGTAAGTTCACCTCACTACCTAGTTTGTCAAAATGTATTCATTTTTTTTTTTTTGTTCAGCATTTCTTTCTCCCCTGGGGCTCCACGGTCAGCCTTAGCGTCACCGCGTCCCTTCCTTCCGGCTGCCGTCTGACCCGCGCCAGTCTCCAGTGAGGGCAACCACCCAATTACCCCATGGCTTAATCCCCCCATGGCAGGGTGGCAGGGATCGACCAACTCCCCCACCGGACGGGATCTGCACTTGGTGGTCCCCTCCGGAGCCGGTGCAACTAGGGTGCCCCTTTTTCCTTGTTCTGCCTTGGAGGCAGGGCGTGCAATACCGGCAGGGGGTATACTGTGCAAGCGTCCGCACTCAACACGCCCACCGGCTGCACCACCTACCACCCCAATCTAACAGGCCGGACGTGTCGACACCTAGCCTCCGCTAGGTGTCCGGCTATGCCGGTCTCTGTACCCCAACCCTCCCCAAGAGAGGAGAGGAGAGGAGAGCTGTCCACTGGACGCTCCATCCTCTCCTTCCCCTGATGACCCACAGCAACCCGAGCTCGCTCCCAAACCCGGGTCGCTGGCATGGCGTAAGGTGCGGCAATCACGTCTCAGCCCTCAGCACCACTGGGCCGGCCCAAAATGTATTCATTTGATATAGCTTGAATTTTGCCAAACTCATCCATGGAGGAGCTTACTGGTGCTTCAGCACCATGTAGAGAGGTAAACTTGCCAGTGAACATGCTTTAGCCTCGGACAGCTAGAGATAAGGTTGGGTCATTGGGATTATTAATTTTCATTAAAATCTTTATAACAATGTTACTTCATGGCATCCTTTCAGCATAGATACAGTAACTGACCATGTAGAGGGCTGCAGGCACCTTTTTTTAATAGGGGAAAAAGTAAAAAAAAAAGCTTACAGTGTCCGTTTAAGTGGGTTTTACTACACCAAGAATAATCCCAAATAGTGGACTATTCATCCTCTATTCATATTTGAAAAATACTGTTCTTTTTTTAACTCAGTTTTTATTGAGATATTTCATATATGTTACCAATTACATTAGATATATCACACATGCAATCATAAATCAACAGCAATTACATTCTCTAAACTCATCTGATTCCTCCTACAACTTAAAATAGACATTGCCTTGCTCAAAGTCTCTCTTGTAACTACAGCCAAATAAGGCAATAGGAGGAATTGAGTATAACAAAAACATTACTTGTTACATTGCAATTGCTATCTACAGCAACACTAGTGGATAGTTTAATTAATAAGAATATTTATGTAATATTAAACAAGAAACTATGTAAATTGAGCCTAAACAAATAAGATAGTCCATGTAAACAATATCAACATAATGGACGACATGTAGAAAAGGCGTTGTTCAGATTAGCCAATAGGGGTCCCTGTCCTTAAACCAAGCCTATGTGTACTAATCTGGTCTGACCACGGAAAGATAGCCACATAATCATCTGTGATCATCTCTGAGGGTCTCTTGCTGAGGAGAAGCAGAAAGGCCACCAAAAGGCTGTGTGATGCAAAAAATAAGGTGCGCAGACAGGCGAAACCAAAAAGCTCCCTCTGACTCACACTCCAGCTGCCCTGTCCTCTGCTGAGTCCATGAGGTGCCAAGGGTGCCAGAGCTCCAAAAAGTTGGGGTAGTTGAGGTGTAAAATCACCATGATTCACTCTATGGACTCAACTTCAGAAACTTTGAGCTTCCAGTGAGGCAAAATTGGGGCCTGTGGGGATAGCCACTGTAAGGTTAAACATTTCAAAGCTGCAACATGTAGAATATGATACAGCTTAGCTTTAGTCTCATAGTCCCCCAAAAAATCCAGGATATCGAGCACTAAACTAGTAAACATAAAAGGTGTAGGGATTTTAAAAATGTCTTGTATGTATGCATGAACTTGTTGCCAAAGGGAACTATAATTGGGTAGTCCCAAAAAAACATGCCAATGTGATCCTACTTTTCTGCACTTTCGCCAGCACATGTCTGAGTGTGTGGTATGCAAGTGCTTTATGATGGTCGATGTATGGAAATATCTCATTAATATCTTCCAATTGAATTTTCGCCGTGCAGGTGAGGCTGTGACTGCCCCACCCAGCTTCAATCTGTGGTTCCACTGAGAAGCGGGATGGGGTATTGGATTTAATCTCCCACTGGAGGTAGTTATGCTCCGTCAGAGAGTGGGTTGCTGCCATAAGGAGTTTGTAGAGGCTTCAGATGGGTTTGGCCTTGATTTTGAGGAAACCTGTGAATATAGCGCTTCACAAACAGTGCATGAAGAACCGTACTGTGTGAAGCACGAATACAGTTACAGCAACAGGGGTATAAGAGCGGAAAACAAATACCGCTACCCCTGTCACTCATGTCCACGTTCAGGAAGGAGTCAAGAACCCTGTGCTGCTGTGCCCTGCCAAGCTGCTCCTGTGGTGCAGTGGCTAAGGCACCAGCACACAGCAGCAATGGAGACCTGGGACTGTGGTCTGGTTCCGCCTCACGTCTCCTGGTGTTGCATATTTTTTTAATTAAAAAACAATTTCCCCCTCCTGAGTTTCTCCCCACCCCCAAAGTCCACCCCTCCTGAGATGATTTAAAGTCTGTGTATGTGTGTGTGTCAGGGGCAAACACATAAAGCAAATCCCATTGTTTTCAATGGGGTGAGCCTTTTGTGTTGCCGCTGTTGTGCCCGACATTATGTCGAAGCACGACATTTTGTCTGCAGCATTGTGTGCTGTGCTGTTTTTGGTTACGGAGACATGATCCTGTGCCGATTTTGAGATTAATCCACCAATAGAAGCTCTCTTCCAGTTCTGACTGGGGTAGGAAATACTATTCTTAAAATAAAAAAAGAAATAGATAAAAGAAACAGCCGCCCAACCAAAATCCAACTAAATACAGCTCTACGACGTCCCGTCGACAATTTCGTTGCAACAGGACCCAACAGCAACGGCTTTATGTCGACTGCACTTTGTTGTTGCCATAAAGCCGTCAGGAACACTGTGTGTGTTTACATTAGGAGGCTTCTCCCCCCCAAACCCCCCATGTGGGGGGCTCTACCCTGTACCCCCGTTCTAAATTATTCCAACTCTGAGTCAGAGTTGATTCGGGGAGTGGGTGCAGGACAGGGGAAAGTGTTGCCGGGTCCCGGGTGAACGTTTACAGGGACATGTCAATGCTGTCAGCATCGACGTATGTCGCTGTAAAAGTGTCGCTGTGCGGGGGTCATATCCTAAATACAACCCCCATTCTCCCACCCTCTGTCAGAAGCCCAGTTTCATCCTTCTCTCCAAAACCCACACTTGTATACAGAATCATATCAATTTGAAAAAAAAAATACTCAATGGGCAACTGGCAAACCCTGCCTGGCTCCATGGCCAGCTTCCATTTGTCTCATTGTAAACAGCTCAGGTTTGTGCTTTAAAAAAGTATTCCCATGTACCCCCACCCTGGCAGCACCCTCCTCCCCCAGCACCCAATTCTCCTTACAGGAAGGTGACTGGCACAACCCGCCCTCCTCCTCCTCCGCGGCCACTCACCTTCTCATAAGTGAAAGCGCTTGCTCACTCTGTATAGAAAAAAACAGCTGATTACGTGATCAGCTGGTTTTATTATACAGAGTGAACAAGGGCACGAGTGTTTTCATGCATGAGAAGACAGCTGGGCATGGAGGTGGGAGGATTATGCCAGTTGCCTTCTCGTAAGCAGAATCTGGTGGTGTAGGTGGAAGTAGGATGTTATCAGAGTGGGGTGACATGAGAATACTTTTTTAAAGCACAAATGAGCACTATTTACAATGAGACAGACAGCGGCAGGCTGTAAAGGTGGCAGGTTGTGCTAGTTGCTCATCATGGTATTTTTCTTTTTTTATTTATATGATTCTTTATACAAGTGCAGGTGCTGATAGGAGGAAGTTGGGACTGGGCTTCTGACAGAGGGTGGGGAGATGGTGAGCTGTGTTTAGTACAATTTGGGCTGGAGAGGAGGGGACTTTTTTAAGACTTAGACTGCAAACAGAATTAGAACATATTGGAGTTATATCAGTCCACTGCCACGTAAGGGATTTATTAATATTTTTCATTTAATATAATTTTTTTTCCAAATATCAAATAATGAATACCTTTTCCGAATATTTGGCTGCCGAATACCAAATAATCAGCTGAATATTCAGGTAAAGGTTTTCTCACACCCCTAATTAATAGTGCAACACTTCTTTCTATGAAGTTTTTTTTTTTACTTTTTATTTTCAATTTTCCAACATACACATATATAACCATACATTATTTTAAGCACTATACATGACATATATGTGCTTTTAACATAGATCCATTCGATTAAGACTACTCCATTTTCCATTTATGTCAGATTGAAATTAACTAAAACAATATTCATTCATTAACTTAACTAAGCGTGGAATATTTAAATGTAAAACATCCGGAGTTTTTTCATTTTTAATCTAAGTGTGGAGTTACTGCTTCTTCTAGTTCAGTATGTATTATGTCTTGCAGGGGAGCGAATAAAAGTCTGGCCTATTTCAGTTATGTATTCTCTCATATTTCATCCTTGACATCTATCTGCCTTATCCTTCCTGTGTTTAATTGTTCTTCAAGGCACAAATTCTGGTCTATGAGTGGATATCTAATTTACCATCTTCTCCACATTAACATAGACTGTGCTTGATTTCTGTTAATAATTGCTGTTAGTTGTTCCATTTCATAGACTTGTATCACCAAGCCACGCCAAGACTACGGGGTGGGGGGTTGGTATCGCCAGTTTTTTGTGATGACCTTTTGGCTGTTAACAAACAAATGTTTAGAAGCTTCCTGCTTCTGGGATCTCTGCATCCCTTTGGGAATGAATTAAAAGGAATAAAAGCGGTGAGGGGGGCAGCAGTGCAAGGAACATCTCCTGTAGGGCCCCAAGCAAATCTGTTAAAAAAGGTTGTATTGTTGGGCACTCCCAAAAGATGTGTCCGTGCGTAGGCCTCCTGTGGCCACACATTCTCCAGCAGGAAGTATCCCTTCTCTTCGAATACCTGGCCTGTATGGCTGGGGTTTTGAAGAGCCTTAATGTGTTCTTCCACGAAAATTCCTTCCAATTTGGGGAGGCCATCCCGTAATGCAAGAAATTAAGATGTGTGGTTCATATGTCTTCTGCTATCTCTCATCCCAAGTCTGTTTCCCAGGCCCTTATGACTGTTTTTGTAGTATCTGTTTTAAGTTCTAGCAGGTCCTGGTACAGATATGAGATTATTTATTTATTTATTTAAGATTCAGATTAATGCCTTTGAGCCAGAGGCTCGTTTACAAAGGTTCCAAGTCAGGTGACACAATACAGAGCATCGAGTTACATCAGTGAAAACATACAGAGAGAGGAACAAGGGTGACACTAGACAAAAATAAACATACGAACGTGAAACAGCTGGTGGCTACATAACAAAAAATACAGGTTACTAAGTGTAATGAACATATTTCTAAGTGCAGTTGGACAGAAACAGGCAAAGCGATTAGAGAGTGCATGGCAAAGCAACCACTTGTCTGCAGAAGTGAGGAATTGCCTGTAGGGGAATTAGAGGCTCTAGACAGATCCAGGACAAAGACAATATAAGTTGGGGGGAGGGGTGCAGCCAGGAAGGCACTGTCAGGTGGGGAGGTGGGTGGGAGAAGGGGTAGGGGGAGCTGTTCAGAGCAGTATGGGGTGCTGGGAAATGTGGAAGGCCCTCAGGTGGCACTGATAAGGGCTAACAGTTACAGGTGGTCTCACGTGTCAGCAGGTTGCGGAGTCCGGATTTGAAATGGCTGATTTTGCTGGACCCAAGGAGTTCAGTAGGTAGGTCATTAAGCCATTTAGGGCCACTGTAGGAGAGGGATCATTGTGCGAGTGTGGTACACTTAAAAGGCAGTAGGAACACTCCTTTGGTAGCACTTCTGGTGTTCACGGTTGGGTGTAGTTGTATAGTCTGGAGGTGGACTCGGGCATAAGGCCAAGCAATGCTTTTTTCCCCCAAGTAGACAAGCCTGGTATTTGATTCTGTGATGAAGGGGAAGCCAACCGGTGTCCGAATACAAGGTGTATGTATGCATCTGATAGTCAGCACCCAGGACCAGGTGGCAGGCCTTGCTGAGGAGGGTTATGATCCTCTTCATGGTGGCATCAGAGCCAGCACCATAGATCACTAGACCACAGATTATATGCGCAAAGGGAGCCCTTCCCTCTATTGCCATTTTTATTGTGTCTATAAATTTTGGTAGAGATGTAGGTAAGAGTGGCCCCTTCAATGATTTGACAAAATGATGTGCCTGTAACATTCTATACCCATCCTGTGCTTGCATGTCATACATGACACGGAGTGCCTCAAATGGAATCAAATTCCCATCTTTAATGAAGTGTATTACCATGTGCAGACCCACTTTCTCCCAATGTCTGAAACCATGGTCCAGTCGAGCTGGCCCAAATAGATGACAGTATGGTAGGGAGCATAATGAGTAACTGTAGGCGGCCAAAGGTTTAGACTCCATCACAATTCTCCATGTTCTCAGTGTATTAATTGTATAGGGATTATCTGTTATGTCTGTGGGTGAGGGGCGTGATGCCTGTAATAGTGTCTTATTTAAGTTGATGAGGTCTTCTTGAATCTCCAGTTCCTTTCATTTGGCCTGATAGTTAGGCTGCAGCCAATTATGGTTGTAAGTTGTGCTACCTGATAGTGTATCTCCAAACCTGGCAGCACCAGTCCCCCCAGCTTTTTAGGTAGTTGTAATAAAGTAAACCTAATTCAAGGGCATTGGGAGTTCCAGATAAACCTTGATCATTTTTTTTTATTGAATTCTCAAAGTATTTTATGCGGTATAGGGATAGGGAGTGTCTGGGACAGGTAAAGGAAGCGAGGCAGAAGGTTCATCCTTACCACATCAATCCGTTGTATTAGTGGTAAGGGAATGGTTTTCCACCTTTCCAAATCTAATGTGGCCTGCCTTAACTGGGGGAGATAATTAATATTAGCTAGTTGGTTGCACTCTCCAATTAGATGTATTCCCAGATACTTAAGGGAGGGGAGATCCCATCTGAAGGGGAACCTCCATTGTGTGTCAGGGGAAGGAGAAAAGTTTATTTTAAGGGCTTCAGTTTTTGTGAGGTTTACCTTATAACCTGCTATGTTACTGAATTCCTCTAACAGACTCCAAATTTGGGGCAAGGATCTCTCGGGGTCCACTACATATAACAACAAATCGTCTGCATGTAGAGCCAGTTTATGTTGTTTTCCCCCCGCTTCTAGTCTCTTTATATCTCATCTCTGTCTAATTGCTTGAGCTAAAGGCTCTAGGTAAATTACGAACAGCAGGGGTGACAATGGGCACCCCTGTCTAGTGCCCCTTGCCAGAGATACAGGAGCTGATACGGAGCCATTTATTTCTATATACGCTTTAGGTTGGTCATACAATGACACAATGAGAGTCAAAAAGTCCCCAGGGAAGCCTAACTTCTGCAGAGTGGCCATCAAAAAGGGCCACTCCACCTGGTCGAAAGCCTTTTCTGCATCCAGGCTTAGCAATACCATGTTCTCTTAATGTTGTCTTGGGCTTCCCTGGTGGAAACAAAGCCACACTGGTCCTGGTCTATCAATCCAGGGAGTAGGCCCTCCAGTCTCCCTGAGACCACCATTGTAAATATTTTATAATCAACGTTCAGGACCAAAATTGGTCTGAAAGAAGCACATGAGGACTGATCCTTTCCTGGTTTTAATATACTAGATATGGTGGCATATCTCCAGGAGTCTGGCACCCCCTCCCCCTTCATTATCCCCTAACATGCCTGCAGCAGCGTAGGCAACAGATATTCCCTAAATCCTTAATAAAATTCTCCTGTATACCTGTCTGGCCCTGGACTTTCATTTGTTTTTAATTTTTTAATGGCATCCTCCAGCTCCGGTATGCTAATCTGGGCAACTAGATTTGTTTTTTGTTCTGTGCTAAGGGTTGGAAGTTTTAATTTTGCTAAGAAGGCATGCCTCTTCAGGTCAGCCGCATACTCTGGGATATATAGTGCTTGATAGAAACTAGCAAACGCTTTCATTATTTGTGGTGCTGTCTGTTCCATCTTGTCTGAGTCCGGAGACCTAATTTGGGTTATCCATGACTGAGAGGCCCTCTTCCTCAGCCAATGTGCCAGGAGACGGGTAGTCCGGGTCCCCCCCCCCCCCAAGTATTTCTGGTTTAGAAAATGTAACGCCTGCTCAATTTGTACGTTCAGCAAGTGCTGCACTCTTTGTCTGGTGGCCTCCAATAATGGCAGGACCGCCTTGTCCCCTTTTCCATGTTGTGTTTGGAGCATTTTAAGCTAGTCCTGAAGCTCATTTAGCTGGGAGGTTTGTCTAAGTTTATAGTAGGAAGCAAAATTTATAATACCTCCTCTTAGGACAACCTTCAGGGTGTCCCATAAGGTTCATGCACTAATCCCCTCTCCTCTGTTTTCCTGTAATATTTTTGGTACCCTGTCCCTGATTAAATCCTTAAATTCTGGAAGATTCAGTAGGAAATTGTTTAGTTTCCAAAGGGTAATTTTCTTAGGCTGGTCCCACTCTAAAGTCAGCGCATCAGCGAGTGGTCTGAGAGGGCAGAAGGGATGGTCTCACAACCATAAATCAGAGAAGTATGCTCCCTGGTAATATGAAAGAAGTCTATCCTGGCATATGACTTATGAGGTGTGGAGTAGTGAGTGTAAGACCTCCCTAGGGGATGTAATGTCTTCCAGACATCTGCCCATCCCCATGCCCCTATGATGTTCGGTTACTTTTTGGAATATATGTCTCACCACTCCAGAGTCTGCACCTGGGAGGTATATATATATATATATTTATACATATATATATGTATATATATACTTGCTAGGGTAAGTTCAGCCCCTTCATGTTGGCCCATCACTATCGCCAATCTGCCCTCTGGGTCACTTAAGTAGAGGTCACCCATAGTGGGGTATATTTGGAAATCAAAATTGCAGCACTCCTCCTCTTTCCTCCTTTAAAGGAGGAAGCTATTATTCGTCAGAATCCACATTTTTGCAGTTTTTGATGCTCCTCCCTTCCCAGGTATGTTTCTTGCAATAAAATAAAATCCAGTTCATGTTTTTGGGGGGAAGAAAGTACTGTATGTCTTTTGACTGGGTTTTTCAACCCATTAAAGGAAAACTACACCCAAAACTTGAAAAAATATATGTTGTGCAGAGTGTTTTAATTTGTATGTGAAGTTCTAGTGTTTCCTTCCCTCTGACTGGTATTAGGAGTTTTTCCCAAATTAGCCTGCTAGCTTTATGCTAGTTTTATGACCCCTGGGGATCTTCATACCTGATTGCGTGATTGTATTTCTTGTTCCCACAGTGCATCTTGTCTCATGTGACTGTGATGTAAGAGAGACCCAACATTCAGCACACACACATGCCAAACAAACTAAATATGTTGGAAGCTTTACAAGCTGCACAAAAATTACCAGCAGCAAAGTTTTTCAGGACAGTAAAACCTTTGGGATGAGGGTGGTCACCAAGCTGATTCTACAGATTTTAAAATATCGCCATCTCTGTTGCTGTGAACTGATTGTAATGCAATGCTTTCTGCTGGATTTATGGGCTCTGCTACATCACCATTACATGAAACAAGGTGCATTGTAGGACAAAGAAATGCAATAAAGCTAATTGATATGGTGATCTCCAGGGGTTGTAAAACTACCCTAAAGCTAACAGGCTGATTTAGGAAAAACTCCTAATACCAGTCAGCGGGAAGAAAACACTAGAGCGTCACATACAAATTAAAACACTCTGCACAGCATATATTTTTTCAAGTTATGGGTGTAGTTTTCCTTTAACATTTTGTGAGCAAATTACTACTTTTATCTTTCTTGTCGCCATCATGTTTTAGTGTTTGTCATGTGACTCAATGCGTTCTACATATAAACCTGAATTCAGATTCCTCTCCTGCTCCCTGTCTAACAACTCATTCCTCCCCCTCCTTTCTCTTTTCCCATCTCTTATTCTCCTCCTTCCAGCAAACAGTTGTGGAGTTAAGACCTCACTTCCTTTTTTATAGCTCTGTTGTATATAATACCCCATCCAGACTAATTGCATAACATTAGCACACAAAACAGTAATAACCAGATACATGTAGTTTACATACATTTTGCAACTATATTCATTATACCTAGCAAGGGAGGAGGGATCAGAACCTATCCCTCTCATCAGAACCGTGAGAGAAGCTTCAGGAGTCTTCACGTCCCTAGAGGGTAATATGGTGGGCAAGCCCACCAGGACCCCTGAGTCTCAGGCAAAACCAGACCCCAAAAGGAAAAGATGGAAACAAATTATTAGCATCCTGTGGTCAACTCCTGTGAGACCTATGTCTCATCGGGTGTGTAAGCTAAACAGTTGGCGAGATCACTAGTATGCCCCTCAAACCCATTATTTATTTATTTACCCATTCTAATGATCCCTTTTAATTAAAGTGCCATCCTCCAAACCTCCAATCTAGCATGCCTGTGTTTGGATAACATCTTTGGTTGTTATTCTCTTAACACCCCCTCTTTTTTCATTTCACAATGCTATGTACATTGACATTCAAAGTGATCATGAAGCAATCTAAATGTGAGGATATGCTTTAACCTCCCCTTCCCCCACCCACGAGCAACCCAGCACCTCTCTATCTTTCCCAGCTGCATGGCTAACCTATCTCATATATCTACTTAATGTACATCTACTGAGCTTGCGACTGGAAAAATACCTTAACAACTGATGTACCTTAACAGTAATTAACATGTAGAGGGGATCGCTTTTCTGCCTGTACATTCAATAGATCTCAAGTTTTCAAGTTTTCATGCTATTATGCTATTATGCAAATGTTTGTACTTTCAGGCACTGCTTATCCTCCATGGCAGGACTGATATTTTCGAGTTCCTATATAGGGAAGCCTGCTTGGGTGTTAAATTGTGAGCGGAGCTCTCGCTCAAGTCACCACCTGTCCTCCATTTTTGAAAGTTCGGCCATCTTTCAAAAAAAAAGGAGGGGGATGAAGACGTCTAAGCCCCTAAGCCCCCCTAATCAGCGGAGCCTAGTTCAATACATGGGGTTCCAGCCCCCCTCGCAAGCTTCAATTATGCCCCGGTGACATCAGCACAGTGTCTCTCCCTCTAATGTCTCTGCATTTCCAGAGACCAATTAAGCCAACATTTTACTGACCATTGTAGTTTCAAGTGTCCGTGCTTTGTGACTCTCTCATTGTGGTACGCGTCTCCCGAAACTCTTGAAGAATGTTACTTATGTCCTGCAGAGTGGATGGCGCAGCTCTCTTAGCCAAGTTCCTATGGTGATGATGGGCTCCTGTAGCCCATATTGATCGAGGAGGTTTAGGTCACGATTCCTGGAGTGCAGTTGGTGCAGTCAGCCATCCTCTCTCATGCAGGGCCCTCTAAGCTTCCTCTGGCATCTGGTACATCACTGTGCCCGTCTCCCAGAATATCTTAATTTTGGCCGGGTAAGGTGTCTGGAAATGCTGATTATGTGCCCTCAGTTCTCTCATTATTGCAGAGTAAGCCATACATTGTTTTAATATCTCAAGAGGATAGTAATGGTAGAAAATCAAACATGCAGTGTCATACTTCAGCACTTTCTTTTGCCACTCCATTTTTAGGAGCTCCTGCTTATCCTTATAACTTGACAGTTTAAACACTATTGGACGGGGCCTGGCTTTTGGATCTGAGGGCCGAGCTGTGAGGGCTCAATGAGCATGCTCTATCTTGAATCCAAAGGCAGCAGGTATATCCAATACATTCTGGAGGAGATCTTCTAAGAATTCAGTCATCCTCCCTGTTTCTGCACCTTCCGGCAGTCCGTATATGCAGATGTTCTCCCGTCTGGATCTGGCTTCTAAATCGGTACGTTTTTGCTGCATAGCCTCTTGATTATCCACCAGAAAGTCTACTGCCATATGCAATTGCTGGGTGTCCGACTCAAGGGAGGTGAGGCGACCCTCTGATTCATCTTGTCGCTCCTCCACATTTTTTAGCTGTTGATGCAGGGTTTGAAATTATTGTCAGGTCTCTTCCCTGAACCCTTTTATTTCCTGTAACAGCTTCTCAAATCAAGATCGGGAGAGATGCTCTGACTCCACATCAGTGTCTGCATCTAGGCCTTGATGACTCGCCATCAAGGAGCTACGACTGTTCATAGCCGCCACCCATCATTGTTTGGTTCTTTTTACCTCAGGATCTGCTCTGCTTTTGTCCCCGAGTTTTTCCTGATACCATTTTGTGCTTAGTTATTTTGTTTTTTAACTATACTGGAGGTATTTGTAAGGTTCGTTCTGGAGCTCATCTAGATAGCAGCCATTCAGGCGATGACGTCACCGGAAGTCCTTTCTATGAGGCTTTGATGGTCACTAAGCAGGAAAGAAACCTTGGTTTTATCATATCTGATTACCTCAAAGTGGTGGGGCAGTGCAACAAGGAAGCAGGCAGGGCTGATGGGATGCTGGGATGCACAGGGAGAGGTATCTCCAGCAGGATGAGGGAGGTGGTGTTACCACTGTATCAGTCACTGGTGAAACCCTACCTGTAGTACTGGGTCCAGTTCTGGAGGTCGCATCTCAGAAACGACGTAGACAGGGTGGAGGCAGTCCAGGGGAGAGCAACCAAAATGGTACAGGGATTACATCAAAAGCCCTGCAGGGAGAGATTAAGGGATCTCAACATGTCCACCCTAGAAGAGAGGAGAGAGAGAGAGAGAGAGAGGAGACATGATAGAGACCTACAAGAACCTCATGGGCATGAACAGAGTACAGGAGAGGAGTCTATTTCAGGTGAGGGAAGTTCCCCAGGACAAGAGGGTATGCAATGAAGCTGGAAGGGGAACATTTAAGAAGGATATGAGGAAGTACTACTTCACGGAAAGAGTGGTGGATGCCTAGAACATTCTGCCAGCAAAGATGGTGAAAGCGAAAACTGGGGGGGCTTCAAACATGCAGGGATAGGAATAAGGGAATATTGCTAAATAGGTAGGGAGAGAGGAAGGTGGACAGAGACCAGGTAGGGTCTGCAAAGACAGAACAGACAAGGAAAATCTTGGCAGACTGGGAGGGCCAAGTGGTAATTTTCTGCCGACAATTTCTATGTTTCTGTGCTTCTTATTATCTCATTGGAAGCTACATTTTACACAACTCTAAAATATGGAATTGTCTCTTTTTCTTCAGATCAGCGTGTATCCTCAAGCTCAATTTTTGTTTTTATATTTAATCTGTTTTTAGCTATTTATGTATTTCTGTTTTGCACTTGATATGCACTAACTGCACTTGTGTTTTGTATCTCACTGAAACACTCTGGTGAGTTCAGTCCCTGTGTTAGCACTGAAGCACTGTATGATGCAGTGGCTTTAACACAGGCATATTTAAATGGTAGTGCTACAAGGGGCGAGGCATGCCACGTGAAAGTTCAGGTACACCTGCATCGACCCGTTGGCATCTGCACCATTTCTTTGATGCACTTTATGTTTCTGAATAAAACCTTTTTTGAACCAGCATAAAGAGTGTTAATGGATCTGTAGGAACAGCTGTTTTGAGGTTCATCATACCCAAGAGGAGTGATGAGTGCCAACATTTTTTTTTTTTTTTTGTGATTACCATGGTTCCCTGTGCAGTAGATGAAATAATTGGTGTCTCAGGGATCCATACATGAAGCAGAGTGCTTTATGAATTTGATCCACATTTTCCCTCAAGTAAAGAGAGTCAAGCATCTGAACTCCTGTAGCCCAAGCCATTTGTATGTCACCTAAGTGAGGTATACTGTGCTCAATCAGATTAAAGAGATTCTACAGGCAGATAGGGGTCCCTATCGGCACAACCTCCCCATCCTGGAAAACGAAGCATTAGATAAATTATCTGAAAATAAAGACATTATTATCAAACCTGCTGATAAGGGGAGAATTGTGGTTGTGCTGTACAAAGATCACTACAGATGTGTAGCACTGGGTTTATTATCTGATGAAAGGAACTACAGAAAACTTAAGGGTAAGCCCACTAACAACCTCAAGAAGGAATTACTAGCACTGTTACAGGAAGGGGTGCTAAAAGGTATAGTTACTAGTGAAGAACTGAAACATATCTGGTGTGAGAATCCAGTAACACCCATATTTCACATTCTTCCTAAAATCGACAAAAATAGGCTAGAACCACCGGGCAGACCTATAGTGTCAAGCACAGAGTCTCTACCTGAAAATCTTAGTGGGTTCATAGATTATTTCCTCCGACCCTGTGTCACTAGCTTGCCATCCTACTTAAAAGATACTGGGGATACTTTGAACAAACTGGCTGAACTTAAATGGCAACAAAATTATGTGTGGTTCAGTATCAATGTAGAGGCCCCGTAAACATCGATAAATCATGTGGACGGTGTAAGGGTCTACAGGCACTTTTTGGATAAGTCCCCTTTAAAACCAGCTATCCCTACTGAGTTCATAACAAAGGCATTAGAATTTGTTCTTGCCTACAATGTATTTGAATTTGAACAGGAATTTTATTTATAAACATGTGGCACGGCTTTGGGGGCATCAATGGCGCCTGCATATGCGAGTCTGTTCCTTAGTCTCTGGGAAGAAGAAACCATTTATAATTCAAGTACAAGCCCCTTCTATAAAAACATACAATCATAATTTAGATACAGGGATGATTGCTTATGCATATGGGAAGGAACAGAAGATTTGGCTAAGAACTTTGTAAACTGGCTCAATGAGAACAACTTAAACCTCAGGTTCACCTCTCCTACAGATAGGGCCAATATTAGTTTCCTGGGTGTTACATTGGTGAGAGATTCACTTCAGGAACAAATTAGTTCTAAGGTATTCAGAACGAATACAGCAACTAATTCCCTCCTGAGGCATGACAGTGCCCACCCTGACTCTTTAAAAAAGTCTATACCGTACAGTCAATTTTTACGCATTCTTCATAACTGTACTGATTATGAAGAATTTGGAAATTCAAGCCCTGGTACTTAAAAAAAGATTAATGGTAAGGGGATACAATGAGGGTCTCTTGAATAAATCACTAGTAGAAGTACAATCTAAAAAATAAAGTGAGTTGCTGGACAGTGAACAGGAACATACAAATGTCAAAAGGAAAAAAAACTAGACAAGTAACTTTAACTGACTACAGTAATGTTGCAGGGAAGATTGGTAATACAATTTGGAAAAATGGGTCAATACTGCATAGTGATGGTATCTTGAAGAACATGATAGGCACAGAGCCACACATCACTTTCAGAAGGGGAAAGAACATTAAGAAAAAAATGACTCACCTTAGTAATGTTGTTTCTTCTAATGGAGTCTTGCTATAGTATGACATATGCAGTTTGACCCAGCCTTCGAACTGCTCCGGAGGTGAAAGAGTTAACTTTCCATGCCAGGCATGGAATCTTGAGTGCGAGCTCGGTTGAGAACTCTGTCTGTTGTTCTTCAAACTCAAACTGTCAGATCTTTACGAGCAAAACTCACTAAGATTCTGTGTGGAAGCTGTAAACCTACACTAGCCAACTGGCTACTAAAATATAAACCATTTTCTGGTCCCAAAACAAAGACTCAAGTCAGGGGATCCAAAAAATAAAAACAGAACACCCAAACACCCTAAAAAAGGGGGGGGGTGAAAAAACAAGGTGGGCATCTACTAAGTGCCAACACTGCACTGCCCACCCACATCCCAAAAGCAGAGGTTCTGAGAGGGGCAGGCAGGGGGGGAGGTCACAATATAGCAAGACTCCATTAGAAGAAACAACATTACTAAGGTGAGTAATTTTTTCTTCAAACAACATGAAGTCTTGCTATATAATGACATATGCAGACTACACAGCAGTACCTCCATGGAGGAGGGACAGAACCTACTTAGGAAATAGGCTCTGAAGCACAGCTGTGCCAAACCGAGCATCACTCCTAACCTGGATGTCCAGAGAGTAATGCTTGGTGAAAGTGTGAACTGTTTACCAGGTAGCTGCTTGACATATCTCTATGATAGGGATGTCCCTGGCTGCAGCCAGGGACGCAGCTGTACCTCTGGTAGAGTGAGCCCTCAGGCCTGAAGGGGGAACCTTACCCAGTTTTTGATAACAAAATTGGATACAAGAGACAATCCACCTGGCAATGGATCTTTTAGTGGCAGGTTTCCCTTTACCAACCTCACCATAAGTGAGGAATAGTTGAAGGGAGTCAAACCTGTGACCCTTGGTACGCTCTATGTAGTAACTAAGGGCTCTCTTCACATCTAAGCTGTGCAGCCTTCTCTCGCCAGAGGAGGAATGGTCAGTGAAGTAAACTGGAAGAGATATAGATTGATTAAGGTGAAATCTGAAACCACCTTAGGCAAGAACTTCCTGTTAGTCCTGAGGACCACCTTATCTCTGTGAAAGGAGATAAAATCAGACTCCACTGACAAAGCTTGTAACTCACTTATCGTCTGGCAGAAGTGATGGCTACCAGAAACACAGCTTTCCAAGTCAAGTACTTAAGCTCTGCTGAAGACAAAGGCTCAAAGGGGGGTTGCATAAGCTGAGCAATGCAAACATTAAAATCCCAGGCGGGAGCAGGGTCCCTGAATGGAGGGTTGGTGTGAAGCAATCCCTTGAAAAACTTGGAGAATACAGGGTGAGCAGAAAGAGAAGAGGGCTTTCCTGCTGATATAAAAGCAGAGACAGCTGCCAAGTGCACTTTCAGGGTAGCTGGCCTCAGCCCCAAAGTATTTAAGTGGACCATATAATCCAGGACTGTGGGCAAATCAGCAGATTCTGGAGAAATATGCTTTCCAGAGCACCATATGGAAAACCTTTTCCATTTAGAATTATAAGTAGCCCTGGTGGAAGGCTTTCTAGAAGCTTTCAAGGTATCGAATACACCTTGAGAAAGGTGTAGGTCAGCAAACTCTAACTCTTCAAGAGCCAGGCCTTGAGGCTGAGTGATTTGAGATTCGGATACCAAACTCTCCCCTGGGCACAGGTTAACAGATTGTGATTCCTGGGAAGACACAGGGGAAGGTGGACTGCTAAGGACAGAAGGAGTGGATACCAGGGCTGTCTGGCCCAATCTGGAGCAATCAGAATCATCTTGCAAGGTTGAGATCTGATTTTGACTAGCACCTTGAACAAGAGAGGGAAGGGGGGCATAGAGAAACTTCCCTTCCCAGTTGAGAAGGAAGGCATCCAGAGGGACTGAGCCCAACACTGGGGGCCTGCAGCAAAATAGCGGAAGTTGGTGATTGTCTGGGGCTGCAAAAAGATCTATCTGAGGGGTGCCCCACCTGGCAAATACTACCTCCAGTACTAGGGGATCCAGAGCCCATTCGTGATGGCCCTGGGAAATCCTGCTGAGAGCATCTGCCAGGACATTGTCCTTGCCTGGGAGGTGAACTGCCATGAGGGAGGTGTTCAGGGAATAAGCCAGAGACCACAACTTCATTGCCTCGGTGCACAAGGCCGAAGACCGAGTGCCCCCTTGCTTGTTGATGTACCACATTGTAGTGGTGTTGTCTGTTCTGACCTGTACCACTTTGTTCTGAACAGATGCAGAAAAAACCTGAAGTGCTAGAAAAACTGCTCTGAGTTCCAACAGATTGATGTGGAGCAGAGACTCCTGAGGGGACCACAATCCCTGGGTGGTGAGGTTGCCCATGTGAGCTCCCCACCCCAAGAGGGACGCATCTGTAGTAAGGGTCAAGGAGTGAGATTGAGGGATGAAAGGAACCCCTTGTCTCAGATTGCTCTGATCCTGCCACCACTGTAGGGCCTGGATCAGGGTTCAAGTTACTGGGATCAATTTGGTTAGAGGATCTCTCCTTTGAGACCAGAAGGCACTCAAATGGAACTGAATGTCCCTCATCTGAAATCTTGCTCCCTGCACTACTGCTGTGGAGACAGCCATGTGCCCTAGGAGCTGCAGAAAATGTCTTGCTGGTCGAGAGACCTGCAGAGTGAAGGAGGAGGCCAGAGCCACCAAGGTCTTTGCTCTTTCTATAGGGAGGAAAGCTCTGGCCTGTTTTGTGTCCAGTTCTGCGCCTATGAAGGTGAGTAGCTGAACAGGCTCTAGAACTGACTTTGGGAGATTGAGAAGGAAACCTAGAGATGTAAGCAGCTGCTGGGTAACCTGAAGGTGTAATTTGACTTGGTCTGGAGACTGACCCACTATGAGTCAGTCGTCCATGTAAGGAAAGATGGCAATCCTTTGCCTTCTTAAATGAGCAACTGCTACTGCCAGGCATTTTGTGAATACCCTTGGGGCAGAGGTGAGGCCGAAGGGCATTGCTCTGAACTGGTAACGGCCTGAGGGCAGTTCGAATCTGAGGTACTTTCGGTGGGAGCTTCTAATGAGAACATGGAAGTAGGCATCCTTGAGGTCCAGGGACACTAGCCAGTCCCCTGGCCTTAGAGAGGGTAAAATAATTCCCAGAGTCACCATTTTGAATTTTGGTTTTAAAAGGTGCTTGTTTAAGTATCTGAGATCCAGGATGGCCCGCCATTCTCCTGTCTTTTTTGGGGTAAGGAAGTACCTGGAGTACAGTCCTTTGCCCTGGTGTAGGGGAGGTACCCTTTCTACAGCTCTGAGAGCCAGGAGGGTAGAGACTTCTGTTTCCAGAGCGAGAGCCTCTGATGGATTTGCAGGTGGAAAGGATCTGGTTCTCATCTCTGGAAATTTTTTGAAGCTGAGAACCAGTCCCTGGCTTACTACTTCCAGGACCCACTTGTCTGATGTTAAAGACTCCCAGTCCTGGACGAAGTAAGCCAGCCTGCCCCCGACAGGTAATGGAGAATTGGCCCTGGCCCTCCCATCAGGGTGCCTGTTTGGCAGAGGCTTCAGGCTGAGGGGTGGGAGCAGGCCTGCTCGTACCCCATCTGCCTCTCCCTCTGAAGAACCCCCTCTGGGCATAGGCTGAAGAGGAGGCCTCGGCAGTAAAAGGTCTGTGAAAAGGCCTGCCCTGCCCTGAAAGCTGCCTCTGAGGAGTGGCCTGCCTTTCCTTGGCCTGTGCACTCCTATAAGTGGTCCTATACTCATCCATTTCTTCATGTAATTCTCTGTCTGCTCCCCAAACGAGAGTTACCCACAACAGGAAAATCCATGGCCTTAGCCTGGGTATCCTGTGACAGGCTAGTACACCTGAGCCAAGCCATTCTGCTAAAAGCCACAGATGTAGCCATGACTCTTGAAGATACATCATTAGAGTCCACTGCAGCATGGAATTGCACCTTGGATGCCTCAATACCATCAGCAGCCACCTGCTCCAGCTCCTTGGCAGCTGGCCAGGGACCCTTTCGCCAGGGCCATAACAGTATCCCATCTGGATTTCTGGTATCTTGCCACATAGGCCATATAATTTGCCTGTCTGAGTCCCAAGGATGCTGCCATGTACTGTTTCTTTGTCATGGCATCAATCCTCCTGGAGTCCTTGTCAGGGAGGTGTGAAGCCAAGGGAATATTTGCCTTATCACAGGCTGCAGCCTGCACTACCCCAACATAGCTACATTGTTGTGAAAGGAACTCCATATCAGGGCCTGACAATGTGTACCTCTTGTCCATTTTTTATCCACAGGAGGTATAGTGTGAGGAACTTTTAACATTTTTATTGTCCGTTTCCTAAAAGATTTATGTAAAGGAATAGACAATCTCCTAGACTCTGGGATATCCATCATTTCTACATAGTCAGGCTCCTCCTGTTCATCCACAGCTTCTTCCAAAGGGAGCTGGAGGGTTTCAACCACTTTCTTATAAAACATAAAATGAGAAGGGACTCAAAGCCTAGGGGGACACTCCTGAAGGTCTGTCTGGGGAGATGTCCGGTTCAATGGGCACATCCAGACTTTCAAAATCACATTCACTCTCTTCATAATCTTCCTCCCCCTCCTCCGGTTCATAAAATTCCTCTATATCATATTCTTGAACCGGTGGCACCGACCAAACCGACCGCTTACCTGATGGTGCCGGTTCGGTCAGAACCGGGGAAAGCGACTGGACAATTTTGATCGCTTTGGCTATCTCTGCAGCGGTTGGAGAAGGAAATTTTGGCTCCACACCTGCTGATTTTTAGTCCTTTTTGCTGGGACTGACTCCTCCGACTCAGCCCTCCGTTTGCCCGAGGAAGTCTCGCCCTGGTCAGAGGGCACACCCTCCGGTTCGGTTGGCACCGAACCGGGCTGGCCATCCGGGTCAGCAGACTTTTTGGCCTCTCGTTCCCTGAGCCTACCAACTCTCTTATCCAGGGTAGCTGCAGGGAAATTCTTGCAAATCTGGCAGTCTGCATTGAGGTGGTCAAACCCCAGACAATAAACACATGTGGTGTGTGGGTCAGCCTTGGCAAAGGCTTCCCCACAGACACTACAGTGCTGAAACCCAGTGGGCCCGGTTTTTCTTTTGGGTTTCTCAGACATAGTGCCAGCCTAACCAAAAACTTGCCCGTTTACGGCAATCCGCCAAGCAAGACACCCTTATCGGTTCCCAACCGTGTCACGGGTAGTGGAAAAACCGTAATGAAATCCTTTTTTAGAACCGATAAGAACCGGGAACCGCACTCTAAATGCAATTTAATAACGTTTAACAACAACCTGATCGGTTCAAACCGAACCGATAATATCGTTTACAAGTTCCACACAGAAATAATGTAAAACCTATCTATTACTTACGATACCACAGACAGAGCTTGAACCGACCGGTTGCGGTTAAATATAGACAAAATGCGGTTTAAAAACCGAGAATTACACTTTTTAAGCGAGAAAATGAACCGAGCAGCAGGAGAAATCTCCGGAGCGACTGTTCAGTGAGGCGGAGTAAAGTATCTGACAGTTTGAGTTTGAAGAACAACAGACAGAGTTCTCAACTGAGCTCGCGCTCAAGATTCCATGCCTGGCATGGAAAGTTAACTCTTTCACCTCCGGAGCAGTTCGAAGGCTGGGTCAAACTGCATATGTCATAATATAGCAAGACTTCATGTTGTTTGAAAGATAAATTGGTACATAGTCGATTTACAGACAAGGACAACATCAGCCACACTTGGCTACCATCCAGACCAAGTGGCTGTCACAGATGCTTTAGTTGTAACTCATGTGGGTACATGGAACCAGGCAAGACATGTTTAAATGTGAAAAGTCGGGTACAAGTTGAGGTCAAAGACTCTATTACTTGCAGAAGTACATTTGTAGTGTATGTTATCTGGTATACATGTGGACTCACATATGTATGCAGGACAGTCAGAATGCTAAAAGAACACATTCAAGAACATGTCAGGTCAATCATGAATAATAAAATAGAAACATTAGTTGGTAGACATTTTGCTGAAAGTCAAAACACAGACCCAAAAGATCTTACATTTATGGGGACTGAATGTGTGAAACCACCCAAAAGAAGGGATACTGAAGTAAATACAGTATGCTACTCAAAACAGAAAGTTTTGGGATTTTCAGGTTAGATACTGTCAGTCTACATGGTTTAAATGAAATGTGGGATTTAAACCCCTTTTTGTAACTTTCATTGTTTGCTTTAGTGACTGTTTTTGCCCAGGCTTAAAAATAAAATCTTCTAAATACACTTGTGATGTCTGGCTCCAATATATAACTAAATTGTTGTCTTTTTTTTATTTTTTAATAGGCTGTCTCTTCTGTTTGGCCATACTCTTCTATCTGTCTCTCTAATTGTAGAGTGGATATGACAACCTGTGGATCCCCAGGAACGTTCCCAAAAAAATATGGGTGATCACTAGTATATCTATCTTGGGCTCTATCTTTCATTAGCACAGTGGTTTAAAAATGTTATGTCCTTGTTTTTACTCTTGATCTGTGGATATAACATTTGTTGTTAAAGGAAAACAGTCATTATATGAACCCTCCCACCCCTGAAAGTTCTACCCCCTAATTAGGCTTTTTCCAAAGAAAAAGAAAAAAAATAATTCTCCAGTTTACCTACTTTATTTTAATTTTGTAAAGTCCGTGATCCCCAAACATGACGGATACTGCACAGTTCCATTTCATCTGACGATGCAGCACTGTACCGCTTGCCCCAATACACTTTGTATTAGGACGAGCAGTGTGGCGCCGCAATGTCAGGTGAAATGGAACCACGCAGCGTCTGCCATGTTTGGGGATAACGGACTTTACAAAATTAAAATAAAGTAGGTAAACTGGAGAAAAACATTTGTTTGCTGTGCAAAAAGTTTAATCAGGGAGTAGAGCTTTCGGGGGTATGAGGGTTCATATAATGACTGTTTTTCTTTAATAGTTATGCACTAATTTTTTTAATATTTACACTTTTGTGTTGGTGTTATATGATATAATAGTGATGTAACAAGTGATGTCACTGGCAAGTATTTATTTGAAGGACCTGTAGTCTCTGTAGCTCCACCCCCCTGATGAAGCCTTGAGTGGCGAAGCACTGGGGCAGTTCTTCCTAGCTGACTGGCCAGAGTGCTGCTTTGTTATGTCTTGTGGAAGACAATAAAAATTTGCAGTTTAAAAGATAACTCTCAATCAGTTGTTTTTTTTTTAGATAGGAGTGCAGTACCTTTTTGCCTTGTGTCTACTGTGGGGGTTAGCCACCCCTAGTACTGCACCTCCCTGTAAACCACTGTAGTGCAGTAGCCCTTGTATACCTGATGTGTATTGTCCCTGTCCTCCTATGGAGAATTTAAAGTGATCCAATTTTCTGCTCCTTTCCAATGAATGCCTGGCAAGCATAACAACAGATACCCCTAGATGCAGAAGCACCCTGGGTTATTCCCAGCCTCATCAAGGGCACATCGCAGGTTAGTCAATGAACCAAGAAGTGAAGAGGGGCTAGCACATGGATAGGTTTGAATGCCTATGCAATGTAGATTTGGTAATTCACTTTCTCTGTCCTGACTACAGGAACTATCACACTTTCAGGTACTATAAAGGCACAGTGTCTCTCTTCAGGAGGGTTCCACCATTAGGTCTTACCATCAGTCCTGCTCCCAATGCTCCCGCGTGTCCTTGCTGACAAATGACACCAATCCAAGGGGTACACTCATTCACGACTGAGTCAGCAAACATGCACATCAACAGTGAAACACCCTCCCAGTTTGTTTATGGCTTACTGAACTCGGAAAAGTGAATCCTGTTTAAAACTTGCACTGTAAACATCTTGTTTTATGCTTGAAATTCAAGCCATAACTCTGGGCATGCGCAGTAGCATCGATGCTACTGAGCATGCCCAGTCACAGCCTAAATTTTCAAGCATAAAATAAACGATGGTTAGAGTGCTTGTTTTAAAACAGGGTTCACTTTCCTTGAGTTCAGTAAGCCACAAACAAACAGGGAGGGTGTTTCAATGTTAAAGTGCACATTTTTGCTGACTCAGTCGTGAATGAGTGTACCCTTTGGATTAGCGCCGTTTGTAAATGAGATGTGCAGGAACATCAGCGTTGGGACTGAAGGTCGGATCAACCATTAAGTATTTTTTTTTTTTGCAAAATTAATGAGTCCTTCTAACATTTTATGGGATCTAGGGACATTTTGCATTCTGTGACCACTACAGTTACAAGACGGGTAAAGATTAAATGGCATGTAAAAACTCACTAAGTCACAAAAAAAGCTGCCAGTGTCCCTCTAGGGAGGAATTACATTATTTAACTGTAGTACAAGGTTCTGGGTTTACCTATGCCACGGCGATACCAAAGTCGCCGAGATCCTCAACATCGGCAGACACAATGCCAAATGTCGGCATTGTGCTGTCAGTATGCCAGCGTGTTTTCTTTGGGGGCTGTGCCTCCTGAACCCCCAATGTGGGGGGTTCTGTGCCCCCACACCCCCTGGTATTTATATAACCAACTCCAAGTCAGAGTTGTCTCGGGAGGGGGCGAAACACCAGGAGGTGCAGTGCAGTGTCAGTGGGAAACATTACAGCGACCTGTCAATTTCTGTCACTGCAATGGTCTTCGATGCATATGTTTCATTGTTCAGTCTGCATACCAAGGTTCTGCAAAGAGTGGAGGAAAAAACCTGGGGAGGAAACTTCTGGGATCCAAGACCTTAGGTCACCATAATTCCAGGCTTAATATTTTATTTAATAATTAATAACCTTAAAGGAGGGTGCTAGAACCTCAGCAAGCTAACCTCCAAGGATTAATAAACCTCTGACATGCACCTTCAATTAAAAGGGATGAATGTGTCTTGTCTTTCTGTCTTGCATGAGACTGTACACCCTCGCAAAGGGCTTACAAGGCTTGGCCTCACAAGTGAAGAAGTCTCTGCGTGTAAGAACTCTACCATTGGAGAGGTGCTTGGAGGGCCAGGTGCACATGCTACAGCACTGCAGGATGGACCAAGAGGGGAAGAAGAAGACTTACTTTACAGTACAACTGCTTCAGACTTAGCAGCCCAGTTACTGTCCTCTGAAGCATAAAACTAGTAAGAAATAAGACACAACGAGGTGTGGTGTGGCTTATGAGCTGATAAGAGCATGCCCCAGGTGCATAATGAGGCATGAGGCGCTTGCACCGAGTGCCTTTAGCAACTGGGAAGTGCTCTTATCAGCCCAACAACCACATCTCAGAATGACTTATTCCGCTTATAAAATGGGTCCCAGAAGTTAAAAAAAATTGAAAAATGAAGTTATTTTAATTACATTAATAAAAAGATTTGTAAAACATTTGTTTTTGTGTAGTTTTAAAAAAAAGTAGTCCGCTTGGTTCTGCCAGCAGATGGTCCTCATTAGTAGAAAATGCCCTTTTGTTCACCTACCCACACAAAGCGTTCACCTCCTAATCACACACACATACTGGAGATGGGGCGATACTTTGCGTGTTCCCAAAACATTTCATTTTCCTGTTCAAAATGTAATGGAGCTGAAAGCTGATGGCAGCACAGGTCACTTTTAAGCTGTCAGCAGAGGGTTCCTGTTAGTCAGAAATGCCCTTTTGAGCCGGCCCGGTGGTGCTGAGGGTTGAAGCGCTGCACACCACACCTCACACCATGCCAGCGACCTGGGTTCAGGAATGGACTCAGGCCGCCAGTGGCTGGCAGGGGAGAGGAAGGATTGAGCGCCCCACGACTGCTCTCCTTCCTCTGGGGTGGGTAGAAATGGTGCATCGCGCTGCAGCGGCGACTGGCGGAGGCCAGCCGCACTACAGTGGCATGCCTAGAAGGAAAGGGAGTGCGGCAGACATCAGCACGAATGTGCTCGGACGCCATTGCACATCCGGCTCCCTGGGGACCAGAAAAGTGGAAAAATGGCAGGGTGACCTCTGCGGCTGATGGCCGTGCCTTGCATCCCCAGACATGAGAAGCACCTTCGTCGGGGAATGCCCACCCTGTGCGATGGAGCGTACCATGCACCAGACCAGGTCTGGGGGTGCGGGTGCCGGCGGCCAGAGGTCATGAGGCCCGCTCCGCTAGGGAAGAAAGTATCTGAATATAAAAAGAAATGCCTTTTTGTTCCCTTCCCCACACAAAGAGTTCATCCCTACTCACACACACACACATACACACTCAGGATAAGTGTGATACTTCGTGTGTTCCCAGCTTCTAGATATATTTCATTTTTGCCAAAGTGTGATGTAGCAGAAAGTTCATGGCAGCGCAGGTCACTTTCACTTCAGCTGACGGCTCCATGATAACAGTGCATGTGCATGGAACATAGCTCGAACCAGGAGCTCATAGTAGTTGTAGTTTCTGTAACTTGTAAATAAATAAACAAGCATTTTTGCTGTTTCCTCCCCCACACCCTTCTTTATAATGGCAACTGATTTTTCAGTAAAGTTAGCAGCCGGCTTGACTGGGAGCACGTGTGTCCCTCTAAGGCCGCTGTACTGAGCGCTTTCTTCGTGGCTGTATCACTGTCACATCGCAAAGGTGCTGCATTATGAGTGAGCACCCACATAACTAAAAAAAAACATGGCTTTCCTATATTTAGTGCTTAATTGATCGCTCCACTGGCTCGCTTATTTGCTCTGTAAGGGGAGGGGGCAGTGCACTTGAGGGAAGAATGATGGGAGACCACAGAAATGGCGGCACTGAAATGGAGGACGGGCTGAGATGAGTGAAAACGTAGGAGAAACAGAGGCACGATATGACTTAGAATTCAACTATAAAGTTGTTTTACTAGGAGTTTTGGGAGCAAGAAGTGGGTGAGCTGCTCGGCTGCTGGAGGTTCAGGTAAATGACAGGAAGCTGTGATTAGGAATCTGACAGTAGGTCACAGGTTTTTTTTAAACTGGTTGGAAGGTATGGCTCTTAGGCTGTGCAGTGTCCTTGACAGCCTAACTAGGACCAGTTACCAGTTTATGGCTGGATAAGAACACACCAAAATGTGGCTCTTATCCAATCAAAATATAGGAAATGTTCTACCCATTTTATAATTACTGAAGCCAAGCCTTTGAGGAGTGAAGCCTGTGAGTAGGACAGAGCCCTTGAGGCCCGGGGCAAGTAAACATTGGCATGAGAGCCTGATAGTCATTGAGGGAATGCCCAGCAGCTGATGAGGCATGTGACCAACACTTGTTGGAGCATATGCCTGACAGTCATTTGGTTGAGTGCTCGAAAGTATAAAAGTATGGTAGTACGAAAGTTTATGGTGCAGCCTGATATGAACAGAACAGTATAAAAGTTGAGCCTTGAGAACAGGAGCTGAACGACTGCTTGGGCAGGCTAGTGGTGGTGGTGGTGCTAAAATGGGAATAAGCAGCAGATTAAGGGCTCCAAAATGCAGGAGGGTGAAGCACAGCCAAAGTAGTAGAAGGTCGTGGCAGTGGAGAGGGCCAAGGCAAGGAAGGTAACACCAGATAGAGGTAGAGGGATGCCAGGGATATTAGAATACTGTGGAAGGCTGCTGAGACAGAGTACAAGAGCAGGACAAAGCAGGAAGGGCAGACAAGGAAAAAGCAGTACAACAGAGGGTTCATCAAGCATGGGACACAGCACGGCACAGCAACAATTAAGAAAGCAGAGTCAGGTTAACCAGAACCCCTCAGAAAGTGTGGCAATTACTAAACAAACTGATCAGTTTTCACACATTGTAGGTACCATTCACAGTGACACTGCAAAGGTTGGGACTTGGGACTCTAAGTGCTTCAGGGTCAGTGCTGGGACCGGTCCTCTTTAACATCTTTATTAGCGATGGCACCAGTTCAATATGTTAACTGCAGAATCGCACGGTCAAAAATCACATAGAGCAAGCAGCAACAGGCATTATAGCGCACAAGAAAAACACCGAGTGCTATACAACCTGAAAGAACTCCACGGTGCAAGCAACTTGGGGGAGGGGGCAGATTATATAATCTAACTCCATGGGGGACACAAAATCAGGAGGGGGGAGGAAATTTGGGTGGGTGAACAAAGTAAGTAAGTGTAACCCCCCTGCAAATGGGGGTTCCCAAAAGACTTCCAGGAGCTTGCTTGAATGCTCCAAGCCTGAATGGTGTTTGGCATTTAAGCCATTTATCAGTGAGTGTTTTTAGAGCCTCTGGTACTGTCTCTTTAAGAGCTGTCTGCTTGCAGACATAATTAGTTTGTATGGGGGACTGTGTGCTTCTCTGAGTACCACTCGAGCTGCTGCCAATTCACTTAATTTTTGCAGTCACTAGAGTGCAAAGGAACCTATCTGAAAGATGTAACTGTTTACCAGAAATTATTTAGAGTAATAATGAAATTACAGTTTGTCTAACCTGCTTTCTTTGCAGTCAGAACTGTGTCTGCTAGTTCCCCATTCTAGTTTTGAACTGCTGAACTGGACCAATCAGTGTGGGGTAAGCTAGCTCTAAAATGGTGCCTTGGACGAATCAGAACTTGACTCATAATCTGAGCCAGCCACAAGAGGATTGTATGGGCAGTGACTCTGGGAGATGTAGTTTAGACTTCAGTGCCTTTTGGACCAACAGCAGCAGTCTATTGTGAGTGACAGCCAATCCAGTCAAGAACTGGGAGGAACTCAAAGGAAGTGCCCGTTTTGTCGGTTGGAGTTCAGTTGAGCTTTGGCAGTGAAGAAGGAAGGAGCCTGTACTTTTCAGTGTGCAGTTTTAGTCAAAAACGTGTGTAAGGCCCAGAGTTCCGGTCTGCAGCTTGTTAGGACTGAATCCATCCTGTGAAAAGAATCAAAGGATCTCTGAAGAGTAGAAACCAGGCTCACCCTGTAGAAGACTGGAGGAATTGCTGAAAATTACACTCGGTCTGTCAGGAACTGAATCTGCTGTGTGTTCTCCTGGGTATTGTGCAGTAATTGCGATCGGGATACAGATGCAGCCTGCCTGGTATAGTGCTTTCTTTTATATGGATGTGTGAAGAGGTTTGTGTACCTCAAGTGAGCCCTGCTGACATTGAAGGACCCTATCTTATTTGGAGGTCGTGAGTACTAATTCAGGGTCGCCCTGTTGAATGCCACATTAAATCCAAATGGAATTACTGTACTGCTGACTGTTTAATTCTCCTTTCTCTGTGTGAAAGGGCCCCTACCAGCTGCCACGGTTTGGACTAGCCACTAGGGCTTGGGTACCCAGGGACAGTAACTGATAGGGATAGGCCTTGCACAGAGCCATAGGTGAAATTATTAGAGTGATAAGCTAATTAACCTGATTTCCCTGTCCTTGTTATATCCCCTAAATAAATCAGAGCTGCTTGTTTCAGCAAAGTTATACTGCCTGAGGTATTTGTCTATGTTAAAGTACTGTACTGTGATTGTTGCACTGTATCTCATTTCACAGGAGGTCCCAGTGCCGGAACCAGACCTGGGGGTAAGTGTATACTGTGAAGGTAATTCTGATATATTGTGTGGGCCACTAGTGAGAAGAAAGGGGTTGCAGTGTCCCAGAGGGCTGTGACCAAGTTAGTTTAACTATTGCAAACCCTGACCTCTGGGTGGAGGCACCCGCCATTGGATCCAGGCCCCTCAACCTGTTAGTGGCAAATCAGGCAGGGTAGTAGCCCCTGGGATAGCGCCATCTAGGGTTACATCTTGGAGGCTCACCGCTGGGATTGTGTGTCCTCTAGTGGCCATATTCACGAACCACTGTTAAGAAAAAATGGGTACCCGACAGAAGTGGCTGTGCACGGCTGGTGGAGTGGTGTACTGGGGAGGAGATCGACCCCAAAATGCTATGCTTATCCTGGACATCCCCTGGGTATCAATCACGGACACTGTGCAGGAGTACTTTCCAAGGTGGAAGGTTTACAAAACCCTGTGGTGGTGGGTCGGCATGCTAATCTGCTCACCCACACTTTCCTGGCCCTAGTAGAGTTTAAGGATCCCATAGATAGCTCCAAAGTGCCACAGACCATTACCCCAGAGGGAGCCCTCACTGCTTGGAGAGTGATAACTAAGGACAGTAAAGACCGGGGAATCAGCCCCACCACTATCTGAAACTTTTGAGGAAATTTGCTGAATGGTTGCTGGGAGAGGAAAACTGTGGAGGACTTGAAGAAACTATTCTTGCCACCTGGGGTGTTCCTCCCCAACACCCTCTCCTGCTCCAGTGCCCGTAATGGTGGCTGAACCAATGCAGACTCCTATTTCTGCACCTGCCATTAGTCACGACTCTTACCGAAGGTTGAGGATCTTCTCTGGCACCCTCCCAACCCCCCAAGGGGAGGATGACTGGGAGACCTGGATAGACTATGTTGCCCCCCAAGTGCTAGAATGGCAATGCTCGGAAGGCGAAAAGCGAAAGAGGGTTGGTGAGAGCCTCCGAGGTCCTGCCCTGGCTACCATCCGCAAGTAAACGGGCCAGTAACCCTGAAGCGACTGCACAGGCCTATCTTGAGGCCTTGAGAATGTGTAGGAGCCCAGATTCTGATGAGGACCTATGGTGGAGAGTAAGAAATGCACAACAGTACCAAGGGAGTTGTTGTCTGTGTATATCTCTCGGCTGGAAAAATTGTTGCAAGAATGCCTCAGAAAGGGTAGTTTGCCAGCGATTGAACTAGACCCGAACCAGACTGGACAGAATCCTTAAGTCTGCCCCTTCTCAGAACTGCTGTTGCTTCAGTTACGCCTGGCAAATCGACTGGAATCCCACCCTCCTATGATGAGTTAATGAGAGAAATTGAGGAGTTGAGAAAAGGCGACCTGGGAGGTACCTGCACCAACAGCTGTGGCTACGACCCGAGTGACTGAGGGTGACCCATCAAGTGAAGTTCAGGGGCAGAGGTTGACAGTCAATGAGTGCTCTGACAAGGAAAAAGATATGCCACAATGGGGCGAACTGTTGAGAGAGATCCGGGAATTCAAAAACAGTCCCTTTATAAAGGCCACGCCTGCAAGTACGGGCCCTGACCTATATCCGACTGCATCTGCTATGGGGGTGGGGGTACCCACCCATGTATCTCCTGCTGATAACAGCTCCAAACTCAATTCCTTGACCATGGAAGTGCAGAAACTGACGAGATGTCTCCAAATGCTTATCACGCCGCAGACAGAGAGGCACCCAGGTTTCCAGTTAGTAATACCCCGCCCTGGCTCCCAGTGTGGCGCCTCGCCAGCTCCAAACTCCAGAAAGTATGTTTTGCTATAATTGTGGGAAAGATGGGCACATGAAAGGAATGCCAGTCCCAAAAGACACTGACAAAGTTGCATATAGGCTACAAGGAGAGCTTCGGAGAAGAAATCAGTGGTTAAGAGGTGCACGAGCATGATCCCAGTGAGGGCACCAAAAATGCTAATTCACGTCCTTTTGTGGCAAGGTCAGTTGCCCAGGCCCCCACTACTGTCTCTCCAGACTGGTCCAGAATAGTGGGTCCCTCCATGGAGACCACTAAAGGTGAATGGAGTGTCTACAAGAGCTGTATTAGACAGTGGCCCCAAGTGACAATTATGTTCCAGGATTGGTATCAGAAGCATTTGTCAGAAGTACCCTTACAACCATTAGAAGGACTGCATGTATGGGGGTTAAGTAGAAGGCCTACCCCTATTCCGGTATATCCGAATTTGGCTGTCTTTCCCCACCTCCGTGGCTGGAGTGGCCGAACAAGTAGAGACCCTAGCCTTAGTGTGTCCCCCACTGGACTGTATGATGGTGTCCCTTTGTTGATTGGAACAAATGCTCATATGTTCGGAAGGCTGGCACAGTTGTGTTATGAAAACAGGGGTCAAAGACTAGTAGAGCTTTAAGAGTTCCGGCTTTAATTAAGAAGGCCTATGAGGCACAGAGAGATGCTGAAAAACAGAACCAGAGGAACCGGTGGAATTGTATGGAAGAAGGATCCTGAGTCTCTGATCCTGGCGCAAATGCCCAGTGTACCTTCAGGGAGAGGTCCGTATCAGAAAGGATGTTAAGAATAAAATATTAATGTTGGATGCACCAGGCGATGGAAAATTGCCAGAGGGACTGCTGGTCAAGCCTAGTATTTTGCCCGCTAGAGCCCATGCTTATGCCAGAAGGGTAATGGTCCAAGTTCATAATGTGTCTGAAAGAGACATTCGAGTAAACAGAGGTTGCATCCTGGCTAATGTGCATTGTGCAGACACTGCAGTGCTACCCAGCAGCAAGAGTTCAAGGAAGAATGACAGAGTAACGCCTGACTTGTTTGATTTCGGCGACTCCCCGCTGCCAGCTGAATGGAAAGTGAGGATCAGTGAGAAGCTTGCCCAGAGAGACCAGGTGTTTTCTTTAAAGGAATGGGATGTAGGATGCTGCAAGAAGCTGAGCACAATATCCGCTGCATGACGAAAGACCATTTCGTGAGAGGTCTGACGCCTGGCACCTGCTGACATAGATGATGTGAGACGGCATCTGCAAGAGATGTTAGCTGCTGGTGTAATACAAGAATCCAGAAGCCCTTTATGCTTCCCCATTGTGGTAGTGAGGAAAAGAATGGAACAGTAAGGATGTGTGTGGATTATCGCACCTTAAACGGCGGACTATCCTGATCAGTACACAATGCCCGCATTCAGGATGCTTTGGACTGCCTAAACGGGAGCAAGTGGTTCTCTGTGCTGGATCTCCGCAGTGGTACTACCAGATCCCGGCTGTATTCCCAGAGGACCCGTGGAGAAGACGGCCTTTATCTGTCCGCTTGGCTTCTATGAATTCATGAGGATGTCCTAAGGGATTTCAGGTGCCCCAGCCACTTTTCAACGATTGATGGAGCGCAGTGGGGACATGAACTTACTAGAGTGCCTGGTATACCTAGATGATGTTATTGTGTTTGGCAGCTCACTGGAGGAACATGAGAGCAGATTATTTAAGGTATTGGACCGACTGGAGGACTTTGGCCTTAAACTGTCCATTGATAAGTGTCAATTCTTTCAAACATCAGTAAAGTATGTGGGACACATAGTATCCACCGAGGAATGAGACGACCCAAGTAAAGTTGAGGCCTTGACCACCTGGCCACAGCCCAAAATCTAAAAGAACTGCAAAGATTCCTGGGATTCTGTGGTTATTATCGGCGCTTCATCAAGGACTATTCAAGAGTGATCCGCCCTTTACTTAACCTTACTCAAGGTATCCCCAACCCACAAAAATACCAAAAGTCAGTGCCCTCAAGACTGAAAGAGTGTATTTTCATCCGAGTGAAGTATTTGGGGCCCGCTGGACTCCTGATTGTGAGACTGCTTTTCATGAGATCATATATCAACTACCCATGCTCCAGTGCTGGCCTATGCCGATCCAAGAAAACCTTACGTCCTGCACACTGATGCTAGCTTGCAAGGGTTAAGGTGCTAATAAGAAAACGAGAATGGCCTGAGACCAGTGGCCTTTGCCAGTAGAAGCCTGACCCCATCCGAAAAGAACTATCCTGTACATAAGTTAGAGTTCCTAGCTTTGAAGTGGGCTATTGTTGACCAATTCCATGAGTACTTGTATGGGGCTAAAATACTAGTAAAACTGACAATAATCCCTTTGACCTATGTGCAGACCTCAACTAAGTTGGATGCCACTGGCCATAGGTGGCTTTCTGCATTATCTACATATGACTATGCTCTCGAATACCGAGCAGGTCTGAACCACATAGATGCTGATGCTCTCTCCGGAGGCCTGTTCCCAGAATGATTGGGTCCGATTGGCAGAACCTGACATTCGGCACTCTGCCGGAAGTTTGACAGGGAGGAACAAATGTCCACGGACGCAGTGGACTGCATGGTGGATTGCTTGGGACCCTCTGAGAATTGCATACTGCTGCTTATTGCCACTTTTCTGCAATAGACATGGTGCACTGCCTCAGCTGGACAATGACAGTATTCAGGCGGGCTCAATCCACGATCCCATGATCAAAGCAGCTTTAGAAGCCTCTATGCAGGAAAAGATGTGTCCAAATTACGCCCACTGATTTGAGAACTGCACTGTTATACAAAGAAGGTCCTAAGTTGAAACTGATCAATAAACTGTTATACAGAGAAACAGTAGACAGAGGGGACAAGTAGACAAACAACAACTAGTGCTGCCCACTGCCTTTCGAGACTCAGTACTGAGGTCCTTGCACAACCACATGGGGCACCTTGGTATAGACAGAACACTTGACTTGGTGAGATCCAGATTCTATTGGCCTAAGATGGGGCTGATGTGGAGCAAACATTCGAACTTGTAGTCGCTCATTACAGAGGAAAGCTTTGCCCAGAGGGCTGCCCCCTTGTTAACATCACCACCAGTGCACCCATGGAGCTGGTCTGTATTGATTTTCTGAGTTTGGAGTCAGATCAAAGAAATATCAGTAATGTGCTGGTGGTCACTGACCATTTCACGAGATATGCCCAAGCTTCCCACGAAAGACCAGAAAGCATCCACTGTGGCCAAAGTACTTGTAGAAAACTTTTGTTCACTATGGGGCTCCACAAAGAATCCATTCTGATCAAGGAGAGACTTTGAGAGTCGTCTGATCAAAGAGATGCTTTCTCTGTGGGGAGTCGAAAGTCCAGAACCACTCCTTACTACCCCCAGGGGACCCACAGCCTGAAGCTTTCAACCGCACTTTGCTAGATATGCTAGGCACCCTGCACCCAAAGGACAAGCCTAGATGGAGCCAACAAATTAGCACCCTGGTACATGCTTATAACTGCACCAAAAGTGATGCCACTGGATTCTCCCTACCGCTTGATGTTTGGAAGAGAAGCTCGACTACCAGTAGATGTGTGTTTTGGGGTCTCTCCTGATGGGGTTCAAGCTGACAACTATTTACAGTATGTGCAAAAGTTAAAGGCCCAGCTAACTCATGCGTACCAACTGGCTCAAACCATGGCTGCCAAAAGAAATCTGGCCAACAAAGAAAGGCATGATAAAAAGGTGAAAGCACAGGAACTCCAGGAGGGAGATCGGGTATTGCTAATGTAACCCCTAGATGGCGCTATCCCAGGGGCTACTACCCCTGCCTGATTTGCCACTAACAGGTTGAGGGGCCTGGATCCAATGGCGGGTGCCTCCACCCAGAGGTCAGGGTTTGCAATAGTTAAACTAACTTGGTCACAGCCCTCTGGGACACTGCAACCCCCCTTTCTTCCCACTAGTGGCCCACACAATATATCAGAATTACCTTCACAGTATACACTTACCCCCAGGTCTGGTTCCGCACTGGGACCTCCTGTGAAATGAGATACAGTACTACAATCACAGTACAGTACTTTAACATAGACAAATACCTCAGGCAGTATAACTTTGCTGAAACAAGCAGCTCTGATTTATTTAGGGGATATAACAAGGACAGGGGAAATCAGGTTAATTAGCTTATCACTCTAATAATCTACTTATGGCTCTGTGCACAGGCCTATCCCTATCAGTTACTGTCCCTGGTACCCAAGCCCAGTGGCTAGTCAAACCGTGGCAGCTGGTAGGGCCCTTTCACACAGAGAAAAGGAGAATTAAACAGTCAGCAGTACAGTAATTCCATTTGGATTTAATGTGGCAATTCAACAGGGAGCAACCCTGAATTAGTACTCACGACCTCCAAATAAGATAGGGTCCTTCAATGTCAGCAGGGCTCACTTGAGGTACACAAACCTCTTCACACATCCATATAAAGAAAGACTATACAGGCAGGCTGCATCTGTATCCCGATCGCAATTACTGCACAATACCCGGAGAACACATGCAGATTCAGTTCCTGACAGACCGAGTGCAATTTTCAGCAATTCTTCCAGTCTTCTACAGGGTGAGCCTGGTTTCTACTCTTCAGAGATCCTTTGATTCTTTTCACAGGACGGATTCAGTCCTAACAAGCTGTTACACAAGCTGCAGACCGGAACTCTGGGCCTTACACACGTTTTTGACTAAAACTGCACACTGAAAAGCACAGGGCTCCTTCCTCTTCACTGCCAAAGCTCAACTGAACTCCAACTGACGAAACTGGCACTTCCTTTGAGTTCCTCCCAGTTCTTGACTGGATTGGCTGTCACTCACAATAGACTGCTGCTGTTGGTCCAAAAGGCACTGAAGTCTAAACTACATCTCCCAGAGTCACTGCCCATACAATCCTCTTGTGGCTGGCTCAGATTATGAGTCCAAGTTCTGATTCGCTCCAAGGCATCATTTTAGAGCTAGCTTACCCCACACTGATTGGTCCAGTTCAGCAGTTCAAAACTAGAATGGGAACTAGCAGACACAGTTCTGACTGCAAAGAAAGCAGGTAAGACAAACTGTAATTTCATTATTACTCTAAATAATTTCTGGCAAACAGTTACATCTTTCAGATAGGTTCCCTTTGCACTCCTAGTGACTGCAAAAATGAAGTGAATTGGCAGCAGCTCGAGTGGTACTCAGAGAAGCACACAGTCCCCATACAAACTAATTGTCTGCAAGCAGACAGCTCTTAAAGAGACAGTACCAGAGGCTCTAAAACACTCACTGATAAATGGCTTAAAATGCCAAACACCATTCAGGCTTGGAGCATTCAAGCAAGCTCCTGAAGTCTTTTGTGAAATCCCCATTTGCAGGGGGTTACACCTCTTCCTGAATGGGAAAGCTTGAGGTCTGCATCACAAGAAGTACCCCATAAGTTTCAACTGCAATATATACATTTGCATTAGGCTGCACATGTAATCATCAGTCAATATATCATTTTACCAAGAACACATTTCTGAAACATTGCAGTACGTCACTCTTACACAGTATTACATACACATTGTACCATAACTCAAGTTATTACCTCTTGTACATGAAACCTGAAGAGGGGGCCTTCCTATCAGTTACCTTGGGGCTGGATGGGGCAAGGGCACCATACTTAGAGAACAACACAAGTAACTTGAGTTAGCACTGATGCTCAGTTTGGGCAATGAGCTCGAGACACATACACTCCTTTATGGACAACATTGAGAGGCAAGTCCGACATGCCTCCAAAGTGAATCATAACTGAGGTGCACCACAGGCTTTACAGCTCGACCAGTCTTTCTAGGGGAACTGTTATAGTCTCTGCACTCTGAGCCTCATTTTCAGCATTGTCCTCACTTGTCAGGAGTCTCCATGGGGGTAGAGAGGCTAGAACCTGGGGCACTTTCAGCTCCAGGAGTTACAGTTTCTGAGTCCACAACATTTGGCTCGCATGGAGAGCTTTCGGACACTGGCAGTGGACTGTCAGGGCACCCAAAATACTCTTCTTGTTCGGGTGTATCACCAGTCTGCCCCAATCTATCATTTTCCTCCCTGAAAGCTCAAACAGTTCAACCATGCACTAATGATTCCATTTCATCTGATCTGATGCTTTGCACTTCACTTTCTGGGAGCATTGGCTCCAGGGATGAAGCTGGGGCTTAGACAGTCCAGAAGGCCCAGCTTTGTTCCAGTATTGACTAGGGATTGCTCCAAACAATTGACTCAGTTGTTAGAAGATAGTATTCAAAGTCACTCTCACTTTCTTCCGATATGGACTGACAGTCATGCTCAACTGGGACTTGTGGAGGGAACACTTTAACTTTGCTTCTGTAGGTGCAGACTTTCTTGATCTTTTCTTAGCAGCAGCTCTAGTCACTGGTCCAGAGGGGCATCTTCTAGGGCTCAGACTCAATTAAGATTTGTCCAATGGGAGTAAATGATTTCCTATGCATTGTTTTACATCTTTTGAATTATTCTCAGGCCTTACTTTGTACACTGGCAGATCATCTAGTTTGCCCACTACAATGTGAGGGAGATGGTGCCATCTGTCAGCAATCTGTGCTTGCCATGCAGTCCCCCAGATTTCTTAGCAATACCCGATCTCCTCCTGGAGTTCCTATGCTTTCAACCTTTATCATAACCTTCTTTGTTGGTCAGGGGATTTTGGCAGCCATGGTTTGAGCCAGTTGGTACGCATGAGTTAGCTGGGCCTTTAACTTTGCACATACTGTAAATAGTTGTCAGCTTGAACCCATCAGAGAGACCCCAAAACACACATCTACTGGTAGTCGAGCTTCTCTTCCAAACATCAGGCGGTAGGGGAGAATCCAGTGGCATCACTTTTGGTGCAGTTATAAGCATGTACCAGGGTGCTAATTTGTTGGCTCCATCTAGGCTTGTCCTTTGGGTACGGGTGCCTAGCATATTCAGTAAGTGCGCGTTGAAACGCTCAGGCTGTGGGTCCCTGGGGTGGTAAGGAGTGGTTCTGACTTTCTGACTCCCCACAGAGAAAGCATCTCTTTGATCAGACGATTTCAAAGTCTCCCTGATCAGAATGGACTTTGTGGAGCCCCATAGTGAACAAAAAGTTTTCTACAAGCACTTTGCTACAGTGGATGCTTTCTGGTCTTTGGTGGGGAAAGCTTGGGCATATCGTGAAATGGTCAGTGACCACCAGCACATTACTGATATTTCTTTGATCTGACTCCAAACTTAGAAAATCAATACAGACCAGCTCCATGGGTGCACTGGTGGTTATGTTAACAAGGGGCAGCCCTCTGGGGCAAAGCTTTCCTCTGTAAGCAGCGACTACAAGTTCGAATGTGTTGCTCCACATCAGCCCCCATCTTAGGCCAATAGAATCTGGATCTCATGTCAAGTGTTCTGTCTATACCAAGGTGCCCCATGTGGTTGTGCAAGGACCTCAATACTGAGTCTCGAAAGGCAGTGGGCAGCACTAGTTGTTGTTTGTCTACTTGTCCCCTCTGTCTACTGTTTCTCTGTATAACAGTTTATTGATCAGTTCAACTTAGGACCTTCTTTGTATAACAGTGCAGTTCTCAAATCAGTGGAGCGAATTTGGACACATCTTTTCCTGCATAGAGGGCTTCTAAAGCTGCTTTGATCATGGGATCGCGGGATTGAGCCCGCAGAATACTGTCATTGTCCAGCTGAGGCAGTGCACCAATGTCTATTCGTAGCAATGCGGCAACAAGGCAGGTATGCAATTCTCAGAGTGCTCCCGAGCAATCACCATGCAGTCCACTACAGCCCGTGACATTTGTTCCTCCCTGTCAAACTTCCGGCAGAGTGCCCGAATGTCAGGGTTCTGCCAGTCGGACCCAATCATTCTGGGAACAGGCCTCGGAGAGAGCATCACATCTATGTGGTTCAGACCTGCTCGGTATCGAGAGCATAGTCATATGTAGATAATGCAGAAAGCCACCTATGGCCAGTGGCATCCAACTTAGCTGAGGTCTGCACATAGGTCAAAGGATTATTGTCAGTTTTACTAGTATTTTAGCCCCATACAAGTACTCATGGAATGGTCAACAACCCACTCTCCAAAGCTAGGAACTCTAACTTATGTACAGGATAGTTCTTTTCGGATGGGGTCAGGCTTCTACTGGCAAAGGCCACTGGTCTCAGGCCATTCTCGTGCTCTTGGTACACACATTCCCTAACCCTTGCAAGCTAGCATCAGTGTGCAGGACGAAGGTTTTCTTGGATCGGCATAGGCCAGCACTGGAGCATGGGTAAGTTGATATATGATCTCATGAAAAGCAGTCTCACAATCAGGAGTCCAGCGGGCCCCAAATACTTCACCGGATGAAAATACACTCTTTCAGTCTTGAGGATGCTGACTTTTGTATTTTTTGTGGGTTGGGGGATACCCTTGAGTAAGGTTAAGAAAGGGCGGATCACTCTTGAATAGTCCTTGATGAAGCGACCGATAATAACCACAGAATCCCAGGAATCTTTGCAGTTCTTTTAGATTTTTGGGCTGGCCAGGTGGTCAAGGCCTCAACTTTACTTGGGTCGGTCTCTATTCCTCGGTGGATACTATGTGTCCCACATACTTTACTGATGTTTGAAAAATTGACACTTATCAATGGACAGTTTAAGGCAAAGTCCTCCAGTCGGTCCAATACCTTAAATAATCTGCTCTCATGTTCCTCCAGTGAGCTGCCAAACACAATAACATCATCTAGGTATACCAGGCATCGTAGTAAGTTCATGTCCCACTGCACGCTCCATCAATCGCTGAAAGTGGCTGGGGCACCTGAACTTTGAGGCATCCTCATGAATTCATAGAAACAAGCGGACAGATAAAGGCTGTCTTTCACGGTCCTCTGGGGCCATCGGATCTGATAGTACCCACTGCGGAGATCCAGCACAGAGAACCACTTGCCCCTGCTTAGGCAGTCCAAAGCATCCTGAATGCGGGCATTGTGTACTGATCAGAGATAGTCCGCTCGTTTAAGTGTGCGATAATCCACACACATCTCACTGTTCCATTCTTTCCTCACTACCACAATGGGGGAAGCATAAGGGCTGGATTCTTGTATTACACCAGCAGCTAACATCTCTTGCAGATGCCGTCTCACATCATCTATGTCAGCAGGTGCCAGGCGCCGAGACCTCTCACGAATGGTCTTCGTCATGCAGCCGGATATTGTGCTCAGCCCTTGCACACGCATCCTACATCCCATTCCTTTAAAGAAAACACCTGGTCTCTCTGGGCAAGCCTCTCACTGATCTTCACTTTCCATTCAGCTGGCAGCGGGAGTCGCGAAATCAAACAAGTCAGGCGCATTTCGTCATTCTTCCTGAACTCTTGCTGCTGGGTAGCACTGCAGTGTCTGCACAATGCACATTAGCCAGGATGCAACCTCTGTTTCCTGAATGTCTCTTTCAGACACATTATGAACTTGGACCATTACCCTTCTGGCATAAGCATGGGCTCTAGCAGGCAAAATACTAGGGCTTGACCACAGTCCCTCTGGCAATTTTCCATCGCCTGGGTGCATCCAACATTAATATTTTATTCTTAACATCCTTTCTGATACGGACCTCTCCCTGTAAGGTACACTGGGCATTTGGCGCCAGGATCAGAGACTCAGGATCCTTCTTCCATACAATTCCGACCGGTTCCTCTGGTTCTGTTTTTTCAGCATCTCTCTGTGCCTCATAGGCCTTCTTAATTAAAGCCGGAACTCTAAAGCTCTACTAGTCTTTAACCCTGTTTTCATAACACAACTGTGCCAGCCTTCTGAACATATGAGCATTTGTTCCAATCAACAAAGGGACACCATCATACAGTCCAGTGGGGGACACACTAAGGCTAGGTCTCTACTTGTTCGGCCACTCAGCTACTTGAGGTGGGGAAAGACAGCCAAATTCGGATAGCCCGGAATAGGGTAGGCCTTCTCACTTAACCCCCATACATGCAGTCCTTCTAATGGTTGTAAGGGTATGTCTGACAAATGCTTCTGATACCAATCTTGGAAACATAATTGTCACTTAGGAGCCACTGTCTAATATAGCTCTTTGTAGACACTCCGTTCACCTTTACAGTGGTCTCCATGGAGGGACCCACTATTCTGGACCAGTCTGAGAGGCGTGAGTGGGGGCCTGGGCAAACTGACCTTGCCACAAAAGGACGTGAATTAGCATTTTTGGTGCCCTCACTGGGATCATGTCGTGCACCTCTTAACCACTGATTTCTTCTCCCAAGCTCCTCCTAGCCTATATGCAACTTTGTCAGTGTCTTTTGGGACTGGCATTCCTTTCATGTGCCCATCTTTCCCACAATTATAGCAAACATACTTTCTGGAGTTTGAGCTGGCCGAGGCGCCTACACTGGGAGCCAGGGCGGGGTATTACTAACTGGAAACCTTGGTGCCATCTCTGTCTGCGGCGTGATAAGCATTTGGAGACATCTAGTCAGTTTCTCCACTTCCATGGTCAAGGAATCGAGTTCGGAGCTGTTATCAGCAGGAGATACATGGGTAGGTACCCCACCCCATAGCAGATGCAGTCGGATATAGGTCAGGGCCCGTACTTGCAGGCGTGGCCTTCATAAAGGGACTGTTTTTGAATTCCGGATCTCTCTCAACAGTTCGCTCCCATTGTGACATATCTTTTCCTTGTCAGAGCACTCATTGACTGCCAACCTCTGCCCCTGAACTTCATGATGGGTCCCCTCAGTCACTCGGGTGTAGGCAGCTATTGGTGCAGGTCCCTCCGAGTCGTCTTTCTCAACTCCTCAATTTCTCTCATTAACTCATCATAGGAGGGTGGGGATTCCAGTCGATCTGCCAGGTGTAACTGAAGCAACAGCAGTTCTGAGAAGGGGCAGACTTAAGGATCCTGTCCAGCCTGGTTCGGTCCAGTTCAATCGCTGGCAAACTACCTTTTCTAGAGCATTCTTGCAACAATTTTTCCAGCCGAGATACATACACAGACAACAACTCCCCTTGGTACTGTTGTGCATCTCTTACTCTCCACCATAGGTCCTCATCAGAATCTGGGCTCCCATACACATTCTCCAAGGCCTCAAGATAGGCCTGTGCAGTCGCTTCAGGGTTACTGGCCCGTTTAGCACGGATGGTAGCCAGGGCAGGACCTCGGAGGCTCTCACTAACCCTCTTAGCTTTTCACCTTCGAGGCATTGCCATTCTAGCACTTGGGGCAACATAGTCTATCCAGGTCTCCCAGTCATCCCTCCCTTGGGGGGTGGGGAGGGTGCCAGAGAAGATCCTCAACCTTCGGTAAGAGTCGTGACTAATGGCAGGTGCAGAAATAGGAGTCTGCATTGGTTCAGCCACCATTACGGGCACTGGAGCAGGAGAGGGTGTTGGGAGGAACACCCCAGGTGGAAAGAATAGTTTCTTCAAGTCCTCCACGTTTCCCTCTCCCAGCAACCATTCAGCAAATTTCTCCTCAAAAGTTTCAGATAGTGGTGGGGCTGATTCCCCGGGTCTTACTGTCCTTAGTTATCACTCTCCAAGCAGTGAGGCTCCCTCTGGGGTAATGGTCTGTGGCACTTTGGAGCTATCTATGGGATCCTTAAACTCTACTAGGGCAGGAAAGTGTGGGTGAGCAGATTAGCATGCCGACCCACCACCACAGGGTTTTGTAAACCTTCCACCTTGGAAAGTACTCCTGCACAGTGTCCGTATTGATGACCAGGGGATGTCAGGATAAGCATAGCATTTGGAGGGTCGATCTCCTCCCCAGTACACCACTCCACCAGCCGTGCACAGCCACTTCTGTCGGGTACCCATTTTTTTCTTAACAGTGGTTAGTAAATATGGCCACTAGAGGACACACAATCCAGCGGTGAGCCTCCAAGATGTAACCCCTAGATGGCCTATCCCAGGGCTACTACCCTGCCTGATTTGCCACTAACAGGTTGAGGGCCTGGATCCAATGGCGAGTGCCTCCACCCAGAGGTCAGGGTTTGCAATAGTTAAACTAACTTGGTCACAGCCTCTGGGACACTGCAACCCCCTTTCTTCCCACTAGTGGCCCACAATATATCAGAATTACCTTCACAGTATACACTTACCCCCAGGTCTGGTTCGGCACTGGGACCTCCTGTGAAATGAGATACAGTACTACAATCACAGTACAGTACTTTAACATAGACAAATACCTCAGGCAGTATAACTTTGCTGAAACAAGCAGCTCTGATTTATTTAGGGATATAACAAGGACAGGGAAATCAGGTTAATTAGCTTATCACTCTAATAATCTACCTATGGCTCTGTGCACAGAGCCTATCCCTATCAGTTACTGTCCCTGGGTACCCCAGAAGCCCTAGTGGCTGGTCAAACCCGTGGCAGCTGAGGGCCCTTTCACACAGAGAAAGGAGAATTAAACAGTCAAGCAGTACAGTAATTCCATTTGGATTTAATGTGGCAATTCAACAGGGAGCAACCCTGAATTAGTACTCACGACCTCCAAATAAGATAGGGTCCTTCAATGTCAGCAGGGCTCACTTGAGGTACACAAACCTCTTCACACATCCATATAAAAGAAAGTACTACACAGGCAGGCTGCATCTGTATCCGATCGCATCATTGCACAATACCCGGAGAACACACAGCAGATTCAGTTCCTGACAGACCGAGTGCAATTTTCAGCAATTCTTCCAGTCTTCTACAGGGGTGAGCCTGGTTTCTACTCTTCAGAGATCCTTTGATTCTTTTCACAGGACGGATTCAGTCCTAACAAGCTGTTACACAAGCAGCAGACCGAACTCTGGCCTTACACACGTTTTGACTAAAACTGCACACTGAAAAACTAAGGCTCCTTCCTTCTTCACTGCCAAAGCTCAACTGAACTCCAACAGTGAGAAACCGGGCACTTCCTTTGAGTTCCTCCAGTTCTTGACTGGATTGGCTGTCACTCACAATAGACTGCTGCTGTTGGTCAAAAAGGCACTGAAGTCTAAACTACATCTCCAGAGTCACTGCCCATACAATCCTCTTGTGGCTGGCTCAGATTATGAGTCAAGTTCTGATTCGTCAAGGCATCATTTTAGAGCTAGCTTACCCCACACTGATTGGTCCAGTTCAGCAGTTCAAAACTAGAATGGGGAACTAGCAGACACAGTTCTGACTGCAAAGAAAGCAGGTTAGACAAACTGTAATTTCATTATTACTCTAAATAATTTCTGCAAACAGTTACATCTTTCAGATAGGTTCCCTTTGCACTCCTAGTGACTGCAAAATGAAGTGAATTGGCAGCAGCTGAGTGGTACTCAGAAAGCACACAGTCCCCATACAAACTAATTATGTCTGCAAGCAGACAGCTCTTAAAGAGACAGTACCAGAGGCTCTAAAAACACTCACTGATAAATGGCTTAAATGCCAAACACCATTCAGGCTTGGAGCATTCAAGCAAGCTCCTGGAAGTCTTTTGGGAACCCCCATTTGCAGGGGGGTTACACTAAGAAATCTGGGACTGCATGGCAAGCACAAGATTGCTGACCGATGGCACCATCTCCCTCACATTGTAGTGGGCAAACTAGATGATCTGCCAGTGTACAAAGTAAGGCCTGAGAATAATTCAAAAGATGTAAAAACAATACATAGAAATCATTTACTGCCCATTGGACAAATCTTAATTGAGTCTGAGCCCCTAGAAGATGCCCCCTCTGGACCAGTGACTAGAGCTGCTGCTAAGAAAAGATCAAGAAAGTCTGCACCTACAGAAGCAAAGTTAAGTGTTCCCTCCACAAGTCCCAGTTGAGCATGACTGTCAGTCCATATCGGAAGAAAGTGAGAGTGACTTTGAATACTATCCTTCTTACGAACTGAGTCAATTGTTTGGGGCAATCCCTAGTCAATACTGGAGACAAAGCTGGGCCTTCTGGACTGTCTAAGCCCCAGCTTCATCCTGGCCAATGCTCCCAGAAAGGAAGTGCAAAGCATCAGATCAGATGAAATGGAATCATTGTGCATGGTTGAACTGTTTGAGCTTTCAGGGAGGAAAATGATAGACTAGGGCAGACTGGTGATACACCGAACAAGAAGAGTATTTTGAGTGCCCTGACAGTCCACTGCCAGTGTCAAAGCTCTCCATGCAGGCCAAATGTTGTGGACTCAGAAACTGTAACTCCTGGAGCTGAAAGTGCCCCAAGTTCTAGCCTCTCTACCCCATGGAGACTCCCCTGACAAGTGAGGACAATGCTGAAAATGAGGCTCAGAGTGCAGAGACTATAACAGTTCCCCTAGAAAGACTGGTCGAGCTGTAAAGCCTGTGGTGCACCTCAGTTATGATTCACTTGGGGCCTGTGGACTTGCCTCTCAATGTTGTCCATAAAGTGTATGTGTCCCAGAGCTCACTGCCCAAACTGAGCATCAGTGCTAACTCAAGTTACTTGTGTTGCCCTCTAAGTATGGTGCCCTTGCCCCATCCAGCCCCAAAGGTAACTGATAGGAAGGGCCCCTCTCTTCAGGTTTCATGTACAAGAGGTAATAACTTGAGTTATGGTACAATTGTATGTAATACTGTGTAAAGTGACGTACTGCAATGTTTCAGAAATGTGTTCTTGGTAAAATGATATATTGACTGATGATTACATATGCGAGCCTAATGCAAATATATATGGTTGCAGTTGAAACTTATAGGGTACTTGCTTGACGCAGACGTCCAAGCTTTCCCAAACCAGGAAGGGTGTAACCCCTGCAAATGGGGGTTCCCAAAAGACTTCCAGGAGCTTGCTTGAATGCTCCAAGCCTGAATGGTGTTTGGCATTTAAGCCATTTATCAGTGAGTGTTTTTAGAGCCTCTGGTACTGTCTCTTTAAGAGCTGTCTGCTTGCAGACATAATTAGTTTATGGGGGACTGTGTGCTTCTCTGAGTACCACTCGAGCTGCTGCCAATTCACTTAATTTTGCAGTCACTAGGGTGCAAAGGGAACCTATCTGAAAGATGTAACTGTTTACAAAAATTATTTAGAGTAATAATGAAATTACAGTTTGTCTAACCTGCTTTCTTTGCAGTCAGAACTGTGTCTGCTAGTTCCCCATTCTAGTTTTGAACTGCTGAACTGGACCAATCAGTGTGGATGGAGCTAGCTCTAAAATGGTGCCTTGGACGAATCAGAACTTGGACTCATAATCTGAGCCAGCCACAAGAGGATTGTATGGCAGTGACTCTGGGAGATGTAGTTTAGACTTCAGTGCCTTTTGGACCAACAGCAGCAGTCTATTGTGAGTGACAGCCAATCCAGTCAAGAACTGGGAGGAACTCAAAGGAAGTGCCAGTTTTTGTCGGTTGGAGTTCAGTTGAGCTTTGGCAGTGAAGAAGGAAGGAGCCCTGTACTTTTCAGTGTGCAGTTTTAGTCAAAAACGTGTGTAAGGCCCAGAGTTCGGTCTGCAGCTTGTTAGGACTGAATCCATCCTGTGAAAAGAATCAAAGGATCTCTGAAGAGTAGAAACCAGGCTCACCCTGTAGAAGACTGGAGGAATTGCTGAAAATTACACTCGGTCTGTCAGGAACTGAATCTGCTGTGTGTTCTCCTGGGTATTGTGCAGTAATTGCGATCGGGATACAGATGCAGCCTGCCTGGTATAGTGCTTTCTTTTATATGGATGTGTGAAGAGGTTTGTGTACCTCAAGTGAGCCCTGCTGACATTGAAGGACCCTATCTTATTTGGAGGTCGTGAGTACTAATTCAGAGTCGCTCCTGTTGAATTGCCACATTAAATCCAAATGGAATTACTGTACTGCTGACTGTTTAATTCTCCTTTTCTCTGTGTGAAAGGGCCCCTACCAGCTGCCACGGTTTGGACTAGCCACTAGGGCTTGGGTACCCAGGGACAGTAACTGATAGGGATAGGCCTGTGCACAGAGCCATAGATAGATTATTAGAGTGATAAGCTAATTAACCTGATTTCCCCTGTCCTTGTTATATCCCCTAAATAAATCAGAGCTGCTTGTTTCAGCAAAGTTATACTGCCTGAGGTATTTGTCTATGTTAAAGTACTGTACTGTGATTGTTGCACTGTATCTCATTTCACAGGAGGTCCCAGTGCGGAACCAGACCTGGGGTAAGTGTATACTGTGAAGGTAATTCTGATATATTGTGTGGGCCACTAGTGAGAAGAAAGGGGGGTTGCAGTGTCCCAGAGGGCTGTGACCAAGTTAGTTTAACTATTGCAAACCCTGACCTCTGGGTGGAGGCACCCGCCATTGGATCCAGGCCCCTCAACCTGTTAGTGGCAAATCAGGCAGGGGTAGTAGCCCCTGGGATAGCGCCATCTAGGGGTTACATAAGCAATAACCCACAACAGGGTGTGCTATTATTGGGGATTAATGAACATCTGGGTGCGTTGTGAGGCATGAGGCCGCAGGCCTCACAGCTCCCAGGTGTTCATTAATCCCCAGTAACAACACACCCTGAAGTTGGTTATTGCACTTATAACATGGGTTATGTTTAAACAACAAAAAGATATCAGGAAAGGTGTTTTTTTGGTGTTTAAACTGCAAGAAAGGTGCTGTATCCTGCCACCCTGTAAAACAATCCCTAGGAAAGAATGCATCCTGCAGTGCTCTGATGTAGACAGAAATGTCACAGATACAGTATTGACTGGATTTGTAACATTTCTTTTTTTTTAATATTTTTTATTAGTTTTTAAACACATGAACACATTAACAGACATAACATAAAACCAACATAGTTACAGCAACATAGTTACAGCAAACCGACATAGTTACAGCATAGTTACAGCCGCCTAGGCTGCTTGGAGCAAATAACATTAGCCATTACGAATAAACCTGTGCAGACATTCCATTTCTCAGGCTATTTCACTGAATTGGACATTGAGACACTACGACCAGAAGACAAGACAAGAAAGGGAAAAAAAAAAAAAAAAACACTAATAACTCTGCTAACTATTTACAGTTGTCCACATCTTATCAAGAATTTCATGCACTTAGCTTCATATAGATCATCTGTTAGGCTGCCATCAACATTTATAATCACATTAAGGTTTCAGTCTCCATTTCACATATGTCACTTTTACAGACATAGTTAATTTGAGTTAAGTAACGACCCCTCCCTTCCCCTCCCCTTCCTTAGGCACCCAATTGTAGGATCATCACTTCCTCCTGAGTCATTGCTGCCAGTAGGGGATTCCATATAGAGATAAAGGACTCTATCCTTCCCTGAATTTGGTAGACCCTTTTCTCCATTGCCAAGGCGCCAGTCATCATGGCTCGCCACTGTTCAATGGAGGGATCCTTTGCTAACACCCATGTATTCAGGATAGCCTGTCTGGCCTGTGCTAAAACAACCCTGATCCATTTCCTGTATGGGGCCCATTCATCTCCCTCCCCCATCTCCACCCTGAACAGGAGCTTGAATTGGGCGAAAAGGGATGCTTACCCCCATCCTCTCCTTCAAATACTGCACCACTTTTTTCCAGAAACTCTGGAGCCGGGGACAGGTCCAAAAACAGTGCATGTAAGTGCCTCTTTGACGCTGACATCTAGTGCAGACGTCTGACACCTCTGGTTGATATTTATGCACAACCACTGGGGGATAAAGCAGCCTATGGATAAACTTATAGGCCGACTCTTTGTACTTATTCGACATCAGTAAGCCCACATGCATTTCAATTATGATTCCCCAGTTGAAGTCAGAGATTGAGAGCCCTAAATCCTTCTCCCATCGTTCCTTCATATTCCCCATCCTTCCTTGTAGACTATCCCGGAGTATACGTGCTGCGTCCCCAATCATCCCTTTCGGATTCGCCCTAGCTTTACCAATCAGGGCCTCTATCCGTTGCAGAGGGAGGGGTTGGGCCTCCGACTTACTCAACTTCATATAATAATCTCTAGCCTGAAAAAAACTAAACATATGGCTGTTAGGAATCCCTCTACTCTCCGTTAACTCCTGAAAGGAACATATGTTTGGCTCGTTTAACAGGTCTCCTACACAATGTATCCCCCTCTCGTTCCATTCAGCAAATCCCTGATCCTCCAAACCAGGTCGGAAGAAGGGGTTTCTATTCAGTGGGAGGAGCAACGTTTCTACCTCCATACCTCCTACCATCTTTTTAATCTGTTCCCAGCTTCCTAACGTCCAAATCACCATCGGGTTGGAATGAGGCTGGGCCAGATAAGCTTTTTTCCCCTCCTCTAGCTAAATATGCCGAAAGTCTACCCTGTCCCTCCAATTCTTCTAGGCCAATCCAGCTAGCTACCTCTGGGTGCACAATCCAATCCTTAATCACTCTTACTTGTGTGGCCAAAAAATAGCTCTTTATGTCTGGGAAATTTAGCCCTCCCTCCTTTGTACTTAGCTTTAGCCTATTCAGACTAATCCTAGCCCTTTTCCCCTGCCACAGGAAGTCAGAAAAGCCTCTCTCAAGTTTCTTGCTGTCTTTCTTAGACACACCCATTGGGAGCATCTGCAGCAAATATAGTATCCGTGGCAATACGTTCATTTTTAAAAGATTCATGCGTCCAATCCAAGACATCGTTAACGCTCTCCACCTTTTCATATCGCCTATCATACTATCCACCATCGGCCTATAATTTAGCCCATATAACTCCGAGATATTCCTACCAATGTATACTCCCAGACATTTAAAGGAGACTCTGACCTCCTGAAGGCCCCACTCTTCCTTCCCTCTGGGTTTCCCCTTTCCCAGAAACATTACCTCCGATTTATCCAGGTTTATTTTGTATCCTGAGAAGAGGGAAAACCTATCTATCGTGTCCAGTATTATAGGAATAGAACACTCTGGGTTACCCACATAAAGAATCATGTCATCCGCATATAGGGACAATTTATATTGTTGCCCTCCAGACCCCGGTACTCCCACCACCCTTTCATTCTGCCTTATGGCTATAGCTAGAGGCTCAATGGCCAGATCGAACAAGAGCAGGGATAGTGGGCATCCCTGTCTTGTCCCTATATAGCTAAAACATTGTGACAGCCCTCCATTGACTAACACCGCAGCCAGCGGAGGCGTAAGGGCCTGATCATGTTAGAAACCCTTCTCCCCATGCGAATCTGTCTAAAACCTCAAAGAGGTATCCCCATTCAATGCGATCAAAAGCCCTCTCGGCGTCCAGCGCCAAAACTGCTGTGACTCCTGGACTCCGAGAAGAGCCATGCACCACATTAAGCACCTTTCTTACATTGTGATAAGAATGTCTCCCCTTTACAAAGCCCGTCTGATCCGGATGCACCAGGCGAGGCATCAATTCTTCTAATCGGCCGGCTAACACCTTAGCATAGATCTTCGCATCTACATTCAACAAGGATATGGGTCGATATGCGGCACAGTCCTGGGGGTCCCTTCCATGCTTTGGAATTACACAGATCGTCGCCAACCCCATAGTGGGGGGGAGCAGGTTTCTTCCCCTTGGCTCCCGGACGACCTCCCAAAGTAGGTCCACCATCTGTTGCCCCACTGCCTTATAAAACTCAACAGGGAGGCCATCCGGCCCGGATGCCTTACCTGGCTTCAGCCCCTGTATAGCTCTTCTAATTTCTTCTCTAGAGATTTCTCTGTCCAGTTCCTCCCTTTGCCGCTCACTAATTTTTCAAAGCTTAATCCCTTCCAGAAAATTTCTCGCTTTCCCTAATTGGCCCTCGCACTCACTCTCATACAGAGCTCAGTAGAATTTCCTAAACCTTTCCCTTATGGCCTGGGGATCTTTCAGCAGCGTTCCCCCCTCATCCTTTATCTCTTGAATTCTCGTCACTCCCCTCCTACCTTTAATAAGGTTGACAAGCATGGGTCCAGGTTTATTACCCCATTCATAAAACCTTTGCTTCACAAGCCATGTCTGGCCTCTCGCCTGTTCAGCCAGCATATTGTTAAGTGTCTCCCTTGCCGTAGCCAACACCTGGATACACCCTTCATCCCCCCCCCACTACCTTATGCTCCAGAGCCTTGATCTGCTGGAACAACTCTTCATGCCTTCTATTCTGCTCCTTCTTATACCCTGCCACATACCCTATAATAGCCCCTCTTAGGTATGCCTTACCTGCATCCCAGAAGACCTGTGTGGATGGAGCTGAGTCCTTGTTCAGCTCAACGTATCTCTCTAGCTGCTCTCTCAAAAAGGTCCTAAACTCCTCCCTCCCGAGCAATTACGAAGGAAACCTCCATGTACAAGGCCTCGTCCTACCCACCTCCATTTCTAGCATCATTGTTACCATGGCGTGGTCCGAGATGTGTATAGGTTCATGTCTCACATCCACCATCTTGTGATGCCAGGATCCCTCTATATATATGTGGTCTAGTCTCAACCATGTTTTGCGGGGGTTAGAGAAGAAAGTGAATTCCTTAAGGTTCGGGTTAACTGTCCTCCACGCGTCCAATAGGTCCAATTCCACCACACCCTCCCTCCAGCATCTCATGCAACTCCCACCCCTGCCCCTCCCTCCAGAATGATCCATAACTGGGTCCGTCGTGCAACTGAAGTCGTCCCCCATACCCAACCCCTGGAACTGTTCCTTCGTTAACAGTTCTAACAGGTTTCTACAGAACATTGGCTCAAAAACTGCTGGGGCATATACACTTCCAAATGTTACCTGGGTCCCATATATCTTGCCTTCCACAAACACAAATCTCCCTTCCTTTTTGTCCTGTACCACTCTTGAGACCTTAAACGGGAGATGTTTATGTATTAAAATGGCTACTCCTCTCTTACGTGAGGAGAAGGATGCTGTGTAGCAAGCTCCCACCCAGTTCCTTATCATCTTTTGATGTTCTAATGGGGTCAAATGCGTCTCTTGAAGTAGGGCTACCTGGGATCTCGTTCTCTTAAGGGCTGTAATTATAGAGGTTCGCTTAATCAGGGAAGAAACACCTCGCACATTCCATGAAACTACCTTCACTCTCTCCTTTTGTTCCATCTAAGTACCCACCCAATCTTTATGGCCCACTTAACCCATCTCAACCTTCTTACTCCCTTAATGTGTGGCATTATTCTGCTCTTTGACTCTCTTAGTGTGGACTTAACATATAACTCTTGAACAACATATAAACCGAAATATTTGAACTCCCTACCCCCCAACTTATTTACAGTGTGTAGCTTTCTCTCCTCCTGCAAAACATACAACATTTTAACAACCAGTATGTTCTCTCCTCTATGTTTTGTTACAGGGTTTGATGCAAAGATTAACTCTTACGATCAACCTTCCCCCCCCCCCGGGTTATGTAATACTTCTTACCACCAATCTCCTGCTCCATGAGTTTTTTTTAGTTTAAATAGCACGACCTCTCTACATGTTCCATAGGTTGTCCCCTTCCCTCCATGAGATAATAAATTCCATTCTCATTTCCCAGCAGTTGTTGTCACAAAATTGTACAGCCTTCAGCATCCCCCCATCCCTTATCATTGCCCTCCATTCTTGCCCCGTTCCCCCCCTACTGTCTTTGAGTTATGCACATTCCTAAAGTTTACCCTTCCTGTTGCTGACAAGGGCAGGCCCCATGATCTCAAACTAACGTGCAGGCCCCCCGCGCAGCGTTATTCTCCTCCCTCTCCAACCCCCCCTTCCCGAGCATACAGAAAGCCCCCGCCTCCCCTCCTCCACCCGTTCAGTCCTCTTTCATCTTTGTGTTTATTCCTGGAAGCCCCATTAGGCAGTTCCAATAACTCGAATCCGTAAGACTCCATTATCCGGTCCGCCAGGCTAGGCTGCGCGAGTCAAGACCAACGCGCAAGCCCTCCTCACAACCATCGCTTCCCTTCTCCTTTCGAGAATGCCGCTACGGTCAGAGGTATGCTGCCAAGCTCCCCTGGTACGTAGCATAGCCTTCATAGTCTCTCAATGTCCCTTCAGGAAGTCTCAACTAAACAAAACAGATTGTCATTACATCCGCCTCGGGGGGTGGGGGAATTGGGGCAGTCCTCCATCATAGTACGGGAAATGCTCTGCAAACTTTCAAACCCCGCCACTTGGCTAAAGGTTTACTATCTCAGGGCTTTAAAGTTCTTTCATTGCGCCTGCAGCCAAGTGCGACTATGTTTGAGAAATGAGGAATCCTCAACTATTTACAAGGTCTTGTATATTCCACATCTCGTTACGATGCCAGATACCTCCCTTCTTTAAGGGGGGGGTTCACCCAATTTTCTTCTGCAGCTCCGCCATGAATTTATGTGCTTTGTCAACCTCCCAAAAGCCATACGTAGCCCCCTCAAACTTGATCTTCATAGTAGCCGGGAACACCATATACGACTCCACTTTCATCTTCTGGCAAGCAGCTATGACTTCATTAAATTCTCTTCTCTTCTTCCCGATCCTCACAGAGTGATCTTGGGATATATACAGGTGCACCCCTTCATAATTCAGCTCTGGTAAGGCCTTATAAGCTTTCCACATCTCCTGTCTGTCCTGAAAATTATGAAAGCGAAATATCACTTGCCTCGGGGGTTGCCCACTCTGGGGTCGTGGCTGTACTGCGCGGTGAGCTCTTTCTAGCTTGTATCTCCCCCATTTAGGTTTCAGACCCATAATCACTGGAAAGATTTTGGCACAGAACCCCAGGATGTCCACACCTTCCCTGCCCTCGGGAAGGCCCCGAAGTCGCAAATTAGATCGACGTTGATAGTTTTCTTGGTAATCCATTGCCTCTCTCATGTCCTGGAGTTGTTTCTCTAGCTCCTCCACCCTCTTTCCCAGCGGTTTCAGCGTGTCCTCCGTATGGCGAGATCTGGCCTTCCATCTCCTCCAGTCTTTCATGCTGCCGTTCGACTTGCACCTCCATTAAGACCAGTCGCCCTTCAATCTTGTTCTCCAGCCTCTCCAGTTGCGGAGATAGGGCCTCCATTAATTGATCCTTCATTTCTCGACCTAACGCTGTAATTTCTGCAGCCGAGAATGAGATGGGGCCTATATTGTTCGCCTGGCCCATGGCCGGCAGTTTCTTGTTACTTTTGGCTCCCGCTCGCTGCGATTTGCCCGTCGCCGACACAACAAATTCATCCATAACGAGTTCAGACATTGTAAAATCTCTTGCTGAGAGTAAATTCGACATGGATTCTGGTGGATTTACAACTTATATGTACCCGGGGATAGGAGCTCGAAAAAGGCACGTCCTCACGTCATTAAGCGGTCATGTGACCCCGGATTTGTAACATTTCTGATTGAAAATATGACCCGTACTGACTGGCCACCCCCTCATGCACACAAATAAACCTCACATCCAAAGTCTGCATGGTACTGTGGAACCACGCTAAAGGATTTAGAATGGCAATGGAACACTTGTCGTACTACATACTTTTCTGCTGCATTCTCTGCTTATGCTGAGTGACACAGACAATACTGTAGGAACGTCTCTGTCCACACCTCCCTAACCTCAAGACACAAGACATTGTAGGATCTTTGCTTAACACTGTGGCTCTCCAGGTGTCTCTGTGCAGCCCCCAGAGTTGCGATCAAACTGCCTACACCAGCTGGATTTCTCTCTCGCTGTCTTTCTCTTGCAGCACCCACCCACCACAGAGACATGAATCTATTTTTTGGGGGCTACCAGGTGAAATCCCACAGGACCGATGGTACTGCTATACTTTTCTGTGAGGTTCTGGCACTATTAACATGTCTTTCGGTCTCTCTCTCCTTCCCTGAGTATACCGAGGACAACATGGGCATAGCGTGTCACTGGGGACTGACAGTGGCTTTGATTACTTGCCTGCACAGTTGCTTTATTACATGTGGAGACAGCAGGATGATCGCCGGGGGTGGGGTGGGGTGCTCACAGAGACAGTTACACAGGGTCAGGGCAGCAAGTTTCTATTGAGCAGTGCCTGTCTCTTTCTTGCTCTCTCCATTTGGTAAGATTGATGTATGTGTATGTGGGGGTGGGGTGGGGGGTCATTAACAGCACATTCTGCCGAGCGGCAGCGGCAACCCGTGCTGATACTTTCTCTTGCCGCGCCCACTGAGGGAACAGCACAGCGTGTCTGTACTGTCAAGTCAGTCAACAGAGAAAGAGACACACTCTCAAAACTTAGTACTCCCTCTCCCCATTCAGTGCGTGCTTGGTCTATGGAGATCCGCTGGGCGGTGGGTGGGGAGCCCAGTAGCTCTCACTAAGATGCCTATTACAAATGGCTGCTTTTCAGGTTTCTGCCGTCAGGCAGAAAACAAGACCCATTCTGCCCACTGATTCAAGATCTGGGGAACCCCTTCACCCTAACTGTGCCGATAATGTGCATTAATTATTGTGGTGGTGTTGGGACCAGTGTTGTTTGGGATATTCATTGCAGACATATCATGGGACATCAAGAGCAAGATCAGTCTGTTTGCTGATGATACCAAGGTAGGCGCGGTGGTGGATGACCTAGGGGGATGGCAGGGGTTGCAGGATGATCTGGCAAAGCTTGAAACCTGGTCAGACACCTGGCAAATGGGCTTTAATGCCAAAAAGTGCAAGGTGCTGCATTTTGGGATGAAGAACCCAAGGAGGAGTTACCAGCTAGGGGGAGTCGAGCTAGCCCAGACAGAGGAGGAGAAGGATCTGGGTGTGCTCATTACAGGGTCATTGCAATGTAGGAAGGCAGCTGCAAAGGCCAACAAAATGCTGGGTTGTATTGCAAGGGGTATATCCTCGAGGAGGGAGGAGGTGATTCTGCCACTGTATAGGTCACTAGTTAGACCACACCTGGAGTACTGCGTGCAGTACTGACGTCCGTATCTGAAGAGGGACATTAAGTTATTGGAGGGGGTGCAGCGCAGAGCGACAAAGATGATCAAGGGGCTGGGGGACTTATCATACGAGAGGAGGTTGAAGGAGTTGAACATGTACTCACTGGAGGAGAGGAGAGACAGGGGTGACATGATTGAAACCTTATAATACATGAAAGGAATAAACAAGACAGGTACAGAGAGGCTGTTCAAAGTAAGGGAGGGGAGGGACACCAAGGGCCATGATATGAGACTGGAGCGAGGAAGGTTCAGGAGGGAGATGAGGAGACACTTTTTTACAGAGAGGGTGGTGGCTGGGTGGAATGCGTTACCTGCTGAAGTGGTATGCAGTAAAACAGTGGACTGCTTCTAACGAGGATGGGACAGGACAAGGGGGAGGGTTAATAAAGGGGAAGGGTGGAAGGGAGGGGCAGCTGCAGAATAAGGGGTGCTAGCTGCACATTCGAGCAGACTTGATAGACCTCTAGGCCTTTATCTGCTGGCAAATTTCATATGTTTGTATGTTCGTATTAATGCACTGTCACCTGACGGCACTCTACCAATCACCCAGCTCCCTCTCCCTATCCCATGTTATAAATAAACAATAACCCATGACAGGGTGTGCTGTTATTGGAGATTAATGAACACCCAGGTGTTCATTAAGCAAGCAATAATACCCGAAAGGGTGGGCGGTATTGGGCTATACCCGCCCACCCAGGGGTGTAATAAGGCCCAACACCACAGGAGGAGGGTCTTATAGCTCCTGGATGGTGGGTATAGCCTAATACTACCCACCCTGTCAGGTATTATTGCCCTTAGAAAATGGATTTTTGTGTTAATTTTTAATAAAGTAATAAAATAAGAGTGAATATTAGTTTAAAAGGAATATAAAATCTAGAAAAAACTTTCTGGGGTAAAATAGTCCCTGCATTTGTGTGTGTTCCATCTAATGTTGCCCTTCCCTCAGAAAGCAATTCTGTTCTACTTATCCCCCTCCCCCCGCATGTGGAAGAAGAGATTAAGTTTCTTGCAAATTTTCCCCCCAGCAGTTTGCTGGCATTGTTTTTCTATTCAGCTCTCTGTCCTACATACAAGAGTTTTCTTTTTCTTTTGTGGAGGGAAATGCGGCTGTTAGATATGCAACCTTGCGTAGCCCTTGGGTGCAACCCCGCTTCTTCAAACCAGGAAGTGAGGCACTACTGGTATTCTGTGGGATGGCAGCAGTCTAAATTTTTAATTTTTTTTTAGTTTAAACAGCAGCGCTGACTGCTACATTAACAAATTTGTGGCAAGGCAACAAGTGACACGAGATGGCCCGTTCTCACAGGTCAGCAGTGGAGTGAGAATGGCACAGTGTCCCGCACGGTAACATGATCACAAAGGGAACACTGTGTTCGGCTGAAGAAGACTTTTACCGAAAAAAAAGAGGTACTTTGATTTACTGCCAAAATGTGACAGTTAATGTTGTGGGGTGATCTGTCTGTGACAGATAGACAGTGTCGAAGCACAGTGGGGTGGGGGAGTGGTTTGAAATGTCCATCGTAGTGTCTGCAGTTTGTCTTTTTGAAGATAAACACTGTGCTTGTCCGCTCGAGTGTTTGAGCTGAAGTTTCAGGTGTGTGGCTGAGGGATATTTTTTTGGTGATGGAGCATCATAGGTTGGCACTCGTTTTAGGTGGGCATTGTTGTCTGATAGATGCCCACCTAAACAAGTGTCTTAGCCAATCAGATTTGAGTATTCATTTTACCCATTTTCTAATCCCCAATAACAGCACACCCTGGAGTGGGTTATTGCACTTATAACATGGGTTAGGTTTAACAACAAAAAAATATCAAGAAAGGTGCTTTTTAGCTGTTTAAACAACAAGGTGCTGAATCCTGCCACCCTGTAAAATAGTCCCTAGGAACGAATGCATCCTGCAGTACTCTAATGTAGACAGAAATGTCACAGATACGGTATTGACGATTTGTGACATTTCTGATCGAAAATATGACCTGTACTGACCGGCCACCACACACACACACACACACACACACACACACACACACACACACACATACACACACACAAATAACCCTCACATCCACAGTCTGCATGGTACTGTGGAACCATGCTACAGGACTGAGAATGGCAACAGAATATTTGTTGCACTATATACTTTTCTGCTGCACTCTCTGCTCATGCTGAGTGACACAGACAACACTGTAGGAACTTCTCTAGCCACATCCCCTTAACCTCAGACACACGACATTGCAGGACCTTTGCTTAACACTGTGGTTCTCCAGGTGTCTCTGTGCAGCCTCTACCACGTTCAACTGCTACTCCCTCTCTGACCACATCACTTGCAAAATATGAAGAGAGTGACAGTGGATCCCAACACTATCCCCTGCTGTGCACTGCTTGTAACATGTCTGTTTTCTTTCTGTGGTACCGGTAGTCTGCATAATCTCCCTCACCCGCCGCACGGCATGAGCCGCTCTCCCCTTGTGACTCACCCTGACTACCGGTCACTGCGATGTTGTTGCTTTCTCGCTCCCTCCCGCTCTCTGCAGAAAGAGCATGGCAGGGTGCCACACACATACAAAGACGCACAGCAACAGCTACATACAGCGGCGGGCACCATGACACTGCTTGCTTGGCTGCCAGTAGGGGGCTGCACAGTGACAGCTTGAAACAACACTCTTAAGCACAGGTCCTGCAATATCCTGTGTATGTCTCAGGCTCATCATACAGTGCAGCACCCAAGTGTCATGTGGCACACTGTCTCCGCAGCATCGCACAAGGCGTGGGGAGGGCACAAACGGACGTGGGGCGCACCGTGCCACTACTGAGGTGCCTGGCTCTCACAATTGCTGGTCATGGTCTCCCTCACTCTGCAACAGGCACACATCCATGTAAAACACTGTAACATAACACAATGTGCTGCTACAGTGTACCAGGTTCTCTGCAGCTTACGAACACATACAGAGAAAGAGAGAGAGAGCATGGTGGCATTCATATACAGAGACAGCCACAGTGGGAATGGAGGTTGCTCCTAAAGTACAACTAGTCAGGTGCCTGGGACTCAGGCTCAGCGGTCGTGCTCTCCCTCTCTCTCCGACAACAGGGCAGCCACTGACAAAACTGTACCATTCTGCCATGTGCTATACTACACTGTAGAAAGTGTTGTGCACCTCCAACATTGACACAGTCAGAAAGAGCACAGCAGGGTGCCACACACACACACACAACACACAGTGCTCACTCTCGCTTCACTGTGCGCTCAGTGCCCCCGAGGTCCGCAGGGCAGGTGAATGGAGAGAGACAGAGTTGTGATCAAACTGCCTACACTAACTGGTTTCCTCAAGCCAACTTGCCCATGCTTGCTGTCTTTCTCTCCTAGCACCCGCCTGTCACAGAGACACGAATACCTTTTTTGGGGGGCTACCAGGTGAAATCCCACAGGACCGATAGTATTGCTATACTTTTCTTTGTGGTTTTGGCATTATTAACATGTCTTTCAGTCTCTCTCTCCCTCCCTGAGTATACCGAGGAAAACATGGGCATAACGTTTCACTGGGGACTGACATGGCTTTGATCACTTGCCTGCACAGTTGCTTTATTACCTGTGGAGACAGCAGGATGATCGTTTGGGGGGGGCTCACATAGACAGTCACACGGGTCAGAGCAGCAAGTTTCTATTGAGCAGTACCTGTCTCTCTCTCTTGCTTTGTCCATTTGTAAAGATCGTTGTCTGTGTGTGTGTGTGGGTGGGAGAGGCATTAACAGCACATTCTGTCAGGAGCTCTTCTTAACGAACAGCAACAGCAGCTGCGCTGATTGTTTTCGCTCTCTCTCTCTCTCTCTCATGCCCATTGAGGGGGAACAGCACACAGTGTGTCTGTACTGTCAGGTCAGTCAACAGGAGAAAGAAACACATTCTCAAAACTCAGTACTCCCTCTCCCCATTCAGCGTGCGATCAGTCCCCGGATATCTGCAGGGCGGGTGGGTGGGGAGCCCAGTAGCTCTCACTAAGCTGCCAATTACAAATGGCTGCTTTTCACATTTCTGGCATCAGGCAGAAAACAACACCCGTTCTGCCCACTGATTCACTATCTGGGGGACCCCTTCACCTAACTGTGCCAATAATGTGCATTAATGCACTATCACCTGATGACGCTCTACCAATCACCTAGCTCCCTCTCCCTACACCATGTTATAAATAAACAAACTCTGCTGGAATGAAACTTGGGGGAAGCTACAAAAAGCCTTTAACCTGAATCCAGAGGACGTACCAGCCATTAATAGCTTGTGACTCTAACCACTAAGCCACGAACCCAGCACAGCTCCTGACCCAACAGGTTACACACTTCGTTACAAACCAAGCCGAGAACGAATACCAAGCCAAGAAAGGATGCAATTTCTCCATAATGTTTTGTTAGGTCTGTCCCTTCAGAACTTTCTGTATCCCTCTATTCTGCTGTCCCACGCATTCCCCTCACCACCACCACATCACTGTGAGTGCCACTTAATCCTGTCCTTTAATATACATCAGGCTCTCAAGCTCACCCACTTTTCTTGGTGTGCTCCTCATGCTGGCCTAAGAGAGGATAGTTAACTCTCTATGCGTCCTCATCCATCCTTGGGATCTCCTCTCCTGGTGTTCCCTACTTTGCTGTCTATCCCTTGGTGATCCACTGTATCTGCCGCCTGCCCTTGGCAATCCTTTGCACCAGCACTCTGACCCCTATCCCCTAGTTGAAATTCCCTCTGACTACCCTGTCCATTCTCCTGGCCAGCACCCTCACTCGCTCCTTGCACAAGTGTAGCCCATCACGGATGTACAGTACAAGCATCTCTTACTCAAGTAGACCCTTCGATTAGTCAGAAAAAGAAAATTCTCCCTCTTGCACCCAACACTAAGCCAAGCGTCAGCTGGCCTAATGGACTCCTATATTACGTATTCATTTGTATATTCACGTCTATGGAAGATTTTATACCGATGCATGTATTCTTTGGTTGTATATTTCTTCACTCTAGTTCATGCTTGTTTCAAGATTTCATAGTTTATCATTTGTTAGCTGATCCTGGCTGCTATCTCTGTCATACATTCTTCTTGTGTTATTGTCCCCTAATGTACTCTCCAGGGTTGTACCTGAAAATATGTATTTATTTGTCTAATGTACCCTACCAGGTAAACAAAAACTAAATAAATAATGGTCCATTGCGACTCCTTCCTAGGCCAGGACTGAAAGGATCAGAGATCTCACTGGATACCGCTCCTTTTTTTTTTTTTTGTGTTATGTGTTTCTCCTCCTTCTCGCCTCCTAGTTTGCCACTCCTTCCGGCTGCTCATGCTACCCGTGACCCCCTCGTCCTGTCCCTCCTCCCCTCACCTCAGATCGCAGCTGACCCAAGGGTGGCCCGGCATATCCCTTTGCCGGGTGGGTCCCCCTCCTCCGAGGGGGAAGACACCGGGAGGGAGGGCCCCAACGTACTAGGCATCAGTCCTTGAGCGCTGCTGAGGCGGGTTCGGAGGCCACAGGACATCTCGGGCCAATGGGAGCGGGCAGCCATCATCCGGCGAACCAGGAGGCTGGAATTTCCGCTTTTCTCCCGAGGCGTGGTGTGCCACAAACATCAAGGCGTAGCCGATGTTCACCATGCCTCCCCCAATGTTGAGGCTCTGCTGCTGATCTCCCTGGCCTCCACCAGGGGGTACCAGACAGCGAGCCTACATCCCCCCACCCCTGGAGTAGGCGAGCAGTCGTGGGACGCTCAAGCCTACTCCTCCCCGGCCGGCTCTCCAGCGACCCGAGTCCGTTCCTGAACCCGAGTTGCCGGCGTCGCAAGCAGAAATCCAACCGCTGTGCCAACGAGCTGGCTTTTTTTTTTTAAATTAAATATATTTTATTCATTTTATACCATTACAACAGTACATTATAACAAGCATACAACTTTCCAGCAGTACTTACAGTGGTACACTGGCACGAGCCATTGACAAAAATATATTTAACATTTTAAACACTTTACCATGTGATAAATATTTGGAAAACAACCTAGTCTACCCATGCCCTCCAATCAGTGGGAGACCCCCATCCCCTCCCAAGTCAACCCCCGCCCTCAGAGCCAAATTTACCTTCCAGATGATACTTTTCCTTTTTTTTTTTTTTTTACTTTCTTTCTTTTGCCCTTCTCTGCTCTGGAGCCTCTCCTTCCTTCCTCTCAACTCCATTCCACCTCCGGTGAGGATCTGCCCTAAGTGCCCCTCCTCCTTGCACACATTGGGGTCTGTCCTCCACTCGGTGGTCCGGATGATCCAGAGGCTATCATCTTGGGCTGCCGAGAGGTTTTCTCGTTTTCTCCCCTCGTTTCCCCGCCCCTGAGGCGCGCTGGGGCGTCGTCCAGTGGCGGTGTGCTGACGCACACCAAGCCCTCATGTGCAGCCGACGTCCCCCTTCCCCGGCACCGGCAAGCGGCGCCGCCTCGTCCCTCCGTGATCGGTGCTTCCACCGGTCGTGAAGGTGACTTGGAACACACGAATGTGTTCGAGGTTCCCACCCCTGAGGGAGGAGAGCATCCGTTGGGATGCTCAATCCTCCGACTCACCGACCCGGCAGCCAGTCCGTTCCGGGCAAAGATTGGCCGGCGCAGTGTGGCGTCCAGCGCCTCAACCCTCAGTGCCACCGGGCCGGCCTCGAATGATACCTTTTCCAACTACTAAGTAGCAGCACAGTCCCCTTCATCTGAATTACCCGAATTAAAAAATTACTCTATATAGGCACCTCTAAATTAAAGGTCTCGGATGACACCTTATGGAGTGACTATATAGTATGTTGTTATTCGCCAGGGCCTCTTAATCTTCTAACTTGATTTTCTAAACAGCAGGAGGAGGAGACCAAAGCGTGAGAAGCTTCTCCCATCTGGCTTTGTACTGGGAGAGATTACCACGTAGGCTCGTGATTGCCTTTTCTAATCTTAAATTATGTAGGAGTTCCCTCACCCATTCAAGATAAGAAATCGCATGCTGGTCCTTCCGATGGCGAAGGACCAGCCTTTTAACCGACAAAGAAATAATAGCCATATGGTACCTCCTCTCCTTGAAGGGAACAGTGGTATAATCCCCTACTATACAATCCTGTGGTAAAAAGTATTCCTGCAACCCTAACAGTGGGTCAGCCCTTCCCCGAATAGTTTCCCATAAACCAACTACCTTGGGGCAGTCCCATAATATATGGAGTAATGTTCCTGGTTCCTGGTCACACCTGAAACATATCTGATTTTGCTTCTTGCCCATGCCGTACAACTTAGTTGGAGTATAATAAATATTATGCAGTATATAAAACTGTGTTAATCTTAATTGGTCATTGGCAGTATATAACCAAACCCCTTCCCAGATTTTATCCCATGAAAAATTAGCTTGTGGGAAGTTATGCATCCAGTACTTAGATTGGTCTAGTACATCTGGGTTAAATTTCTCATATAACAATGAGACCAGTTTGGAAACGGCATGTGGTTGGTTAACACATTCCAAAAGATCCTGAAAGGGAGGCACTTGTTGTGTATTCCATGTACCTGAGCCAAACCAACTCATCAATATATGCCTAATTTGGAGAACAAAAAAGGAATATTTATTGGAAAGATGGAGGCGGGCTAGTATTTCCGATGTTCCCCTTAGTATACCGTCGACCACCAAGTCTGCAACCTTGATTTTAAGTTCAGAACATTCTTTGGGAACGGCAATTTTCTTATCCCCTAATTTAAAATTAGGGTTATAAAACACTGCTTGTGCGAGGTCCAACTGGTTATTGTATCTTATTGACTTACAAAACTGTGAATGGACCTTTAATGAGGTATATATAGCCGAACCTCGTAAATTACTGGGCAATTTACCCGGGGCTATAAATAAAAGGCTCTCTGGAGATTACCCAGCCAGTAAGTACTGTTCCACCTGTAACCAAATGGGAAGTTTGGCAACTTTGTCTATGTCCGAAGGGATATCTTTCCAACGCATACACTTAGCCATGTGGCTAGCTAAATAATAGTGGTAAAAATTAGGGAGTTTAAGGCCCCCCCAGTTGTTTGGGGGCACTTAAGCGAGTGTAAGCTCTACGTGGGGGGTTATTTCTCTATATGAAATTGGAAATTATACTATGGAGTCTGTGGAACCACTTCAGGGGGAGACGGACATTAAGCATATTAAAGTGGATAGAATATCCTCGGCAGAATATTCATTTTAATTACACTAACCCTCGCTTGGAGGGACAAGTGCATAGAGTTCCATCTACTCAAATCTAATTGAATATCCTTAACTAAATGATCTAAATTCAACTTTTTTATTAGGGACACCGACGTAGATAGAGTTATACCTAAATACTTAAGACGAGTGGTCCAGGCCATGGACAATGAAGTAATGTCTCCCCTAGAGAGCAAGGGATTCAATGACATCACTTCTGATTTACTAATATTAAGCTTATAGTTCGAAACCCTACTAAACTTTTGGAGTATTTGGAGGGCGGCTTGGATAGATTCACATGGGTTGGTGACATGCAGGAGGATGTCATCCGCGTAAACCGATATTTTTAAGTGAAATGGTCCTATCCTAATACCTTGCAGTGTTGGGGAATCTTTTAACTGTCTGAGCAACGGTTCCAGGTATAGGTTAAATAATAATGGGGAGAGTGGACAACCCTGCCTAGTACCTGATTTTGAAGGAAAAGCCGAGGAAAAGACCCCATTACAATAGACTTTCTCTCTAGGTTCAGAGTATAGTGCCTTGACCCAAGAAATAAAAGTAGATGGAAAACCCAATACGACTAGGGTATTAAATAAATATGCCCAGTTAACCCTGTCAAATGCTTTCTCCGCGTCCAAGGAGAGCCATCGGTTCATCAGCCTCCCTGGACACGGAGAAAATATGGGCCAGTTTATGGATATGATCCGATGAAACTCTGCCCCGTACAAACCCAATTTGTTCCGGACTCAGGAGCCCTTCCCAGATCTCGGATACCCTTGCTGCTAATATTTTGGCAAAGATTTTAATGCCATAATTCATCAGTGAAATGGGATGAAAATTAGTGACCCTATTCTTCTCCTTGCCTGGTTTCGACAATACCACTATGATTGCCTCCAGGAGTGTCCTATCTGTAATCCCTTTCTCGCAAATAAAATTAAACAAGCGAAGAAGAATATGACATAAGTCCTTCTCAAATACTTTGTAGAAATTGGATGGAAAGCCATCCGGGCCTGGAGCCTTGTTTTTGGCTAGAAACCTAATAGCATCTCTAATCTCTTGCTAAGAGATAGGGCATGCCAAAAACTCCTGTTGTGCTACCTTCAGAGAAGGTAGTGTTGAGGCTAACAAATAGTCCCGGATTTCACTAGGCGGGGGGTTAGTGTCAGGGGGGCTATACAATTGCGTATAGTATCGTTCAAATTCTTTAGCAATTTGTCTGGGGGTAGTTAAAATAGTATCAGTCGATAGGGAAAACACAAAAGGAACCAGGCGAGACTCTTCCTGCTTTCTAAGCCTCATCACTAAGAGGTGACTAGCTTTATCCCCTTGTTCAATATATTTAGTTTGGGTTTTAAAGAGGGCATATTCCGCTTTTTCCCTCAAAATTTCCACGTACTCATTCCGTAACACTGCCAGCCGAAATATTTCTTCGTCTGATGGAGGGTTTGATAGAGAAGTTTCCAAAGGCCTTAATTTCCTCTAAAAGGGCTTTGGTTTGTATTTCCTGTTTTCACTTTTTGGTGGCCGAAATTCTAATAAATTCCCCCTGCAAAACACATTTTAATGTACACCATATTTTATCAAAAGCCGAAATAGTTCCATCATTTTGATCCATAAATTGCTTTATAAGTTCTTTAATCCGGTTAACTGTATCCTGCTGGTTAAGAAACTGAGAATTTAGTTTCCATATGGTGTCTTTCTGATCCGTTGGAGCTAGGTTAGCATCCAACCAGATTGGGGAATGATCGGAAAGCACCCTAGGAGTAATCCCACATCCCTGCAAACCTGCAATTACTCTCTGATTGGCCAAAAAGAAATCAGTCCGGGAGAAGGATTTGTGCACAGGGGAATAAAAGGTGTACTCCCTTGCACCAGGATTCAGGGCACACCAGGTGTCTATTAATCCATATACTTCTGTGAGATCTCGCAGGGATCGTTGGGCTGGGGAAAGAATGGATCCTATTGAAGAGGATCTATCCAGAGCAGAATCAATGACGAGATTCCAATCTCCTGCTAAAATTATGGGTAGCCCACTGAAGGGGGCGAGGGTTAGTGATAGGTTTACAAAGAAATCTGGGGAATCCTTGTTTGGGCCATATATTTTGCCTAATAGGACTTCTGTGTTTTACAGAATCCCCCTCAAAAGCATGAACCTGCCTTGGGGGTCAGCCACTCTATCTAACTCGAGAAACTGAATACCCTTAAAAATCAAAATTGCTACACCGCATTGAGATGTGGATGTCCCTGCCGTATATGCTGTCCCAATAATTCCCCTTCTTAAAAGGTTATTTTCTGTCTCCAACATATGCCTCTCCTGCAGAAAGGCAACATGACAGTTCAATAGCGCTAAATGTTTAAGTATCTGGAGTCGCTTTACCCGCGACCTACCACCTTTAACGTTCCATGAGATAATTTTCATAATCAGAGTATGGTCTTTAAGAGATCCAATAGGGGATCTGCCTGTGCTATCTGCGCTCTTGTTAGCTGAATAAAAAATGTCTCTGGCCCTTCCCCCACCCAACCCCCTCTTCCTCCCCTTCCACCATTAGTCCCATGCCAAACCCACCCCTATAGCTTCCCAACCTTACCTCCCCACCCCTAACCTTTAACCATACACCCCCCTTATACAAACAGTCCCAAACACTGCTAACCTAGCTATACCCCCAGTCCAAATGACTGAACTCCTTCCTCGTTTTCTGGCATGATGACGACCATGCTGCCCGAAAAGCTCACCCACAACCCTTGTCCATCCCCCCCACTCAAAACCTTAAATTATATAAACACCACCGTGATATGCAAAAATTTCTGTCTCAATACCAGAAAAAGTAAGCAGAATGAATTTAAAAACCCCTAGTCCTGCTGCACAAACTCTTATGGCAGAAAACTCTCTGCCAGCTTATCAACTCCAATGTCAAATATCAAATTAACCATCGTGGAAAAAGAAAATCCCCATCAAGGTCTTAACCCATCACCTTTTACCATCGGCTCTGATTAGACTAAACCCAAAACACACTAAAGATTATAGCAGAACTCTTTTTGCTAAAGGTACTAAATTAAATGACAGAATAGGTTAAAATATATAAAAGCTCCCCATCAACTCTATAATACAGTATAATATAACCAAACAGACTTCATCTAACACCGGACCTCGCAGGTTCGTTTCAAGTCCACTTTAGTTGCATGAGCACATCAAATCAACAAGACATGTCCTTGTATACTGAGTTGACAAAAAAACAGTCTGTACAGATCCTTTCATCCAATAGGCAGTGGCAATACCACCAGGTATCCACTAGATGTCACTTCGATATCATCTAAACAAGTCGGGGAAAATTTTCTTACAGACTGTAGTGGCTGCTTCTACCAATTCAGACGAATGCTATTTGCCTTCATGGTGAATTTGCAGCGTTGCTGGATACCTCACTCTAAACTTGATGCCTGCAGAAATAAGTTTGGTAACCACCGGGTGCAGGGCAGTCAGCTTCTGTCGCACTGTATATGGTAAATCTTGAGCCACTCTAATCCGCTTACCCTCCTATCTAATTTCTTGCAGGTCTTTAAGCTTGGCCAAAATGTGCTGCTTATCTAAAAAATTCAGCAGTTTGAACAGAAAAGGCCTAGGGGGGAGCCTGTCGGTGGCACAGCCCTTGAGGAGCGATGTGCCCGCTCGATTATGTAAGCTGGCCAATTGGGGGAGGGCCCCACTAATTTTTCACAAAGCTTCTGAGTGAAAACTACACGTAGGGAGCCCTCTTCCCCTTCAGGCAGTCCCAAAACCACAAGATTATTATGCTTCGAATGGCCCTCGAGGTCTTCCAGTTTTTCCTCTGTTTTTTTAAGCTTCTGCGTTATCTGTGTTATCTCAGGCTCTAAGCACTGCCGCCAGTCATCCAGCGATGATATATGGGCCTCGTTGTCCGAGGTCTGTGTGCTAAGCTGCTCGAGTGATGCCCTCATACTCTTCATCTCTGAAGCCAGCACAAGTAGCGTGTCCCTCATGGGTGCCAGCTCCTCTAAAAATCTCTTTTCAGTAAGGGCATCTGGTTGCTGGATTTGGGCAGTCGAGTCCTCTGCTTGGGCTTTAGCCCGCTTAGGGGTCTTATCTTTACATGGCGTAGATGGTGGAGTGTGCTTCAGCGCAGATTTCTTCATTTCAACCTCCATCTTCCGCGGGTTTCCACCGTTTCCTCGGCGATGCAGGACTTGTTTTTTGTTGCCCCTCTTCCCGGTTTACTTCTGGAGAGTAAGAGGCATTAAAACCAGATAAAAAAACGAAATTGAGTGGGGTTTACTCCGGAGCTCACCACAAGCTAACCTATTCAGGCAGCCATCATACCAGAAGTCCCGATACCTCTCTCTTAAGCAACATTCCTAGTCATGTAAATGACCTTCTCATGTTCTCTCATCTTGTGTAACCTATGTTATTTGAGCACAAAAAATCTCAGTAGACCCATGCACACAAAATGGGCTGGTCACCAACAAAGAAGAATGTAGACGTATAGAAGAACACAGAGGTAAGGCACCAAAACCAGTGATTGGGGCACACAGCCCAAACGGCATGTAGCTGCAGCAGCATCTAGCTGTAAAACCTCACAAAAACTCAATGAGTGACAACTGCTGCATATATAATACATTTATGTACACATGCTATTAGCAAGTGATAGCAGTATGGGAATGGCACTGCGTACCCTCACTTCACCAAAAGCAATCCTTCATCAGGAGGCCCCCTGACACAAGATCGCTCTTGATCTAAAGCGCTGAGGTACTCAGTGCTGTCCCTGTACTACTTTCACTTTCACTACGTTTACATTTATTTAATATGCAGCACTTGCTCATTCCTGGAGTTTTATGAGGTGTTATGGCTTTATGCAGTTGCAGCCACATGCTGCTTTGGCTAAATGCCCCTATGTTATTTGTGCCAACATGGACGATGATGGGTTACCCCTATCTGCATTGGTCACCCCTCGATAGCACTCATTTAGCCTGCACTCCAGGCAGGAAAACTATCTCACCTGAGCTACCATCCTGGAACAATAATGCTTCTCCACCTCACCCACTGCCTATAAAGAGCTAGAAGCACCAAACATAGACATAAATGTGTCTTCAGTTTTAAAAGTAGTCAGTTCTGACTTTTTATTTCCTCAGTATTTTCATTTTTCCTTGAACTCGTTAATAAGGTTTCTACTTGATAGGCTTCAGAGTGATGTGAAAACCTGTGCTTTATCTGGCGGGTGACATATCTGGTTCTATTCCTCTTCATACCTCATCAGAATTGTGACCTCATCAGCATTGTGACCTCACCAACTGTGACATCACAAGTGACTGATCTAGCAGCAGGTGATTGGCTCTTCCTGATTAGTGGTGATGTCACATTGAGTGAGATCACAGTGTTAATAAAGTATGAAGAACAGAACTAGAGATGCCAGCCTCCAAGAAGAATACTGTTCGCACACCACAACTTGTACTGTCAAAAGGAAAATCTTCTAATTAGCAAGTAGGAATCTTTTAATTAGCAAGCTGGGAAAGAAAAGGTACCTCAGACATAAAAAGTAATAGCTGACTACTTGAAAAAGTTAATTTCAGGCAGTACAGTAGCTCTTTAACTATGAGGCTCCCACTGACTACTGATTGGCCGACTCGAAACTAAACAGATGTTTAACATCTGTTTTTTTGTTTTGTTTTATTTTATCTACCTCTCATAGCTGCCTTCTCTTTCAGGTCCCTGTAGGAGATACTTTCTATTTTTCCTTATTCCTGCATCAGCCCGTGTGCTGCATCCGCATGTAGATCCCCAACATTAGGTACACTGTACCATCAGAAAGCATCCGTGTATCAAAGGATGTGCCCAGCAAGTTTCTCTCTTGAGTCTACCTCCATTTTGATTTAGTGTCTATAATCAGCAATACCTACAGTGGCATAATTATTTCCTATTTGAAGGTTTAAAAACAAGCGGTTTCTACGCTCATTTACCTGTCAAATTGTATGTAACCCCCCTGCAAATGGGGGTTCCCAAAAGACTTCCAGGAGCTTGCTTGAATGCTCCAAGCCTGAATGGTGTTTGGCATTTAAGCCATTTATCAGTGAGTGTTTTTAGAACCTCTGGTACTGTCTCTTTAAGAGCTGTCTGCTTGCAGACATAATTAGTTTGTATGGGGGACTGTGTGTTTCTTTGATTGAGTACCACTCAAGCTGCTGCCAATTCACTTCATTTTTGCAGTCACTAGGAGTGCAACGGGAACATATCTGAAAGATGTAACTGTTTGCCAGAAATTATTTAGAGTAATAATGAAATTACAGTTTGTCTAACCTGCTTTCTTTGCAGTCAGAACTGTGTCTGCTAGTTCCCCATTCTAGTTTTGAACTGCTGAACTGGACCAATCAGTGTGGGGTAAGCTAGCTCTAAAATGGTGCCTTGGACGAATCAGAACTTGGACTCATAATCTGAGCCAGCCACAAGAGGATTGTATGGGCAGTGACTCTGGGAGATGTAGTTTAGACTTCAGTGCCTTTTGGACCAACAGCAGCAGTCTATTGTGAGTGACAGCCAATCCAGTCAAGAACTGGGAGGAACTCAAAGGAAGTGCCGGTTTTGTCGGTTGGAGTTCAGTTGAGCTTTGGCAGTGAAGAAGGAAGAGGCCTGTGCTTTTCAGTGTGCAGTTTTAGTCAAAACGTGTAAGGCCCAGAGTTCCGGTCTGCAGCTTGTGTAACAGTTTGTTAGGACTGAATCCGTCCTGTGAAAAGAATCAAAGGATCTCTGAAGAGTAGAAACCAGGCTCACCCTGTAGAAGACTGGAAGAATTGCTGAAATTGCACTCGGTCTGTCAGGAACTGAATCTGCTGTGTGTTCTCCGGGTATTGTGCAGTAATTGCGATCGGGATACAGATGCAGCCTGCCTGGTATAGTGCTTTCTTTTATATGGATGTGTGAAGAGGTTTGTGTACCTCAAGTGAGCCCTGCTGACATTGAAGGACCCTATCTTATTTGGAGGTCGTGAGTACTAATTCAGGGTTGCTTCTGTTGAATTGCCACATTAAATCCAAATGGAATTACTGTACTGCTGACTGTTTAATTCTCCTTTTCTCTGTGTGAAAGGCCCCTACCAGCTGCCACGGTTTGGACTAGCCACTAGGGCTTGGGTACCCAGGGACAGTAACTGATAGGGATAGGCCTGTGCACAGAGCCATAGGTAATTATTAGAGTGATAAGCTGATTAACCTGATTTCCCCTGTCCTTGTTATATCCCCTAAATAAATCAGAGCTGCTTGTTTCAGCAAGTTATACTTCCGAGGTATTTGTCTATGTTAAAGTACTGTACTGTGATTGTTGCACTGTATCTCATTTCACAGGAGGTCCCAGTGCCGGAACCAGACCTGGGGGTAAGTGTATACTGTGAAGGTAATTCTGATATATTGTGTGGGCCACTAGTGGGAAGAAAGGGGGTTGCAGTGTCCCAGAGGGCTGTGACCAAGTTAGTTTAACTATTGCAAACCCTGACCTCTGGGTGGAGGCACCGCCATTGGATCCAGGCCCCTCAACCTGTTAGTGGCAAATCAGGCAGGGGTAGTAGCCCCTGGGATAGCGCCATCTAGGGGTTACATCTTGGAGGCTCACCGCTGGGATTGTGTGTGTCTCTAGTGGCCATATTCACGAACCACTGTTAAGAAAAAAATGGGTACCCGACAGAAGTGGCTGTGCACCGGCTGGTGGAGTGGTGTACTGGGAGGAGATCGACCCCAAAATGCTATGCTTATCCTGGACATCCCCTGGGTATCAATACGGACACTGTGCAGGAGTACTTTCCAAGGTGGAAGGTTTACAAAACCCTGTGGTGGTGGGTCGGCATGCTAATCTGCTCACCCACACTTTCCTGGCCCTAGTAGAGTTTAAGGATCCCATAGATAGCTCCAAAGTGCCACAGACCATTACCCCAGAGGGAGCCCTCACTGCTTGGAGAGTGATAACTAAGGACAGTAAAGACCCGGGGGGGAATCAGCCCCCACCACTATCTGAAACTTTTGAGGAGAAATTTGCTGAATGGTTGCTGGGAGAGGGGAAAACTGTGGAGGACTTGAAGAAACTATTCTTGCCACCTGGGGGTGTTCCTCCCCCAACACCCTCTCCTGCTCCAGTGCCCGTAATGGTGGCTGAACCAATGCAGACTCCTATTCGCACCTGCCATTAGTCACGACTCTTACGAAGGTTGAGGATCTTCTCTGGCACCTCCCACCCCCAAGGGGAGGATGACTGGGAGACCTGGATGAACTATGTTGCCCCTCAAGTGCTAGAATGGCAATACTCGGAAGGTGGCGAAGAGGGTTGAGTGAGAGCCTCCGGTCCTGCCCTGGCTACCATCCGTGCTAAGCGGGCCAGTAACCCTGAAGCGACTGCACAGGCCTATCTTGAGGCCTTGGAGAATGTGTATGGGAGCCCAGATTCTGATGAGGACCTATGGTGGAGAGTAAGAGATGCACAACAGTACCAAGGGGAGTTGTTGTCTGTGTATGTATCTCGGCTGGAAAAATTGTTGCAAGAATGCCTCAGAAAAGGTAGTTTGCCAGCGATTGAACTGGACGAACCAGGCTGGACAGGATCATTAAGTCTGCCCCTTCTCAGAACTGCTGTTGCTTCAGATTCGCCTGGCAGATGAAGCTGGAATCCCCACCCTCCTATGATGAGTTAATGAGAGAAATTCGGGAGTTGAGAAAAAGACGACCTCGGGAGGGACCTGCACCAATAGCTGCGGCTACGACCCGAGTGACTGAGGTGACCCATCAAGTGAAGTTCAGGGGCAGAGGTTGGCAGTCAATGAGTGCTCTGACAAGGAAAAAGATATGTCACAATGGGGCTGAACTGTTGAGAGAGATCCGAGAATTCAAAACAGTCCCTTTATGAAGGCCACGCCTGCACGGGCCCTGACCTATATCCGACTGCATCTGCTATGGGGTGGGGGTACCCACCCATGTATCTCCTGCTGATAACAGCTCCGAACTCGATTCCTTGACCATGGAAGTGGAGAAACTGACGAGATGTCTCCAAATGCTTATCACGCCGCAGACAGAGATGGCACCAAGGTTTCCAGTTAGTAATACCCCCGCCCTGGCTCCCAGTGTGGCGCCTCGGCCAGCTCAAACTCCAGAAAGTATGTTTTGCTATAATTGTGGGAAAGATGGGCACATGAAAAGGAATGCCAGTCCCCAAGACACTGACAAAAGTTGCATATAGGCTACAAGGAGAGCTTGGAGAAGAAATCATTGGTTAAGAGATGCGACATGATCCCAAGTGAGGGCACCAAATATGCTAATTCACGTCCTTTTGTGGCAAGGTCAGTTGCCCAGGCCCCCACTACCGCCTCTCCAGACTGGTCCAGAATAGTGGGTCCCTCCATGGAGACCACTGTAAAGGTGAGCGGAGTGTCTACAAAACTATATTAGACAGTGGCTCCCAAGTGACAATTATGTTCCAAGATTGATATCAGAAGCATTTATCAGGCGTGCCCTTACAACCATTAGAAGGACTGCATGTATGGGGTTAAGTGAGAAGGCCTACCCTATTCGGGTATATCGAATTTGGCTGTCTTTCCCCACCTCCGTGGCTGGAGTGGCCGAACAAGTAGAGACCCTAGCCTTAGTGTGTCCCCCACTGGACTGTATGATGGTGTCCCTTTGTTGATTGGAACAAATGCTCATATGTTCGGGAGGCTGGCACAGTTGTGTTATGAAAAACAGGGGTCAAAGACTAGTAGAGCTTTAAGAGTTCCGGCTTTAATTAAGAAGGCCTATGAGGCACAGAGATGCTGAAAAACAGAACCAGAGGAACCGGTCGGAATTGTATGGAAGAAGGATCCTGAGTCTCTGATCCTGGCCAAATGCCCAGTGTACCTTACAGGGAGAGGTCCGTATCAGAAAGGATGTTAAGAATAAAATATTAATGTTGGATGCACCAGGCGATGGAAAATTGCCAGAGGGACTGCTGGTCAAGCCTAGTATTTTGCCCGCTAGAGCCCATGCTTATGCCAGAAGGGTAATGGTCCAAGTTCATAATGTGTCTGAAAGAGACATTCGAGTAAACAGAGGTTGCATCACAGCTAATGTGCATTGTGCAGACACTGCAGTGCTACCCAGCAGCAAGAGTTCAAGGAAGAATGACAGAGTAACGCCTGACTTGTTTGATTTCGCGACTCCCGCTGCCAGCTGAATGGAAAGTGAAGATCAGTGAGAAGCTTGCCCAGAGAAACCAGGTGTTTTCTTTAAAGAATGGGATGTAGGATGCGTGCAGGAGCTGAGCACAATATCCGGCTGCATGACGAAGAACCATTTCGTGAGAGGTCTCGACGCCTGGCACCTGCTGACATAGATGATGTGAGGCGGCATCTGCAAGAGATGTTAGCTGCTGGTGTAATACAAGAATCCAGAAGCCCTTATGCTTCCCCATTGTGGTAGTGAGGAAAAAGAATGGAACAGTAAGGATGTGTGTGGATTATCGCACCTTAAACGGCGGACTATCCTGATCAGTACACAATGCCCGCATTCAGGATGCTTTGGACTGCCTAAGCGGAGCAAGTGGTTCTCTGTGCTGGATCTCCGCAGTGGGTACTATCAGATCCCGATGGCCCCAGAGGACCGTGAAAAGACAGCCTTTATCTGTCCGGGCTTCTATGAATTCATGAGGATGCCTCAAGGGATTTCAGGTGCCCCAGCCACTTTTCAACGATTGATGGAGCGTGCAGTGGGGACATGAACTTACTAGAGTGCCTGGTATACCTAGATGATGTTATTGTGTTTGGCAGCTCACTGGAGGAACATGAGAGCAGATTATTTAAGGTATTGGACCGACTGGAGGACTTTGGCCTTAAACTGTCCATTGATAAGTGTCAATTCTTTCAAACATCAGTAAAGTATGTGGGACACATAGTATCCACCGAGGAATAGAGACCAACCCAAGTAAAGTTGAGGCCTTGACCACCTGGCCACAGCCCAAAAATCTAAAAAGAACTGCAAAAGATTCCTGGGATTCTGTGGTTATTATCGGGCGCTTCATCAGGGACTATTCAAGAGTGATCCGCCCTTTACTTAACCTTACTCAAGGGTATCCCCAACCCACAAAAATACCAAAGTCAGCGTCCCTCAAGACTGAAAGAGTGTATTTTTCATCAGTGAAGTATTTGGGGTCGCTGGACTCCTGATTATGAGACTGCTTTTCATGAGATCATATATCAACTTACCCATGCTCCAGTGCTGGCCTATGCCGATCCAAGAAAACCTTCGTCCTGCACACTGATGCTAGCTTGCAAGGGTTGGGGCTGTGTTGTACCAAGAGCACGAGAATGGCCTGAGACCAGTGGCCTTTGCCAGTAGAAGCCTGACCCCATCCGAAAAGAACTATCCTGTACATAAGTTAGAGTTCCTAGCTTTGAAGTGGGCTATTGTTGACCAATTCCATGAGTACTGTATGGGGCTAAAATACTAGTAAAAACTGACAATAATCCTTTGACCTATGTGCAGACCTCAGCTAAGTTGGATGCCACTGGCCATAGGTGGCTTTCTGCATTATCTACATATGACTATGCTCTCGAATACCGAGCAGGTCTGAACCACATAGATGCTGATGCTCTCTCCCGGAGGCCTGTTCCCCAGAATGATTGGGTCCGATTGGCAGAACCTGACATTCGGGCACTCTGCCGGAAGTTTGACAGGGAGGAACAAATGTCCACGGACGAGTGGACTGCATGGTGGATTGCTTGGGAGCCTCTGAGAATTGCATACCTGCTGCTTATTGCCACTTTTCTGCAATAGACATTGGTGCACTGCCTCAGCTGGACAATGACAGTATTCGCGGCTCAATCCCGATCCCATGATCAAAGCAGCTTTAAAGCCCTCTATGCAGGAAAAGATGTGTCCAAATTACGCTCCACTGATTTGAGAACTGCACTGTTATACAAAGAAGGTCCTAAGTTGAAACTGATCAATAAACTGTTATACAGAGAAACAGTAGACAGAGGGGACAAGTGACAAACAACAACTAGTGCTGCCCACTGCCTTTCGAGACTCAGTACTGAGGTCCTTGCACAACCACATGGGGCACCTTGGTATAGACAGAACACTTGACTTGGTGAGATCCAGATTCTATTGGCCTAAGATGGGGTTGATGTGGAGCAACACATTCGAACTTGTAGATCGCTGCTTACAGAGGAAAGCTTTGCCCCAGAGGGCTGCCCCTTGTTAACATCACCACCAGTGCACCCATGGAGCTGGTCTGTATTGATTTTCTAAGTTTGGAGTCAGATCAAAGAAATATCAGTAATGTGCTGGTGGTCACTGACCATTTCACGAGATATACCCAAGCTTTCCCACCAAAGACCAGAAAGCATCCACTGTGGCCAAAGTACTTGTAGAAAACTTTTTGTTCACTATGGGGCTCCACAAAGAATCCATTCTGATCAAGGGAGAGACTTTGAGAGTCGTCTGATCAAAGAGATGCTTTCTCTGTGGGAGTGCGAAAGTCCAGAACCACTCCTTACCACCCCAGGGGACCCACAGCCTGAACGTTTCAACCGCACTTTGCTAGATATGCTAGGCACCCTGCACCCAAAGGACAAGCCTAGATGGAGCCAACAAATTAGCACCCTGGTACATGCTTATAACTGCACCAAAAGTGATGCCACTGGATTCTCCCCTACGCCTGATGTTTGGAAGAGAAGCTCGACTACCAGTAGATGTGTGTTTGGGGTCTCTCCTGATGGGGTTCAAGCTGACAACTATTTACAGTATGTGCAAAAGTTAAAGGCCCAGCTAACTCATGCGTACCAACTGGCTCAAACCATGGCTGCCAAAAGAAATCTGGCCAACAAAGAAAGGTATGATAAAAGGTGAAAGCACAGGAACTCCAGGAGGAGATCGGGTATTGCTAAGAAATCTGGGATTGCATGGCAAGCACAAGATTGCTGACAGATGGCACCATCTCCCTCACATTGTAGTGGGCAAACTAGATGATCTGCCAGTGTACAAAGTAAGGCCTGAGAATAATTCAAAGATGTAAAAACAATGCATAGAAATCATTTACTGCCCATTGGACAAATCTTAATTGAGTCTGAGCCCTAGAAGATGCCCCTCTGGACCAGTGACTAGAGCTGCTGCTAAGAAAAGATCAAGAAAGTCTGCACCTACAGAAGCAAAGTTAAAGTGTTCCCTCCACAAGTCCCAGTTGAGCATGACTGTCAGTCCATATCGGAAGAAAGTGAGTGACTTTGAATACTATCCTTCTTCGAACTGAGTCAATTGTTTCAGGGCAATCCCTAGTCAATACTGGAGATGAAGCTGGGCCTTCTGGACTGTCTAAGCCCCCAGCTTCATCCCTGGAGCCAATGCTCCCAGAAAGTGAAGTGCAAAGCATCAGATCAGATGAAATGGAATCATTGTGCATGGTTGAACTGTTTGAGCTTTCAGGGAGGAAAATGATAGATTGGGGCAGACTGGTGATACACCGAACAAGAAGAGTATTTTGAGTGCCCTGACAGTCCACTGCCAGTGTCGAACTCTCCATGCGAGCCAAATGTTGTGGACTCAGAAACTGTAACTCCTGGAGCTGAAAGTGCCCCAAGTTCTAGCCTCTCTACCCCATGGAGACTCCCCTGACAAGTGAGGACAATGCTGAAAATGAAGCTCAGAGTGCAGAGACTATAACAGTTCCCCTAGAAGACTGGTCAGAGCTGTAAAGCCTGTGGTGCACCTCAGTTATGATTCACTTGGGAGGCCTGTGGACTTGCCTCTCAATGTTGTCCATAAAGGGTGTATGTGTCCCCGAGCTCATTGCCCAAACTGAGCATCAGTGCTAACTCCAAGTTACTTGTGTTGCCCTCTAAGTATGGTGCCCTTGCCCCATCCAGCCCCAAGGTAACTGATAGGGAAGGGCCCCCTCTCTTCAGGTTTCATGTACAAGAGGTAATAACTTGAGTTATGGTACAATGTGTATGTAATACTGTGTAAAGAGTGACGTACTGCAATGTTTCAGAAATGTGTTCTTGGTAAAATGATATATTGACTGATGATTACATATGCGAGCCTAATGCAAATGTATATGGTTGCAGTTGAAACTTATAGTACTTGCTTGACGCGGACGTCAAGCTTTCCTAGGCCAGGAAGGGTAACCCCTGCAAATGGGGGTTCCTAAAAGACTTCCAGGAGCTTGGTTGAATGCTCCAAGCCTGAATGGTGTTTGGCATTTAAGCCATTTATCAGTGAGTGTTTTAGAACCTCTGGTACTGTCTCTTTAAGAGCTGTCTGCTTGCAGACATAATTAGTTTGTATGGGGACTGTGTGTTTCTTTGATTGAGTACCACTCAAGCTGCTGCCAATTCACTTCATTTTGCAGTCACTAGGAGTGCAACGGGAACATATCTGAAAGATGTAACTGTTTGCCAGAAATTATTTAGAGTAATAATGAAATTACAGTTTGTCTAACCTGCTTTCTTTGCAGTCAGAACTGTGTCTGCTAGTTCCCATTCTAGTTTTGAACTGCTGAACTGGACCAATCAGTGTGGGTAACTAGCTCTAAAATGGTGCCTTGGACGAATCAGAACTTGGACTCATAATCTGAGCCAGCCACAAGAGGATTGTATGGGCAGTGACTCTGGGAGATGTAGTTTAGACTTCAGTGCCTTTTGGACCAACAGCAGCAGTCTATTGTGAGTGACAGCCAATCCAGTCAAGAACTGGGAGGAACTCAAAGGAAGTGCCAGTTTTGTCGGTTGGAGTTCAGTTGAGCTTTGGCAGTGAAGAAGGAAGGAGCCCTGTGCTTTTCAGTGTGCAGTTTTAGTCAAAACGTGTGTAAGGCCCAGAGTTCCGGTCTGCAGCTTGTGTAACAGTTTGTTAGGACTGAATCCGTCCTGAGAAAAGAATCAAAGGATCTCTGAAGTAGAAACCAGGCTCACCCTGTAGAAGACTGGAAGAATTGCTGAAAATTGCACTCGGTCTGTCAGGAACTGAATCTGCTGTGTGTTCTCCGGGTATTGTGCAGTAATTGCGATCGGGATACAGATGCAGCCTGCCTGGTATAGTGCTTTCTTTTATATGGATGTGTGAAGAGGTTTGTGTACCTCAAGTGAGCCCTGCTGACATTGAAGGACCCTATCTTATTTGGAGGTCGTGGTACTAATTCAGGGTTGCTCTCTGTTGAATTGCCACATTAAATCCAAATGGAATTACTGTACTGCTGACTGTTTAATTCTCCTTTTCTCTGTGTGAAAGGGCCCCTACCAGCTGCCACGGTTTGGACTAGCCACTAGGGCTTGGGTACCCAGGGACAGTAACTGATAGGGATAGGCCTGTGCACAGAGCCATAGGTAGATTATTAGAGTGATAAGCTGATTAACCTGATTTCCCCCTGTCCTTGTTATATCCCCCTAAATAAATCAGAGCTGCTTGTTTCAGCAAAGTTATACTGCCTAGGTATTTGTCTATGTTAAAGTACTGTACTGTGATTGTTGCACTGTATCTCATTTCACAGGAGGTCCCAGTGCCGGAACCAGACCTGGGGTAAGTGTATACTGTGAAGGTAATTCTGATATATTGTGTGGGCCACTAGTGGGAAGAAAGGGGGGTTGCAGTGTCCCAGAGGGCTGTGACCAAGTTAGTTTAACTATTGCAAACCCTGACCTCTGGGTGGAGGCACCCGCCATTGGATCCAGGCCCCTCAACCTGTTAGTGGCAAATCAGGCAGGGGTAGTAGCCCCTGGGATAGCGCCATCTAGGGGTTACATGTATAACTATTAATTATGATTTTGGCATTTAGATGTACTTCTGACAAAAGTACAGTAATCTGATATTTGATTATAAAATGAAGTTCACAAACTGTTTAATGTAATGCTCCAGTCCTCCTCCTCCAAGTCTCACGGACCAGTCCAAATGACAGTATCTTAGCACCACATTCAGAGAAAAGCACTACTGGGAAAGATTACTGGCATTCGGGATGGAGCATGACAATTAGAGGATACAGACTTGTGCTCTTTATTGGAAGATTTATGAAATTAATTCTAAATTTTGTGTGACTGAATCAGAACTTGTAAGAACTCAGTGGAGAGGGTGGTAGGGCTGAGATGGGGGGATGGTTTACTAGTTCTGGAATGGGCGGGTGTGGCTGCCACAGCGTGCATGTCCTGCACTCTCCCCACACTAGAGATGTGCATGAATCACAGAATTCTAACATGTTTGACATACATCCACACATGAATTCGGACCCTGTGTTAGACGCCATTTCTCTGCATGCAGGTCTCCCCCAGCAACAACGAAGAGAAGCAGACAAAACTGAAAAAAATAACTGTCACAAAATCTCAGACTGTGTACTTTAATGCACACAGTCACTAATAAATTGTTTTAGATACACATTCAGCGCTTACAGTAGGCCTCAAACTAAAAACAAATGGCAGCAGGAAGAGATACGACAAAGCTTACCAAAAGCACCGTCACAAATTCTGCTCTTAAGCACTTTAAAAAGTACATCAGCACAAACTGCACAATCTGAGTGTTTTCGTACAAGATTTAACAACAAGTTGGGTCTCAGACTACGAGGGAGCGTACAGAATATCTGACTCCCTTCCCTCTGCTCAAGCGAGTGAAAGGATTTGCTTCACTGACTTCTAGATAGAGGGACAGGCCAGGAAGCTCCCCTGAGTTGTTAATTTATGCTAAATATTTTTTTATTCCCCTAAATACCCTCAAACAGGAAAAAACACTTTGTATTCGGTCCCAACTACATAGCGCCTCATTATTTATGGTATTCAGGAATTAATCTCTGGAGTTTACACACCCCTAAAAATAGCCCAAATAGCTAAAACATGTAATATCTACAACTTTGAAATTAGACCCTTATTACCCAGGACTCTTCTTCCTGGGTTTTGTCAAAGGCACAAACTGGAGAAATTCTTATTGAGACTAAAACTTTTCTGTGGTTGTTTATTTCAATAAACATCAAATGTTTATCTTATTCAATTTTTAGATGCCTTATAAAAATACCATCAGCGGACCAGCCTGAGAGCATAGCGACAGAAGATATCACATTCCATGCTGGTGACTTGGGTTCCACCCGGGTTGCTTGGAATCTACTTCACTAGATCCTGATTCTTTAGATTCCCACCCTTTTTTAGGAGTTAGGATTTTTGGAACCAAACACAGAAAATCTAAAATCCTAAAAACTGTTATATTGAATCAGAATCCGATTCCAAAATCTGATCCTGAAATCCGAAATCCGATTCTAATTGCATGCAAGAAGTGCAAACCTGTACTTCTTGGCTGCCAGGGTTTTTAAATTCCGATTCATTATTGGATTTTCTGAAATCCATAAAAATCCCCTCGGAGCAGATTTTGGCACAAATGAGCATCCCTAATGTTCACCACAAGCCCAGGGTGCCACTGCAGACCAGCAAGAGAAGGATCAAACATCCCAATGGATGCTTTCCTCCTACAAGGCTGGTGGATTACGCCAAAAATTAAGAAAAAACAGCCACCAAAAGCAGTTCTTGTCCCGCAAGGTTACTCTTCTTTTATTTATTAGCAACATCTACCATCTAGTAGCCCAATTACCCCCAGGATTTTGTGAGTTCTGGGGTGTCACTGGGCTACTAGATGGTGGATGTGGCTAATAAACAAAGAAGAGTAACCTCGTGGAATAAAAACTGTTTTGAGCGGCTGTTTTCTTCTTATTTTTGGACACTGAGGTCGCTGACAACAGCCCCTTTTCAAATCATTTGGGCCAAAACCAGCAGAGGGTTCCCAGTGCACTGGCAGGTTGTCATGTTGGATTATGGTCCCTGCTACAATACTGCCACAGAGGGGTGCACCCGTGGCACTGCTGCTTGGGTGATAGGAAAGTAGTGAGTGTCAGACTTTCCACTACTAGTGTTCCTGCATACTTTTGGGCCAGGCTGCAGAGAAAAAGGAAACAGAAAATGGGTAGATCCAGGTAAGGAGTTTAATGCTCACCCCAATGTCACTCAAGGATCCCCCACATGCACCTTTGGTCCTGGCCTTGAAAGCTTCCTCTCCTCATTGTGGGAGTTGGGACTGATTGAGGGAGTTGGGACTGATTGAGTAGATGTGTTTGCTGAGATACTGACATGCAGGGCACCCCCTAGGAGGAAAGCCAGGGGAAGGGCAGCAAAGCAGCCGGCTGGTTGAGTGGTGACTGGGGTGTCCAGGATGCACGTTTGGAGAGTTTTTCTGAATGAGAAAAACATGGCTACAAGCTGAAGTAGATCCCAACTGTGTATGGACCCCAGAAATCAAAAACAGGGTAAAGAAAAAAACATACTGTTGGCAAGCCTACTACTGAAGTCAGCATGCATCACAAACAACAACTAGGTTAATCCTAAAGGACAGTAGTGTTGCCTAGACCTAATTTCCTTGACCATTCCTAGCCTTTCATGAGAAACTTGGTAGCCTCCTATGCTGCCTTCAAAATAACGTGCTGGTCAACTAGAAGAAAACAACAGAAGAAAAAGGCTGAAAATTGTCAGTGACTCCTTAAAAAATGTTCAAACATTCAGGCTGATACTGATATTGAGTCATGCCCAGATTAAAATGGTACTGGACATTTAGTGAGATCAGATAGTTGCAGCCATTTTCTCTGCAGTCAGCAAGCAGTATGTCATCCTAAGGAAATTCCCTCTTACCCAAGTGCTGGAATCCATGAGTCCTGTGCTGCAATGTTTTAGTATGTGCAGCATAAACAAGTGCCAATCCTCAGAGAACCGAGACATAAAATGAGGGAAATGGAGTAGCATTACACTGCTTACAGTGCCGTGCTTATAGACAGACCAATGAAATATTCATCAACCAGCACAAAACAAATAATACAAAAAAACACTTACCTCAGGAAATGCTTCATTCTGAAGTATCGTTTTTTAATTCAAACTTCCACTTAATTCTTCACATGCATAAGTTAAGTTGAAGAGCTAAAGGAAAAAGAAAGGAAAACAGGTCAGAGCAGTTTTTCATTGGTCTGAGTTATTCAGTTAAATAGGACAGGGAATTTGTGCAAACTTACAGCTGCTTGCTGCTTTTGGGGTGAAGCATAGAATGTTTCGACTCATATATACACTCTGGGAGGGAAAGATTGAGTTTTTAAAGGTTGCTATCTTATGAAATTACTGTATATTCATATATGACATCAGATGATATGCTAGGAGTCAGGTGATTCTGGAAGGACTGCAGAGTGGGTTCCTGATTCAGGGAGTCACTGAACCAACGAGAGCTGAGGCAATTCTTGATCTGGTGCTCACAAATGGGGAGCATGTACAGGAAATAATGGTCAGGGAGCCACTGGGTGGAAGTGACCATTGCACAGTGTGGTTCCAGCTGGATAAGGGCAGGGAAGAAAAAATTACTCACCTTAGTAATGTTGTTTCTTCTAATGGAGTCTTGCTATATTATGACAATTGCAGTATGACCGCAGGTTAGAACTGCTCCGGAGGTGAAATAGTTAACTTTCCATGAAGGCATGGAATCTTGAGCTCGAGCTCGGTTAAGGAAGCTCTGTCTGATTGCTTTCAAACCTAAACTGTCAGATCTTTACGAGCAAACTCACTAAGGTTCTGTGTGGAAGCTGTAAACCTACACTAGCCAACTGGCTACTAACATAGCAAACACACTTCTTGGTCTCGAAAAAAGACTCAAGTCAAGAGACCCCAAAAAATTAAATAAAACACAAGTTCACCCTAAGGAAGGGTGAGACAAAAACAACAAAGTGGCAAAAATAGAGTGCCACCACTGTGGTGCCCACCCACAGCCCAAACAAGGTTCTGAGAGGGGCAGGCAGGGAGGGAGGGAGGTCATAATATAGCAAAACTCCATTAGAAGAAACAACATTACTAAGGTGAGTAATTTTTTCTTCAAACAACATGAAGTCTTGCTATATTATGACAATTGCAGACTACACAGCAGTACCCCCATGGAGGAGGGACAGAACCTACCTAGGGAATAGGCTCTGAAGGACAGCTGTGCTAAACCGAGCATCACCCGAGACTGGATGTCCAAGGAATAATGCTTGTAAAAGTGTGAACTGTTTTCCAGGTAGCTGCTTGACATATCTCTAAAATGGGGATGTCTCCTGGCTGCAGCCAGAGAAGCAGCTGTACCTCTGGTAGAGTGAGCCCTCAGGCCTGAGGGGGAACCTTACCCAGCTTTTCATAACAGAATTGGATACAAGAGACAATCCACCTGGCAATGGATCTTTTAGTGGCAGGTTTCCCTTGTCAACCTCACCATAAGTGAGGAACAGTTGAGTGAGGTCAAACCTGTGACCCTGCAGTGCGCTCTATGTAGTAACTAGGGCCTCTTCACATCTAAGCTGTGCAGCCTCCTCTCACCAGAGGAGGAATGGTCAGTAAGTAAACAGGGAGAGAAATAGATTGATTAGGTGGAAATCCGAAACCACCTTAGGCAGGAACTTTCTATTAGTCGAAGGACTACCTTATCTCTGTGAAAGGAGATAAAGTCTGGCTCCACTGACAATGCTTGTAATTCACTTATGCGTCTGGCAGAGGTGATAGCTACCAGAAACACAGTTTTCCAAGTCAAGAACTTAAGCTCCGCTGAAGACAAGGGCTCAAAGGGAGGTTGCATGAGCTGAGCAATGCAAACATTGAGATCCCAGGCAGGAGCAGGATCCCTGAATGGAGGGTTGGTGTGAAGCAATCCCTTAAAAAACTTGGAAAACACAGGGTGAGATGACAGGGGAGAGGACTTACCTGCTGAAATAAAGGCAGAGATAGCTGCCAAATGTACCTTCAGAGTAGCTGGTCTCAGCCCCAAAGTGTTTAGATGGACCATGTAATCTAGAACTGTGGGTAAATCAGCAGAGTCTGGGGAAATATTCTTTTCCGAACACCATATGGAAAATCTTTTCCATTTGGAGTTGTAAGTAGCTCCTGGTAGAAGGCTTCCAGAAGCCTTGAGTATATCCATTACACCTTGAGAGAGGTGTAGGCCAACAAACTCTAGCTCTTCAAGAACCAGGCCTTGAGATTGAGAGACTTGAGGTTCGGGTACCAAACCCTTCCCTGGGCACAGGTTAACAGATTGTGATTCTTGGGAAGGCACAGGGGAGGATGGACTGCCAAGGACAGGAGGAGAGGGTACCAAGGTTGCCTGGCCCAATCCGGGGCAATCAGAATTACCTTGCAGGAATGGGATCTGATTTTGACTAGCACTTTGAACAGTAGAGGCAAGGGGGGAAAGACATAGAGAAACTTCCCTTCCCAACTGAGGGCTAAGGCGTCCAGAGGGACTGAGCCCAAGACTGGGGGCCTGCAGCAAAAGAGAGGAAGTTGATGATTGTCTGGAGCTGCAAAGAGATCTATTTGCGGGGTGCCCCATTTGGCAAATACCACTCCCAGAACAAGGGGATCCAGGGACCACTCGTGATGGCCCTGAGAGATCCTGCTGAGAGCATCTGCCAGGACATTGTCTTTGCCTGGGAGGTGAACTGCCGTAAGGGAGGTGTTCAGGGAGTAAGCCAGAGACCACAACTTCATGGCTTCGGTGCACAAGGCCGTAGACCGAGTGCCCCCCTGTTTGTTGATGTACCACATTGTAGTGGTGTTGTCTGTTCTGACCTGTACAATTTTGTCCTGAACAGATCTGGAGAAAGCTTGAAGTGCTAGAAAAACTGCTCTGAGCTCCAACAGGTTGATGTGGAGCAGAGATTCCTGAGGGGACCACAGTCCCTGGGTGGTGAGGTCGCCCAAGTGTCCCCCCAGCCCAAGAGGGATGCATCTGTAGTAAGGATTAATGAGTGAGGCTGAGTGATGAAGGGAACTCCTTGTCTCAGGTTGCTCTGATCCTGCCACCACTGCAGGGCTTGGATCAGGGTTCGATTTACTGGAATTAATTTGGAAAGAGGATCCTTTCTTTGAGACCAAAAGGCCCTCAAATGGAACTGAATGTCTCTCATCTGAAATCTTGCTCCTTGCACTACTGCTGTGGAAGCAGCCATGTGTCCCAGGAGCTGCAGAAAATGCCTTGCTGGTCGAGAGACCTGCAGGGTGAAAGAGAAGGCCAGGGAGACTAGGGTGTTTGCCCTGTCTAAGGGGAGGAAGGCCCTGGCTTCCTGGGTGTTCAGTTCTGTGCCTATGAAGGTTAGGAGCTGGACAGGCTCCAGAACTGACTTTGAGAGATTCAGGAGAAAACCTAGGGAAGTAAGCAGTTGCTGAGTTATCTGCAGATGTAGGTTGACCTGATCTGGGGATTGGCCTACTATGAGCCAATCGTCCAGGTAAGGAAAGATGGGAATCTTTTGTCTTCTTAGGCAAGCTACTGCTACTGCCAGGCATTTGGTAAATACCCTTGGAGCCGAGGTGAGTCCAAAGGGCATTGCTCAGAACTGGTAATGGCCTGAGGGCAACTCGAACCTGAGGTACTTTCGATGGGAGCTTCTGATGAGAATATGGAAGTAGGCATCCTTGAGGTCCAGGGATGCTAGCCAGTCCCCTGGCCTTAGGGAAGGTAAAATGATCCCCAGAGTCACCATTTTGAACTTTGGTTTTAAAAGGTGCTTGTTTAGATATCTGAGATCCAGGATGGACCGCCATTCTCCTGTCTTTTTTGGGGTAAGGAAGTACCTGGAGTACAAACCTTTGCCCTGATGTAGGGGTGGAACCCTTTCCACAGCTCTGAGAGCGAGGAGGGTAGAGACCTCTGACTCTAAGGCGAGTGCCTCTGATGGAGATGCAGGAGGAAAAGATCTGGTTCTCATCTTCGGAAATTTTTTGAAGCTGAGAACCAGACCCTGGCTTACTACTTCCAGGACCCACTTGTCTGATGTGAGAGACTTCCAGTCCTGGACAAATTAAGCCAGCCTGCCCCCTACCGGTAGAGGAGAAGTGGCCCTGGCTACCCCATCAGGGAGCCTGCTTGGCAGGGGCTTTGGGCTGAGGGGTGGAAGCAGGCCTGCCTGAACCGCTTCTGCCCCTTCCTCTAAAGAATCCCCTCTGGGTATAGGAGGAAGAAGAGGCCTGAGCCTGGTAGAAAGGCCTATGAAGAGGCCTGCCTCTGCCCTTGGGAAGCTGCTTCTGAGGAGTGGCCTGCCTTTCCTTGGCCTGTGCACTCCAATAGGTGGTCCTGTATTCATCCATTTTTTTCATGTAATTCTCTGTTTGCTCCCCAAACAGAGAATTGCCAACCACAAGAAAATCCATGGCTTTAGACTGGGTATCCTGTGACAAGGTGGTGCATCTGAGCCAAGCCATTCTGCGAAGAGCCACAGAAGTAGCCATGACTCTTGATGATACATCATTAGAGTCCACCGCAGCATGAAACTGCACCTTTGATGCCTCGATACCATCTTTAGCCACCTGTTCCAACTCCCTGGCAAGCTGGTCAGGAACTTGTTTGGCTAGAGCCAGCACAGTATCCCATCTGGATTTCTGGTATCTGGCAGCGTAAGCCATATAATTTGCTTGTCTGAGTCCCAAGGATGCTGCCATGTACTGTTTCTTTGCCATAGCATCAATCTTCCTGAGTCCTTTCAGAGGATGTGAAGCTAGGGAATATTTGCCTTGTCACAGGCTGCAGCCTACACTACACCCACATGGCTGCATTGCTGTGTAAGAAATTCTGTGTCAGAACCTGATAAAGTATACCTTCTGCCCATCCTTTTGTCTACAGGAGGTATAGTATGAGGAGTTTTTAAAACTTTTACTGTCTGCTTCCTGAAAGATTTATGAAGGGGAATAGACAGTCTCTTAGACTCTGGAATATCCATCATTTCTACATAATCAGGCTCTTCCGGTCATCAACAGCTCCTCCAGAGGAAGCTGAAGGGTTTCAGCAACCTTCTTATAAAACATGAAGTGAGAAGGGGACTCAGAAAGCCTAGGGAAACCCTCAAAGGTCTGTCTGGGGAGGTATCTGGTTCAACAGGAGCCTCCAGATCTTCCAGACCATATTCACTCTCCTCATAGTCTCCCCCACCCCACGGTTCATAAAATTCTCAAAATCATAATCTTGAACCGAGAACTGGGTGAACCGAACGCCTCCCAGATGGTGTCGGTTCAGGAACCGGGAAAGAGACTGGACAATTTGGATTGCTTTTAGTTATCACTTCAGCTGTTGGGAAAAACTTTTCCACAGCAGCAGACTTTCTAGTCCTTTTTGCAGGAACTGGCCTCGGAGCCAGCTCTTCGCTTGTTCGAGGAAGTATTGGTCCGAGGGCTATCTCCTCTGGTTCGGTTGGCACCGAACCGGCCGCCATCCGGGTCAGCGGATTTTTGGCCTCCCTTTCCTGAGCCTACCAACTCTCTTCTCAACAGTGGCAGCAGGGAAATTCTTGCAAATCTGGCAGTCTGAATCGAGGTGGTCAAACCCCAGGCAATAAACAATGTGGTGTGTGGGTCAGCCTTGGCAAAGGCTTCCCCACAGACATCATAGTGCTAGAAACAGTGGGCGGTTTTTCTTTGGGTTTCTCAGACATGCGCCAGCCTAACCGAAATCTTGCCCATTTATGGCAATCCGCCTTAAAGACTCTCCTATCGGTTCCCAACCGTGTCATGGACCATGGAAAACCGTAATGAAACTGGCTTTTAGAACCGAGTAGGAACCGGAACCACACTCTAAAAAAGGACTAGTAGTTCAAAAACACAACCTGATCGGTTCAAACCGAACCGATAAATGTTTTACAAGTTCCACACAGAAATTCGTATGTAAAACTATCTATTACTTACGTTACCATAGACAGAGCTTGAACCGAACGGTTGCAGTTAAAATTAGATGAAAACTGAGTATTTTAAACTTTTTAAACCGCAAAAATGAACCGAGCAAAAGGAGAAATCTCCGGAGCGACTGTTCAGTGAGGCGGAGTAAAGAATCTAACGGTTTAGGTTTGAAAGCAACCAGACAGAGCTTCCTTAACCGAGCTCGCGCTCAAGATTCCATGCCTTCATGGAAAGTTAACTATTTCACTTCCGGAGCAGTTCTAACCTGCGGTCATACTGCAATTGTCATAATATAGCAAGACTTCATGTTGTTTGAAAGCATTTCGACTAAGACCAAAATCTTGGATTTCAGGAGGGCAGACTTCAGGAAAATGGGCGAAGTGCTAAGGAGCCATCTGGAAGCATCAGAGCAGATATGGGGGTGGACCAAAGGTGGTCCATCATTAAGGAAGGAATACTGGTTGCCACCGTTGAGTGCGTTAGGCTCAGGGAGAAGAACACAAGGGCCAAAGTGCCCAGCTGGTTAAGTTCTGGGGTTGCCAAGGCAGTAAGAGAAAAGAGGTTGGTCTATAGAAAATTCAGGATGACCAATAGAGAGGTGGATAGGGAAAATTACCTAGGGTTGGCTAGTGAGGCAAGTAAGGAAGTCCGGAGAACAAAGGCACAGAAGGAGCTGCAGACAGCTGAAGGAATTAAGAAGGGGGAGAATGCTTTATTTCGATACTTAAGTGAGAAAAGGGACAGGAAGGAAGGGATTGTTAAGCTTAAGAAAGGGGTGGAGTGGGTGGAGGATAATGGGGGAAAGGCAGAGATACTACATGAATACTTCTGTTCCGTCTTCACCAAGAAGAAGGACAGACCAGTGCCTTCAGGAGGGAAATGAGGAGCTTTGGGGAGGGGAACACAGATGTAGTGATAGAGAAGGATAGAGTGAGGGAGGGGCTGCTGGCATTGAGGGTGGACAAATCACTAGGCCCGGACAGAGTACATCCAAGGGTACTAAAGGAATTGGCTGAGGAGCTGGCAGGGTCACTGAAAGACCTATATAATAGTTCACTAGAGTCAGAAGTGGTACCGCAGGGCTGGAGAACAGCACATGTAGTGCCCCTCCACAAAGGCAGTCCCAAGGATGACCCAGGGAATTACAGACCAGTCAGTCTGACCTCCATTGTGGGCAAGCTCATGGAGATCATATGAAAGGAAAGGTTGGTGGAATATCTAGAGGAGCATGGTCTTCAGGATGATAGGCAGCATGGGTTCATGGGAGGAGATCATGTCAAACAAATCGGATTAACTTCTTTGACTGTGTCACTAAGACAGTAGACAGGGGCCAAGTGGCAGACATCCTCTATCTTGATTTCAGCATGACCTTTGACAAGTGTCCACAAAAGGTTTATCAGGAAGTTGGTGGATCTCGGGGGTTGGGGAAAAGATGGCCAGATGAGTGAAAAACTGGCTGAGGGACAGAACCCAGAGGGTGGTTGTAGGGGAGCGTTATCTGGCACTACAGAGGTAACCAGCGGGGTCCCACAGGGCTTGGTGTTGGGGTTGGTGTTGTTCAATGTCTTCATCAATGACATCGGAGATGGCATTAAGGGCAAAATGTGCCTATTCGCAGATGACACCAAGCTCTGTGGAAGAGTGGACACATCTGAAGGGATACAGGACCTACAGAAAGATCTGGAAAAGCTGGGGAAGTGGTCCAGGATCTGGCAGCTTGGCTTCAATGCCAAGAAATGCAAAGTTATGCGTATTGGAGCCAAGAATCCCAGGACAGAGTACTACCTGGGTGGAGTCTGAGTGTCTGCATCAGAGGAGGAGAAAGGCCTGGGCGTGATGATCACTAGTGGCCTGAAGCACTCCACACAGTGCACAAAAGCAGCAGCAAAGGCAAACACGATGCTGGGATGCATATTTAGGGGGATCAGCAGTAGGAGAGAGGAGGTTATACTGCCCTTGTACAGGTCACTGGTAAGGCCGCATCTAGAGTATGGAGTTCAGTACTGGTGCCCACACCTCAAAAAGGACATTAACCTGCTGGAGAAGGTCCAGAGGAGGGCTACAAAGATGATAGCAGATCATCAGGGTAAGGCTTACGAGGAGAGATTGAGGGCACTGAACATGTATTCCCTGGAAGACAGGAGAGAGAGAGGGGACATGACTGGGACCTTTAAGTACTTGAAAGGAATAAATAAGGTTGATAAGGAGAGTCTCTTTAAGCTGAGTGGCAACCATAACACTAGGGGGCACAGTCTTAAGCTGGAGGGTGGGAGGTTTAGGAGGGAGGTCAGGAAGCACTTCTTCACAGAGGGTGGTGGACACTTGGAATGCACTGCCGGAAGAGGTCATCTCGTTGAAGACAGTGGGTAGCTTTAAGAGAGGCTGGGATAGGCATGGGGGAAGGTAAGGATCATGGGTAGAGTGGATGGGAGGAGTGGGGAGGGAGGGCCGGGACATTAGCTCAAGCTGTGGACTCTGCAATACGAGCAGACTTGATAGACTAAATGGACTTCTTCTGCTGGCTTCTTCGTATGTTCATATGTTAGTATGATCTGTATTTATTGGGAAACAGTCATGAGTTAGGGAGTAAGATATGGGAACCTAGAGGCCTTGACTGAGGTTTTCGCATCAGAAGTTTTTTAATTCTTACTTTTGTAGAAAATCATCCTTTTATCTGGCTGATCTTGTCGACTGCTGCCAGCTATTAAAATACTCAGGATGCCCCACTGCTGAGCATCTGATGACACGTACACTAGGCTCAGCTGCAGGGTACTCGTTAGGCTTTGTAATTCAGTAGACATGGTAATGAAAAGAGAAAGCACTGTTACCACCAGGTCGATCTGATCAATCGGAGTAGACTGGAGTGTAGGCCAGAAGTGGCTACAGCAGCTCACATTCCTGTGCCACCACCTAGGGTTTACGGTGGAGGTTGGAACTGGCAGGCAGAGGAGTTGGTGGGAGGAAACAATCATGTACTGGAGGAGATCTGGAGTTACAACATATAACTATTTCATCCATCTGAGAGAAACGGTTCATTCTAGTCTCCCTCTTGGGAGACAGCCCCCTGTTGAGACCGAATTCCAAAAGGCCAGTGAAATAGTGACACCTAATGGCGGGGTAGCAGACAGCAATAGAGGTCTAGAAGTAGGTGCTTCTCATAGGGGTTTCTATTGTGCTACAAACCCAGAGGGGGAGATGGAGTGGTGTCTTCCAAGGGTGGCAGCTGATAAGATACTCCCCAGGGTTGAGAGGTTGGTTGGGGAAGTGGCTGGGAAGCAAGATGTTATTATCTATCTAGGAACAAACAACCTGTCAAGGAATCGGTTAGGAGAAGTTAAAGCAAGTTTTAGCGTGTTGGATACCAAGCTGACAGGACGGCTGGTATTGTGAGTTTCTCAGAGATCTTCCCAGTGAACAGGCTGGGGGAGGCAAGGAAGCTGAAAATCCACCAACTTAATAAATGGTTGAAGCAGTGGTGTACCAAAGAGGGGTTTCACTTCCTGGGAGACTGGGTTGCTTTTTGGAAGAATAACTGAAAGCCTATTTAAACTAGATGGCTTTCATCCATTTCTATTTTTGTAAATGATATGCCCAAAGAGTTCTGTAAATCAAAATGTGTGTTATAGCGGATGATACGGTCCTTCTCAACTCGGGTCCCTCTGTTAGTGAGATACAGTACAAGAAGTCTTACAAGAAGAGTACTTAAAGTTAGAAAACTGGTTATCCCTGAACAACCTAAAACTGAATGAGATAAAAACAAGTCATGTTGTTTGGGATGGCCCAAAGGTTGGCCTGAGGTGGGGAAGACCTTTGCATCAGAAGTAATAAAGGGGTGAAGATCTCTCAAATTGAATCCTTTAAATACTTAGGCATTTATCTGGACCCCTCCTTATGTTTCATGGGACACTTGGACATCGTTGGTAAAAAAATACATCAAAAATTGGGTTTCCTGTATAGAAACATAAACACCCTGACTGATGAGGCTAGGTCGATTATAGCCAGGCAAATTTTGTTACCGATACTGGATTACGGTGCTCCCCTATTCTTTAATCAGGGGTCCTCCTTTATGTCTAAATATCAATTGATATTAAATAATATTTGTTGCTTTGGGTTAAGGGCTCCAGTTAGAACACATCATTGTTTTCTATATGACAGGATGAATATTCTGCCCCCAGAACGTAGAATACAACACAATACTGCTATATTCCCATTCACTATCTTTCGTAACACATTTCCTGGTTCTCTTTATGAGAAATTTATAAAACAAAATGGTTCCCATTTGACAAGAAAAAGCATAGATTCACTATTTTATCCATCTTCTGTGAAACTGACAATGGCCAAACGTTCATTTTCTTGGTATGGTTAAATTCTGTTAAATAATTTCTCATCCATAACTCAAAAAGCCAATAGTATAAAACATTTTAAATCAATGTTGGTCTCATATTTTGGTAATCTGAATCTTTGCTTGTGCAATAACAATGGAACTGTGCAATTGTGAATCTAATTTATATCTGTTGAATGTTGCATTAATATTATGTACTTGTATTGTGTAATGTAGTTATGTTTTTATGTCAGGCATGACTGATAAAGGGTTGTGCCCAGTTATTTTCCTGGTTTAAAATAAAAACAAACAAATAAACAAGTAGGTAGGGCCTTCAGGAAGTAACTGGTGAACAAGACAGGGAATATGGCAGGTAGATATATCAGAGAGCTGAAATCATAGTACAGAAGACAAGTGGTAGAGAAAAATTATTCAGGAAAGACTTGTCCAAGAGCAGAGGAAGAGAAGGGAAGGGAAACAAGGTTCATGGAGCCAAGAGTGGTCTGCATAAAAGTCAGAAACCTCTGGAACAAAATAAGTGATCTCCAGGCCCATGGCAGATGCTAGACCAGATATAATAGCTGTAACAGAAATGTCAGCGACATCGAGCAATTGCTAGGACCTCAGTGTCCTGGAAAGTCAGGGAGAAAGGGGTGTGGGATAGTGCTGCACACCAGGGAGGGCATCAGGGTGAAGGAGGATAAGGAGATAGGGAGAGGAGATGGGGGGGGGGGAATCTCTATGGATTCAGATGAAGGTTGGGGAGAAAAACAGCTGAATGTGGGTGACCTAACAGGCCCCAAAACCAGTCAGAAGAGATGGATAGGGCACTAACAGAGGGATTAGGAAGGAAACAGCAAAGGAAGAAGTTGTCCTGCTAGGAGATTTCAACATGCCAGACATGGACTACAACATTAATGAGGCAAGACGTACAGGGAACCAAGAACTGGTGGATGCCTTCCAGGATTGTCTTCTAAGACAGCATGCATAATAGCATACTAGGTACAGTGTCTTAAGGAGCTTAATATGTATACCCTTGAGGAAAGAAGGGAGAGAGGGGACATGATAGAAACTTTCAAGTACCTCAAGGGAATTAACAAAGTCCAAGAGGGTAGCATCTTCCAGAAAAAGAGATGTGCAAGAACAAGCGGGCACAATTTGAAGATAGAAGGGGATGGCTCAGAGGTAATGTGAGGGAAGTATTTTTTCACTGAGAGGGTTGTGGATGCATGGAACAGCCTCCCTGAAGAGGTTGTGGGTTCAAGAACAGTGGGGGACTTCAAGAATGCATGGGACAGGCATAGGGCAGTCCTAGTGGGGGGTAGGAGGAATTAAGCTGTTGGTTAACTAGGATCTGCAGCTTATCTGTTAGGTAGGAAAATGGGCAGACTAGGTGGGCCAAGCGGTCCTTATCTGCCGTCAAATTCTATGTTTCTATGTTTCTAGTGTCATACTGGAGCTACTTCCTTCAAACTGGGTCAGCCGAGTGGAAGTAACAGTGGAATATTTGCTTGAGTCAAGCAATCACAACATGGTTTGGATTAACATCTCTCAAAGTACAGTGGCAAAGATCCTGGATGCTAGTTCTGGCCTTCAGAAGGGCTGCCTTTAGAAAGATGGGAGGAGAGCTAAGGGAGAAACTCAAGCGATCTGGCCAGTTAGAATGGGTGGAGAAGTAATGGGAAGCAATCAAACAGGATCCAAGGGGCATCTAAAGTGTGCCTAAGGCATGTTGGGCAGGAAAAGAGGACAAAAAATATATTTGGGTTTTCTACAGTAGGCGGGAACCAGTTCTGGACAAGAAACCAGCCTTGAAAAGGTATAAGACTGATCAGCTGGAGTCAAATAGGGGGCGCTACATTAGTAAACTGAAAGGGGCCAGCAATAAATGGAGGACAACTAAAGCAGAGGCAGGGCTCAGAATAGGTAAAGAATGTAACCCCTAGGTAGCACTATCCCAAGGGATACTACCCCTGCCTGCGTGACCAGATGCAGGTTGAGGGGCCTGGGTACTAGAAATGGGTGACTCCACCTGGAAGACAGGGTTTGTGGTAGCGTAGCTAACCTGGGTACAACCCTCCGGGACACTGTTACCCTCCTCTTTTCCCTCTAGTGGCCTAAATGATTCACAGAATACACAATTGCAATTTGCCCCTGACAACAGTTTTAACCCTACACTTGTTGCACTTACCACCAGGGCTGGTTCAGCTAGGTCGGCCCTGGAGACTCCTGTAAAATAAGATTTAGCAAGACAACCAACAGTATTTCAATGCTGCTCGTACAGAGGTACACCACAACCAGTTTCAGTGCAAGAAGGTTTAGATCTGATTTAAGGGGCAGCAACAAGGAAGGGTCAGAATGGTGATTGATTCAAGATCTGAATAATTCAGGCTGTAAGGCATGCCCTCAAAGGTCCTTGTAACACAGTCACACACACACTCTGGGTACCCAATTGGAACTATGGCTAGCCTGAAGTGTTGCCCGGGGTAGGCCAGCATTGCAGCTGGTTGGGGCCCTGTGATGGAAGAAAAACATGCATGCACTTTAACCCACATTTGTAATCTGAGCCGGACAGCTCAGTCCCAAAATGATTAGCAACAACAATTAAATCAGTTGACACACTTTGATTTGAGTTTTGTTGCAGGGAGCCACCCTGGTGTTTACTCACGTTTCCCAATGTCACAAACACACTCAGCAGGTCAGGCCCTCTGCTCCCACAGTGCCACCCTCCTGTCTGCTTTTGGGTCCAAATCACCTTTAGTCTCAAGTTCTGGGGGGATTCAAACTGTGAACCTTATGCTAGCATACCCAATGAACAGGCTCACATAAGTACCCTCTTCGGAGACTGCGGTACATTCTTTCACCAGGAGTACCCATCCAGGCTTCCAAAATGAACCCTTTTAACTCTATAAGAGACCTTAGGTATATTCTTACCTTTTTTCCAAGCTTACTAACACCATCAAACTGTTGAACAGTTTTGTCAGACCTAACCCCCTATACGTCACATGCAAAAAGAACTGACAGACACCCAGGCAGTCTTTCAAAGAAAAGGTACTTTACTAAAAGATGATAAAAATATGAAAAATGTAAACACAGAACAATATATCAAAGAGCTCACAATCACATAAAAGAACAAGAGAAAATTAAAAAGCAAAACTCCTACGACAATACATTTAGATCTTTGCTATCTAAGGTATTACCTCTGGAAGTGCATTTTAAAGTTAGATCAGAGAGCTGTGTCTCTCTAGAGTCCCAAGATGATATGACATTCATTTCAGACACAAGTATCAGTTTAAACTCTGTGTCTCCACACCTCTTCTGTAAGTCATCTAGCTCCTCCTTTTAGAATATAAAATTACAAAAAATGATTTCCTACCAGGAGATATGCTAATAATGTGACCATCAGCAAAAACCCATTTCCCAAATTATGAGTCTTTGATCAACCACTTCCTTTGAGGTTTACAACCCTGCAGTCATCACCTAGGTGTGATATAGCCCACAGGAATCAGCTAAATGATGTCCTGTAATGTAATAAAGTGTATATTTAGTTTCCAAATTCAAAAGCATGAGGTCATAAAAAGGCCATAAAATGCAATTTCTCAAGGAAGTTAATTACATTACAGAGATCTCCTGGTCAGTGTAATACATCCTGTGATTTCAGCTGCTGACACCTTGTAATTTAAAAGGGCCAAATCTCACAGACTGACATTTCATACACTGACCATTTATTTACACTACCAATATTATACAATAATCATAACCAGCTGGCCAAGCATCACACCCAGTACAGGACACAGGATCGACAAAATGGAGACCTCAGGATGAAGTGCTGGATTGCCAGGAGAAGCAGGGCCCACATGAAGCACTGTGGTGCCGATCCTGTTTGCTGGTGTTGAGCAGGAAGCCGAATCCCCAGGTGGGTCACTCATCTCAGTCGTTTCTCTGCGGCGTGAGCAGCTGTCTGGGCCGAGGTGGCAAAGCCCAGACCAGGTGAACAGTTCAGAGACAGTCCAGTAAGTGCTGGATACAGTTTCTAGCAAGCATGACACATTCAAGCAGTGGGGGACCAAATTGCGACCCACTATCAGCATTCAGCACACTTATAATAAAAGCAAGGTAAATACCACAGTTCAGATGACAGTCTGGTTGCAATTCACAGTGTCTCTGTGGAAACCGTATGCTCAGCGGCAGTCTCAAGTCCTGACAGGCCGATCGCACTGAGGCAAATCTTCGGTCCACTTCAGGAGGATTCACTTTGTCACAAATCAGGATCCAACCGCAAAAGCTGCAAATTCAGAAGAAGTCCGTTATCAGGCTCAAGGTCTCTTCACTTATGAAGATGGTAGCAGGCAGGCCAAACACAGCCTGCCCACCGATTTCTCTTGTGCACCACGCAGGAGCAGCTGCTCAAATCACTCGAGCTGTTCACTCTTTCAACTCTAACTTCAGACTGACCCACTGCTGCAGGCAGCTTGGGAAAAGGTTTGATTCATCGATCCATCTGTCTGTCACAGCTAGAGCTCCCTCTCCAGGTCCACTGAGGCGCCAAAGGGCAAAACTACAATTCCTAAAGAAATTCACTCCCACAAGACCCCTGGGGATAGACTCCATTTTAGGGTCCCCAAAAGTACTGACTGGTCCAAACTAGCAGTCCAGAACCAAGATGGTGGTGATTAACAGAAATTCCATGCTGCAAAGGAAGGCAGGTTAGACAAACTACAATATTATTATTATTATTGCAAATAATCGGTAAACAGTCACAGATTTTTATAGGGCTCCCTCTGCACAATTAGCGATGCAGAATGGAGCAATAATACAGCAGCATGGGCAGGACTCGAGCCTGAAACTACTCGGCCCCTACCCAGATTAATTATACTTTACAAAATAGGCAACTCTTAAAGAGACAGGCACAGAAGCTAACTGGGCACTCACATGCAACCACTTTTTTTTTTTTTTTTATGTCTCTATTTTTTTCTGCCTTGCTGCAGCAACTTTTACCAGCAGGGGCATCCAGCCACCGGCCCTGGCCACCGGGAGAGCACCAGGCTCACTCGCATGATGGGGGATCCGGCACGGCCATTGCCAGCCCGCTGCAGGGCCTCCCCGTACTCTGTTCAATTGGACCGGCCCCGGACCCCCCCCAAGCGCGATTCCATGAGAGTACTCCCAGCAAGGCAGGGCGTGGCTATCAAGCTGCACAGTCACGCCCAGCCATTTTCCTCCACCAGGACTAGGAGAGCTGTCAGTGGATGCTCAATCCTAGTCCTCCCCTGCTGACCTCCGACGATCCAGGTTAGTTCCCAAACCCAGGTCGCCGGCATGGCGCAAGGTGTGGTGTCCAGTGCCTCAACCCTCAGCGCCACCAGGCCAGCTACATGCAACCACTTTTAAATTGTTAGGACACAGAACGCCAGCCTGGCAGTGGGCATTTAGGCAAGCCCAAGGAAGACTTTTGGGAACCCCCATTTGTAGGAGGGTTACAAGGAAATTTACAAGGCTTGTTTTTAGATATGTCTATGTCAGGGAGTAAAGGAAGAACAAGGAGGGATTCAAGATGTTGAAGAAACGGGATGTGTGTGGAAGAAGACAGAAAGAGGACATATTAAATGAATACTTCTGCTCTGTTATCACAGTTGAAGATGCAGGGCTATTTCCATAGTGAAGTATCAGATTCGGGAGGGAGACTAAGATGGTGATCGGACCATCACTGAAGACAAAGTGTTCAAGGGATTGAGGGGGATGAAGATGGGGAAGTCACTGGGGTGAGATATGCTGTACTCTCGGGTGCTCATAAAGGTGAAGAAGGCTACGGCAGTACTCTTGGCAGTCCACAAAAAAAACAAACAAAGCAGCTCCAACCCTGGGCATGCTACTGTTACCTGAACTAACATACAACCACCAGAAAAGAGCACCACTCAGTCAGCAGATAAAATATGACTAAATATGTATTTACTCACATACTCGAATTCAGGACATCATGACATCAAGTATTCTCTGCAAAAAAAAAAAAACACCAGTGGCTGCAAAGTGCAGATGTGCTGTGCTCATATGAGCTGCTGAGAGAGCAAGGAATGATGGGAAACCTCCACATACGCCAACCGGGTTCGCTATACCTTTTTTGAGAGTAACAGTCAGTGGGCCAGATATTCAAAACTTTGCCCCTGGGCTAAGGTAACACTGCCCGGCGGGAAAACTTAGCCCGGAGCACAAAGTAAGCTATATTCAAAAGGAATAGCCCCGGGCAAGCAGCTTCTGAATACAGCATGGGAATGAGGCCGTGCAAACTGGGCTGGGAGTACAGGGCATATGTAGCCCTGGAATAAGACAGCACTGAATATAGCAACCAGGAAGTGCAAACCACAACAACACAGTGCACAGCGACATGAGGGCAGGTAGATATGAACTAGGTGGCCAATGCATGTGTCAGCAAATGCGTGGACCCTGTACAGCTGCAGGCAGCAGCAGATGTGAAAGAACAGCGATCAGAACTCTATAATATTCCCTGAACCATTAGCACCGCACTAACACGTTAGCACAGCTTTAGCGCAGAGCTAAGCTGTTTGCCCGGTGCAAACACGTTTGCTCGGCGTTAAGATTTGCCATATTCAGCCGGCCCGGTGGCGCTGAGGTTTGAGGCGCTGGACGCCACACCTCGCACTGCGCCGGCGACCCGGGTTCGGGAACGGACTCGGGTGGCTGGGGGTCAGCGGGGAGAGGGAGGATCGAGCGTCCCAATGGATGCTCTCCTCCCTCAGGGGTGGGTTACCAAGGCGCATTGCGCTCTGCATTCACTTCCATGCCGGGTGGAAGCACCGGCAGAGGAAGGGTGGAGGCGGCTCGCTTGTCGGAGCCGGGAGAGGAGCGTCGCGGCGCGATGAGGGTCTGCGTGCGTAAGCACGCTACCACTCGGGACGACAGTGGTGAAAAAGTATTTGCCCTTCCTGATTTTCTCTATTATTGCATATTTGTCACACTGGATGTTTTCAGGTCTTTAGACAAAATATAATATTAGATAAAGGGAACCTGAGTGGACAAATAACACTTTTTTTACTTATTTCATTTATTTAACGAAAAAAGTTAACCAACACCAACTGGCACTGTGTGAAAAGTAATTGCCCCTAGTTAAATCAACCCAATTAAAGGGATAATTAGAGTCAGCTGATTGAACACAGCCAGGCTTGATTACAGCCAGCCCTGCTCAATATAAACCTCACTTATTTTGGCCCTTACCATCAGAGTCACATTGCCAGCACAAAGATTCAACAAGCACATTATGCCATGATCAAAGGAAGTTCCTGAAAAGATCAGAAAACATTTTGTTGCCTCCATCAGTCTGGAAAGGGTTACAAAGCTATTTCTAAGGCTCTGGGACTCCATAAAAACCACAGTGAGAGCCATAATCTCCAAATGGAGAACACTTGGAACAGTAGTGACCCTTCCCAGGAGTGGGCGGCCTGCCAAAATTACTCCAAGGCGCAGTGTAAAATCATCCAAGAAGTCTCAAAGGATCCTAAAACAACATCCAAAGAACTGCAGGCTTCTCTTGCCTCAGCTAAGGTCAGTGTTCATGACTCCACAATCAGAAAGAGACTGGGCAAAATGGGCTTCATGTGAAGTAGCAAGGCAGAAACCCTGCTAACCAAGAAGAACATAAATGCTCGTCTCTCATTTGCCAAGAAGCACCTGGATGATCCACAAGCCTTTTGGGAAAATGTTCTATGGACAGATGAGTCCAAAGTGGAACTTTTGGACAACATGGATCCCATAATGTCTCCAAAAGCAAACACAGCATTCCACAGTAAGAACACCATACCAACAGTCAAACATGGTGGTGGTAGTGTGATGGTGTGGGGATGCTTTGCTGCTAAGGACCTGGATGACTTGCCATAATTAAAGGAACCATGAATTCTGCTCTGTACCAGAAAATTCTTAAGGAGAATGTCCAGTCATCCTTCCGTCAGCTGAAGCTGAAGCGTGAGTTGGTCATGCAGCAAGACAATGATCCAAAACACAAAAGCAAGTCCACATCAGAATGGCTAAAAGAAGTAAAATTAAAGTTTTAGAGTGGCCTAGTCAAAGTCCAGACTTAAACCCAACAGAGATGCTGTGGCAGGACCTGAAACGAACAGTTCATGCTTGAAAACCTACCAAATGTTACTGAATTAAAGCAGTTCTACGAGGAAGAGTGGGTTAAAATTCCTCCACAGCGATGTGAAAGACTGATATTGAATTATAGGAAGTGTTTGGTTGCAGTCATTGCAGCTAAATGTGCGTAACCAGTTATTAAGTGTAAGGGGCAATTACTTTTTCACACAGTGCCAATTGGTGTTGGTTAACTTTTTCATTAAATAAGTGAAATAAAAAAAACAAGTGTTATTTGTTCACTCAGGTTCCCTTTATTTAATATTACATTTTGTCTAAAGACCTGAAAACATCCAGTGTGACAAATATGCAATAATAGAGAAAATCAGGAAGGGGGCAAATACTTTTTCACGCCACTGTACGTCCCTAGCGCAAGGCATCCTGGGGGAGTGGGGACGTCAGGGGAGAAAACCGGAAAAAACCCTCCGGCACCCCTAGATGAAGTCGGCCCTAAGTCCACCCGGACCACCTACAGGACAGACCCCAATGTGCGAGGAGAGGAGGATGGGCACTCTAGGGGCAGATCCCTAAGGTAGGTACCGGGGGGACATGAGCAGACGGAAGGAGGGGGCACCGGAGGCAGTAAGGAGGGATAAAGACGAAAATAAAAAAAAAAAAAAGATTTGCCATATTCAAAAGTGACATGCAAATGAGCCTACTTAGGTAGTCTCTGGGCAAACAGCAAAATTAGCATCTTTTTTTTTTTATTTATTTTTTTTATTTTATTACAACTAGGATTACAAGTACCTTTGAGCTAGGCTCTTTTACAAAGGTTCCGCGTCAGAGAACAAATACAATACAAGTTACAGAAATAGGAAGAAAAAATTACTCACCTTAGTAATGTTGTTTCTTCTAATGGAGTCTTGCTATATTATAGACATTAGCAGTTTGTTCCAGCTCTAGAACTGCCCCGGAGTGAAATGGTTAAAACCATTCCAAAATAGAATTTTGGCACGAGAGCAGCTCTATCTGTGTCATTTCAAACTTGAACTGTCAGATCTTTACGAGCCAAACTCACTAAGGTCTGTGTGGAAGCTGTAACCTACACTAGCCAAATGGCTACCTAAATAATAACAACCATTGATGGTCCCAACACCCAAGACTCAAGTCAGGGACCAGAAATACTAACACCATTCTAATAATATGAAAATGGAACATAAGTATAATAAAACACACACACTACAACATACACACCCCAAAGTCTCAAAGGGACAAAAATGCTAACAGGACATAAGTAGTGCCTACACTAAGTTGCCCGACCCCACCAAGTAGAGGTTCTGAGAGGGGCAGGTTGGGGAGGTCTATAATATAGCAAGACTCCATTAGAAGAAACAACATTACTAAGGTGAGTAATTTTTCTTCAAACAACATGAAGTCTTGCTATATTATAGACATTAACAGAATACACAGCAGTATCTCCATGGAGGAGAGGCAGAACCTACTTAGGGAATAGGCTCTGAAGAACAGCTGTGCCAAACCAGAGCATCTCCTGGCCTGGACATCCAGGGAGTAATGCTTGGTAAAAGTGCACCGTTTCCAAGTAGCAGCCTGGCAAATCTCTAATAAAGAGATATCTCTGGCAGCAGCTAGAGACGCAGCTGTACCCCTGGTAGAATGAGCCTCAAACCGGGGCTCTGCCCACTTTCTGATAACAAAATTGGATACAAGAGACAATCCACCTGGCTATTGATCTCTTAGTGGCAGGTTTGCCTTTCCCAACTTCACCATAGGTAAGGAAAAGTTGAGGATTCGAACCTGTGACCTTTGGTACACTCTATATAATAACTAAGAGCTCTCTTAACATCCAGGCTGTGCAACCTCCTCTCACCCGAAGAGGAGTGATCAGTGAAAAATACTGGAAGGAGATAGATTGATTAAGATGGAAATCTGAAACCACCTTAGGCAAAACTTCCTATTAGTCCTAAGGACTACCTTATCCCTGTGGAAAGAAATAAAGTCAGTCTCCACTGACAAGGCTTACCAATTCACTTATGCGTCTGGCAGAAGTGATAGCCACTAGAAAACAGTTTTCCAAGTTAGGTACTTAAGCTCTGCAGAAGACAGAGGTTCAAAAGGGGTTGCATTAACTGGGCAATGCAAACATTAAGGTCCCAAGCAGGGCCGGTTCCAAAAGGAGGATTAGTATGGAGTAATCCCTTAAAAACTTGGAAAACACAGGATGAGAGGAAAGAGGGGATGACTTTCCTGCTGACACAAAAGCAGACACAGCTGCCAAATGAACTCTCAGGGTAGCTGGTCTGAGACCCAAGGAATTAAGATGTACCATGTAATCTAACAAAATGGGCAATTCGGCAGATTCTGGGGAAATATTTTTCCCAGCACACCAAATGGAAAACCTTTTCCATTTAGAACTATAAGTAGCCCTAGTGGAAGGCTTTCTAGAAGCCTTTAGGATCTCAAGAACACCCTGAGAGAGGTGTAAATCAGCAAACTCTAACTCCTCAAGAGCCAGGCCTTGAGGTTGAGGGATTTGAGGTCCGGATACCAAACCCTTCCCTGGGCACAAGTCAACAGATTGTGATTCCTGGGGAGGCACAGGGGAAGATGGACTGTCAGAGACAGAAGGAGTGGGTACCAGGGCTGCCTGGCCCAATCCGGGGCAATCAGAATCACCCTGCAAGGCAGAGATCTGATTTTGACTAGTACTTTGAATAGGAGAGGAAAGGGGAAGCATAGAGGAACTTCCCCTCCCAATCCAGAAGAAGGGCATCCAGGGGAACTGAGCCCAGCACTGGAGTCTGCAACAGAACAGAGGAAGTTTGTGATTGTCTGGGGCTGCAAAAGATCTATCTGAGGGATGCCCCACCTGGCAAAAACATCCCCAGCACTTGAGGATCCAGGACCATTCGTGATGGCCCTGGGAAATCCTGCTGAGGGCATCCGCTAGACACTGTCCTTCCCTGGAAGATGAACTGGCTATGAGGGAAGTGTTCAGGGAATAGGCCAGAGACCACAACTCATTGCCTCGGTGCACAAGGCCAAGACCGAGTGCCCCTGTTTGTTGATGTACCACATTGTTGTGGTGTTGTCTGTTCTGACTTGTATCACCTTGTCGTGGACAGATGCAGAAAAAGCTTGAAGAGCTAAAAGACAGCTCTGAGTTCCAGCAAATTGATGTGGAGCAGAGATTCCTGGGGACCAAACCTCCTGAGGTGAAAGGTCGCCCATGTGGGCTCCCCAACCCAGAAGGGAAGCATCTGTAGTGAGAGTCAAGTTGTGAGAAGGGGAAATGAAGGGGACCCCGCTCTAAATTGCTCTGATCCTGCCACCACTGGAGAGCTAGGATCAAGATTCAGTCACTGGGACCAACTTGGAAAGGGGGTCTCTTCTCTGAGACCAAAAGGGTTCTCAAGTGAAACTGAATGTCTCTCATCTGAAATCTGGCTCCCTGCACAACAGCTGTGGATGCAGCCATGTGCCCCAGGAGCTGCAGAAAGTGTCTTGCTGGTCGAGAGACCTGCAGAGTGAAGGAAGAGGCCATAGCCACTAAATTCCTTACCCTTTCTGGGGGAAGAAAGGCTCTGGCTAGCTTTGTGTCCAATTCTGCCCCTATAAAGGTGAGTACCTGGACTGGTTCCAGAACCGACTTTGGTAGGTTTAGCAGAAAACCCAGGGAGGTGAGAAGCTGCTGGGTGACCTGCAGGTGAGATTTTACCTGTTCTGAGGACTGGCCTACAATGAGCCAGTTGTCTAGATAAGGAAAAACAGCAATCCTCTGCCTCCTTAGTGGGCCACTGCCACTGCTAGACACTTTGTGAATACCCTTGGAGCAGAGAAGGCCGAAGGGCATTGCTCTGAACTGGTAATGACCTGAGGGCAGTTCGAATCTGAGGTACTTTCGATGGGATCTTCTGATTAGGACATGGAAATAGGCATCCTTGAGGTCCAGGAAGGCTAGCCAGTCCCCTGGCCTTAGGGAAGGTAAAATCATTGCCAGAGTTACCATTTTGAACTTTGGTTTCAAAAGATGCTTGTTCAGATATCTGAGATCTAAAATGGGCCGCCATTCTCCTGTCTTTTTTGGGGTAAGGAAGTATCTGGAATACAGACCCCTGCCCTGATGCAGGGGAGGAACCCTTTCTACTGCTCTGAGAGCTAACAGGGATGAGACCTCTGTTTCCAGAGCGAGGGTCTCTGAAGCACTTGCAGGTAGAAAAAGTCTGCTTCTCAACTTGGGAAACTTTTTGAAGCTGAGAACCAGACCCTGGCTTACTACTTCCAGAACCCACTTGTCTGAGGTTAAAGAAGCCCAACTCTGACTGAAGTAAGCCAGCCTGCCCCCACTGGTACAGGAGAATCGGCCCTGGGCACCCCATCAGGGTGCCTGTTTCGCAGGAGCTTTAGGCTGGGGGGTGGGAGCAGGTCTGCCCACCCCTCGTCTGCCCCTGCCTCTGAAGAAGCCCCTCTGAGCAAAGGCAGAGGAGGCCTGAGTCTGGTAGAAAGGCCTGTGAAAAGGCCTACCCCTACCCCTGGGGCATGCCTTGAGGAGTGGCTTGCCGCTCCCTAGCCTGGCACTCTTGTAAGTAGTCCATATTCATCCATCTTCTTCATGTAATTCTCTGTCTGCTCTCCAAACAGAGAATTTCCCACCACAGGAAAATCCATAGCCTTAGTCTGGGTATCCTGTGACAAACTAGTACACCTGAGCCAGGCCAACCTACGAAAAGCTACAGATGTGGCCATGACCCTAGAGGAAACATCATTAACATCCACAGCAGCATGAAACTGAACCTTACAGGCTTCAATGCCATCAGCAGCCACCTGGTCTAGTTCACTAGCCAGCTGGCCATGGGCCTGCTTGGCCAACTGCATAACAGTATCCCATCTAGATTTCTGATACCTAGCTACATAAGCCATATAATTTGCTTGCCTGAGTCCCAGAGAGGCTGCCATATACTGTTTTTTTGCCATGGCATCAATCTTCCTGGAATCCTTGTCAGGAGGATGTGAAGCCAGGGAATATTAACTTATCACAGGCAGCAGCCTGAACTACTCCAACATGACTGCATTGCTGAGAAAGGAATTCTATCAGGGCCTGACAATGTATACCTTCTGTCCATCTTTTTATCTACAGGAGGCACAGAATTAGGAGCTTTTAAAATTTTAATTGTTTGTTTCCTAAAAGACTTATGTAAAGGAATAGACAATCTCCTAGACTCTGGAATATCCATCATTTCTACAAAATCAGGCTCCTCTTGCTCATCCACAGCCTCTTCTAAAGGAAGCTGGAGGGTTTCAGCAACTTTTTTATAAAACATAAAATGAGATGGGGACTCAGACAGCATAGGGGGAGATTCTAAAGGTCTGTCTGGGGAGATGTCCGGTTCAATGGGCACACCCAGACCTTCCCAGCCACATTCATACTGTTCATAATCCTCCTCCCCCTCCTCTGGTTCATAAAATTCCTCAATATCATAATCCTGAACCACTGGGACCGAACGAACCGACCTTTTACCAGATAGTGGTGGTTTGGACGGACACTGAGACAGTGACTGGACAATTTGTATGGCTTTTGCTATCTCTGCAGCAGTTGGAGAAGGAATTTTGGACTCCAGACCTGCTGATTTTCTTGTTTTCTTTACTGGAATTGGTTCCTCAGAATCAGCTTTTCTTTGCCCGAGGAAGTCTGGCCCTGGTCAGAGGGCACTCCCTCTGGTTCGGTTGGCACGAACGGGCTGGCCATCCGGTCAGCGGACTTTGGCCTCGTTCCCTGAGCCTGCCCAATCTTTTTCCAGGGTGGCTGCAGGAAATTCTTCATACCTGGCAGTCTGACTGGAGGTGGTCAAACCCCAGACAATAAACACATGTGGTGTGTGGGTCAGCCTTGGCAAAGACTTCCCCTAAACATCACAGTGTTGAAAGATCAGGCCAGTTTTCTTTTGGGTTTCTCAGACATAATGCCAGCCTTACCAAAACTTTCCCTTTTAGCGGCAGTGCCAGGCAAGACACCCTTATCGGGTTCCTAACGTGTCCGCAGGTATTGGAAAACGTAATAAATCCGGTTTTTAGAACCGATAAGAACGGAACCGCACTCTAAAATAGTAACTTTTAGTTTTAAATGAGTTTTAAACCCACTGATCGGTTCAAAACCGAACCGATAACACAAGTTCCACACAGACAAAACCTTCATTTACTTACGGTTACCACAGATAGAGCTTGAACGAACGGTTTTGAGGTTAAATAAAACTATTCTCAGTTAAATCCAACCGAGAAAACACTTTTAAACTGAGAAATGAACCGAGCAGAAGGAGAAATCTCCGGAGCGACTGTTCACTGAGGTGGAGTAAAGAATCTGACAGTTCAAGTTTGAAATGACACAGATAGAGCTGCTCTCGTGCCAAAATTCTATTTTGGAATGGTTTTAACCATTTCACTCCGGGGCAGTTCTAGAGCTGGAACAAACTGCTAATGTCTATAATATAGCAAGACTTCATGTTGTTTGAACAAAACAATAAATAGGTCGGCATATTAGGTTATAATGGTAGATCAATACAATAGCTAGAATAAGTAGAAGTATACATGGGAACACAGAGTAACAGAGGGATAAGTAGGAGGGAGGGTGGAAGATGAAGATAAACATGAGGAGCGAAGTTGAAGAGGGCAGCAATTACAGCCAAAAGGCATGGTCATCAACTGGAAGCAGGCTGAAACTAGTCAACAAAAAGGGAAAGATCATTGAGGGCTCAGAAGAGGCGGGGGGGTGAAGGGGAGATGTCAGGAGTGGTGAAAAGAAAGAAGAAATAAAAAAGTAACATAGAGGAAAAGGAGGGGGTGGAGATGTGGTATGTGATAGAGGGAACAAAAATGAGAGGGCTGAGGAGATTATACTGTAGGTAGCATTCACAGGAGCTACAGTTAGTGAGGTGGAGTTTATGTTTGAATAAGCCAAGGGTGGTAGTGGAGGAGATGTCAGGACTGAGCGCATTTAACCAGCTAGGCGCTGTGAAGGCAAAGGATCTTTGGCCCTGAGAGGTGCAACGGCGAAGAACCTGAAGGAGCTTGTATTCAGAGCCCCTGGTGTTATGTGGCTTTAGTCTAGAACTAAGCAGTGCTTGGACTCCCGGCGGAGCGAGGCCCATGGTTACTTTCTTTGCCATAATGCAGGTTTGGTATTTTATGCTATTTGAAAGTTGAAGCCAGCCAGATCAGGCATACAGGTCACATGTATGAGTGAGACGATGAGCACCAGAGATAAGCCTGCAGCCTTGTTAAGTGATGTTGAAATTCATCTCAGGGCAGAGGCAGAGCCATAGATTATAAGACCATAATCAATGATGGAGACCACCGAGCTTTGGATGGCAATCTTCAGTGCTTCTGCAGTAAGGTATTGCCTATGTCGGTAATTCCCTGATTTGCATGCAGTTTGCCTAGCGCTACTGCAGGATCCCACAGCTCCACCTGCAGGTCAGTCTGGAAGTACAGGGTCTGGCCAGGTCTGGACGCAGTTCCACCTGTAGGTCAGTCTGACAGTACATGATGGTTGCTGCAGGCTACATGTATGCAGTACAGCATAGCATTGTGTGCCCCAGGGGACAACACAGCATAGGCACAGGCGGTGGTGGTGCTGCATGCAACCGTCACACTGTAGGCCATGCACAGCAGACACTACAGTAGCAAGGAGGCCGGCAGTGTGAGGAGCACAGCAATGCCTATGGTATGGAGGGCAGTGATGACCACTGCACTGTACACAGTGACAGGCCCAGCCTGCAGGTGATTACTGACAGTGGACAGTACTTTTTCACTGTTGTGTGCTCCACAGATGCTGCACCTGTGGCAAGGGATGCTCACAGTGACATATACATGGCTGGCTATGTGTGCTGTGGCATCTGTACAGTTGTGCGGTATGATGTGTCCCAGCCTTGTGGGCACACCTGGGCTGTGGTGAGGTCTGGCCACCCGTACACCCTCCTCTCAACTGCCACCATGCCCACAGTGCTGTATGTGTGTGCTAGCATCTGTTGGTCACCACAGAGGTATGGTCTGCAGGTATGTGCTGTATGGCCACACTACCATGATGTCCCCTGTGGGTCAGATCACCCCTTACTCTCTGTGCTTGGCTGGGACTGGTGGCAGCTGTTGGCATCATGGTGGCATCATCAGTGAGCAGCATGTGTCCTCCACGTCTGGCATTTTCTAAGTGTCATGATCATATGTTAAGGTCGCGCAAGCTGCGCAAATCCCACACTAACACCACGCAAAGCACCAATGTCATGCAAAGCCGTTTGCCCAGGGTTAAGACCAGCTTTTCCTGGGCGGTAATTTGTACCGCGCAAAGGGTCACGCTATGTCACACTAAACACCTTAGCGCGGTGCTAGTCGCTGAATATCTCATAGCGCCTGTATTCATGTTCACTTTGCCCCTTGCATATGATTATGGTTTGCCCGGCGCGAATACAATTTGCGCGCGCTATTTGGCCTTTTGAATATGGCAGATCCATGCTAATCCCCCACAAACGGTTTGCGCACCATGCAAAGCTTTGAATATCTGGCCCAGCGCCTCTTACCACTCCTTTGTGATAGGTAATTTAAAGTGACATTAGACTTTTAAGTGAAGCACTGATTAAGGCAACCTAAATAATAGTAATAAATAAAGTGCATTATATAGACCATGTACTTGTGCAAACCATGTCAAATAAGTGTTTAAAACCTTATTACAGATACAGTTGTATACACTGCGATTAAAAACATAAATCTCATTAGGATCACACGGTATCTTAAGCAATGTATCTCACATTCCTATTTTGTACAAGGAAATATAGAACAAAACATATTTTGCTACTATTCTCACTGCTTGCAGATATGTCTATGTAAAGAAAAAAAACATACTGACTGGACATAGAGCTGGGACTGATACTCAGTGCTATACATGAAAGCTACTGCATTTAAAGCTGTTGGGGAACACCAGTGGCATTTTGATTTTGTTTGCTGTGCTAAACCAACAAGAACAGGGAAAACTGAACACAAAATCAAGGCACTAACAAGGATGATTAACAATGCTTGTATCAATTCTCCACTGCAAGCACTTGGTATTATAATGGCTCATACGTTTGTCAATTGTGACTACCAAATGTGCTATAAGGCTACCACCATTTTTCCATACTTTCACACTTATTTGCAAGATGGTGTAGCCAACACCACAGGTACACTTAAGATCAGAACAAAACCAGCTAAATAACAATGAGCCACAAAACAGAAACCTACATATTTAAGGTTAAAGTTCTGCCTGCCTGCCTGGCCACCATGTATGTACACAAAGTTCCAAGCACAAAGGGGCAGCAAAAAACAAAGTTTAATATTACTGTCCATACAGTGCTATTGGCTGATTAGAAAGGCTGGTGTTACAAAACACCAGACAAGAACTGTAACAATATCATAATGATGGCTAATGGGTGCATTAGCGGTTGCTCAGGAAAGGTGATAGCTCTATGAAGTCAATAAAGGGGTAGTGGAGCCAAAACAGGGAGGCAGGAAAACAATACAAATTTTAAGAAGCAGAAAGTTGTAACTTTTTATTTTTGAAGTATTTTTCTTTTTCCTTTTGCTCATTAAAAGTCTTCTATGTGATATTGTGCTGTGTGTGTGGAACAGCTCTTCCCCTGGCAGCTGACATATCTCTCTCTATCCCTCCACTACCTCATCAGCATTGTGACCTCACTGACAGTGGCATCACAGGTGACTAACCTGGCAGCTACTGAGTGGCTGTTCCTAAGCAGCAGTGATGTCACAGTCAGTGAGGTTACAATGCTGATGATGTAGTTGGGGGAATAGAGCTAGATATGTCAGCTGCCAGGCAGAGTGCTGCCCTACACATCACACCTACTAACATTAGGTAAACAATCTTCTAGATATAAAAGCTAATGGCTGACTGCTTTTAAAAACTGATATTAGTTTTAGGCAGTACATTAGCTCTTTATGGCCTGGATGCCTAAAGGCTCCCAATTCAAACATCCAGAAAGGTTCCATTCTCATGGTTAGTGCTTTCAGATTGCTTCCGTGTGGACCCAACCAAACCTTTTCTATTGCACAAAAACTGAAGACGTGGCCACTCATATTGCCAGAATCTGATATATGCTTAGCCAATGCATTGCTGTGGTCCCTGTTTCTGAGTGCCTTTAAATGTTCCCCTACCCTTACGTTAACAATCATGTTTTTTTTCACCACACTGAATGCAAGACATGTGTAAGTTGCCAAATAAATAAAGATTTTCACTGGAGCAGTTCAGAAAACTAAGGATTTCAAATGTCTTTGTTGTATTAACTGAGCTAAATATTTCAGTTCTCCTCATGCGGTGGCAGAATTTGCAGTGTTCACAACATGCATGGCAAACCACTGGTGGATCAAGTAGCCCACTTGGTCGTGTGTTACGTATCACAGGCTGGAAAGCTACACACAAGGCCATCAACAAGATTTCTTCCTCTTAGAAAAACACTCAAGTGAATTCTGAACTACACTCTCCAGCGTGAGGTCTGTACTAAGGATATCCCAATTGCATAGCAATACAGATTTTATTTCTTCAGATCTAGGAGTTTAAGTGGTAATAAAATTGAGCTGCTGGTCACCATCATTATTTCTATTGTGATACCGAAGTAACTCATTCCTTTCCATTACATGTACAGCACTTTCAACTCCTGACACAACAGAATGGCTGTAGGCTCTGGACATGAATCTGTTCCAGTTCAACTGCCCTGCATCGGTAATCACTGCAGCAATTCCTTTTGCTATGCATAAACTGCGACTTTGGCATGTTCTTGATGGTGTGGTGAGGACGGCAATTGGAGGCATAAAGGAGTGCATTCAATCAGCTAGTTTTCTGCACAAATCAGTGATCATAGAATCATTTCACTTTTTTTGGATTTCTTAGTTTAAAAAATGCACTTCTGTTTTGTCACATAGCATTTGAAATTTCAAGTTTGGATTTGACATTTCCAAGAATTCCTTAAACTCCTCCATGCTGCCCCACCACACTATCAGGACAGCAACAATAAAATACTGCCACAGATGGATTAAAAAAAAAAAGAAAAGATTGGCATTCCTATTAGGAAAAAGGTCTGCTTCCCACCTACAAGGCAAGACTTGTATAACTGGGTGCAAAGCTTGCACCCATAGCTGTATCCTTAATTTTGTGAAAGAAGCTCCCTGGAATAGAAACAAAGTTTTCTCGAGAAAAAATCTGGCTGTTTCAGTAAGAAAATCAATCTGTTATACTTAATGTGTTCTCACCTCTTTACCGATACCACAATGCCTCCAGACTCCCATTATGGGGAATATTAGCATAAAAAAACTTGATGTCCATGGATACCAGATACCAATCTGGCTCCAAAATCATTTACCCTAGGACGTTAAGAGTCTTAGTAGTGGCCCTTAAGTAGGAGAGAAGGGTCCTAACAAAGTTTTTCAATCAATCAACATTTTATTTTTAAAAAGCACAATTCACAATGATCAAAGTGCTTATACATAAAAAAAACCTTAAAACTATCATATATTGAATGTGGGAGTCCATATATTGAGAAAATGGCTGCATAAGGGTCCCTATCCCCACTACTAAGGAACATTCTGGGGGATCTGCAAGTCCCTTATGGATCTTTGGCTATGAATATATAGGTTGCCACATAGGTGTATGAACTGTTGAAAATTTAAATGTCTGTTTACCAATAATTCCATTTTAGGAAACATTGGACCCTTGCCTCAGTGTTTGCGCACAGAGGTTCTTTGTCTTTTAAATGTTTTTTTATTTTAATGGGTTCACCACAATATATCCAAGGCACACTGCCTTAAGGGTAGCTGGTCCATTCCACTGGGGTGTCAAACAGACGAGGCATACTGATGAGTCCTAGTAGGACGAAACACGTGTCTTTGTCTTCTGTTAGCACCCTTTGCAAACTGTGTGAGAGGCCTTTCAGCACCATGCAATTCTGCTTAAAGTTGGACCAGCAGAACATTCTGTGGTGATTTGCATATGCAGCCCATGATGCTTTGCATTGTGGGGGCATGTGTGATGTTGTATTTTATTGGGACAAAACATGTCTATTTTATCTTTAAGCGAGTCAGTAGGATCATTTCTGAGCTTTGTGTAAAACATCCTATTGGTGAGTTATCTGTGGACTTCATGAATATATTTCTGGGTGTCCAGAATGACCACAGACCCCCCCCCCATCTGTTGGTTTAATTGTCACTAAATTGTTGTTTTCTGGTGATTTTAAAGCCTCCTCCTCTTCTTCCCAACTGATGTTTACAAAGTTCCTCTCATGCTGATCTTGAAACAGGTGTTTAATGTCCTTGTGCATGTTTTTCCAAAAATTGTAACACTCTGGCAACATACTGGATTGAATAATGACTGGCATTATCTCCGCTGTGGTCTGTTTTGTTCCAAGTCTGTACCCATTTCTGACATGCCCACTGAATTTTCTAATATGGCAGTAGATTGGTCCGAATCCACTTGCTAAACCACACCGAGTTCATTTCTTGCCCCCATTCTTTTGCCCAAAAAGGATTTGTGATGCATTTTTTTAATGACTAGCCATCATTACAGTATTGTTATTGTTCTTGTTAGGTGTTTTGTAACACACCAGCCATTCTGATTGTTCAATACCACTGTCAATGGACAGTCTTTTTCGCTTGGAACTTCGTGTATATAGCTGCTGACCAGCAGGCAGGTAGAACTTTAAACTTAAATATATAGGTTTATTTCCTTTTGCCCATTATTATGTAGCTTGTTTTTACTTTGCAAGTATACCTATGATGCTAGCTACAACAGCTTGCAAACAAGTGTGAAAATATGGAAAAATATTAATGGCCTTAATAGCACATTTGATAGCCAGAACTGACAACCATATGATCCATTGTAATACCAAGCACGTGCAATGGAGAATTGATACAAGCATTGCCCATTGTTAAAGAACTGGTGACATGTTCAGGTGAACTTTAACAAAACATAATATTTATGTATTTTATTTATTTATTTAGGTTTTCGGAATTACAACCTTTAAGTCGTAGACCCATTTCCAAAGGCTCCACGTCATGGAGACAATACATTTGACATACAATTACAGTGCAACAGAGTATGTTACATACACATATTCATTTTCAACAAATTATATATACAAAGACAAGTATTTGTTTTATGTATTACAGTGTCACAATTGCTGACCGAGAGGAGATATTGTCATGCGCCCGTGGACCCTGGCACTAGGCCCAGCAGTGAGATGGCCCTGGGTTGTTGTAGCCATGCTGTCAGTTTGCATGGCATCAAAGAAGAGTGTGGGGGGGGGGAGAACTACAGTGGGCAGGTGCACATGTGTGAGGTCAGAAGGTGGACTTCCAGGGCGACCTTGAAAGGGCCGAGCTTGGTATGACAGGTGACCTGCGAGGGGAGAGCGTTGAACCAGGTGAGGGGCCCTGGCCATGCACGTCTCTGTGCTAGTGCTGTTTTGACTCTTGGGATGGTTACTGCTGCTTTACTTGTGCTGCATGTATTCACAGATGGGGTGGTGGTTGCTAGGGTAGTTGACAGGCCCTGGGGGGGTCAGGCCAAGTGATGATTTTTTGGCTATAAGGCAGGCCTGATATTGTACTCTCTCTTTGAAGTTTAAGATCTGGGTATGTGAGTAGAGGCTACAGGTATGGGTCACCCGGTCAGCCCCAGTTAGTAGCCTGCATGCTTTTTTGATCACTGCCTTTAGTTTGCTGATGGCTGTGGCATCAGCTGCGGAGTAAACTAACAGGCCATAGTCCATCAGGGAGAAGACTGAGGATGTGAGAGCTAGCCTTAGTGCTTCTGGGGTGAGGCAGGTTCTGTGGCAATACAGTAGACTGACCCGCGCACTGGCAGCAGATGTGAGGGTGTTGATGTGCTCGTGGAAAGTGAGAACCGTATCAAATATGACACCCAGATACTTGTAGGACGTGACCTGTTCCAGGGTGTGGTGTGAGCTGGATTTGATGGATAGCTGGGAATTTTTTAACTTGCTTTGGTGGTGTGCAACAAGAGGGTCTTAGTTTTTTTTAGGTTCAATACTAGCCTATGCTCAGTCCAACTGAAAGCTGACTGGAGGGAGCTCTGAAGGTCAGATGGGTTTGGGCTGGAGGCACAGATGACTGCGTTGTCTGCATACAGGAGGATTTTTTCAGAGCAGGAGGTGGGGAGGGCATTTACGAACAAGCTGATGAGCAAGGGGTCCAGGATGGATCCTTGTGGGACTCCAGAGTGGGTGGGGCATGAGACAGCAATGGTGCTATTGATCCTGACACACTGGGATCTGGACAATAGATAGCTAGCAAACCAGTCAAGAGGTCCCTGCGAGAAACCTAATTGTGTAAGGGTGTTAATCAGGAGGGAATGGCTGACCATGTCAAAAGCCTTGGATAGGTCAATAAACATGGCCACGGCAATGTGTCCATGGTCAAGGGTAAGGTGCAAGTGGTGGTGCTGTGCCCAGACCGGATGCCATGTTGTTCCGTGCAGAGTAGGTTATGGGTATCAAGGTAACCGGACAGCTGGTCCACCACAATTTTTTCCAAGGCATTGGAGAGTGGGAACAGAATAGAGATTGGGCGGTAGTTTCCCGGGGATAGGGGGTCACCACCTTTGAGGATGGGGGTGACCACAGCATTTTTCCAAGCCGTCAGAAACTGCCCTAGGCAGAGGGAGAGGTTAAGTATGGCGGTAAGCGGGGCAAGCAATATTTTTAGTGTGAGTCGGAGTAGTTTGACGTCAAGAGGGTCGTTTAGTGGGCTGTTCCCGTTAAGGGCCTTGGTAAGGTATGGCCTCGCCTCATGTGGGGTGATGGTCCTGAGATAGAAAGGCGGTCATAGGAGGTGGGGCTGGGCTGCGTCGGGTACCAGGTCAAAGAGGTTTGAAGGGAGGACAAAGCTGAGGTCTGTAAAGCTATTGTTGAGGGTGCTGGCAATTTCTTTAGGGTCCGTGGTGACCGACCCATTAGTGGTGATTTGGGATTGTGGTGGTGTCTGTGACTTGCCATTCAGGGTTTTTATGTTGTCCCAAAATTTGCGGGACGAGCCCCAGGAGGCTGTGAGGGCAGCTCTATAGTGATCAGCTTTTGCCTTCTGAACAGCCCATGTACACTTGTTTCTGGCAGCTCGGAAAGCCTGCCTTTCGGCTGGTTTTCCTGATTCATTGGCTTTGTACCACAGGCCATCACGATTTTTTAGGAGTTGTTTCAGGGATGGTGTTATCCAAGGAGGGGGTTATCTAGACATTATTTAGACACAGTCCAGCTTGTATTTCCCATTAGTTCTGTATTTCTCCTCCCCCATTATTTATTACAGAGGTCACTTGTATGAAAACAGGATTTATGCTCCTGAAGAGTTCATCTGTTTCTGCTGCTTTCTCCCTACCTGAAATCATAGAGCACTACTTGTGACCTCACAGTGACTCCGATGGCAACAGATAGTGATGTCACAACACAGGATTGTGACTTGGAGTAGGAAGCAAGCTATAGAGGCAGATGAACTCAAAATAAACTCTAAGGGACAATGATCATATAGTCATACACATTTCCTTAGTAATAACTTATGGGGAGAAGAAATATATAAAATATAAATGGAATGCAAGCAGAATTTTACCTAATTATTATGTTTTTTAAAGTTTTCTTTGAGGCGTCAGTAGCTCTTTAATCATCCTTGTTAGTGCCTCGATTTTGTGTTCGGTTTTCCCTGTTCTTGTTGGTTTAGCACAGCAAACAAAATCAAAGTGCCACTGGTGTTCTCCCACAGCTTTAAATACAGTAGCTTTCACGCATAGCACTGAGTATCAGTCCCAGCTCTATATCTAGTCACTATCATCATCATCATCATCATCATCATCATCATCATCATCATCATCAAATCTTTATTTATTCAGGCGAACATCATTGAGCAAGGCTCATTTACAAGATGGACCCGATATATCCACAAGTAGTGAGAATAGAAGCAAAATGGAAATGTGTATCTTGCTCTATATCTCCCTGTACAAAATAGGGATATAAGATATATTATTTAAGATACTGTGTGATTCTAATATGATTTATGTTTTTAATCACAGTGCGTACAACAGTACCTATTATATTTTTAAACACTTATTTGTTCATGGTTTGCATAAGTACATGGTCTCTATAATGCACTTTATTTATTATTATTTTTTTAGATTGTCTTAATCAGTGCTTCACTTAAAGGTTTACTGTCACTAGACTGGCCTGGTGGCACTGAGGGTTGAGGCACTGGATGCCACACTTCAGGCCACACCGGCGACCCGTGTTTGGAAGCAAGCTCAGGCTGCCAGGGGTTGGCAGGGGGAGGAGGGCTGGGAGATGACTGAAATGGCCGCTGGGCTGCCCTGGACTGGGGAGATGTAGTTTTTCGCTCTCATCTGACACCCAGTGAAGGACAGGTGTTACAGCAGAGTCAGGGGCTGATACAACATTGGGGGGGGTGGAAGGAGCACTCGATTTCTGAAGTCTGCGCACCTCTATGTGCACGTACTTGCCATGCTCGCCATTGCTCTGTGGGGGTCAGGAGAAAACCAGAAAAAAAACTATGTTTCTCCATGGCTGTATGTGACGGCCCCACTGCTCTCGAACTCTGCTCACTGTGGATCCCCACAGGTAAGACAATAGGAGGAGAGGCTGACAGGGTTGGGGGCCACTGAGGACCAGACGACAGGAGTAGGTGGCCACGGAGAAGCAAACAGCTATATACTGTGAAAAAAGTTTACTGTCACATTTAATCACCTAACATAAAGGAGTGATGAGAGACACTGACTGTTTCTCCCTAAAGAGGTGCATAGCGAAACTGGTTAAGAGTATGTGGCAGTTTCCCATTACCCCTAGCAGGAGACAGCAACTCATATGAGCACAGCATGTCTGCATTGTACAGCCACAGGTTGGGTTTTTTTGTTGTTGTTTTTTTTTTTTTTGCACAGAATATTTTGTCTCTATGTCCTGAATCCAAGTAGGTGAGTAAATACATTTTTGGTCAATTTTATCTGCTGACAGAGTGGTGCTCTTTTCTGCTGGGTGTACAGCACTCTTGACAGACCTGTTTAACTGCTCACAAGTGACAGGCATGGTACTCATGGACTAATAGATGGTGGGCGTTGTCCCTCTGCATAAAAGTAAAGACAAGGAAGACCCAGGAAAATGCTGACTGTTCTGCCTGACCTCCACTGTAGGAAAGCTGCCCTTCCAATGTAGGAAAGCTGACCTCCATTGTAGGAAAGCGGACCTCCATTGTAGGAAAGCTGACCTCCATTGTAGGAAACCTGACCTCCATTGTAGGAAAGCGGACCTCCATTGTAGGAAAGCTGCCCTCCATTGTAGGAAAGCTGACCTCCACTGTAGGAAAGCGGACCTCCACTGTAGGAAAGATGACCTCCATTGTAAGAAAGCTGCCTTCCATTGTAGGAAAGCTCAACTCCATTGTAGGAAAGCTCAGCTCCACTGTAGGAAAGCTGACCTCCACTGTAGGAAAGCTGCCCTTCAATGTAGGAAAGCTGACCTCCACCGTAGGAAAGCGGACCTCCATTGTAGGAAAGCTGACCTCCATTGTAGGAAAGCTGACCTCCATTGCAGGAAAGCGGACCTCCACTGTAGGAAAGATGACCTCCATTGTAAGAAAGCTGCCTTCCATTGTAGGAAAGCTCAACTCCATTGTAGAAAAGCTCAGCTCCATTGTAGGAAAACTGACCTCTATTGTAAGAAAGTTGCCTTCCACTGTAGGAAAGCTCAACTCCATTATAGGAAAGATCAGCTCCATTGTAGGAAAGCTGACCTCCATTGTTGGAAAGCTGCCCTCCAATGTAGGAAAGCTGACCTCCAGTGTAGGAAAGCTGACCTTCACTGCAGGAAAGCTGCATGAGACTATAATCAAGAAGCTGCTTGGTGACTTCTGGTGCAGCTATCTCCCAGAATGGTGGCTTAAACGCGGAGCTCCCTCTCAGTATACTGAATTTAACCTGCTAGCCAACATAACATCAGAATTTTTTTATGGAAAATAGTATCTCTACAGATGGCCACAAATAAAGTAAAAGGAAGGGGAAGCAGATTTTCAATATTACAGCAGGACGCAGAAGTCACAGACGCCGATTTATCTGACTTTGGAGCCTCCGAGCGATCGGCCCAGACAGTCCACTCCACATGGGCTAAAGCTACAAAAACAAAAAGCAAAAAGTTTACTAAAATGAACCAAAACTAGATAAAATACTAACAGAACTCCAAGACTTCAAAGGATAATTCCTCACTTACAAACAAGTCCAGGAATCAATACGAGCAGATGTAAACAAACTACAGTCATGGATAACAATGGCGGAACAACAAGCTGAGTAACAACCAACTCAAGTAGCACAAATGCAGTCCATCCTCAACCAAGTAGTTCAACTTTGCCAGCTTATAGTAGAGAGACAAGAGGACACAGAAAATAGATATCATCGTAGAAATTTGTGCATATATGGCATTCCGGAAGATACTGAGGGTCAAAATATACAAGAGTTTGTGGAATTGGTGCTCCACATTGCCCTCATGTTGGCTACAGATCTAAACTTGGAATTAGAGCGGGTACATCGTGCGCTGGGGCCAAAACCCACACAACCCAATGCCTGTCCCCACTCTATTACTCTCCGCTTCCTCAGGTACCAAAACCAAGGAGCTGGTGCTACGAAACGCTTGGACACAAAGCGAAATCCTTTTTGGGCAAACAAGGATCTTCATAGATAATGAATATGCTCCTACAACTATGCAATGCAGATGGGCTTACATACTATTATTTCCTTTCTTAAGGCAACAAAATCCTAAATTTCGTACTCCATATCCCAGTAAATTAGTAATTCAGTTCCCCACTGGTCAGCAAGTGTACGAATCAGCGGAGGAGGCCTACCAGGACCTGAAACAGCGTGGTTTCACTACGCTAACCAACACCAGCATACCGCAAAGAAACTTGGTTTTGAAGTGAGCCTGCCGCCTGGCCACTCCACACAACAAACCACACCTGCTTCAATAAAGAAGATGTTAGCACAATTTTCAAGACCCCAAACTTGAAGGCTAAATGAACGGAAAGTGCACAGTGAGTACATGGGGGGGGGCTCTGTCTGGTGTCTCCCTGGACTAGGCTGCTGCTCTTTCTTGGGGGGGGGGGGACCAGAGCTGGGGGATTAGCCATACCTGAGGCTGCTCGGTGGGCGCGGTGTGGGGAATTGGAGATTTGCTCCTGGGTTCCTTTCCCAAGAGGCGGCCCTATAGATTTTCTGTGCTGTCCCATTTGGCCTGAGGCGGTGACTCAAATAGGCCCTGATGAGGCCTCCACAATATAACCATTAGAGACTGCCCAGCAGCAGAACAGGAAGGGGAGCCCAGGCATGCCTAAACAATTGGTTGAAGGGGCCTCTGCGATCATTGCCCACTAAATAGGGTGTTGGGAGGCTCTCTTTGTTATTACCGAGTCGGGGAGGACTCTTATCCTGGAGGGGGTTACTTCTTGATCTCCTCGGGGCAGGGCTACTCCTTTGACCAGCCCAGTATATAGGGCAAGACAACAGACATTAAAATTCTGGGCTTGCTCTCGCTCCCTGTCTTGATTTAAATGGGCCCGCAATAATATACACTGTTCTGCTACACACATCTGTTAAATAGGGGTAGAAAGTGATTAGGGACCTTGATTTGATGTGAACAGAAATAGGAGGCCCAACTAATTGGAGACATTTGAAGGATTGTAGTGAGGCTGCCATCCTGGAGCCCGCCGGGACGGTGCAGAGTAATAATGTATACTACTATTTTATTTAGACATGGGGCTTGCTGACGGGAGGTGGGATTTTCCTGGGGGCTCTGACCCTTGCTCGGGGAGGCGTGGGGCGGTCGGGGTGGGGCGGTCCCTCTTGGCTCTGTTCTCTGACTTCTTTCCTCCTGGTGGGTGGGTGATCAAGGTCTGGGAGAGACCCGGACGGAGCTCTAGACTCCCCCACAGGCTCACCTTCAGGCTGGATCATAAAGCTGAAGACACAGTTAATACTATTAAGGGATGTGACTAAACCTTTGAAAATACTTTCTGGGGACAATGGACTTATGGATATTTATGCCATACTAGGGGAAAGGGGAATCACTTTTGGTACTTTTGCTGCAATGCCCTATTACTGGAGAGACTAAGGAGCTAAAATCTGGAATCAGAGAGAAAGGAGATTTTTCCTTGTTATGTATACCCCTTGCCCAATATTGTACTAGAGGCACAATGAACATGGAGACATACAAAAGTGGATACTACCCCGAACAGAAGCACTATTTAAACGCGGGACAATTGTCTGAGAGGGGGGTTCTTTTGTTTTTTTGCTATATACAGAAGTTTAGGTTTGCTTCCCCTCTCCCAATAAAAGCATAGAGTGCTGGGAGGGGAGATCTACTTCCCATGTCTGGTCTTCACCTACTGCATTTTTTTCCCAGGTTTTATTTCCTCAGATTTAATTGATACCATTTTTATTATGTTGTACATTACTAATGTAATCCCTTCCCCTATTTATTTAATTTATCATTTCCTGTTTCGGCGCAAATGTCCCACAAGGGATACCCCCATCTATTGGGTACCAGGATCCCACTAAGGCAGCCTAATGTTCTTCCGACCCTCAGGAACTCGATGTTGAGAACCTGGGACTTGGAAGTCAGCACATTCTTTAAGACTAAGATTGTAAATAGTTCATGGGGAGTTTACAGAATACCCCCAATTTTGCTCAAAAAGTTTAAAAGACACAGTTGTGTTCTTGTGTATTGCCAGTTGTTTAGAAGGTTAAGATACCTTTTATATTTATATTTTCTTATAGACACCAAAGTATATACCAGTGGAAATGACGTGAATGGTAACAGATGTGAACAGTTCCAAATCTGAGAAGAAACTAGTGCAGTAACGGCTAGTGGTTTGATGAGGGGAGTGGGGGGAGTGGACGTGCTCACACAGGTTTTAATACATGACAGTACCCTTCAGAATTATTTCACATAATGTGAACAGACTGACTGGACCTATTAAGAGATATAGGACATTAACGGTCCTTAAAAGGCATAGACCTGATGTTCTCCTTACAAGAAACCCACTTAACCTCATTAGAACATCAGAAGTTGCTGGGTTTTGGTTTTTCTCAGGTAATTGAATCTACTTGTAAACACAGTAGGCACAGAAGGGTGGCAATCCTGGTCCCTAAGAAATCTCCATTCACAGTAAAAGAGATTTTCACTGATAAGGAGGGCAGGACTGCATTAGCTGTGGGGTCTCTGGGCAAGCACACTCTAACAACATGTAGCCTTTATGTTCCTCCAAACAGCGATGCATCCAGTATTCAACAGATGATGGACTTTATTCTTAAGCATCAAAAGGGAGTATTGATAATTGGGGGAGACCTTAACTGTTTGCTGAATCCTTCTCTAGACACGTGGGCAGGACATTCTTCACCAATGGCAGAACAGAGCCACTTCTGTTGCCTGCTAAGGGATATTAACTTATTAGATACCTGGCATTTCCTGCACCCCACACAAAGAAAGCTCACCTTTTATTCCCACTCACATAGACTCTATTCAAGATTGGACGATTTATGTATCTCAGGAGAACTTAAGGACTTAATCCATTCAGCAGATATTCTTAATATTCTTCTTTCTAATCAAGTCCTGATAATCCTGGAACTGGCCTTAAGTAGGCAGAGACGGAACACACTCTGGAAATTTAACCCGCCCTCTTGAGAGATCCTGAATTTAAGGAGCTCTTAAAAGAAAAGATCCCTCAAATACTGTCTGATAATGCCTCCCCTCAGGTTTCTCCTCAGCTATTATGGGATACACTCAAGCTAGTACTTAGGGGACACATTATCTCTTGTGCAGCAAGGAAAAAGAAACAGAGGGAGGCTAGGCTACAGGACCTTCAGGTCCAACTTAAAGGGCTGCAAGATAAGCAAATGCAGGGGGGACCTTAGTGTCACAGACCAGCTGACAAAAACGCAACAGGAAGAAAACATTACTTACCATATTAATCTTGTTTCTTCCAAGAGAATCTTACTGTATTCTGACAGATGCAGTGTGGTCTCACTATAGGATTACCCCGGAGCCGAAATAGTTAATAGAACTTATGCTAATAGTGGAATGTTAGGTTCAAGCTCGGTTTCAAACCACTGTCCCTGGTTCCACTTCCTTCAACCGTCAGATTCTTATGAAGCATGCAGAAGCTAAAACAACTAGCTAATTAATCTATTCTAACAAAACAACGCAATCCCCCTTTTTGGGGCAAACCCCTTTTTTAAATAACGGAAGGACATCTCCTAAGACTCAAGTCAACAGATGCCCAAGAAACAAGTATGCACCCACAGGTTTCCAACATCAATTATAGAGCCAGTATGCAGTTCCCTGTAGGTTCTAGTAGGGGAGGAAGGGTAGGAGCTCAGAATACAGTAAGATTCCCTTGGAAGAAACAAGATTAATATGGTAAGTAATGTTTTCTTCCTGTTGGCCTTCTGTATGCTCCAGGTAGTAGCTGATAGCTCTTTTGATGTCCAGGCTATGCAGTCTACATTCCCCTGAAGAGGAATGGTCAGTGAAAAAGACTGGCAGTGCAATGGACTGATTAATGTGGAGGTCAAAGATCACTTTAGGGAGAAAGGTATTATTGGTCCAAAGGACCACCTTGTTCCTGTGGAATGCAATATAGTCAGTCTCCATGGACAAAGTCTGGAGCTCACTAATCCTCCTGGCCAAAGTAATTGCGACTAAAAACACAGTTTTCCAAGTTAAATACTTGAGATCAGTTGATGACATAGGCTCAAAAGGTGGCTGCATGAGCTGTGCAATACATATGTTCAGGTCCCACACTGGAGTGGGAGTCCTATGTGGGGGATGCAAGTGTAACAGCCCCTTAAAGAATCTCCTGAACACTGAATTTGAGGCCAGGGATGATGCCTTGCCTGCTGACAGGTAAGCTGAAACAGCTGCTAAGTGCACTTTCACAGTGGATGGTCTCAGACCAATGGAATGGAGATGGGTTAAGTAATCCAGAATGACTGGCAAACCCGCCTGAGTATGGTCCAGGTTCTTGCTCTGGCACCAAATAGAGAATCTTTTCCACCTAGAAGTGTAGATCTTCCTAGTGGACAGCTTCCTAGAAACCCTAAGGACCTCCATGTCCCCTTCAGAAAGATGCAGGTTGGCATACTCTAGGTCTTCAAGAGCCCTGCCTTGAGCCTGAGAGACCAAAAGTTGGGGTATAGAATCCTGCTCAGGAAAGAAGTCAGCAAGTTGTGCTTCCTGGGAAACCTGATTGGTTTGGCCATTGACAGTGCCAGAACCAAGGAGTACCCTGGCTACATGGCCCAGTCTGGGGCAATGAGGATCACTGTAGTCATCAGGATCTGAGTTTGTTCAAGACCCTCAGCAACAATGGGAATGGAGGGAAGGCGTACAGAAACTTCCCTGTCCAATTCAGAATCAGTGCATCCAGTGGGACTGAACCCCTCACTGGGGGACTGCAGCAGAAATGAGGAAGCTGCTAGTTGTCTGGGGCTGCAAAAAGGTCTATCTCTGGGGTGCTCCACCTTTTGAACACCACCTGTAACACCTGTTTGTTCAGAGACCACTCATGATGGTTGCGATAGATCCTGCTCAAAACATCTGCCAGCACATTGTCCTTCCCTGGCAAGCAGACAGCTGACAGGGAAATTCCCAGGGAGTATGCTAGACTCCAAATTTTCATGGTTTCCGTGCACAGAGGGGTTAACCTTGTGCCTCCCTGTTTGTTGATATAGCACATTGTGGTTGTGTTGTCTGTTCTGACCTGCACCCCTTTTCCCTGTAACATGCTGGTGAATGCCTGGAACCCCAGGAAGACTGTCCTGAGCTCCAGCAGGCTGATGTGCAGCAATGACACTTGTTTGAGCCATGTGCTATGAAGGGAAGCATCTGTGGTTAGTACCAAGGAAGGGTTTTCCTGCAGGAATGGCACACCTTGTCTGAGGTTGTCCATGTCCAGCCACCAGTGAAGTGCTTGTAAGAGTGTTTGTGTAACTGGCACCAGTTTTGAAAGTGAAACTCTTTTCTGGTGCCAGTGTAGATTGAGATGATACTGGATATCTCTCATCTGGAACCTTGCCCCTGACATTGTTGCTGTTGAGGCTGCCATATGGCCTAGCAGCTGCAAGAAATGCCTTGCTGGCCTTAGGCTTTGAAGCTTGAAGGTACTTGCTAACTGTACCAGACTGTCTGCCCTTGTCTGAGGCAGAAATGCCCTTCCTCTTACCGAATCCAGCTCAGTTCCTGTGAATTCCAGGAGCTGTACTGACTCTAACACTGACTTTTTCAGGTTGACTAAGAACCCTAGTGACTGTAAAAGCTCCTGTCTGAGTGCCAGAGATTCCCTTACTTGTTGAGGGGACTGCCCTACGACTAGCCAGTCATCCAGGTAAGGAAAGACTACCACTCCTTGTCTCCTGATGTGTGCCACAACCACAACCAAGCCTTTTGTGAACACCCTTGGAGCAGAAGTAAGTGTGAAAGGCATTGTCTTGAACTAGTAATGGCCTGATGGCAGTCTGAATCTGAGGAGTTTTCTGTGAGACTGCCTGATGGGGATGTAGAAATATGCATCCTTTAAATCCAGAGACGCCAACCAATCCCCTTGTCTTACGTTTGGAAGGATTGTCATCAGGATCACCATTTTGAACTTTGGCTTTACCAGCTGCCTGTTCAGGTGCCTGAGATCCAGTATGGGTCGCCACTCCCCTCTTTTCTTTATTGTGAGGAAGTACCTTTAATAGAGTCCTTTTCCTCTCTGTGCCAGAGGAACTGGTTCTGTTGCTCCTTAGGACAGGAGATTCAATACTTCCTCTTCCAGTAACACTGTTTCTGATGGGAGGAAGGTCTGAAGACCCTTGCTCTCAGCTTTGGTCTGAGCTTGAAGCTGAGAGCCAGATCTTAGCCCACTACCTCCAGGACACACTTGTCTATAGTGATGGTTTGCCATTCCTCGAAGTAGTGGGCCAGCCTGCCCCCTACCTGGGTTGGGGAGGTAAGGTGTCTGCTTGGGTTGGGATGCTGTCTGAGTGCTGGGGCTAGTTCAGTTGTCACCTCTCCTGCCCTGCCTCTGAAGTAACCTCTCTGCTGCTGATATTGGGGATAAGCTTGAGGCTGGAAGAATGGCTATACTGTCCCCTGCCCCTACTTCCCTTGGCTTGTTGCTTTTGGGGAGTAGATGCCTTCTCTTTAGCAGCAGCACTCTTATATGCTGTCTTGTACTCCTCTGTTTTCTTCATGTAAGCCTCTGTCTGTTCGCCAAACAGAGAAGTAGGCTCGCATGGAAAGTCTAAAGCCTTGGACTGAGTGTCCTGGGTCAGGTTAGTAGTCCTGAGCCAAGTAAACCTCCTGAGTGACACAGAAGAAGCCATTTGTCTGGCTGCAGTGTCATTGTTGTCCATAGCCATCCTAAATTGGGCTTTCAAAGCCTCTATACCCCTTTTTGCAGCCTCTTCCAAACCAGCTGCCATAGGGGCTAGGACAGATTTTGTGATTTCCATCACAGTATTCCAAGGGATTCTCTGATATCTAGCAACATAGGTCATGTATGATGCCTGCCTGATAATCAGAGAATATCCCAAGTTCATTTTTTTGGCAATGGAATCCATCTTCCTGGAATCCTTGTCTGGAGGGCGAGATGCCATATCACAGGCTGCAGCCTGCACCACTTCCTCATGGCTTGAGTGTCCAAAAAGGAATTCTGCTCCACCTCTAGCCACCCAGTACTTTTTGTCCACCTTTCTGTCAACTGGTGACACAGAAGTGGGGGTCTGCAGGACCTTGTTAACCTGCTTTTTCAAGGATTTATGGATGGGTAGTAACAGTCTTTTAGAGAATGGAATATCCATCATTTCCATGTAGTCCTGTTCCTCTTCTTCGTCAGTTGACTCTTGGGTAGGGAGGTCCAGGGATTGAGCTACTTGCTTAATGAAAGCAAAATGGGTGGTATAGTCCTCATTCCCTTGTCAGGGGGAGTCAGAACAGTGAGGATCCGGGGAAATATCCGGTTCAATCGGTCCCCCGTAATCCTCATCGTCATCATCATCGTCAGCCTCGTTGTCCTCATCCTCTCCAAAAAGCTCCTCTTTGTGTTCCAAGGAACCGGGAACTGAAGTAGAGCCACATGGAGGTAAGCACAGCCGCTTCTCAATCGTAACTGGGGTACTCGGTTGCAGTGCCTGAATAATTCTGATAGCAATTGTTATCTCTTCAGTGGTCGGAACCAGTGCTTTCTTCGGTTGCAGTTCGAACGCTGTATGTTTTTCTTTCTTTTTTCTCTTGTCTTCGGTTGCCAGGTTAACGGCGGTATCGGCAGGATGTTTCTTAGAAGAGGAACCGTCTCCCTTGTCAGAGGGCTGGTTCCTCCAGTTCTTTTTTTAGCTGGTAGCCAGTTTGTCTGTAGCTGGGTCAGCAGCCTTCTCAAGACATCTTCTCCTGCTGTTGTTTAAGTCACCTCTCAAGCATTGACTGAGAGAAGTTTTCACAAATTTCACAGTCCTCTTTGAGGTGATCAACCCCCAAACAAAAACCACAAATTAAATGAGGATCTGCTTTTCCCCGCACTCTGTACAATGCTGGAAACCTGTAGGGCCCATTTGCTTCTTGGCCTATGATATTTATCGATCGGTTAAAACCGATGAACCGAGAATCAACCCAGTAAAACTTTTAGAAATTTTAGTAAGTAAATATATACCGCCTTACCGGACAGTCAGAAGAACTGAGGTAAATCTCAGAAACTTAATACAAAATAAAAACTACTGGTTCCTTAACGGTTAAAGAACCACTAAGGAACCGAAAAAAATTACCAAAATTCACTCTAATCTAGACTAATTCTACCTGTGAACCAAAGACAGTGCTTCAAAAATCGAAATAATTAAACAGACCTCGATAAACCGAGGTAAAATAAACTTCTTCAAGAAAGTGAAGGAGAGCTCTCTGGAGACATCTTACTGAGGCAAGCAGAGTAAAGAATCTGATGGTTGCAGGAAGTGCAACCAGGGATAGTGGTTTGAAAACCAAGCTCAATCGTAACATTCCACTATTAGCATAGGTTCTATTAACCATTTAGGCTCTGGGGCAGTCCTATGGTGAGACCATACTGCATTTGTCAGACTACAGTAAAATTTCCTGCGGTTTGAAATTCAACATTTGCTGACTGCACGCACGGAACAAGCTTTAGCCTGTCTACGCCAGAAGTATTACGGGGTTGGGGGGGGTTAGAGCAGCTAAAGTCTTGGCCTACAGACTATGCAGACAGATACAGGCCTCCATGGTACCTAAAATAAAGGACCCTAAGTCAGGCAGCTTCAAATACACTACAGAACAAATTCTGGTGAGTTTTAAGCAGTTCTACCAGGATTTGTATACGACCACTCCAAAATCAACTCCAATAACTTGTTCACAATTTCTCCTCTTTAAATCTCCAGAATCTCACAGATTCTCACAAAGACCAGTTAAAGGCCCCCATCTCCTATCAGGAGTTAATCAGTACTATTAAAGAGACCCACCAAGGTAATCCAAAGAGCCCCTGCACTCAGTATATGGGTGCATTACCTTAGAGAACCTCCTCATGCATATTGCCCCAAATAATCCAGTAGTAAAAAAATTGTAATCCTCAGAAAATCCAGAAAACCAGGTCACAAGGATTCCTGGTTTCTGGTGCCATCCATGCTCCACCCCTGCGCTTTGCCAAGTTAAGACATGATGCTAGGAGAGCGCGGACACGCCCATTATACTCTATGGGCGGCACCATTTGATCGCTTTTGAGTTCGCTGCAGTAACGCCGAACTCCCTTGGGAGAGTAGGCTTGAGGGGTGTGTCCAATGCACAGTGCTCTGCATGGAGCTCGACAGCATCACACCAATCCTCAGTCAGGCTAGTCCTGGTGCTGTTTTGCCTTCAGTGGTCTACACATAAAAAGAAAAAGCCGTGTCAATCGGGAGCCGGCTTTTTCCTTTCATCTGCAGGTCACCGCAGAGCAAACAGCTGTTTGCATCATGATGCCCCACTGTCTCCCATTCTGATGATTCTCCCACCCGTGCACAGCAGACCATGGCCTAAGCTCTGTATGGGCTGAGAGTACTGAGTACCCAAAGGCACTTTTACTGTATTCGCGATTTGGTCACGCTGGCTGGGAGGAGACACTTTTCTCACGTGCTCCCTCCACGTCCCTGTCGCGCCGGTGGACCCCCCCTCCCCCTGCCTGCCATCATTGGGATCCTCAATCCCCGTATGGCCTGTATCCCCAAACTGCTTATCCTTTAATGTAGCACACTGGGAGCCCATCCCAGTGTGCCAAAACCTCTGTAGTGTTTTCCCGATACCGAGATGCCCACTCCCAGTGTCGGATACTTCCAAATAAACTCCGACGATGGGGTGCCCAATCCGGTCTAGCACTGATTCCCCTTGCACCCCCAGTATCCGCACACTGGAAGCCCGCCCAGTGTGCCAAAATCCATGGTTTCCTGCAAAAAAGAAACAGACTCACAAAGTCTTTGTTTTAAACCTGAAAGACAGAAAACGGTGCCTCGTAGTTGCCACCGCCCTCCTCCCCAACCCGCACTTCTCTCTGTGCACTCCACCTCCTGCACCCCCCACCCATACTTACGTCCGGAGGTCAGGAGCAGTGATTTTCAGTGGACGGGAACACGTCTGCACTCTTCAAAGCCAGCTGCAAACTGAAGAAATGCAGGTAAGTTCTATGATGGCAGTGAATAGGGTTTTCAATTTAGGTTGATATCTCAGCCATTTTGGGGTCTTTGGTCCCAACTTTTCAACATGGGGTTCTTGGGACCCCACCTCATAATTCTAATTAACAAAATGACAATGCCACTGTTCATGAAGTGGGGTCTAAAAGCCCTGTTGCAAATTAGTGAAAAATCCCAAAAGACCATGCTTATGAGCATCCGCTGCACAGTTTCTATGCACGCTTGTAACGTCATCAATTTTAAGAGTTTCACTCCAAATTTCCAACATTGTCACTTTTTCATACCACCTTAGGAACAGTATAGCTGCCATTTTCTGTATCCTTCCCAAAATGTGTTTTATCCTGTAGACAGAATGGCGTGGTCGCTGTGCGAAATCAACTTTCAGAACAGCTTAACGAAATTCCAGTGCCACTGTTCATGAGTGAGGTCCCAAAATCTGGTGAAACATTCCAAAAAATGACTGTGTTACGAGCATGCATTGCGCATTTTCTATGTACACTTTTAACTTCACCACTTTAGCATATTTTCACTCCACATTTTCAGCATTGCCATTTCTTCACACCTCCTCATGAATAGTACAGCTGTCATTTTTCACATCCTGCCTGAAATGTGTTTTCACACCTGTGGCGCCGAATGGCACACTCGCTGTGCGAAATCACCTTTTGGGATTGAGTAACAAAATGATACTGGCACTGTTCGTGAAGTGATGTTCCAAAAAGTCCATTTTGAAAATTTGGAGCAAAAATACCAACAAACACCCAGGGTGTTAGGGGTTCCAACTGTAACGCCCACCCTTAGAATGAAAGACAGAGGAATTTACAGAGAAAAATATGTGAGGCATGTACAAGAGCAATACCAACAGCGAACTCTCGGCATTGACAAATGCTTGTTTTACATTAATAATGGCAATCTGGTGAGGAAACATGGGCAGTGGTTGACTAACAAGTCAACCAGTGCCAACATTTCCTCACCAAATTACTATTAGAATGTAAAAAAATGATCGGAAAGGTGACGCCTATAGAGTATAATGGAGCATGTCTCCGTGCTCTCCCTAGCATCACGTCATAACTTGGCAGAGCGCAGGGGCGGAGCGTGGGAGGCACTGGAAACCAGGAATTCCTAGGGACACAGTTTTCTGGATTTTACGAGGGCTACAATTTCTTTTATTACTGGATTATTTGGGGCAACATGCACATGAGGAGGTTTCCAATTCCCCCTCTTAAGAGGAACCTGACAGGGATGTCCCCTGTCTCCATATCTATTTGCCCTGTACACAGAACCCATAGCACAATATTTGAGACAGAAGGACCGAATTCAGGGATATACAATTGTGGGGAAACAACACAAACTAGCGTACTACGCTGATGATTTATTGCTTTACATTACGCACGGAACTTCCTGCGGTCCTACAGGACTAATTAAAATGGATTGAGAGGATTGCAGGATATAAAATAAACCAAGATAAGTCCAAAGCTTTGCTTATCCAACAAAATTTATCACAAACAACCCGAGAAAAATTCCCATACCGATGGGACCGCCCACACATCACCTACATGGGGGTCCGCCTCCCTGCTAACTTAGATCATATCTATAAACTTAACTATGAGAAGTTGTATTCCCAAACGCAAGACGAACTTAGGTGCTGGAAGCATTTACCTCTTTCCTTACTCTCACGCGTTCAATTAATACAGATGGTGGTCCTTCCATGGCTTCTGTATTTGATGCACAATATACTGCTACCCTTCCCGCATAGAGAATCATCCTGAAGGAACAAAATGATAACCACGTTCTTGTGGGGAGGGGACAGACTCCGTATAGCCCTTAAAAAAATTACAGATGCAGAAAGATACAGCAGGGTTGTCTGGCCCAGATTTTTCTTTCTACTCCCTGGCGGCTACACTAACTCACATGATAAGATGGCTCTCCCTAGATTTACCTCCCTCTGGTTGGGCAAAGGTGGAGGGCTCACTGGCGGTATTCCCCCTAAATGCTATACTTGTATTCCAACCTAACCAAAGATCCCCTAGGGTTAGATGCTCTAACTTCACAAAAGAGATCCTAAATAGATGTAACCACTTTTTGAGGCACCCAGAAATGAAGTTTGGCGCAGCATGGGTAAGAGTCCCTGTATGTCACTCAAATTTTCTTCCAACACAGGTGGATAATGGCTTTAGGGGTTGGAGAGCATAGGGTCTAATCCATACTCTACAATTCTATGAGAATGGCACTTTTAAGACATGTCTACAACTTCAAAAACAGGTTACTCACCTGTAACAGTAGTTTTAGGAGTGGTATATGCTGTTCATCCACACATCTTGTCACCCTTTAAATCTGCCGGAAGGTCTTTAAGCTGGCTCCTCCCACCCACCGGGTGGTATAACCCTCGGCTCCACCCATAACGCCAGATCTTGGCCACTGGAAGCCGGTGGCCAATAGTGAGCCGGGGAGGCGGAGTGAGTCAAGTGTAGATGAACAACATATACCACTCCTAGAACTACTGTTACAGGTGAGTAACCTGTTTTTCTAGGGATGTGGATATGTTTTTCATCCACACTTCTTGGCAGACTCCTAGCAGTTCTCCAGGAGGAGGGAGGCAAGGCACACACACCCTCAATACTTACTTGGGGAACAGAGATTGGAGAACTGAGGCCCCAAAACCAGCATCCGGGCGTGACTCAAAGTCGATGTGGTAATGGGTGATAAAGGTGTTTGCTGACTTCCAGGTAGCAGCCCAACAGATTTCCTGTATGGGGATGTCCCTGGAAGCAGCCACTGATGCAGCAGTATGGCGGGTGGAATGAGCTCTTATCCCCCTGGGAGGCTCCTTGCCCGCCAACTCGTAGCATAAACTTATGCAAGATGTAATCCATCTTACGATCATCTGCTTTGCTGCAGGTCTGCCAGAAGTGGCTTTAACGTAGGTGATAAATAGCTGGTGAACTCTCCAAAATTTCCGCCATCCTTTCCTTATAATAGGAGGGAGCTCATCTCAGGTCCAAAGTATGGAGCCTGTACTCGGCCTCCAAAGTGTAACTGGGGTAGTACACCGGCAGACTCAACACCTGGTTAAGGTGAAACTCTGACACCACCTTCGGAAGGAATTTCAGGTGGGGGCACAGGACAACCTTGTCCCAGTAGAAGACCAGATAAGGGGAGTCCACTGAGAGCACCTGGAGCTCCCCTGTCCTTCTGGCAGATGTGATAGCCACCAGGAAGGCCATCTTCCATGACAAGTGTGACAACTCACACTTGTGCATTGGTTTGAATGGCTTGCCCATGAGCTGTGCCAAGACCAGCAGTAGATCCCATGGAGGTGGAGGTTCATGCACTGGAGGGGATATGTGATCCAGGCTTTGAAAAAGCACTGACTACTGTCTCCTGCACCGCCTGCTGACTGGCCCATGCCCGTAAGCAGAGATGGCTGCCAGGTGCAACCTAAGGGTTGATGACCAAAGACCCTCTTTGGAGAGTGACCAAAGGTAGTCTAGAATGTTAGCCACTGGGCAAGACAGAGGGTCCAGGCCCTTGCCCTGACACAAAATGGAAAACCTTTTCCACTTGAAGGCATAACACTTCCTGGTCGACTCCTTCCTGGATGCTTCCACTACCATGAGTACATCCTCGGAGAGACCCAAATCCTGAAACTCTAGCTGCTCCCTGTACCAGGTTGTCAGGTGCGGGATTGAAGGTCCGGGTGAGAACTTTCCCTGATTGACTGAGAGGAGGTCAGGACATGCTGGAAGCCTTGGGGGCCTGTTGCTGAGGCTGAAGACATCTGGATGCCAGAACTGGTGTGGCCAGTCTGGAGCTACCAGGATCACCTGCACCTTTCTCTCCTCACCTTGAGGAGCATCCTGTGGATCAAGGAAATGGAGAGAAGGCATAGAAGAGGCCTGGGGTCCACGACCTCGAAGGCATCCCCTGCAGTGAGCCCGCTGAGGCGGGCATGAAACAGCCTCAGCTTGGTGTTTTCCTCTGGAGGCAAACAGGTACACCATCGGTTTGCCCCAGTGGGAGAACAGGCTGTGAGCTACCTCTGGATGGAGAGACCACTCATGGGATGTCTTGCCTATACGGCTGAGGGCATCCGCCAGTTGATTTGAGGCTCCTGCCAAATGGATGGCTAGGAGATCCACCTCAGTTGGCTCAAGAGTGTCCAGATCGGAGCACTTCCCTGCACAGCAGCCGGGGTGCGTGCCGCCTGCTTGTTGAGGTAGTACATGGTCATGGTGTTGTCTGTCTGGACTTAAACCACTTGACCCCGAACTTCAGGAGTGAACGCTGACAGCGCCAGTCTGACTACTCTGAGCTCCAACAGGCTGATGTGGTAATGGGACTCCTCAGGGTTCCAGAACCCGTGGGCCCTGTTGTCCCCTATGTGGGCTCCCTAGCCCATGAGAGAGGCATCGGTCATGAGGATTACCATCGGCTCGGGGCAAACAAATGGGATCCCTTCCTGCAACCGGTCTAGGACGGTCCACCACTGGAGAGCGTCCCACATCTTCTGGGTCACAGTGATCAGCTGGTTGAAATTACCTAGGCGCTAAGTCCACTGGGCGGCCAGCTCCCACTGAAAGGAGTGCATATGCCACCGGACCCAATGAACCATGAAGGTGCAGGCTGCCATGTAAACCAGAAGATGCAGAAAGTCCTGGGCAGGACGCAGTTGTCCAACCAGAAATGATCGAGCAAGGAGGAGAGATCCTCTGCCCTGTCCACAGGAACCGGGCTCTGCCCGATGAAACACATCATTTGAGAAGGCATTTCGACCTGGCCTCGCTGAACAGGAGGCCGAGTGGGAGCAGGTCTGGAGGGTCAGGTCCCTGGACCTCTCCACCTCCTGCTGGGAAGAACCTGCTAAGAGCCAATCGCTGAGGTAGGAGTATATTCTGACCAACCGACGCCTGAGGTGGGCTGCCACCACTGCAATGCATTTGGTGAAGACCCTTGGGGCCGATGACAGGCCAAATGGCATGGCTCGAAACTCGAAACTCATATAAGGTTCCCTCTGCTCTGAAGCGGAGGAACCGCTGGTGGGACTGATAGATTGGGACGTGAAAGAACGTGTCCTGGAGATCCAGTGAGCAGAACCATGTTTTGCTCCAGGGGTGGTATGATCTGGGACAGAGTTATCATCCTGAAGGTGCGTGGCCTGAGATACTGATTCAGATCGTGCAGATCTAGAATGGGGTGCCAGCCTCTCATCCGCTTCAGAACCAGGAAGTACCTGGAAATGAACCCTGGGTCTGGTGGAGGATCTGCCACTCGAGCTACTGCATCCTTGAGGAGGAGCTGAGCAATGTCGTCTCAGAGAGCCAACTGAGTGTGGGCAGATACTCTCTCCTCCCGTGGGGCTTGGCTTGGTTTGGAGGGTACTGCTCGAATTCCAAAGGCAGACCCTGACCGACCACTTCTAAGTCCCACCTGTCCATGGTAACAGCGGACCAGGTGGAAAGGAAATGGCAGAGCTGGCCCCCCATGGGAGGAATCAGAGCTGGTGTGATGGGAATAGGGGTGGCAACCCCTAACCCGTCACCAGACAGGCTTGGAGGAAGAGGGTCCAGGGACTGAACCTCGACTTCCTTTACGGGCCTGGGTAGGTCCAGGCTTGGGGCAGGGACGCCAAGCCTGAGCCTGCTGCTGCTGCTGCTACTGACCTCCCTGAAAGGAGGGCTGCTGCTGGGCCACAGGGGAAGTATGCTGAAAAGGCTTCTTGTTTTTCTGCTGCTTCTTGGGACCAGAAGAACTCTGAGCAGAAGTGGCGTCCAAGGTGGAATTGAACTGCTCAATGCGCTGAAGATGACCAGCCACACCTGGGCCGAAGAGATCGGTGCCCAGGAAAGGCACATTAGCCAGTTTGTGCTGAGTATCCACTGGGAAGGAGGAGAGCCTCAGCCAAGCCCTATGGTGGGAGGCAACTGCGGCTGCCAACAAATGGGCATGAGTCCACAATGTCCAGGGCCATCTGGAGCTGCTGCTTAGCAACGGCATGGCCTTGGTCCTGGACCTGCTTGACCAAGATCTACACGTCCACAGGGAGGTGTGGAAGGACTTCGTCCAAGGACCCCAAAAGGGCATGGGAGAAGTGTGCCATGATGACAGCCGAGCTTGCCTGACGGAGGCCTATGGAAGAGGCCGCATAGACCTTCCAGGCAGAGTGATCCAGTTTCTTGGACTCCTTCTCCGGAGGTCTGTTGGTATCAGCAGAACTGCCTGTAAATCTGAATACAGGCGGTCACAAGGCTCTCGGCCAAAGGGTGCTCTGTGAACCCGCTGGGACCCCATGCGTGCCGCATGCTTGCGGGCCATATGGGCAGATGGAGCTGGACAGGAGGCAGGGTGCTGCTGCAGGTTCGAGGGCGGGCCAACAATGGCTTCAGCCACAGGAAAGGCTCCATCGGAGTATCCACTCTCTTGAGGATATCTGTGAGAGGGTATTCCACCTTTTCTGGATAGGTTCCAGGGCATCCCTGTGGACTCAAAGATGAAGCAGAGGATGCCCTGAATGGACTAAGAGCTTCCTCCATCGCTAAATCACCAGCTGCCTCATCATCCCATGGATGAGAATGGAGGCCAGTGGCATCCGAATCTGAAGTATCTGAATACAGCGGTCGACTGCCCAAATCAACCTCAATCCGCCTAGGGCAATCGGGGGTTAGAGTGACCAAAAGACGTTGGGGAAGCCCGATGTCCAGCTGAGCTTCCTTAGAAGGAGCCCCTCCCATGGGCTGCTTAGGCGGCAGTTCCACCAGAATCGGTGGAGAGACCGGTTTAGGCCCAACCGGATGGGCGGGGGAACTGACTTTATCGGTTCCTGAGGAGTCAGCTTTGGCCTAGGAGGTGAAAGCCAAGTACTGGCTGGGGTAGGAGATAGGGTTGACTTATGCCTGGACAAAATCAGCTGCTGCCACATGAGGTCCTCGTATCGTCCAGCGGAGTTTCTGCCAAGCTTCTCCTCATCCAAGGAGGACAAGGGCGACCAGTGGTGTTGCCTCTTTCTGGCATGCTTGTGCGCCTTTCTCGGTCTGTCAGTTGAGGGGTCGAGACCTCAATCAGCTTCGGGCAGCAGACTCAGTCACCGGGAGATGCGGTAAAACCAGAAACTTCTGGGGTCAGGGACCACTTCCCGTGGATTTCCAGTGGGCTGGTTCTCCCTCATCGGGAAGGAAAGGACCAAGTCCAATTGAAGGAGTCATCGACCAGAGTCAGCGACAACGCGTCAATCGGGTCGAGACAGTCTCAACCTCGCTGATCAAACCGTCGACTGGCCTGACGGCAGAGCTGAGAAGTCAGTGGCCAAAGAGACAATCTCAACCGAGGCTCGAAATGGCCGGTTCCTGGGACCGAGCTCTCTCTCCCGATCCCAAGAGTGTCTCCGTCGAGACAAAGACAGTCCCGGGTCCCTCTCCCACTTACGGGACCAAGAGGAGTGCATGCCCGCAAGACTCTCACCCTTAGTCGGGAGAGAGTGGCACAACTCTCGGAAGAAACACGAGAAAGTTGAGCCCAAGTTGAGTGGAATGAAGAAGCCCTGAAAGGAAGATTCCATGGAGTGTGCCGCTTCACCCTCGGAGGCCTGCATGCGCTCCAACTGGGGAAACACTATGCCATCTGTTCCCGACTATGGGTCCTATGATTCCAGAAATAACAATACTTTTGCAACTCCCTAAACTATTTTGGGGAAGACAACATATTTATCTCTTTACAATCATGTTAGTGGCGGCAAAAACATTGATAACATGCCTTTAGTTAATGCCTACCTACCCACTTCCCCAACCCCCAGAAATTTCTCACTGGGAATCTACCATTTACTAAATCTATAAAATGGAACACCTCACAGCTAGGTTACAAAATGAGGTGCCAAAACTGATGAACAGATGGACCCCATGGTTCCTCTTAATTTCTGAAAAAAGGCCAGGCACAGTACCTTAGAGAGCAATAACTGAGAGGGAGGTGATCTTAAACAGAGATCGGAGTTAGAGGAGAGTGTAGGGAAAAGCTGAGACCCAGATAACAGACAGACCAATCCTGTGTGGGACGTTTCTTTCCCCCCTCCAGAGGGTAATGTTTAATGGATTTATAGATAGTACAAGACTAAAACAGAAACCAAAGGAGGAGGAAAAATATAGACCTAGGACTTTTTAATGACCACCCACCATCAGACAGGAGAACAAGAGCTCACAGCCAGTATAAAGAATTAAGGAACTATGATGCCATTAAGATATAGGAATGAGTATAATGGAACTGTCACTTTCACTGCAATGTCTTATACTGTTGAATTTTGTCCTGCCTGTGTGGATATGGATGTACATACTTACTTCAGGTGTCTTAAAACTAAAATAAAGAGTTAAAAAAGAAGCTGCTGGCTGACTTACTGAAGACTCACAGGCTTAAGGTCAGTAAACAGGATAGCTTCATGAAAGGGAGGTCCTGCCAAACATGCCTCATAAACTACATGTCTCAGGCAGCGGACATGCCCGATGTTTCATGCCCAGCCTATGTTACTCCTATACATGCATCTTGTAATTACTTGCCTCATATTCCTGCTATGTACATATTGTACTATATTAGTGTCCTGTTTAACTGTCTTATGTAAACTGCCTTATCGTTTTTATGTTGCATATCTTGTTTTTCTGTAATTACCTGAATCATTAATTTCACTGTATCCTATACTATAACTGTATTTATTAATTGTACTTTGTTCACAATTGTCTCCTGGGTCATCACTAAAAAAGGGACTGCATGGTCTCAGTGGACTTACCCAGTTACCAAAATTCAAACAAAAGAATAAATAAATAAATAAGAGACAGGCGTCAGACATCCTGTATCAGAACTTCAGCAAGGCCTTTGACTCAGTGCCCCAAATATGTCTTGTGAAGAGGTCGGGACAATGGGGACGGGGGAGACATAACAAGATAGGTTGAGAACTGGTGAGGGGGAAGAACGAAAAGTGTGGTGTTGAATGATAAGCACTCTGAGGTTAGAAGGGCGACCAGTGAGGTACCTCTGGGGTCAGTCCTGGGTCCTGCGCTCTTCAATCTGTTTGTTTATATGTGACACCGAAGATGGGGCCTGGGGAAAAATGTTTTTCTTTGCAGATGACACTAAGAGTATGCGGTAAGAAGGATAGTAAGGAGGCGGAGGAGGTGGTTGTTAGGGAAATGAAGAGGACCTAGAGAAACTGGAAAAGTGGTCCAAAATCTAGAAGCTTAAATTTACTGCCAAAACATGCAAGGTCAAGGTTATGCAGCTGGAGCAAAGGAACACGAAAACACAATGTGAGTTTTGGGGGGGGGGGGGGTTAGACAAAGCCACATCTCAGAGACAAGAGACAATGGGGATATAATAATGAACAGCCTCAAGACCATGACGCAATGCAGCAAGACACATGGAAAAGCCAGCTGGTGCCAGGTTGCATAAGTAGGGCCTTTTCTACCAGACAGGAGAAAGTAAAACCGTCCTCTAAAGTCCTTGGTGAGGCCGCACCTAGAGTACTGTGTGCAATTCTGGAATCCTCCTTAATAAAGGACAAGGATCATACAAAATTGGTTCAGAGGAGGGCAACCAAAAGTAGGTACTGACATCAGGGGGAACACTTATGAGGAAAGACTGGCTGACCTGAATATGTACTCTCTGGAGGTCGGGAGATAAAGGGGGGGATATGACTGAAACTTTCAAATATCCAAACAGGATGGACTGCCAGCAGCTTTTCAGGCAATGTATGGGGTCCAAGACAAGAGGACACCATTACAAGCTGGTAGGGGTGTTTTCAAGAGGGATGTGATGAAACAATTTTTCATGGAGAGGGTGGAGAGGTAGAACTGTCTACCTGGGAGGTAGCTAACAATGAGACAGTTACAGTTTCAAGAAAGAGTGGGAGAGATGTGTATAGTGAAAATAATGGAGGGGGAGAGTGATTGGGAAACGAACACTTGATCAATAAAGTGAAGATCCAAGTGGAGAGCATAACATAAGCCTTACCTGTGTTAGACTGCTGAGACTAAGGTAGAGACAGGCAGACTTGATGGACCGAGAGTATTTTTTTACTTATAAAATTCTGTTTCTATGTAACTAAGAAACTGAAGTAAGAAACAATTCATTACAAAACTGCCTAGATGGAGGTAAAAATGTGTCTTATCTTTTGAGAGGCACATATGGCCCTATATTTGAAGGTCGAAGGCCATAGTAAGGGAAAGAGATGTGGGTGCTCTGCATAAATACTAGAAACCTTCAGAAAAGAAGAAGTGATATCTAGACTATGGCAGCAGAGGGCAGGCCAGATATAATCCAGAAATGATTGGGATCTCACAGTCCTGGCTATGATCAGTTCAGGAAACAATGGGAAAAAGGGGTGGGAGATAGTGCTGTGCACCATGAACTGTATGATGATGGAGGATAAGGAGACAGGGGGAGGAGGTAGGCGGAATCTCTGTGGGTTCAGCTGCAGGTCAGTGTAGTGGGGGGCTTCAAATGGGGTGACCTACAGGCCCCTATCCAGCTCACATGGTTGGACCTAGGGTTCCTAGACAGACTTCCTTTCTCTGGCATTGCATATCCAGAAACTAGGAACAATGGTGCTGCGAATTAGATGCTTGGTGCAGTATTAGCCATTGCTTAGAAATTAAACCACAAAGTGTTGCTAGAAAGAAATAATGTGACATACCAGTTATTAAATTTTGATCTCTTTATTTCTTTTTCACTACAATCTGTGATGTAAATTGCTTAGCAGTGGCTAATACTGTACCAGACATCTAAATAAGCCAGGACTGTATGACTTTATTATACAATGGCAAGAAAAATAAGAGTAACTTGATTGGCTGCTGACCCTGGACACAGTGATGTTATTAGACAATAACATCACTGTATCTAGAGCAGGTACAGAGATGACCTAGAACTGTCAATGAAATCCTCCTCCCAGTGAAGCCCCCGCTAAGCTAATACAGATTCACAGCAACTCAGTGTCTCTCCCCTCCCACATATATACACACACACACACAAAATCTTTTTCCCCCCATATTCATTAACTGTCATACTCTGTATGACACACCGCTGCATGTTGTTGCAGATTTTTTTTTCAGAAACGAGCGCTTTTGCTGACGTGCAGTGAACTATACAGAATGTAACTGCCGGTCGTGCGACCTCAGAAAGTGAGTAAAATTCGCCACCCCAGAATGCTTCCACACATTATTATGCTCCTCACAATCATACCCACATAGCTTAAATAAAACCAAAAAGTCTGGCATACAGCACAAGACATTGCTCCAAACAGATTTTTCATTCCCCTCGTGACTGGCAGCACGTGCACACTGTAACATCATCCTATACACTCGCTTAGCCGCAAACCTTGCTCCGATTCCCGTTACCAGCACTCACCTTTTCCTGCAGTCCAGTCTCAATATTCAAACTGCAGTGTCACTCACAAGTCTTCAGGTCCTCACTTTGGTGGGGGGGGGCAAAATACTGTCTCTGTGCAACAGCAACGGAAAACAGAACAATACGGCACAGGGGCTCAAAGACAAACAAACCCAAGTGAATACAGGGCTATCATGTAGGGCAACGCCACCTGCTGGACCAAAGTATGGACTTTTTTTTCAATACGTATACCTGCCCTAACAAAAATGTTTTTTAAAAAGTATTTCAAAATTGTTGTCAGGCCGTCGGCAAGCGCTAGATTTCCGCTGTGCCGGGCGCCACCCAGGTTCGGGAAATGCACTCGGGTCGCCGGAGCCAGCCGGGGGAGAAGGCTGGAGCGCCCGTAGACAGCTCGCCTTCTCAGGGGAGGGTGGGGATGTGAGCCGGGCACCTGCTGGCCCCTGGCGGAGGCCGGGAGCATGGCAGAGTGCTAGGGGCTCAAAAATTTACAGGGAGTGACAGACGTCGGCGTTCGCCTTGATGTCAGGTACATCACTCTCCATGGGGAGAAAACCGGAAAAATGGCTCTCTGGTGAGCCAGATGACGGCTCTACAGTCCCCTTGCTGCCGTCACAGCCCCGCGACCTCCTACCTCAGCAGCACCTGGAGCTGATGCCGCAGTGCGCTGGACGACCTCCACCGGTGCCCTCCCTCTCGGAGGAGGGGGACCCACCCGCCGAAGGGTTACGCCGGGCTACCTCAAGGGGGCTGCGATTTGGGGTTGAGGCAGGTCGTGGGGATGGCGGACAGACAGGGTAGACAATGAGAGCCCGGAGGAGGTGCTCGCCAGAAGGAGCAGAGGAGCATAAAATAATTAAAAAAAAAAAAATTGTTGTCACATTTTCTTCTCTTTGTAAAATTAAGAGCCATTATATAATAGCAATAAGGCACTCCAGGGTGTGTGTTATGCAAGCAATAACACACGACAAGGTGTGGGTTACGTGCTCTTATCAGCACATAACCCACACCTCGGAGTGTGTTACTGCGCTTATAAAATGGGTATAAATAATAGATGAATAGAGACAAAGTTTGTTTTTATTGAAGAAATTTATTACGGTAATTTTTTTGTTTTTTTGGTACGTGGGACATAAAATAGTCCCTCACAACTGTAACAGTAACATTTAAATTGACATTTAAACTGTAATAAATTAACTTTTGACTTAGGTTAGTATATTTGTAAACTGCAGTAAATAAATAAATGTTGGTTTAGGTTAGTACATTCAGTAAATTGTTTTTAAAATGTTCATTTGTTAAACGAAGTTCGTTTTTTATTGTATTTCTTTATGTTTAGTTCAGGATGGTGTTACTTTGTAAAGTTAATGAATTCTACGTGATGCATCACGCAGCTTTGAATGAGAAATGGAGTATTGTGGTGTCTTTAAATTGTTGTATGACTGTTGTTGTCAAGGGATGCTGTCTTCTGATTGGTTTGTTGTCGGATGTTGCGTGTGTTTCTCTTTGGGGTGGTTGACTCGGATTGCTGCAGCATGGCTGATCGGGGATAACCTTTGCAGAGGTGAATATTTTGGTTATTTCTGACTGTTTGGTGCAAGTCGACTGATCGGGGCTAAGGTTTGTAAAACTGGTTAGGTCTTGCATCTTGTCTGTTGATTTGTTGGAGAACATATGCGTGCAGGACGGCTGATCAGGAGGCAGCATTTTGGATGCTGTAGGAAAAGTGGTGCAAGATGGCCACTTGTGGAGAACCGCTGTAGAGTTTGGGAAGTTTTTTGGTATGTCTTTACTTTTGTGGGATAAGATGTTGCTCCATTTTCTTCTGCCTTCTGGCTCGACTGCCCAGTAGGATCGGAGACTAGATTCAGCCTTATGCCCTGTGACAGCCATGATTCCTCGAGAGTCTAGGCCAGCTCGGGGTAGCAGTTGGACTGCAGTTGCATGAACTGAGTGGTTCATGTACCTTCTGGTCAAGTTAGCTTCATCACTAATTTTGGGCATCATATTGGCTAAGTAGTTAATGCCTAATGGCTCTCTTGTGTACCAGGTTTCTGCAGTGTTTAACAGAGAGACTGGTATTCGTCTTGGGTGAAGGTAGAAAGCAGAAGGGGCGGGGGCAGCATTTTTATACATTTTTTGAAAGACACTACGGGGCACAGTGTATTTTGTGGAAGTTGGTAGATGTAGCCACGGTGTTGTTGTTGTTTTGTACAGTCATTTTTTTTATGATTTTTCGTATACTCAAATGTGAGTGTCACAAACTCTAGGCCATCCTCATCAGTTTGGATTTCAAAATGTTCTGGTTTAAGTTGTCATAGTCCCTCTCTGCCTCTACGTTCGATGCATAGTTGAATATCGAGCCAGACCTTAAGAAGTACGCCTCAGGGTGTGTTTGGAGATAGAGCTGCAGAGGTTCGAAGCTTGGCGAGGTCTTGTTCGTTGATTGCTGGGTGATGCTCAGCTCGATCTTTGCCTTCCCTTCTGTATTTCTTTAAAACTGCTGCAAATACTGTATACTGTTGGCAGGAGTCAGGTCTGAGTGGCTGTGGAGATTGATATTTCTACTTAGAGGTGGTGCATTTATATGGCGATTTAGTCCTGCTCATAGTGATATTAAACTAGCTACACTATATTGTGTGCCATCTGCTTGACGAACTTCTGCATAGTGTTTTCGTAGTAGTGAACACAGCTCCGTCGTTGCAATACTTTTTAGGTCAACTTGTATGTCTTTTGTTGTGCACCAGCTTTCGAATACTGACACTGCCCAAATAGTGGTTTTCTGTGTATTTACTTCATCTTTCTGTTTCTCTAGTTCTTGCAGTTCTTCGTTTGACAGTTCCGGGTATGTATCGAGATGTTTCATTTTTCTTTTCTTTTTTCTAGGTTCCAGTGCTGAAGCAGAGGTTCCTAGCAATTTGGTGTTTGAGGAGATGGTGTCCGCTTTCTACAGAAGGAGAGGTCGGCTGCGGTGACAGATGTGATGGGCCCATTGACTTGTTCGTGGCTGTCAGAAGAGGCTGTTCATAAGACGAATTTGCAAGGTGGGTGTCAGCAGTGTTTGGGATGTCTATTGGAAGGTTGTTTGATGTTGCATTTATGCTGCTACTTTCATTTGTGGAATATAGGGCAGTGTCAGTTATGCCCGTCTGTGTTGCTGTTCTTACGGTCTGCCAATAGTATGATTCAGGTGCACAGTGCTGCTACTGGCTGTGGTTTTGGCCCTGTTGTCAGAGGATGTCACAAGTGTAGTGCGGGATCATTATTAAGCAGAATGGCAAAATTGTTAAGCGTATCGGTAAAGTCTAACTCGAACTGCACTTCTGACATGTTTAGTGTGCTTTTCAGTTACCTTTTCTATCGAACCTTTGAGGTGCAGTTGCATGTCGACGCTGAATGGCTGGATCCCCATAAATTAAGCTGTCATGAATGGTTTTGTTGAGCGGGTCACTCGGTAAAGATTTCGCACACGGAAATTACTGCTTTTCTTTGGTTTTCAGGTCATACAATGCTGATCTGACAGGTATGAAGTTTTGTACGGGTGTCTCTTTCCCGCTACCGATCGCTCAGCTATGACAGCTTTTGTTTTGCTTTGATAGTGCTCACTGATTCGCTGGTGCTATGTGGTCACTGGGCAGATGTTAGTGCTGGTTGGCTACAATACTTGCTGATAAGGACATGGTCAACAAGGTGCTGCAGCCAATCAGATCTTTTCTTTTTTTCTACCCATTTTACAATGTGTAATAACATCAGTCCTGGGGTGGTGGAAGCACTCGGCTTCACCTTGTGCTTCAACCCACCCCAGGAGTGACGTTATTACACAACAACACACACCCTGTCGTGCCTTATTGCTTAATTATTATATGTGTACTTTGTTTTTTTTGCTTCCTCTGTACTGTTACTGTTATCTGACGTGGAGCCTTTGCAAAAGAGTCTATGACTCAAAGTATTGTTATCTGATTTAATTCAATAAATAAATAAATAAACTGGCATCTTAATTGTTTCCCAGTTACAGGATAAGCAATACCACAGAAAGGAAGTGTGTCCAGGAATCATAGGTCCAATCACATGAGCCCAGCAGAACACCTGGATTATATCCCTGGGGCCTGGGTTCATTTCCTAGTAGGACATATTATTTCTTTTCTGACTACAGTTTGTGACAATATTATCACAAAATTACATGATTTTTCACAAAACCTCATGGGATTCCTCTTTTGGTACTGATGTTCTTTTCCAATTTTGCAGCTTGTAACAAGGACATCCTTAAAGCAAGAAATTAAAACACTGACACACAGCCTTTTTTAGGTTAATGAACCTGCCACAATTAATGGCATTGCATTCTCTAGTTTTATGTTAGAGAGCTTATAATTTTAAAGTTTACATAGTTGCAAAATGTAATTAAAAACATTCTGAAAGTTTGGCTTCTTGTAACTTGGTCCCCACTGAAGCCAAACTCTTGAAACATGACACACATATCTGTGTATTACAGCATTCCGAACATTTCATTTTGGTGAAACTCGGATAGGTCATTTCAAAATTAGATGGGAATAAGTGAATATTACAGTCTGACAAAATGTTTGGCTGTCTGTAACTTAGCCTCCTTTATAGCTTGAGACCTAAAACTCAGTACACATATCCATGTTTTAGCGTTCTTTCAATTTGTCAAATGTAGAGAAAGTTGGATGATGTTAAAATCACATAGAAATCACTGAAAATTAAATTTGAATTAAATGTTTGGCCACAAATAACACATCCTCCTTGGAAGCTAAAGATTTCATTTTTCCCCTTTAGGAGTAATTTCAAATTTGTAATTTTGTTCTCAACAAATTGCATATATTTGGAAAGGTAGTTCATGCTAGTTTGTGCCAGGGTTGGGTAAGACCCTGTACCATTTGTTATGCAGAAAGAGTTAAAAGCAATATTGTCCTCTCCTATTCTGCTACTTGTCTGTCTTTGCCTGTCTGACTTCACAATCAAATTTTCTTGTGGTACCTACAGTACGTATTAGCCCTCAATGGTCCCACAGTTTCCCACTGTTATCTCCTACCTTCACTTGCTGTTGTTTTAATTTTATTTTATCTATTTCAGTCATCCGGACATAACCTTTGAGCAAAATGCTCTTTTCAAAGGTTCACGTCTTGACAGGAGGACAACACAGAAAGGTAGTTACAGAGTATGGGTGCACAAGTACAGAGACAAAATACAAGAAATAACAGCAACTGGTCTGACTATTTACAATTGTAAGCTATCTCACATAGAGGTACAGCATATTGCAGTTAGTACAGCCCAAGGTACATGGTGAGTGCTGTGGGTTTAAGAAACAAATTTAGCAGGAGGTAAAGCAGCCAGGAATGCATTGTCGTTATTTCATATAACGTTGGGGACTCAACATAGGCTTTCACATCCTGTACGTTAATGTAGCCAAGAGAAGACTTTGTCATTAATTCTAGTCAAGAGTGGGGTGATTTTCTGTGCAGGACTGACCTAGTAGGAACATACTAGAGAGCAATGTGAGGGAGGACCGTACACAGAATAAGCTGGGAAGACAGGTACTTGAGACAAACACATTTCTTTCTTTCTTTCTCCCTTGCTTCTCTGTGGTTAAAAACATACGTGAATCTTTATGTGAAACTGGGATTCTTTGATTTGCAAATGTATACAATTATATTGTTGAAATGACTGCAGAAAGCTATTTGGGTTTATTAGAAAAGATAACAATCTGGAATACGGGGTGACCATGAGATGCATTCTGACCTCCATAGCTTGTTTGCAGAACTGGCATCAGGAAGCCAGCTCAGGGACAAAATGTATTATTTTGTTGCACCTGTCATCAGGCTGCCTCAGGAAGAAAAATGACAAAGTTTTGATACATTTTGTGAAAAACAGGAGCTACAGCTTACAACATCAGGATACAGAGTTTGAACTGCCAGAGAAAAAATCTGATATAAACAGAGCAATGATTTTCCAGGGGAGACTCAGATGGAGGACTTTTTGTTTTGCCTTTATGAACAGCTATCCTGTACAATTTAAATTTTTTATATTTTATTGTTATTGATAATAATAATATGCTACTTGTGAATTTTATAACTTCTCCTGATCTGCTTATGCTCCGACTTACACCACTATGACAAAATTCATAAAGGGTAGTCTAAAACAAATATTGATAATTATAATATGGCTATAAAAATCCAGTAATCAGATTGACTAAGGAGCTCAGAACCCGTGCTGATACCCCATGGCAGAGCACTGGAAGAAGGTTCAGTAGCTGCTTCACAATAAAATCAATAGCACCAGCCATTCCTGACTGCCATCACAAATATGGCTGTCACCTTTACTACTACAAACCTTCAACTAGGCCTTAAAATGAAACTGTATTCAATTTATAAACATTAGAATGAAATGTTATTTGCCCTCATAATACTGTTGTTACACACATACATAACTTAAAAAATTAAGTACTGTAGTACTTAGAATTGTAATTGATGGTGTTTCTTTGCTGACCATGAAAAAACCCTCCTAGCCTCAACTGCTTACTAGGGAAATTTGTTATTTAAACTGTTACAGATAAAACGAAGCCCTGGTTCCAGCTGAGGCCTTCTATTGTGTGCTAGTAGAAGTAAACATTCTGCCAGCAGAACTGAGCCTGCGGCCTCGTGCTTTGACCCACCATAGGTGTGACGTTATTCAGCGACGATGCACAACCTGTCATGCCTTATTACCTAATTATAGACCAAACTCAATTTTAGCTACAGTGGCTAAAATACAGAATAAAAATTGTCCACAAACAGGTTACCGATTATGTCACAATGTTAAATTTTATTTGGAGAGTAACAACATAGTTTTCACAGAGCCCACAGGACTGGTACAGCCTTGATCACGTTCACAGATGACTTGTACCATGAAATGGACAGTGGCCATTGCATTGGTACCGTCTTTGTGAACATGACCAAGATGTTTGACCTCATGGAATATGTTACTATACTTGATAAAGTTTCAGATTTGGACTTTGATGAATGTTTCATTAATTGGTTTGAATATTATTTGAAAAGCAGATAGTTACATTTTCTGGTAGTGATTTTTTTTGAACTCAGCTTTATTCTGATCTGATTCATTGCATTACACAACTGCTTAGCATTGTTTCATTTTAGACAATTTCACAGTTAACTTACATTTTATTCTTGTTTTTTACGTGTTTCTATATGTGTTGGTGAAGCTGCTGTGCACAGAGTCCAGTCCTCTGAAACGGAACTGCTAGTGTCCGCTTCTGTTCCTGCTAGCCAATACATTGCGCTGTGATTCCAGAGACCTGCCTAATGTTTACATTTCTAACCTTCATGTAATATTCTCTGACTTCATTTATCTGAGTTCTAAATAACCAACATTTCAAGAACTAATTAACTTGTAGCCCCTTTTAACCTCAGGTTAATTGGTAAACAATAAACTTAAAACAAACCTCTATGGTTTTGTGTTGAGTTTAGTTTTCCTTTTCCTAGTATTTTGTCCGATTATTGCCAATAAATTACATTTATTGCTTCATAATGTTCCTGTAACCTACCAACACAGTTTGCAGTAGTATGAGTTGTATTTACATCATTGAAAGGCGCTATATAAATAAAGATTGAATTGACTTGACAGTGGCCCTTCCTCCCCTTCTAGGTTGCTTTCTCCAGCATTTTGAAAGATGGCCCATCCCCTCCATCTATCTATATGTTTTTCTTCTGACAAGTTAAATTTCACCGTCATTAGCTCCAGGTCATGTATTCGGTGATTCTCCTCCCTCCACTCTAATGTTTGACGGAGCCTCCTGTAACCAGTGGGCTGTTATGCACTTCAGGGCTCCCACCATTAATATTAGCAAAATTGTATGTTTCTCTGCCTTTAATTTGATTTCATTTTTATTTTATATTGGAAAGTATTTTAATTTAACAGCCGCTGTGAATCCTAGGACCCACTCTGTATATCCTAAGGGTAGAAGAGTTCCAGTAACAACATGGGTTCACTGCTATTCGCTCCTGCACAACCAATCTTATTACATTCTACAATTCAGTAAGTGCAAGTATCATCAACAATAAACCAGTCAACATCATAATACTTGATTTCAGCAGGGCATTCGATAAAGTGCCTCACAAAGAATTAATCTCCAAACTAATATCATTAAATTTAAATCCTATAGTCACTAAATGGGTGCATAATTGGTTAAACCACAGGACACAGAGGGTCAGAATTTGAGGCTGCGGGCAAGATTCACAAAGAAGATCATGCAGGGCATCTCGCTGCCCAGCGCAGGGGAGATGCACTGAGTGCAAAATGGGCTATTCACACAGGAAGCACAGGGAGATGCCCCAAGCGCAGCTCCTCTGTGAACAGCACAGGTGCACCCAGCCCAGGATGCCCAAGCATCCCAGGCTGCTTCAGTGCATCCCCATGACAGGCTGTGAGTCCATTGGGGCAGGGCATCTCAGGATGCCCTGCACTCAAACGCAATTCACAGCATTTGCATAGCCCTGGCTGGGATGCCCCAGCAGAATGCGCCGAACTGTGTCCACCGCCTCCCCGCCCAACCCAGCCCAAGCCATGCAGCTCCCAGTGGCATTGAAAATAATGAATCCCCCCCATGCCTCCGTAGGAAAGCCACACCCAGCGGCAGTAGAGATATTAAGCAACCCCATGTCTACGTACAAAGCCGCACCAATGGCTGTGGCAGATAACTCCCCAGCACCCGTCACGATGCCACTCCCGGTGCCAAATGTAATAAAGACCCCTCTCAGCCCCAAGCCCTCGGTAATGCCGCCCTCACCCGGCAGTGCGATGCAATCAAGCCCACCCCAAGCACCCCACCCCAGCAGGATCCTGCTGTGGAGAAGCTCAACCCACCCACATGCCGCCATGTCCGCCTGCCGACAGCTGTCTGGGAATGACAGCAATGTACAGCCTAAGCTTCAGGCTGTACGATTGCTATCGTCCCAAGCAACTGTCAATCAGGCTGACGGTAAGCGGCTAAGTGAAGTAGGTAAACTTCCCGCCAACAGCAGAGATCACACCCCTGCTGAGAAAAAGTAGCGAGGGTTGAAATGCTAGGGGGCCTGACTGTACCCACACACTGCTGTGGGAGGCAGCATTACTGAGGGCTTGGGCTGGGAGGGGTTCTTCATTACATTCGGCGCTGGGAGCGGCATCTTATGGGTGCTGGGGGAGTTATCTTACTGCCACAGTCGCTGATTCATGGCCTCGATACATAGGCATGGGGGTTGCCATCATCTTTACTGCTGCTGGGAGCGGGTTCATCGTGGGCATGGGGGTTTCATCATCTTACTGCCGGGAGTGGATTCGTCACGTGGGCATGGGGTTGCCATTATCTTTACTGCCTCCAGGAGCGATTCGTATGTGGGCATGGGGGGTCAGTACTGCTGATGCTGCTGGGACCGGCTTTGTATGGGGGCTTGGGGCTGGGGGGGCTCACTGGACTGCTAGGGTGGGCGGGCACCTGTGCTGCTGCCCGCAGTGCAGCAGCCTGCCTGTAGGTGGCCACCGACATAAGTCTAGTTTTCTAGACTTATCTTTCTGTGGCGCATCCCCAGACTTGCCCCAGGGTTGCACCACAGAATTGGGCTGTGAATGGGGCTGCGCCCGGTATGCATGGGCATGCCCCCCTCACAGCCCCTCCGGATGCGCCGCATAGCATTACTGGTGGTATGTGATGCTTCGCGGATGCACTGGTGCATCGGGGTTGTGCCGATGCATCGGCACCCTGCCTGGATCACCCTTGGGTGCATTTTGGGGATGCCCTGGTGCATCACTTCTGTGAATCCTGCCCCGTATGTCTAAGATGAGAAAGGTCATGAGTGGGGTCCTGCAGGGATCCGTGTTGGGACAAACACTCTTCAATCTATTCATAAAAGATATTAATGAGAACCTAAAAAATGTCATTACAAAATTCACAGATGATACTAAATCAGGAGGAGAAGTGGACTCTGTCAAAAAACATCAGGCCATCTGTAGAGATCTGGAAACAATTGAACACTTGTGCACAAATAACAAAATGACATTAAATTAAGACAAATGCATGGTACTCCATTTTGGTGCTAACAACCCAACTATGTGTACAGCGTTAATAACCACATTTTATAAACATCAGTAAAGGAGAGACATTTAGGTATATTAGTTAACAATAAATTAACATCTAAAGATCTCTGCAAAAATGGCACAGACTACATATGCACTTTTAAACAAAGTCAAATGGACATTTATAAATAAAGCCAATTCTTTATCATCCCACTATACAGAACATATCTTAGACTATACCTTGACTCAAATTCCTTTCTGGAGCCCCCACCACACTGGAGACATAAAATTGTTGGCGTTGGTACAGAGAAGAGCTACTAAGCTAATCCCATCATTAATACTCTGCCAAACGAAACTAGATTGCATAGGACAGGCTTAGTTAGTCTACTTGAAAGAAGGGCAACTTTTTAAAATCCTAAATGACAGTGAATTAGCAGCAAAATGTGAATTCAGATATGCAGTAAGGAACCTTTGAGAACTGAATATGTGTGGACGTATATAAATTCTGGACGTATATATATGTCCACAGTCTTCTAAGGGTTAATACTAGAAGTCATAATAAGTAGCTTCTCATACAGAGAGTTAACACACGCAGGAAAGACTGTTTCTTTACCATAAGGGCTGCTAAGGCTTGGAATTTGTTACCACAGAGGTGACTGACTCAAGCACTTTCCCAAAATTTAAAAAACTTTTGGATAAACATCTAAATTGAGCAGGAAAATACTACAGCTAATTCACCCACTAGGAGAGAAGACACTCTCGATGGGCTCTGCCTTCTTAGGGGCAAGGGTCATAATGTTGCAAGACATTATTCCGTAAAAGCAAAAATCGATGCTGCCAATACAGCATGATTTCTTGCATACAACATAATTATTTTTTTGCAGGGGCTGCTGCACCCGCACCCCAAATCCCCAAATAAGGATTCTCAACTCCGGAGGAGTTCAATATGAAATTGCACAAAGTGCGAAAAAAATAAAAGTTTCTGGGACCAGGAATCAAACCCAGCCCCAGACACAGTGCCTGGGTTCCTTGCTGCAGTGGCTCAGTCCATTGAGCCACAGCAGCTGCTAGGCAGAACTCCATCCCAGCAGAGGTTTTATCCTCTGCCTGGGATAGTATGAGTGATGCAATACTGCATACAGCAGTATTTGCGGTATTGCACCATTCGCTGTCTTGTACAGCGCTATTCCAGGTTAGCGATATGTCGTATGCTATTAAGCGTACGACATTATGACTCGGAAGGGCCTTCTTGTATCTTAAACCACAGAGTAACCAAGTAATCAGGTGCACTGCCTCCTGAACCTGGGCCCAGAAGGCTGGAGTTCACTGCAGCCCCAAAAATGTGCCAGTGGTTTCCTTCCTCCCCGCATGACCTCCAACAGTCTGCTGAATTTGTATTGTGGTAGTGTTTTGTTATCTTCAGTGTTCTAAAAAAACTTATTAGTACCTTCCAAAAGAATTCTCTCCATATTGGAGCTGATGTCACTTCCCATCCCTTTTTAAGCATATCTTCTCACTCTTTTTCTTTGATAGGGTTTCCAGCCTCCCCCTTCCAGGCCTCTTTCACTTTGTCTAGTGTTGTTCCTTGAGCCTCTTGCGGTATTTGATAAATTCCTGAAATATATCTCTGTGTCCCTGACAATGTTACTGTCCAGTATAGGTAATCTTCACACTTTGTGAGAGGTCTGCTCAGTGTTTCTATGCTGCCTGATTAAAGTGCCTAACTTGCATACATCTGTGACATTTTCCATTAGACTAGCAACATTTCTCTTTTGCTTTACTAAATGTGATACAGGTATCATCCTCTATGAATTGTGACAATCTGGTTACTCATCTCCCCACCCATCCCGCATATCCCACGTCCAGACCAGGTGGAAGAAAGTCAGGTTCGTAGCATATAAGTGAAAATAACCTCAGGGTGTTTTCCGTATGTGTTAATTTCTTAACTTTCTGCAGTACCTCCAGGCTATGTTTAAGCCGTCTGTTATTAATTTTATTCTTGTAGTCTACTCAGACTGGCGTCAAGGCCAGTGTGAATAAGGGTTGTCCCCCTGCCCCTGCCTTTTCAATGTCATACCAGCCTGAGCTCCTTCTCTGACTTGCCCATGTGCATACCACTGTCATCTTTGCTGCCAGGTAATATGCCTTTATGTCTGGCAATGCAAGTCCTCCTTTCTCCCTCACCTGCATAAGTCTGCCTAGCTACCCTTGGTTGCCCCCCCCCCTTCTGACAAACCTTTGTATTCCTTTGGTTAGCATATTCCAAAATATATTCCATATGTGTATGGGAAGAGATTGAAACAAAAACAGAAACCTCGAAAGGAGGTTCATTTTCACAGAATCTGTTCTCCGTACTAGGGAGAGGGGCAGAAGAGACCACTATGTTATATCTATCTGTTCTGCCTCCCGTAGTGATTTTGGCATAAGAAAGATTGAGTGCAGCGTACCACAGGGTTCAATACCAGGCCCCTTATTATTTATCCATTTTATTGATGCAGTCACAATTTTATTTTCTGAGTCAAACATTTTACTTTATGCAGGGCTTAACAAAGGAGGGAGGAGGCAGAGGGTGACAGTGAAAAAGCAGAGATACTGAACGAATACTTTTGTTCAGTAATTCACAAAAGAAGAGAAGGGGGACATACCTAATCCAAACAATAGAAGCACTCTGGACAGGGGGGTCGATACCAGTCCATTCTCAGAAGAAAGGGTCCTGAAAGAACTCCTAAAACTCAAGGTGGCCAAGGCAATGGAGCCTGACAGGATTCACCCCAGAATTCTAAAAGAACTAAAGGGAGAACTAGTGACCACTGACTACCATTTTTAACAAATCATGGGAGGATGGTGTGGTACCTGAGGACTAGAGGAGGGTGGATGTGATTCCCCTTCACAAAAGCGGGAGCAAGACAGAGGCAGGAAACTACAAATCTCAGCGGTAGGGAAAATGATGGAATCACTTCTGAAAAAAGAATTGTTGAGTACCTAGAGGCGGGCACAGGACCCAAGGCACAATGGATTCACAGCGGGAAGGTCATGTCAGATGAATCTAATGTATTTCTTTGACTGGGTGACCAAGTAGTAGACCAGGAGGGCTGTGGACATGGCCTACCTAGACTTTTAGTAAGGCAATTGACTTAGTCCCACACAAAGATTAATAAACAAATTAGCCAGCCTGGGAGTGGGTCCCGGGTGGTAGCCTGAGTAAAAAATTGGCTGGACAACAGGATGCAGAGGGTAATAGTAAATGGAGTCCACTCCAAAGAAAGGGGAATTACTAGCAGGGTACTGCAGGGTTCAGTATTGGGGCCAGTCCTCTTTAATGTCTTTATAAGTGACATTGCAGAAGGACTGGAAGGAAAAGTATGCCTCTTTGCAGATCACACAAAGATCTGCAACGGATTGATACACAAAGGGGGTGGAAAGGATGAGAAGGGACTTGACAAGGTTGGAGGAATGGTCAAAAGTATGGCATCTTAGATTCAATGCAAAGAAGTGCAAAGTAATGCACCTGGGAAACAAATCCCAGGGAAGAGTACACAATGGGGGAGGTACTAACAACAACAAAATGGAAAGGGACCTGAGGTAGTCATATCTTAGAGCAGCTAAAGTCTTGGCCTACAGACTATGCAGACAGATACAGGCCTCCATGGTACCTAAAATAAAGGACCCTAAGTCAGGCAGCTTCAAATACACTACAGAACAAATTCTGGTGAGTTTTAAGCAGTTCTACCAGGATTTGTATACGACCACTCCAAAATCAACTCCAATAACTTGTTCACAATTTCTCCTCTTTAAATCTCCAGAATCTCACAGATTCTCACAAAGACCAGTTAAAAGGCCCCATCTCCTATCAGGAGTTAATCAGTACTATTAAAGAGACCCACCAAGGTAATCCAAAGAGCCCCTGCACTCAGTATATGGGTGCATTACCTTATAGGAAACCTCCTCATGTGCATATTGCCCCAAATAATCCAGTAGTAAAAAAAATTGTAATCCTCGTAAAATCCAGAAAACCAGGTCACAAGGATTCCTGGTTTCTGGTGCCATCCATGCTCCACCCCTGCGCTTTGCCAAGTTAAGACATGATGCTAGGGAGAGCGCGGGGATACGCTCCATTATACTCTATGGGCGGCACCATTTTGATCGTTTTTGAGTTCGCGTGTGCACGTCGAACTCCTTGGGAGAGTAGGCTTTGAGGGGTGTGTCCAATGCACAGTGCTCTGCATGGAGCTCGACAGCATCACACCAATCCTCAGTCAGGCTAGTCCTGGTGCTGTTTTGCCTTCAGTGGTCTACACATAAAAAGAAAAAGCCGTGTCAATCGGGAGCCGGCCTTTTCCTTTCATCTGCAGGTCACCGCAGAGCAAACAGCTGTTTGCATCATGATGCCCCACTGTCTCCCATTCTGATGATTCTCCCACCCGTGCACAGCAGACCATGGCCTAAGCTCTGTATGGGCTGAGAGTACTGAGTACCCAAAGGCACTTTTACTGTATGCGCGATTTGGTCACGCTGGCTGGGAGGAGACACTTTTCTCACGTGCTCCTCCACGCCCCTGTCGCGCCGGTGGACCCCCCCTTCCCCTGCCTGCCATCATTGGGATCCTCAATCCCCGTATGGCCTGTATCCCCAAACTGCTTATCCTTTAATGTAGCACACTGGGAGCCCATCCCAGTGTGCCAAAACCTGCTGTAGTGTTTTCCCGATACCGAGATGCCCACTCCCAGTGTCGGATACGCCCCCCCAAATAAACTCCGACGATGGGGTGCCCAATCCCCGGTCTAGCACTGATTCCCCCCTTGCACCCCCCAGTACTCCGGCACACTGGAAGCCCGCTCCAGTGTGCCAAAATCCATGGTTTCCCTGCAAAAAAAGAAAACAGACTCACAAAGTCTTTTGTTTTAAACCTGAAAAGACAGAAAACGGTGCCTCGTAGTTGCCACCGGCTCCCCTCCCCCAACCCGCACCTTCTCTCTGTGCACTCCACCTCCCTGCACCCCCCCCCACCCATACTTACGTCCGGAGGTCAGGAGCAGTGATTTTCAGTGGACCGGGAACACGTCTGCACTCTTCAAAAGCCAGCTGCAAACTGAAGAAATGCAGGTAAGTTCTATGATGGCAGTGAATAGGGGTTTTCAATTTAGGTTGATATCTCAGCCATTTTGGGGTCTTTTGGTCCCAACTTTTCAACATGGGGTTCTTGGGACCCCACCTCATGAACACAATTAACAAAATGACAATGCCACTGTTCATGAAGTGGGGTCCCAAAAAGCCCTTGTTGCAAATTTGGTGAAAAAAATCCCAAAAAAGACTGCGTTATGAGCATCCGTTGCACAGTTTCTATGCACGCTTGTAACGTCATCAATTTTTAAGAGTTTCACTCCAAATTTCCAACATTGTCACTTTTTCATACCACCTTAGGAACAGTATAGCTGCCATTTTCTGTATCCTTCCCAAAATGTGTTTTTGCACCTGTGGCACAGAATGGCGTGGTCGCTGTGCGAAATCAACTTTCAGAACAGCTTAACGAAATTCCAGTGCCACTGTTCATGAGAGTAGGTCCCAAAAATCTGGTGAAACATTCCAAAAAATGACTGTGTTACGAGCATGCATTGCGCATTTTCTATGTACACTTTTAACTTCACCACTTTAGCATATTTTCACTCCACATTTTCAGCATTGCCATTTCTTCACACCTCCTCCTCATGAATAGTACAGCTGTCATTTTTCACATCCTGCCTGAAATGTGTTTTCACACCTGTGGCGCCGATGGCACATCACTGCGAAATCACCTTTGGGATTGAGTAACAAAATGATACTGGCACTGTTCGTGAAGTGATGTTCCAAAAAGTCCATTTTGAAAATTTGGAGCAAAAATACCAACAAACACCCAGGGTGTTAGGGGTTCCAACTGTAACGCCCACCCTTAGAATGAAAGACAGAGGAATTTACAGAGAAAAATATGTGAGGCATGTACAAGAGCAATACCAACAGCGAACTCTCGGCATTGACAAATGCTTGTTTTACATTAATAATGGCAATCTGGTGAGGAAACATGGGCAGTGGTTGACTAACAAGTCAACCAGTGCCAACATTTCCTCACCAAATTGCTATTAGAATGTAAAAAAATGATCGGAAAGGTGACGCCTATAGAGTATAATGGAGCATGTCTCCGTGCTCTCCCTAGCATCACGTCATAACTTGGCAGAGCGCAGGGGCGGAGCGTGGGAGGCACTGAAACCAGAATTCTTAGGGACACAGTTTTCTGGATTTTACGAGGGCTACAATTTCTTTTATTACTGGATTATTTGGGGCAACATGCACATGAGGAGGTTTCCAATTCCCCCTCTTAAGAGGAACCTGACAGGGATGTCCCCTGTCTCCATATCTATTTGCCCTGTACACAGAACCCATAGCACAATATTTGAGACAGAAGGACCGAATTCAGGGATATACAATTGTGGGGAAACAACACAAACTAGCGTACTACGCTGATGATTTATTGCTTTACATTACGCAACCGGAGACTTCCCTGCCGGTCCTACAGGACTAATTAAAATGGATTGAGAGGATTGCAGGATATAAAATAAACCAAGATAAGTCCAAAGCTTTGCTTATCCAACAAAATTTATCACAAACAACCCGAGAAAAATTCCCATACCGATGGGACCGCCCACACATCACCTACATGGGGGTCCGCCTCCCTGCTAACTTAGATCATATCTATAAACTTAACTATGAGAAGTTGTATTCCCAAACGCAAGACTAACTTAGGTGCTGGAAGCATTTACCCTTTCCTTACTCACGCTGCTCAATTAATACAGATGGTGGTCCTTCCATGGCTTCTGTATTTGATGCACAATATACTGCTACCCTTCCCGCATAGAGAATCATCCTGAAGGAACAAAATGATAACCACGTTCTTGTGGGGAGGGGACAGACTCCGTATAGCCCTTAAAAAAATTACAGATGCAGAAAGATACAGCAGGGTTGTCTCGCCAGATTTTCTTTCTACCTCCTGCGGCTACACTAACTCACATGATAAGATGGCTCTCCTAGATTTACCTCCCTCTGGTTGGGCAAAGGTGGAGGCTCACTGGCGTATTCCCCTAAATGCTATACTTGTATTCCAACCTAACCAAAGATCCCCTAGGGTTAGATGCTCTAACTTCACAAAAGAGATCCTAAATAGATGTAACCACTTTTTGAGGCACCCAGAAATGAAGTTTGGCGCAGCATGGGTAAGAGTCCCTGTATGTCACTCAAATTTTCTTCCAACACAGGTGGATAATGGCTTTAGGGGTTGGAGAGCATAGGGTCTAATCCATACTCTACAATTCTATGAGAATGGCACTTTTAAGACATGTCTACAACTTCAAAAACAGGTTACTCACCTGTAACAGTAGTTTTAGGAGTGGTATATGCTGTTCATCCACACATCTTGTCACCCTTTAAATCTGCCGGAAGGTCTTTAAGCTGGCTCCTCCCACCCACCCGGGTGGTATAACCCTCGGCTCCACCCCATAACGCCAGATCTTAGCCCACTGGAAGCCAGGGTGTGTAAAGGCTGAGCCGGGAGGGCGAGGGTTGACAGATGAACAACATACTACCACTCCTAGAACTACTGTTACAGGTGAGTAACCTGTTTTTCTAGGGATGTGGATATGTTTTCATCCACACTCTTGGCAGACTCCTAGCAGTTCTCCAGGAGGAGGGAGGCAAGGCACACACCCTCAATACTTACTTGGGGAACAGAGATTGAGAACTGAGGCCCCAAAACCAGCATCCGGGCGTGACTCAAAGTCGATGTGGTAATGGGTGATAAGGAGTGTTGCTGACTTCCAGGTAGCAGCCCAACAGATTTCCTGTATGGGATGTCCCTGAAGCAGCCACTGATGCAGCAGTATGGCGGGTGGAATGAGCTCTTTATCCCCTGGGAGGCTCCTTGCCCGCCAACTCGTAGCATAAACTTATGCAAGATGTAATCCATCTTGCGATCATCTGCTTTGCTGCAGGTCTGCCAGAAGTGGCTTTAACGTAGGTGATAAATAGCTGGTGAACCTCTCCAAAAATTTCCGCCATCCTTTCCTTATAATAGGAGGGAGCTCATCTCAGGTCCAAAGTATGGAGCCTGTACTCGGCCTCCAAAGTGTAACTGGGGTAGTACACCGGCAGACTCAACACCTGGTTAAGGTGAAACTCTGACACCACCTTCGGAAGGAATTTCAGGTGGGGGCACAGGACAACCTTGTCCCAGTAGAAGACCAGATAAGGGGAGTCCACTGAGAGCACCTGGAGCTCCCCTGTCCTTCTGGCAGATGTGATAGCCACCAGGAAGGCCATCTTCCATGACAAGTGTGACAACTCACACTTGTGCATTGGTTTGAATGGCTTGCCCATGAGCTGTGCCAAGACCAGCAGTAGATCCCATGGAGGTGGAGGTTCATGCACTGGAGGGGATATGTGATCCAGGCCTTTGAAAAAGCACCTGACTACTGTCTCCTGCACCGTCTGCTGACTGGCCCATGCCCCGGTAAGCAGAGATGGCTGCCAGGTGCAACCTAAGGGTTGATGACCAAAGACCCTCTTTGGAGAGTGACCAAAGGTAGTCTAGAATGTTAGCCACTGGGCAAGACAGAGGGTCCAGGCCCTTGCCCTGACACAAAATGGAAAACCTTTTCCACTTGAAGGCATAACACTTCCTGGTCGACTCCTTCCTGGATGCTTCCACTACCATGAGTACATCCTCGGAGAGACCCAAATCCTGAAACTCTAGCTGCTCCTGTACCAGGTTGTCAGGTGCGGGGGATTGAAGGTCCGGGTGGAGAACTTTCCCCTGATTGACTGAGAGGAGGTCAGGACATGCTGGAAGCCGCCTTGGGGGCCTGTTGCTGAGGCTGAAGACATCTGGATGCCAGAACTGGTGTGGCCAGTCTGGAGCTACCAGGATCACCTGCACCTTGTCTCTCCTCACCTTGAGGAGCATCCTGTGGATCAAGGGAAATGGAGAGAAGGCATAGAAGAGGCCTGGGGTCCACGACCTCGAGAAGGCATCCCCCTGCAGTGAGCCCCGCTGAGGGGGGGCGGGCATGAAACAGCCTCAGCTTGGTGTTTTCCTCTGGAGGCAAACAGGTACACCATCGGTTTGCCCCAGTGGGAGAACAGGCTGTGAGCTACCTCTGGATGGAGAGACCACTCATGGGATGTCTTGCCTATACGGCTGAGGGCATCCGCCAGTTGATTTGAGGCTCCTGCCAAATGGATGGCTAGGAGATCCACCTCCAGTTGGCTCAAGAGTGTCCAGATGCGGAGCACTTCCCTGCACAGCAGCCGGGAGTGCGTGCCGCCCTGCTTGTTGAGGTAGTACATGGTCATGGTGTTGTCTGTCTGGACTTAAACCACTTGACCCCGAACTTCAGGAGTGAACGCTGACAGCGCCAGTCTGACTACTCTGAGCTCCAACAGGCTGATGTGGTAATGGGACTCCTCAGGGTTCCAGAACCCGTGGGCCCTGTTGTCCCCTATGTGGGCTCCCTAGCCCATGAGAGAGGCATCGGTCATGAGGATTACCATCGGCTCGGGGCAAACAAATGGGATCCCTTCCTGCAACCGGTCTAGGACGGTCCACCACTGGAGAGCGTCCCACATCTTCTGGGTCACAGTGATCAGCTGGTTGAAATTACCTAGGCGCTAAGTCCACTGGGCGGCCAGCTCCCACTGAAAGGAGTGCATATGCCACCGGACCCAATGAACCATGAAGGTGCAGGCTGCCATGTAAACCAGAAGATGCAGAAAGTCCTGGGCAGGACGCAGTTGTCCAACCAGAAATGATCGGGCAAAGGAGGAGAGATCCTCTGCCCTGTCCACCGGGAACCGGGCTCTGCCCCGATGAAACACATCATTTGAGAAGGCGCGACTTTCGACCTGGCCTCGTTGAACAGGAGGCCGAGTTGGGAGCAGGTCTGGAGGGTCAGGTCCCTGGACCTCTCCACCTCCTGCTGGGAAGAACCTGCTAAGAGCCAATCGCTGAGGTAGGAGTATATTCTGACCAACCGACGCCTGAGGTGGGCTGCCACCACTGCAATGCATTTGGTGAAGACCCTTGGGGCCGATGACAGGCCAAATGGCATGGCTCGAAACTCGAAACTCATATAAGGTTCCTCTGCTCTGAAGCGGAGGAACCGCGGTAGGGACTGATAGATTGGGACGGAAAGAACGTGTCCTGAGATCCAGTGAGCAGAACCATGTTTGCTCCAGGGGTGGTATGATCTGGGACAGAGTTATCATCCTGAAGGTGCGTGGCCTGAGATACTGATTCAGATCGTGCAGATCTAGAATGGGGTGCCAGCCTCTCATCCGCTTCAGAACCAGGAAGTACCTGGAAATGAACCCTGGTCTGGTGGAGGATCTGCCACTGAGCTACTGCATCCTGAGGAGGAGCTGAGCAATGTCGTCTCAGAGAGCCAACTGAGTGTGGGTGATACTCTCTCCTCCCGTGGGGCTTGGCTTGGTTTGGAGGGTACTGCTCGAATTCCAAAGGCAGACCCTGACCGACCACTTTCTAAGTCCCACCTGTCCATGGTAACAGCGGACCAGGTGGAAAGGAAATGGCAGAGCTGGCCCCCATGGAGGAATCAGAGCTGGTGTGATGGGAATAGGTGGCAACCCCTAACCCGTCACCAGACAGGCTTGGAGGAAGAGGGTCCAGGGACTGAACCTCGACTTCCTTTACGGGCCTGGGTAGGTCCAGGCTTGGGGCAGGGACGCCAAGCCTGAGCCTGCTGCTGCTGCTGCTACTGACCTCCCTGAAAGGAGGGCTGCTGCTGGGCCACAGGGGAAGTATGCTGAAAAGGCTTCTTGTTTTTCTGCTGCTTCTTGGGACCAGAAGAACTCTGAGCAGAAGTGGCGTCCAAGGTGGAATTGAACTGCTCAATGCGCTGAAGATGACCAGCCACACCTGGGCCGAAGAGATCGGTGCCCAGGAAAGGCACATTAGCCAGTTTGTGCTGAGTATCCACTGGGAAGGAGAGAGCCTCAGCCAAGCCCTATGGTGGGAGGCAACGCGGCTGCCAACAAATGGGCATGAGTCCACAATGTCCAGGGCCATCTGGAGCTGCTGCTTAGCAACGGCATGGCCTTGGTCCTGGACCTGCTTGACCAAGATTCACACGTCCACAGGAGGTGTGGAAGGATTCCCTCCAAGGACCCCAAAAGGGCATGGGAGAAGTGTGCCATGATGACAGCCGAGCTTGCCTGACGGAGGCCTATGGAAGAGGCCGATAGACCTTCCAGGCAGAGTGATCCAGTTTCTTGGACTCCTTCTCCGGAGGTCTGTTGGTATCAGCAGAACTGCCTGTAAATCTGAATACAGGCGGTCACAAGGCTCTCGGCCAAAGGGTGCTCTGTGAACCCCGCTAGGGACCCCATGCGTACCGCATACTTGCGGGCCATATGGGCAGATGGAGCTGGACAGGAGGCAGGGTGCTGCCAAGGTTCGAGGGCCGGGCCAACAATGGCTTCAGCCACAGGAAAGGCTCCCATCGGAGTATCCACTCTCTTGAGGATATCTGTGAGAGGGTATTCCACCTTTTTCTGGATAGGTTCCAGGGGCATCCCTGTGGACTCAAAGATGAAGCAGAGGATGCCCTGAATGGACTAAGAGCTTTCCTCCATCGCTAAATCACCAGCTGCCTCATCATCCCATGGATGAGAATGGAGGCCAGTGGCATCCGAATCTGAAGTATCTGAATACAGCGGTCGACTGCCCAAATCAACCTCAATCCGCCTAGGGCAATCGGGGGTTAGAGTGACCAAAAGACGTTGGGAAGCCCGATGTCCAGCTGAGCTTCCTTAGAAGGAGCCCCTCCCATGGGCTGCTTAGGGCGGCAGTTCCACCAGAATCGTGGAGAGACCGTTTAGCCCAACCGATGGGCGGGGAACTGACTTTATCGGTTCCTGAGGAGTCAGCTTTGGCCTAGGAGGTGAAAGCCAAGTACTGGCTGGGGTAGGAGATAGGGTTGACTTATGCCTGGACAAAATCAGCTGCTGCCACATGAGGTCCTCGTATCGTCAACGGAGTTTCTGCCAAAGCTTCTCCTCATCCAAGGAGGACAAGGACGACCAGTGGTGTTGCCTCTTTCTGGCATGCTTGTGCGCCTTTCTCGGTCTGTCAGTTGAGGGGGTCCGAGACCTCAATCAAGCTCGGGCAGGCCGACTCAGTCACTCGGGAGATGCCGGTAAAACCAGAAACTTCTGGGGGTCAGGGACCACTTCCTCGTGGATTTCCCAGTGGGCTGGTTCTCCTCATCGGGGAAGGAAAGGACCGAAGTCCAATTGAAGGAGTCATCGACTAGAGTCAGCGACAACGTGTCAATCGGGTCGAGAATAGTCTCAACTTCGTTGATCAAAACTTCGGTCGACTGGCCTGACGGCAGAGCTGAGAAGTCAGTGGCCAAAGAGACAATCTCAACCGAGGTCGAAATGGCCGGTTCCTGGGACCGAGCTCTCTCTCCCGATCCCAAGAGTGTCTCCGTCGAGACAAAGACAGTCCCGGGTCCCTCTCCCACTTACGGGACCAAGAGGAGTGCATGTTCAGAGACTCTCACCCTTAGTCGGAGAGAGGCACAACCTCGGAAGAAACACGAGAAAGTTGAGCCCAAGTTGAGTGGAATGAAGAAGCCCTGAAAGGAAGATTCCATGGAGTGTGCCGCCCACTCGGAGGCCTGCATGCTCCAACTGGGGAAACACTATGCCATCTGTTCCCGACTATGGGTCCTATGATTCCAGAAATAACAATACTTTTGCAACTCCCTAAACTATTTTGGGGAAGACAACATATTTATCTCTTTACAATCATGTTAGTGGCGGCAAAAACATTGATAACATGCCTTTAGTTAATGCCTACCTACCCACTTCCCCCACCCCCAGAAATTTCTCACTGGGAATCTACCATTTACTAAATCTATAAAATGGAACACCTCACAGCTAGGTTACAAAATGAGGTGCCAAAACTGATGAACAGATGGACCCCATGGTTCCTCTTAATTTCTGAAAAAAGGCCAGGCACAGTACCTTAGAGAGCAATAACTGAGAGGGAGGTGATCTTAAACAGAGATCGGAGTTAGAGGAGAGTAGGGAAAAGCTGAGACCCAGATAACAGACAGACCAATCCTGTGTGGGACGTTTTTCCCCTCCAGAGGGTAATGTTTAATGGATTTATAGATAGTACAAGACTAAAACAGAAACCAAAGGAGGAGGAAAAATATAGACCTAGGACTTTTTAATGACCACCCACCATCAGACAGGAGAACAAGAGCTCACAGCCAGTATAAAGAATTAAGGAACTATGATGCCATTAAGATATAGGAATGAGTATAATGGAACTGTCACTTTCACTGCAATGTCTTATACTGTTGAATTTTGTCCTGCCTGTGTGGATATGGATGTACATACTTACTTCAGGTGTCTTAAAAACTAAAATAAAGAGTTAAAAAAAAAGAAGCTGCTTGGCTGACTTACTGAAGACTCACAGGCTTAAGGTCAGTAAACAGGATAGCTTCATGAAAGGGAGGTCCTGCCAAACATGCCTCATAAACTACATGTCTCAGGCAGCGGACATGCCCGATGTTTCGATGCCCAGCCTATGTTACTCCTATACATGCATCTTGTAATTACTTGCCTCATATTCCTGCTATGTACATATTGTACTATATTAGTGTCCTGTTTAACTGTCTTATGTAAACTGCCTTATCGTTTTTTATGTTGCATATCTTGTTTTTCTCTGTAATTACCTGAATCATTAATTTCACTGTATCCTATACTATAACTGTATTTATTAATTGTACTTTGTTCACAATTGTCTCCTGGGTCATCACTAAAAAAGGGACTGCATGGTCTCAGTGGACTTACCCAGTTACCAAAATTCAAACAAAAGAATAAATAAATAAATAAGAGACAGGCGTCAGACATCCTGTATCAGAACTTCAGCAAGGCCTTTGACTCAGTGCCCCAAATATGTCTTGTGAAGAGGTCGGACAATGGGGACGGGGAGACATAACAAGATAGGTTGAGAACTGGTGAGGGGGAAGAACGAAAAGTGTGGTGTTGAATGATAAGCACTCTGAGGTTAGAAGGGCGACCAGTGAGGTACCTCTGGGGTCAGTCCTGGGTCCTGCGCTCTTCAATCTGTTTGTTTATATGTGACACCGAAGATGGGGCCTGGGGAAAAATGTTTTTCTTTGCAGATGACACTAAGAGTATGCGGTAAGAAGGATAGTAAGGAGGCGGAGGAGGTGGTTGTTAGGGAAATGAAGAGGACCTAGAGAAACTGGAAAAGTGGTCCAAAATCTAGAAGCTTAAATTTACTGCCAAAACATGCAAGGTCAAGGTTATGCAGCTGGAGCAAAGGAACACGAAAACACAATGTGAGTTTTGGGGGGTTAGACAAAGCCACATCTCAGAGACAAGAGACAATGGGGATATAATAATGAACAGCCTCAAGACCATGACGCAATGCAGCAAGACACATGGAAAAGCCAGCTGGTGCCAGGTTGCATAAGTAGGGCCTTTTCTACCAGACAGGAGAAAGTAAAACCGTCCCTCTAAAAGTCCTTGGTGAGGCCGCACCTAGAGTACTGTGTGCAATTCTGGAATCCTCCCTTAATAAAGGACAAGGATCATACAAAATTGGTTCAGAGGAGGGCAACCAAAAGTAGGTACTGACATCAGGGGGAACACTTATGAGGAAAGACTGGCTGACCTGAATATGTACTCTCTGGAGGTCGGGAGATAAAGGGGGGGATATGACTGAAACTTTCAAATATCCAAACAGGATGGACTGCCAGCAGCTTTTCAGGCAATGTATGGGGTCCAAGACAAGAGGACACCATTACAAGCTGGTAGGGGTGTTTTCAAGAGGGAGTGATGAAACAATTTTTCATGGAGAGGGTGGAGAGGTAGAACTGTCTCACCTGGGAGGTAGCTAACAATGAGACAGTTACAGTTTCAAGAAAGAGTGGGAGAGATGTGTATAGTGAAAATAATGGAGGGGAGAGTGATTGGGAAACGAACACTGATCAATAAAGTGAAGATCCAAGTGGAGAGCATAACATAAGCCTTACCTGTGTTAGACTGCTGAGACTAAGGTAGAGACAGGCAGACTTGATGGACCGAGAGTATTTTTTTACTTATAAAATTCTGTTTCTATGTAACTAAGAAACTGAAGTAAGAAACAATTCATTACAAAACTGCCTAGATGGAGGTAAAAATGTGTCTTATCTTTTGAGAGGCACATATGGCCCTATATTTGAAGGTCGAAGGCCATAGTAAGGGAAAGAGATGTGGGTGCTCTGCATAAATACTAGAAACCTTCAGAAAAGAAGAAGTGATATCTAGACTATGGCAGCAGAGGCAGGCAGATATAATCCAGAAATGATTGGGATCTCACAGTCTGGCTATGATCAGTTCAGGAAACAATGGGAAAAAGGGGTGGGAGATAGTGCTGTGCACCATGAACTGTATGATGATGGAGGATAAGGAGACAGGGGAGGAGGTAGGCGGAATCTCTGTGGGTTCAGCTGCAGGTCAGTGTAGTGGGGGTTTAAATGGGGTGACCTACAGGCCCTATCCAGCTCACATGGTTGGACCCAGTTCCTAGACAGACTTCCTTTCTCTGGCATTGGATATCCAGAAACTAGAACAATGGTGTTGCTTAATTGATAAGTAGGTATTAATATTGCTTAGAAATTAAACCACAAAGTGTTGCTAGAAAGAAATAATGTGACATACCAGTTATTAAATTTTGATCTCTTTATTTCTTTTTCACTACAATCTGTGATGTAAATTGCTTAGCAGTGGCTAATACTGTACCAGACATCTAAATAAGCCAGGACTGTATGACTTTATTATACAATGGCAAGAAAAATAAGAGTAACTTGATTGGCTGCTGACCCCTGGACACAGTGATGTTATTAGACAATAACATCACTGTATCTAGGGCAGGTACAGAGATGACCGCAGAACTGTCAATGAAATCCCTCCCTCCCCAGTGAAGCCCCCGCTAAGCTAATACAGATTCACAGCAACTCAGTGTCTCTCCCCTCCCACATATATACACACACACACACAAAATCTTTTTCCCCCCATATTCATTAACTGTCATACTCTGTATGACACACCGCTGCATGTTGTTGCAGATTTTTTTTTTCAGAAACGAGCGCTTTTGCTGACGTGCAGTGAACTATACAGAATGTAACTGCCGGTCGTGCGACCTCAGAAAGTGAGTAAAATTCGCCACCCCAGAATGCTTCCACACATTATTATGCTCCTCACAATCATACCCACATAGCTTAAATAAAAACCAAAAGTCTGGCATACAGCACAAGACATTGCTCCAAACAGATTTTTCATTCCCCTCGTGACTGGCAGCACGTGCACACTGTAACATCATCCTATACACTCGCTTAGCCGCAAACCTTGCTCCGATTCCTCAACAGCACTCACCTTTTCCTGCAGTCCAGTCTCAATATTCAAACTGCAGTGTCACCACAAGTCTTCAGGTCCTCACTTTGGTGGGGGGCAAAATACTGTCTCTGTGCAACAGCAACGGAAAACAGAACAATACGGCACAGGGGCTCAAAGACAAACAAACCCAAGTGAATACAGGGCTATCATGTAGGGCAACGCCACCTGCTGGACCAAAGTATGGACTTTTTTCAATACGTATACCTGCCCTAACAAAATGTTTTTTAAAGTATTTCAAGTGTTCAGGCAGCTCGTCCGGTAGCAGCTGAATTTCCGCTTGCGTGCCGGCGACAGGACAGGGAACAGACTCGGGTCGTCGGAGAGCCAGTTGGGAGAAGGCTGGAGCGTCCGTGAGACAGCCCGGCTTCTCCAGGGGAGGAGTGGGATGTGAGCTGGCACCTGCTGGCTTTCGGCGGAGGCCGGGAGCATGGCAGAGTTAGGCTCAAAATTTACAGGAGTGACAGACGTCTGGCGTCGCTTGATGTCAGGTACATCACTCTCCATGGGGAGAAAACCGGAAAAATGGCTCTCTGGTGAGCCAGATGACGGCTCTACAGTCCCCTTGCTGCCGTCACAGCCCCGCGACCTCCTACCTCAGCAGCACCTGGAGCTGATGCCGCAGTGCGCTGGACGACCTCCACCGGTGCCCTCCCTCTCGGAGGAGGGGGACCCACCCGGCCAAGGGTTACGCCGGGCTACCTCCAGGGGGCTGCGATTTGGGGTTGAGGCAGGTCGTGGGGATGGCGGACAGACAGGGTAGACAATGAGAGCCCGGAGGAGGTGCTCGCCAGAAGGAGCAGAGGAGCATAAAATAATTAAAAAAAAAAAAATTGTTGTCACATTTTCTTCTCTTTGTAAAAATAAGAGCCATTATATAATAGCAATAAGGCACTCCAGGGTGTGTGTTATGCAAGCAATAACACACGACAAGGTGTGGGTTACGTGCTTTTATCAGCACATAACCCACACCTCGGAGTGTGTTACTGCGCTTATAAAATGGGTATAAATAATAGATGAATAGAGACAAAGTTTGTTTTATTGAAGAAATTTATTACGGTAATTTTTTTGTTTTTTGGTACGGGACATAAAATAGTCCCTCACAACTGTAACAGTAACATTTAAATTGACATTTAAACTGTAATAAATTAACTTTGACTTAGGTTAGTATATTTGTAAACTGCAGTAAATAAATAAATGTTGGTTTAGGTTAGTACATTCAGTAAATTGTTTTTAAAATGTTCATTTGTTAAACGAAGTTCGTTTTTTATTGTATTTCTTTATGTTTAGTTCAGGATGGTGTTACTTTGTAAAGTTAATGAATTCTACGTGATGCATCACGCAGCTTTGAATGAGAAATGGAGTATTCGTGGTGGTGTCTTTAAATTGTTGTATGACTGTTGTTGTCAAGGGGATGCTGTCTTCTGATTGGTTTCTGTTGTCGGATGTTGCGTGTGTTTCTCTTTGGGGTGGTTGACTCGGATTGCTGCAGCATGGCTGATCGGGGATAACCTTTGCAGAGGTGAATATTTTGGTTATTTCTGACTGTTTGGTGCAAGTCGACTGATCGGGGCTAAGGTTTGTAAAACTGGTTAGGTCTTGCATCTTGTCTGTTGATTTGTTGGAGAACATATGCGCAGGACGGCTGATCAGGAGGCAGCATTTTGGATGCTGTAGGAAAAGTGGTGCAAGATGGCCACTTGGAGAACCGCTGTAGAGTTTGGGAAGTTTTGGTATGTCTTTACTTTTGTGGGATAAGATGTTGCTCCATTTTCTTCTGCCTTCTGGCCTCGACTGCCCAGTAGGATCGGAGACTAGATTCAGCCTTATGCCCTGTGACAGCCATGATTCCTCAGAGTCTAGGCCAGCTGGGTAGCAGTTGGACTGCAGTTGCATGAACTGAGTGGTTCATGTACCTTCTGGTCAAGTTAGCTTCATCACTAATTTTGGGCATCATATTGGCTAAGTAGTTAATGCCTAATGGCTCTCTTGTGTACCAGGTTTCTGCAGTGTTTAACAGAGAGACTGGTATTCGTCTTGGGTGAAGGTAGAAAGCAGAAGGGGCGGGCAGCATTTTATACATTTTTGAAAGACACTACGGGCACAGTGTATTTTGTGGAAGTTGTAGATGTAGCCACGGTGTTGTTGTTGTTTGTACAGTCATTTTTTTTATGATTTTTCGTATACTCAAATGTGAGTGTCACAAACTCTAGGCCATCCTCATCAGTTTGGATTTCAAAATGTTCTGGTTTAAGTTGTCATAGTCCCTCTGCTCCTCGTTCGATGCATAGTTGAATATCGAGCCAGACCTTAAGAAGTACGCCTAGGGTGTGTTTGGAGATAGAGCTGCAGAGGTTCAAGCTTGGCGAGGTCTTGTTCGTTGATTGCTGGGTGATGCTCAGCTCGATCTTTGCCTTCCCTTCTGTATTTCTTTAAAACTGCTGCAAATACTGTATACTGTTGGCAGGAGTCAGGTCTGAGTGGCTGTGGAGATTGATATTTCTACTTAGAGGTGGTGCATTTATATGGCGATTTAGTCCTGCTCATAGTGATATTAAACTAGCTACACTATATTGTGTGCCATCTGCTTGACGAACTTCTGCATAGTGTTTTCGTAGTAGTGAACACAGCTCGTCTGGTAATACTTTTTAGGTCAACTTGTATGTCTTTTGTTGTGCACCAGCTAATACTGACACTGCCCAAATAGTGGTTTTCTGTGTATTTACTTCATCTTTCTGTTTCTCTAGTTCTTGCAGTTCTTCGTTTGACAGTTCCGGGTATGTATCGAGATGTTTCATTTTTCTTTTCCTTTTTCTAGGTTCCAGTGCTGAAGCAGAGGTTCCTAGCAATTTGGTGTTTGAGGAGATGGTGTCCGTTTCTACAGAAGGAGAGGTCGGCTGCGGTGACAGATGTGATGGGCCCATTGAACTTGTCGTGGCTGTCAGAAGAGGCTGTTCATAAGACGAATTTGCAAGGTGGGTGTCAGCAGTGTTTGGGATGTCTATTGGAAGGTTGTTTGATGTTGCATTTATGCTGCTACTTTCATTTGTGGAATATAGGGCAGTGTCAGTTATGCCCGTCTGTGTTGCTGTTCTTACGGTCTGCGCAATAGTATGATTCAGGTGCACAGTGCTGCTACTGGCTGTGGTTTTGGCCCTGTTGTCAGAGGATGTCACAAGTGTAGTGACGGGATCATTATTAAGCAGAATGGCAAGAATTGTTAGCGTATCGGTAAAGTCTAACTCGAACTGCACTTCTGACATGTTTAGTGTGCTTTTCAGTTACCTTTTCTATCGAACCTTTTGAGGTGCAGTTGCATGTCGACGCTGAATGGCTGGATCCCCATAAATTAAGCTGTCATGAATGGTTTTGTTGAACGGGTCACTCGGTAAAGATTTCGCCACGGAAATTACTGCTTTTCTTTGGTTTTCAGGTCATACAATGCTGATCTGACAGGTATGAAGTTTTGTACGGGTGTCTCTTTCCCGCTACCGATCGCTCAGCTATGACAGCTTTTGTTTTGCTTTGATAGTGCTCACTGATTCGCTGGTGCTATGTGGTCACTGGGCAGATGTTAGTGCTGGTTGGCTACAATACTTGCTGATAAGGACATGGTCAACAAGGTGCTGCAGCCAATCAGATCTTTTCTTTTTTTCTACCCATTTTACAATGTGTAATAACATCAGTCCTGGGGTGGTGGAAGCACTCGGCTTCACCTTGTGCTTCAACCCACCCCAGGAGTGACGTTATTACACAACAACACACACCCTGTCGTGCCTTATTGCTTAATTATTATATGTGTATTTTGTTTTTTGCTTCCTGTACTGTTACCGTTATCTGACGGAGCCTTTGCAAAAGAGTCTATGACTCAAAGTATTGTTATCTGATTTAATTCAATAAATAAATAAATAAACTGGCATCTTAATTGTTTCCCAGTTACAGGATAAGCAATACCACAGAAAGGAAGTGTGTCCAGGAATCATAGGTCCAATCACATGAGCCCAGCAGAACACCTGGATTATATCCCCGGGGGCCTGGGTTCATTTCCTAGTAGGACATATTATTTCTTTCTGACTACAGTTTGTGACAATATTATCACAAAATTACATGATTTTTCACAAAACCTCATGGGATTCCTCTTTTGGTACTGATGTTCTTTTCCAATTTTCGGCAGCTTGTAACAAGGACATCCTTAAAGCAAGAAATTAAAACACTGACACACAGCCTTTTTTAGGTTAATGAACCTGCCACAATTAATGGCATTGCATTCTCTAGTTTTTATGTTAGAGAGGCTTATAATTTTAAAGTTTACATAGTTGCAAAATGTAATTAAAAACATTCTGAAAGTTTGGCTTCTTGTAACTTGGTCCCCACTGAAGCCAAACTCTTGAAACATGACACACATATCTGTGTATTACAGCATTCCGAACATTTCATTTTGGTGAAACTCGGATAGGTCATTTCAAAATTAGATGGGAATAAGTGAATATTACAGTCTGACAAAATGTTTGGCTGTCTGTAACTTAGCCTCCTTTATAGCTTGAGACCTAAAACTCAGTACACATATCCATGTTTTAGCGTTTTTCAATTTGTCAAATGTAGAGAAAGTTGGATGATGTTAAAATCACATAGAAATCACTGAAAATTAAATTTGAATTAAATGTTTGGCCACAAATAACACATCCTCCTTGGAAGCTAAAGATTTCATTTTTCCCCTTTAGGAGTAATTTCAAATTTGTAATTTTGTTCTCAACAAATTGCATATATTTGGAAAGGTAGTTCATGCTAGTTTGTGCCAGGGTTGGGTAAGACCCTGTACCATTTGTTATGCAGAAAGAGTTAAAAGCAATATTGTCCTCTCCTATTCTGCTACTTGTCTGTCTTTTGCCTGTCTGACTTCACAATCAAATTTTCTTGTGGTACCTACAGTACGTATTGGCCACTCCAATGGTCCCACAGTTTCCCACTGTTATCTCCCTACCTTCACTTGCTGTTGTTTTAATTTTATTTTTATCTATTTCGTCATCCGGACATAACCTTTGAGCAAAATGCTCTTTTTCAAAGGTTCCACGTCTTGACAGGAGGACAACACAGAAAGGTAGTTACAGAGTATGGGTGCACAAGTACAGAGACAAAAATACAAGAAATAACAGCAACTGGTCTGACTATTTACAATTGTAAGCTATCTCACATAGAGGTACAGCATATTGCAGTTAGTACAGCCCAAGGTACATGGTGAGTGCTGTGGGTTTAAGAAACAAATTTAGCAGGAGGTAAAGCAGCCAGGGAATGCATTGTCGTTATTTCATATAACGTTGGGGGACTCAACATAGGCTTTCACATCCTGTACAATGTAGCCAAGAGAAGACTTTGTCATTAATTCTAGTCAAGAGTGGGGGTGATTTTCTGTGCAGGACTGACCTAGTAGGAACATACTAGAGAGCAATGTGAGGGAGGACCGTACACAGAATAAGCTGGGGGGGAAGACAGGTACTTCGAGACAAACACATTTCTTTCTTTCTTTCTCCCCTTGCTTCTCTGTGGTTAAAAAACATACGTGAATCTTTATGTGAAACTGGGATTCTTTGATTTGCAAATGTATACAATTATATTGTTGAAATGACTGCAGAAAGCTATTTGGGTTTATTAGAAAAGATAACAATCTGGAATACGGGGGGGTGACCATGAGATGCATTCTGACCTCCGCAAGCTTGTTTGCAGAACTGGCATCAGGAAGCCAGCTCAGGGACAAAATGTATTATTTTGTTGCACCTGTCATCAGGCTGCCTCAGGAAGAAAAATGACAAAGTTTTGATACATTTTGTGAAAAACAGGAGCTACAGCTTACAACATCAGGATACAGAGTTTGAACTGCCAGAGAAAAAAATCTGATATAAACAGAGCAATGATTTTCCAGGGGGAGACTCAGATGGAGGACTTTTTTGTTTTGCCTTTATGAACAGCTATCCTGTACAATTTAAATTTTTATATTTTATTGTTATTGATAATAATAATATGCTACTTGTGAATTTTATAACTTCTCCTGATCTGCTTATGCTCCCTGACTTACACCACTATGACAAAATTCATAAAGGGTAGTCTAAAACAAATATTGATAATTATAATATGGCTATAAAAAAATCCAGTAATCAGATTGACTAAGGAGCTCAGAACCCGTGCTGATACCCCATGACGACAGCACTGGAAGAAGGTTCAGTAGCTGCTTCACAATAAAATCAATAGCACCAGCCATTCCTGACTGCCATCACAAATATGGCTGTCACCTTTACTTACTACAAACCTTCAACTAGGCCTTAAAAATGAAACTGTATTCAATTTATAAACATTAGAATGAAATGTTATTTGCCCTCATAATACTGTTGTTACACACATACATAACTTAAAAAAATTAAGTACTGTAGTACTTAGAATTGTAATTGATGGTGTTTCTTTGCTGACCATGAAAAAAAACCCTCCTAGCCTCAACTGCTTACTAGGGAAATTTGTGTTATTTAAACTGTTACAGATAAAACGAAAGCCCTGGTTCCAGCTGAGGCCTTCTATTGTGTGCTAGTAGAAGTAAACATTCTGCCAGCAGAACTGAGCCTGCGGCCTCGTGCTTTGACCCACCATAGGTGTGACGTTATTCAGCGACGATGCACAACCTGTCATGCCTTATTACCTAATTATAGACCAAACTCAATTTTAGCTACAGTGGCTAAAATACAGAATAAAAATTGTCCACAAACAGGTTACCGATTATGTCACAATGTTAAATTTTATTTGGAGAGTAACAACATAGTTTTCACAGAGCCCACAGGACTGGTACAGCCTTGATCACGTTCACAGATGACTTGTACCATGAAATGGACAGTGGCCATTGCATTGGTACCGTCTTTGTGAACATGACCAAGATGTTTGACCTCATGGAATATGTTACTATACTTGATAAAGTTTCAGATTTGGACTTTGATGAATGTTTCATTAATTGGTTTGAATATTATTTGAAAAGCAGATAGTTACATTTTCTGGTAGTGATTTTTTTTGAACTCAGCTTTATTCTGATCTGATTCATTGCATTACACAACTGCTTAGCATTGTTTCATTTTAGACAATTTCACAGTTAACTTACATTTTATTCTTGTTTTTTACGTGTTTCTATATGTGTTGGTGAAGCTGCTGTGCACAGAGTCCAGTCCTCTGAAACGGAACTGCTAGTGTCCGCTTCTGTTCCTGCTAGCCAATACATTGCGCTGTGATTCCAGAGACCTGCCTAATGTTTACATTTCTAACCTTCATGTAATATTCTCTGACTTCATTTATCTGAGTTCTAAATAACCAACATTTCAAGAACTAATTAACTTGTAGCCCCTTTTAACCTCAGGTTAATTGGTAAACAATAAACTTAAAACAAACCTCTATGGTTTTGTGTTGAGTTTAGTTTTCCTTTTCCTAGTATTTTGTCCGATTATTGCCAATAAATTACATTTATTGCTTCATAATGTTCCTGTAACCTACCAACACAGTTTGCAGTAGTATGAGTTGTATTTACATCATTGAAAGGCGCTATATAAATAAAGATTGAATTGACTTGACAGTGGCCCTTCCTCCCCTTCTAGGTTGCTTTCTCCAGCATTTTGAAAGATGGCCCATCCCCTCCATCTATCTATATGTTTTTCTTCTGACAAGTTAAATTTCACCGTCATTAGCTCCAGGTCATGTATTCGAGTGATTCTCCTCCCTCCACTCTAATGTTTGCGGAGCCTCCTGTAACCAGTGGGCTGTTATGCACTTCAGGGCTCCCACCATTAATATTAGCAAAATTGTATGTTTCTCTGCCTTTAATTTGATTTCATTTTTATTTTATATTGGAAAGTATTTTAATTTAACAGCGCTGTGAATCCTAGGACCCACTCTGTATATCCTAAGGGTAGAAGAGTTCCAGTAACAACATGGGTTCACTGCTATTCGCTCCTGCACAACCAATCTTATTACATTCTACAATTCAGTAAGTGCAAGTATCACAACAATAAACCAGTCAACATCATAATACTTGATTTCAGCAGGGCATTCGATAAAGTGCCTCACAAAGAATTAATCTCCAAACTAATATCATTAAATTTAAATCCTATAGTCACTAAATGGGTGCATAATTGGTTAAACCACAGGACACAGAGGGTCAGAATTTGAGGCTGCGGGCAAGATTCACAAAGAAGATTCGCCCAGGGCATCTCGGCTGCCCCGGCGCAGGGGAGATGCACTGAGTGCAAAATGGGCTATTCACACAGGAAGCACAGGGAGATGCCCCCAGCGCAGCTCCTCTGTGAACAGCACAGGTGCACCCAGCCCAGGATGCCCCGAAGCATCCCAGGCTGCTTCAGTGCATCCCCCATGACAGGCTGTGAGTCCATTGGGGCAGGGCATCTCAGGATGCCCTGCACTCAGAAACGCAATTCACAGCATTTGCATAGCCCTGGCTGGGATGCCCCAGCAGAATGCGCCGAACTGTGTCCACCGCCTCCCCGCCCAACCCAGCCCAAGCCATGCCGCTCCCAGTGGCATTGAAAATAATGAATCCCCCCTAGCCTCCGTGGGAAGCCACACCCAGCGGCAGTAGAGATGTTATAACCCCCCATGTCTACGCACAAAGCCGCACTCAATGGCTGTGGCAGCAAGATAACTTCAGCACTGCACGATGCCATTTCCCGGTGCCAATGGGTTGAAGAACCTCAGCCCAGCCTCGGTAACGCCGCCACCGCTGCAGTGTGCCGGTGCAGTCAAGCCTCACTCTAGCACTTTCACTTCAGCAGGATCTCACAGCCGGCGAGTAGTGCTCATCTCACTAAGATACCGCCATGTCCGCTTGCGTTTATTGCTGTTCAGCAACCCATAGCCTGAGCCCAGGCCACGATTGCTGTCATTCCCAGACAGCTGCGTCAGTGGGCTGACGTGCGGTATGTGGGTGGGTGAGCTGCCGCCAACAACAGGATCCTGCTGGGGAGGGGGTAGCGAGGGGTTGGGGTGCTGGGGGCCTGACTGTACCCACACACTGCTGTGGGAGGCAGCATTACTGAGGGCTTGGGGCTGGGAGGGGGTTCTTCATTACATTCGGCGCTGGGAGCGGCATCTTATGGGTGCTGGGGGAGTTATCTTACTGCCACAGTCGCTTGATTTGGCCTCGTACATAGGCATGGGGAAGTTGCCATCATCTTTACTGCTGCTGGGGCGGGTTCATCACGTGGGCAATGGGGGGTTTCATCATCTTACTGCACCGGGAGTGGATTCGTGATGGGCATGGGGTTGCCATTATCTTTACTGCCTCCAGGAGCGATCTCGTATGTGGGCATGGGGGGTCAGTACTGCTGATGCTGCTGGGACCGGCTTTGTATGGGGGCTTAGGGCTGGGGGGGCTCACTGGACTGCTAGGTGGGCGGGCACCTGTGCTGCTGCCCGCAGTGCAGCAGCCTGCCTGTAGGTGGCTACCACATAAGTCTAGTTTTCTAGACTTATCTTTCTGTGGCGCATCCCCAGACTCTGCCCCAGGGTTGCACCACAGAATTGGGTTGTGAATGGGGCTGCTCCTGTATGCATGGGCATGCCCCTCACAGCCCTCCGGATGCGCCGCATAGCATTACTGGTGGTATGTGATGTTCGAGGATGCACTGGTGATCGGGGTTGTGCCGATGCATCGGCACCCTGCCTGGATCACCTTTGCGTGCATTTTGGGATGCCCTGGTGCATCACTTCTGTGAATCCTGCCCGTATGTCTAAGATGAGAAAGGTCATGAGTGGGGTCCTGCAGGGATCCGTGTTGGGACAAACACTCTTCAATCTATTCATAAAAGATATTAATGAGAACCTAAAAAATGTCATTACAAAATTCACAGATGATACTAAATCAGGAGGAGAAGTGGACTCTGTCAAAAAACATCAGGCCATCTGTAGAGATCTGGAAACAATTGAACACTTGTGCACAAATAACAAAATGACATTAAATTAAGACAAATGCATGGTACTCCATTTTGGTGCTAACAACCCAACTATGTGTACAGCGTTAATAACCACATTTTATAAACATCAGTAAAGGAGAGACATTTAGGTATATTAGTTAACAATAAATTAACATCTAAAGATCTCTGCAAAAAAATGGCACAGACTACATATGCACTTTTAAACAAAGTCAAATGGACATTTATAAATAAAGCCAATTCTTTATCATCCCACTATACAGAACATATCTTAGACTATACCTTGACTCAAATTCCCCTTTCTGGAGCCCCCACCACACTGGAGACATAAAATTGTTGGCGTTGGTACAGAGAAGAGCTACTAAGCTAATCCCATCATTAATACTCTGCCAAACGAAACTAGATTGCATAGGACAGGCTTAGTTAGTCTACTTGAAAGAAGGGCAACTTTTTAAAATCCTAAATGACAGTGAATTAGCAGCAAAATGTGAATTCAGATATGCAGTAAGGAACCTTTGAGAACTGAATATGTGTGGCGATATAAATTCTGGACGATATATATGTCCACAGTCTTCTAAGGGTTAATACTAGAAGTCATAATAAGTAGCTTTCATACAGAGAGTTAACACACGCAGGAAAGACTGTTTCTTTACCATAAGGGCTGCTAAGGCTTGGAATTTGTTACCACAGAGGTGACTGACTCAAGCACTTTCCCAAAATTTAAAAAACTTTTGGATAAACATCTAAATTGAGCAGGAAAATACTACAGCTAATTCACCCACTAGGAGTGAGAGACACTCTCGATGGGCTCTGCCTTCTTGGGGACGGGGTCATAATGTTGCAAGACATTATTCCGTAAGCAAAAATCGTGCTGCCAATACAGCATGATTTCTTGCATGCAACATAATTATTTTTTTTGTAGGGGTAGGCACCTCAAGATTTCAAATCCCCCAAATAAGGATTTCAACTCGGGGAGGGTTCAATATGAAATTGCACAAAGTGCTAAAAATAAAAGTTTCTGGGACCAGGAATCAAACCCAGCCCCAGACACAGTGCTTTGTTCTTTGCTGCAGTGGCTCAGTCCATTGAGCCACAGCAGCTGCTTGGCAGAACTCCATCCCAGCAGAGGTTTTATCCTCTGCCTGGGATAGTATGAGTGATGCAATACTGCATACAGCAGTATTTGAGGTATTGCACCATTCGCTGTCTTGTACAGCGCTATTCCAGGTTAGCGATATGTCGTATGCTATTAAGCGTACGACATTATGACTCGGAAGGGCCTTCTTGTATCTTAAACCACAGAGTAACCAAGTAATCAGGTGCACTGCCTCCTGAACCTGGGCCCAGAAAGGCTGGAGTTCACTGCAGCCCCAAAAATGTGCCAGTGGTTTCCTTCCTCCCCGCATGACCTCCAACAGTCTGCTGAATTTGTATTGTGGTAGTGTTTTGTTATCTTCAGTGTTCTAAAAACTTATTAGTACCTTCCAAAAGAATTCTCTCCATATTGGAGCTGATGTCACTTCCCATCCCTTTTAAGCATATCTCTCACTCTTTTCTTTGATAGGGTTTCCAGCCTCCCTTCCAGGCCTCTTTCACTTTGTCTAGTGTTGTTCCTTGAGCCTCTTGCGGTATTTGATAAATTCCTGAAATATATCTCTGTGTCCCTGACAATGTTACTGTCCAGTATAGGTAATCTTCACACTTTGTGAGAGGTCTGCTCAGTGTTTCTATGCTGCCTGATTAAAGTGCCTAACTTGCATACATCTGTGACATTTTCCATTAGACTAGCAACATTTCTCTTTGCTTTACTAAATGTGATACAGGTATCATCCTCTATGAATTGTGACAATCTGGTTACTCATCTCCCACCCATCCCGCATATCCCACGTCCAGACCAGGTGGAAGAAAGTCAGGTTCAGAGCATATAAGTGAAAATAACCTCAGGGTGTTTTCCTGATGTGTTAATTTCTTAACTTTCTGCAGTACCTCCAGGCTATGTTTAAGCCGCCTGTTATTAATTTTATTCTTGTAGTCTACTCAGACTGGCGTCAAGGCCAGTGTGAATAAGGGTTGTCCCCTGCCCCTGCCTTTTCAATGTCATACCAGCCTGAGCTCCTTCTCTGACTTGCCCATGTGCATACCACTGTCATCTTTGCTGCCAGGTAATATGCCTTTATGTCTGGCAATGCAAGTCCTCCTTTCTCCTCACCTGCATAAGTCTGCCTAGCTACCCTTGGTTGCCCCCCTCTGACAAACCTTTGTATTCCTTTGGTTAGCATATTCCAAAATATATTCCATATGTGTATGGGAAGAGATTGAAACAAAACAGAAACCTCGAAAGGAGGTTCATTTTCACAGAATCTGTTCTCCGTACTAGGGAGAGGGCAGAAGAGACCACTATGTTATATCTATCTGTTCTGCCTCCCGAGTGATTTTGGCATAAGAAAGATTGAGTGCAGCGTACCACAGGGTTCAATACCAGGCCCCTTATTATTTATCCATTTTATTGATGCAGTCACAATTTTATTTTCTGAGTCAAACATTTTACTTTATGCAGGGCTTAACAAAGGAGGGAGGAGGCAGAGGGTGACAGTGAAAAAGCAGAGATACTGAACGAATACTTTTGTTCAGTAATTCACAAAAGAAGAGAAGGGGGACATACCTAATCCAAACAATAGAAGCACTCTGGACAGGGGGGTCGATACCAGTCCATTCTCAGAAGAAAGGGTCCTGAAAGAACTCCTAAAACTCAAGGTGGCCAAGGCAATGGAGCCTGACAGGATTCACCCCAGAATTCTAAAAGAACTAAAGGGAGAACTAGTGACCACTGACTACCATTTTTAACAAATCATGGAGGATGGTGGTACCTGAGGACTAGAGGAGGGTGGATGTGAATCCCCTTCACAAAAGCGGGAGCAAGACAGAGGCAGGAAACTACAAATCTCAGCGGTAGGGAAAATGATGGAATCACTTCTGAAAAAAGAATTGTTGAGTACCTAGAGGCCAGCGGGGCACAGGACCCAAGGCACAATGGATTCACAGCGGGAAGGTCATGTCAGATGAATCTAATGTATTTCTTTGACTGGGTGACCAAAGTAGTAGACCAGGGAGGGGCTGTGGACATGGCCTACCTAGACTTTAGTAAGGCAATTGACTTAGTCCCACACAAAAGATTAATAAACAAATTAGCCAGCCTGGGAGTGGGTCCCGGGGTGGTAGCCTGGGTAAAAAATTGGCTGGACAACAGGATGCAGAGGGTAATAGTAAATGGAGTCCACTCCAAAGAAAGGGGAATTACTAGCAGGGTACTGCAGGGTTCAGTATTGGAGCCAGTCCTCTTTAATGTCTTTATAAGTGACATTGCAGAAGGACTGGAAGGAAAAGGATGCCTCTTTGCAGATCACACAAAGATCTGCAACGGGATTGATACACAAGGGGGGGTGGAAAGGATGAGAAGGGACTTGACAAGGTTGGAGGAATGGTCAAAAGTATGGCATCTTAGATTCAATGCAAAGAAGTGCCAAGTAATGCACCTGGGAAACAAAATCCCAGGGGAAGAGTACACAATGGGGGGGAGGTACTAACAACAACAAAAATGGAAAGGGACCTGGAGGTAGTCATATCAGATGACCTAAAGGTAGGCAGGCAATGTGAGAAGGAAGTAAAGAGGGCTGGGGGTTACTGGGATGCATAGGGAGAGGCATAACCAGTAGAAAACAGGAAGTTGTCATCCCTCTGTACAGACAGTTCTGGAGACCCCATCTAGAGTACTGCGTGCAGTTCTGGAGACCCCATCTCTGCAAGGACATAGACAAGATGGAGGCAGTCCAGAGGAGGGCAACTAAAATGGTGCAGGGTCTGCACCAGAACTCATACGAAGAGAGAGTAAAGAAGCTTAATATGTATACCCTCAAGGAAAGAAGGAAAAGGAGGACCACGATAGAAATGTTCAAGTACCTGAAGGGAATCAAGAAAGTCCAAGAGGGCAGCATCTTTCAGAAAAAGAGATGTGCAAGAACAAGGGGGCACAGTTTGAAAATAGAAGGGGAATGGCTCAGGGGCAACGTGAGGAAGTATTTTTTCACAGAGAGGGTGGTGGACGCATGGAACAGCCTTCCTGAGGAGGTCATGGGGGCCAAAACAGTGGGAGAATTCAAGAATGAACGGGACAGACAGAAGGTAATTATAGTGGGGGGTAGGAGGAAGTCCTATCATGTCAATATGTCGCATGCTTAATAGCGTATGACATACCCACGCAACAGGAATAGTGCAGTAGGGAACAGCGAGAGGGTGCAATACCACTAAAGGAAGCATGCATGGTAGTGCATACTCTCTCTGTTCTCATGCAGAGGATAAGATCTCTGCTGGGATAGGGGGCTGGCGAGATGCTGCCGTGTCTCGATGGGATGAGCCACAAGCAGCAAGGGATTCCAACAGTGCGATGGGACCGTGTTTCGATTCCCAGTCCCCGATGCAAGAAATTTTATTTTTTCGCACATTGTGCAATATTAAATGATGACCCCCCCCAGAGTTAGACATTTTAGTAGGTGAGGGGTTTGGGGCTGTGTGCGTGGGGCATAGCCCCCGACAAAACAAAGACATATGCTGCTGTAATATATTGCACTGTATTGGCAGCAAGGTATATTGAGGTGACATAATGTCTTGTGACATTATGACCCCATGCTGGAGAAAGTAGGCTGTTGGTTAACTGGGATCTGCAGCTTATCCAATAGGTAGAGAAATGGGCAGACTGGGTGGGCCAAGCAGTCCTTATCTGACGTCAGAGTCTATGTTTCTATAGCGCTCTGGCGCTATCCACTCTGGCGGCACACTTTGGCATCCATGTCGAGGCAGCGCTACTTGACTTAGTGCTGCGCTGCCAAGTCCCTATATTCCATGGAATAGCGCTGGTGCACTATTCGACTGAATATAACATCCTCGGGCTCACGGGCAATCGCAAGACACAGCACAGGGTTTTGCAATCTGCTTTGCACTCTTTTAAATACTGGGACCCTTATGTCCAAAATCCACAGCAAACTTGGTTTGCTTTACCGTATTAAGTCCTACCTATATTATGAGACCTGACTAATCAGCCCTGAAGAACCTGCTTCCAAACCACCATCTTACCACACATGGGGGTTCTCCCCGGATATCAGACCTTCAGGCAGGATAGGTGTGTCAAAAAGGGTGGCAGGGTTCTTATTAATGCCAAGTCTTCACTAAATGCCTCCCTAATCTCTCTACCAACCCAACAAAATTCTAAAAGTGAGACAATTTTGATTAATCTGTTGCTGGGAGGAATCAAGTCTCTCCTGATTGGATGCGTTTACAATCCCCCCTAAGGTAGCAAAATCAGCCCAGCCCTCGAGGCACTTATAGAGACTCTCTTGCAACTACTGTCAGGAGAAAGGATAATCTTAGGGGATTTCAACCTGCACTTTTAAAAAGTAGATATTAATTCTCTCTTTTTCTTCTCTTTTCTCTCCAGGCAATGTCTGCCCTAAGGTGCTCACTAGGCCTGTGTACTTTTACAAACATTTTTTTTCTTCATCTGTGAGTACATAAACTTTAAAATAAATGGACTTGAAGGAGGTCTGTAATGGACACATATAAATTGGGTGATACCAAGATGTTTCCAAGTGTCTTTATAGTTATTTCCTTAGGAGAAATATCTTGGAAAAAAAAGTTAAAATAAACTTGCTCCCCCCCATATTCCTTTTATAGTTTACACTCTTAAAATTTCTACATGATCAAGGAATTGGTGCTTATATTGTTCCATAAGCTAATCTAGCACTGTAAATTGGGTTTCTAAAAGCATCTGCGCTTCAAAATTCTCCTTCTCTGCACCTTTTTTAAGAAAATTGTATTTAGCTTTCTGTACTCTCTCCTTATTCAGCTAAGGTTAAGACCACTGTAAACTATGTGCGAGTAAAACAGTTGTGGAATACTGTAACTAGAATGTAATGAAAGTCGTACTGTCCTGAATTAGAGGAGGGAGCTTTTAACTATGTGTCCACTAAATGCACTTTTGAACAGTTGTTTTGCACTTTACTAGTAGTTTGCACTTTAAAAGTCACAGAATGGTTATTAATGTGCTTTTATGCAATATACTGTGTATTTATGTTGAAATGTCATGGCTGTTATATGTTTACTGTGTCTTTAAATTGATTAGACATGCGACTGATTTTTTGCTATTTAAGCTACTCAGGTATAGGGGCATTATCTCTGTCAAAGACTCTTCGGAGTTGAAACTTTAGAGTGTACGGTGTGGGTCTCCTGGCCCAGTGGGGTCTATTATGCAATTTGTATTTGGCAAAAATAAATGAACACTGAGCATAACGGCAACGCTTGCTGGATTTTCTTGATATATGCCCTGGTGAGTGCCATGACTGGTTGGTTCGGATTGGATTACTGTCATACAGCACCCCAGGTCACTCTGGTGCGGCTCTTTACTTTGCCTGCACTGGTCTTAATTTACTATTAGAGACTTAAAATCCAAACTGGTTGATACCCACCTCACCCAGGTTATTACTGAACACACACGGATGAACATGAAGTCAGGAAATCACACCACTCTTGATACGATCCTTGCCTCAAAACCCAATCGTATCAAACGCGCGGGGATCTTTGCAGATGCTTTAAGTGATCATGCCCCCATCTTTTGTATTTGGAGGAAAAAACACCAATTACTACCCCCTAGAATTTTCTGGGCTAGGGACTTCTCTAAATTTGATCCAAGATCCTTCCTCATATCGTTATCTGAGATGTGCTGCCCACAAATTAATGCTACTCCATGCTTACACTCAGCCCTAGACTTCTTTATTAAGAACTTTTTATCAATAGCAAATAAATATACCCCATTTAAACAGCTAAGAATCAAAGGGCAGGAATTCCGAAGACTCTCCCAACCACTTAGAAAACTCATGAAAGCTAGAGATGCAGCTTGGCATACCTTTAAGGCCTCAGGCCCATCCACTGATTGGCTGAAATACAGAGAGCTTCGAAACAAATGTAAACAGAGCATAAGGGCCACAAAACAAACCTACCACGAAAACCTACAAACCAAAAACCTTTCCAATCCCAAAACCTTCTGGGCACAAATCAATGCATTATTAAAGGGGAATTCTAGCCCTCATACATGCAATATCATTACAAATGATGTGTGCCTCACAAATCCAGTGGAGTCTGCGGCTATCAATGAGGTCTTTACAGACTTTACAGACTTGGACAAATTAAAATGTTTCTCTCTCACCTCCCCTATACCCCAACAAGAGTACCCCAGCAATTCTCCTCCCTATCCTAACTTTCATCTCAAACTAGTGACCAGACAGGAGGCTCTCAAACTGCTAAGAAAGACGAAAACTACAGGGTCTCCAGGTCATGACAAACTAGAACTTAGACTGCTAAATGTCACAGCCCCACTTAGGGCCTCCCCAATAACTTAGCTCTTTAACAGGTCCATGCTCAAAGAGAAAGTCCCAACAGTATGGAAAGTTGCCCTTGTAATCCCAATCCACAAGGGTGGGTCACATGCGTTAGTTGAGAATTACCACTCTATATCCATTCTCTGCACTCTTAGCAAAATACTGTAGAGGGTTGTTTACAAACAACTCCAGGAATAGATTGAACAGCATAGCCTTCTAACTGCACATAAGCATGGTCTCAGGAAACATCATGGAAACATCATGGAACATACACAGCTCTTGTTCGCCTAACTACAGATGTCTTCTCTGCACTTGATAAAGGTCAGCTGACAGGAGCAGTTTTCATAGACCTTACCAAGGCATTTGATTTAGTGAATTGCCAGCTTCATATATCAAAACTGAGATCCCTTGGCCCTGCAGTGGTTCTCTAGCTATCTCTCTAACAGGTCACAAAAAGTAAAATGGAAAGGGGCACTATCAGATGCACGCCTATAATGGACGGAGTCCCCCAAGGATCAATTCTGGAACCCCTGATCTTCCCTCTGTATGTGAATGACTTGCTCAAGAATGGTGGTGGCGCAAACCTGATCCTGTATGCAAATGATGCAGTCATGTACAGGAGTTCCTATGATCCCTTCAAACTGACAAACCTACTCACAAGCGACATACAGTTCTTGGAGTCCTCACAAGTGACATACAGTTCTTGGAGTCCTGGTTCCACACCAACAAACTGGTACTAAATGTCAAAAAAAACAAAGGCCATCCTCTTCGGCCCCCAAAACACTGGTCTTAGTAGAGCACATACCTTCACTCCTACACTCTTAAACGGGTCTAGAGTCAAAGTAGTTGAACCATTAAGTACCTAGGATTATATCTTGACCAGGACTGCACATTCAAAGCTCACATCGACCACTTAACTAAATCTCTGAATCAAAAGTTAGGTCTCTTGTACCGCCTAGTTCCCTTCCTTACTATGGAATCATGGCTTCGCACTGCAAACAGCATCCTTCTCCTTACGCTGCTCTATGGGTCTACAGTTCTGTGCTCCGGCAGAAACACTGAATTGCACAAGCTGAAATCTCTTTACCATAGAATTGGTCATTTCGTTAATGCAGCCCCTCCCAAGGAGCACCACTGCAACGTCCTGCACTCACTAAAGTGGCCAACACTTGAAGGGAAATTGACTTATCATCCCCTATGTCTAGCATACAAGCTTCAGCTAAGCAATGCTCCTCCAGACTAAAAGATCTGTTAACAACCAAATCTAGCAGACGGTCCATCAGATCTGCCAACCGACCCCAGCTATTAGTCTCACGAACCAAGACTATAGCAGGTGATAGGTCATTTGCCACTGCCTTCCCAACCCTATGGAATGTGGTTCCAAACAGTTTTATAGAATTCTCATCTCTAGATGACTTTAAGAAAGAATATTCTATCCAAAACGCGTCAGGCGATATGTGTCGTTTCTTTACTCAATAAAAGTTTATAATTTACTTGAAGCTCCTTGGTGGTATTTGAAGATGGGTAAGAGTGCTCCAGTTTTTGGTTTGCATATGTGATTTGTTTTAACTGTAGAGCACCACGTTTCCTTGTGCACACTTTTTGAGAAGAAATGACTCTAAGAAGGGCCTAAAGGCTCATCTGTTAGAACTAGGCATCTGCAATTCTTATTGCTGATATCTCACCATCTGAGCCTCACTACAAGTCTAGCTTGCCTTTTAATTTCCATGATTAATATACCTCATGTACTTATTCATTTGTAACCCAGAATTTGTCACTGTATGTATAACCATTATTTTGCTATATTACATGTAAAGTATGTACACATATTTTTGTAACTGTCAACCATTTCCATGTAATTAACCCTGGGTCACCACTGAAAAAGGGACTCTTTAGTCTCAGCGGGTCCACCCAGTTAACATACTAACATACTAAAATGCCAGCAGAATAGGCCTAACAGTCTTTCATGTCTGCTCGTTTGGTCAGTCCCCATCCTGGGAGCTGACCTTGCTGCCCCCCTCTCCCTCTCTGGCTTCTCCCTTCCCAGTCCCAGATATTCTCGCTGCACTGGTTTTTGCTTCCAGAACCCTTCCCTGTACCTGTCCCACCCCCTCTTGAACCCCTCCACCATCGCTGCCTCCACCAGCCCCCTTGGCAGTGCATTCCATGGCTCCACCACCCTCTCAGTGAAGTAGCACCTCCTCCTTTCTCCCCTGAATCTCCCTCCAGCTTCCACCCATGCCCTCTAGTTGCCCCCTTTCCTTCAGAGCACCCTGACTGCTCCTCCCCTATTTACCCCCTTCATGTACCTGAAGACCTCTATCATGTCCCCCCGGTCCCTTCTCTCTTCCAGTGTGTACATATTTAGCTCTTTGAGCCTCTCCCCATAGGTCCTATCCCCCAAGCCCCAAATCATTTTGGTTGCCCTCCTCTGGACCCTCTCCAGGAGTTCAATGTCCCTCTTTAAATGTGGCCTCCAAAACTGCATGCAGTACTCGAGGTGTGGCCTCACCAAGCAGCTATACAATGGGAGTATCACTTCCTTCCTTCTGGAGGTGATCCCCCTAGCGATGCATCCAAGCATCCTGTTGGCCTTTGCCGCTGCCCTCCTACAAGTCTCCGAGTTGTTCATCTTGACATCCACCACCACCCCCAGGTCCCTCTCAGCCATCAAGACTTGTAGCATTTCCCCCCACAGTGTGTACACTTGGCCCGGGTTTCTGGCTCCCAGGTGCAGTACCTTGCATTTCCCTTCATTGAACCTCAGCTTCCACTTTCTAGACCACCTTTCCAGAGCCTCCAGTTCCACCTGTAGGCCACCTTCCCCTCCTCATCCACCACCGCCCCCAGTTTTGAGTCATCCACAAAGAGACTCATCTCACTCCCGATACCCTTCCTTATGTCAGAGATGTAGGAGTTGAACAGGAGGGGCCCAAGGACTGATCCCTGAGGGACCCTACTAATGACCCTCCTTGGGCATGAGACTGTCCCGCCAACCATCCAGTCCTGGAGCCAATTACCTATCCATCTGATTATTTGGTTCCCCACCCCCATTTCTCCCAGCTTATCCAACAGGCCCCCGTGAGAAACAGAGTCAAACGCCTTACTGAAGTCAAGAAAGAGGACGTCCACTGGTCTACCCAGGTCCAAGGCACTTGTCACCCAGTCATAGAACTCCACAAGGTTTGTTTGACACGATTTCCCCGGGACGAATCCATGCTGTCTATTGTCCAGGCACCCCAACTTTTCCAGGTCCCCCCCTAGTCTCTCCTTGACAATGCCCTCCATCACCTTGCCCACCACCGATGTCAGGCTGACGGGCCTGTAGTTTCCTGCCACCTCCCTTGATCCCCCCTTGTGGATAGGCACTATATGCGCCACCTTCCAGTCCTGGGGCACCCACCCTGTCCTCAGAGAGATGCTGAAGAGCTCCGCCAGGGGTTTTGCCAGGACATCCGCCAGTTCCTTCAGCACTCTGTGATGTAATTTATCTGGCCCTGGTGCTTTCTCCGTCTTAAGGGACCTGAGGGCTTCCCTCACTCTCTCTGCCATGATTTCAACCTCCGCTACCTCGTCCCCCTGCTTTGCCTTCCCCGCACCTGCCAGTGATGCCCCCCCTCCCCAGACCCGCTGATCGGTAAGGGCCCTCCCCCTCAGTTTCACCGTCTCCTCCCATGTATGATGCAGCCCCCCCATTTTCCTTGGTGAAAACTGAGGCAAACTATTCATTTAGTACCTCAGCCTGCTCCCCTGGGTCTTGTGCCCATCCCTCCTCTGTTTTAATCCTGCTAATCTTCCCCTTCATCTTTTGTTTTTCCCCAGTGTATCTAAAGAACCCATTGTTCCCTCTCCTACTTTCCCTGGCCAGGTTCTGCTCCTTCCTTGCCGTAGCCGCCCTCACCACCCTAGTGACCCTTCTGGCCATCAGCTCATACTCCCCTCGGTCCCTTTCACTCCTTGAGCACTTGAACTGCCTATAGGCCGCCTTCTTTCCCCATACCACCTCCTGAACCTCCCTGGTCCCCCAGCAGGGTTTTTGGGCCCTACCACATTTTCATCTTACTCTTGCACAGGTGCTGGTAGCATCCTGCACCCCTCTCCTGATGATTTCCCACCTACTGTCAGCGTCCATGTCTGGCCCAATCCCATCCAAGTGCTCCTTAAGGATCCTTCCCATTTCCTTGAAATTAGGCCCCCTGAAGTCAGTTACCACCTGCTGAGTTAGGAACGCGTCTTGAAAGACATCTAACAACCTCTGTTCCCTGGCCACCGAGGATGTCATAGTCTTCCAGTCTGTTCCTGGCATGTTTAAGTCCCTCAACACCACCACCCTTCCCCTTCCCAATCTGCAGTGTCTCCCAACATCTGCCACCAGACTTTCCTCCAGCTCCTCTGCCAGCGCAGGGGGTCTATACACCACTCCTATTTTTACTCTCTTGACGCCCCCCTTGTTATCAAGGTGACCCAAATCGCCTCCACAGTTCCCGCCGCCTCCTCTGCTCCTCCTATGGCAATGCAGTTTTTGACTATTAATGCTACCTCGCCTCCTTTTCCCTCCCCCGTCCTTCCTGAACATGGTGTAACCCTCCAGGTTCAGGTCCCAGTCGTGCCCTGCAGTGGCCCAGTTCTCAGTGACCGCTGCCACATCCACCTCTCCCTCAGTTAGCATCACCTGGAGCTCAGGCATTTTATTGCCCAAGTTCCTGGCATTTAGCAGGACTACCTTCCACCCTTTCCCTATACTTCCATTTCCCCTGCTTGTGTTCCCGTGGGGATTCTGTCTTCCCCTGGTCCACACCTTACCAGTTGGCCTTTTCCTGCATGCCTCCAGCTCCCCAAGGGGGTGGAGACAGAGTCCCTCCTTTATCGGACCCCCCTTGACAGCCTTTTCTCCCATCCCTCCCCCTTCACAAGTTTAAACCCCACCTTTCACCAATGAACCCCTCTATTTTCAAAATAAGGATTTCCTTCCCCTCCGAATTGAGATGGCGCCTATCTCTAGCATACAGCCCCTTATCCTCCCAGGTCTTCCCCCAATCCCCCCATCAACCCGTACCCTCTGGCCCCACACCACTCCCTGAGCCACTGGTTTATCTCCCTAATCTTCCTCTTATGTTCTCCACTAGCCCTTGGCACTGGCAGGATTTCCGAGGAGGAAACTGCGCATCCTATATCATGACAGACCTTGGCAAGCTCCCTGAACCTTGCCTGTATCTCTTGCTCACTATTTCCCTCAATGTCATTGGTACACAGGTGGACCAGTATGTCCGAGGAACCTCCACAATCCTTTGCCAGCTAATATACCTCATGCTTGGCCCTGTGCACCGTTAGTCCAGGGAAGCATTTTGTTCTAACTGGGCAGGCTTCTCTGTCCCTATCCCATTTGATCCCCCTGATCATGGAATCACCCAACAGGAGCACTCTGGCCGCCCCTTTCCTCCATTTCCCCCCTTCCATGTCCCTCATCCTTTCTACCGGCCCCTTCCCACAGCCGGCTCCTTGCTCCTCCCCCTATCTGGGTGCCACCTGCCATCCTCTCCTTATCTACCCTGGCCACCCTCTCCCCTTCAATCCTATGCCTCTCATCCTCCTGAGTATCCTTCTGTACCTCGCTACCCCCACTGTTACTGCTCTCGACTGGTCCTTCCCCCCATCTGCTAAACAAGCCTGGCTCGTCCTCCCTTCCTTCCTATCTCCGTTCAGCCCCTCCTTGCCTGTCGTGCTCCCCTGGCCTAAACCCTCAGCTCCCTTTACTGTATCCTCCTTGTACTTCTGGTCCTTCTCCTTGCCCTTTCCTCCCAACTGGTAGCCTTCTCCTTGTGCTTTCCTCCCTCTACCCCCTCCTCATCCTGTTCTGATCCCCTGCTCCCCCCGTTTTCCCGCATTCCAAGTTCCCCCCTGTTCCTCCTGCTATCCAGCCCCCGCCTCCTGCCCCCTACTCCCTTTCCATCTCTAACTGCCCCTGTCATGGCTACATCACCCCCCTCATCCTCAAGCAGAAGAGAACTGAAGCGGTTACTGAGCTTAAGGTCCGATCCACCTCTCCCCATTGCTTCCTTCTGTCCAGCCCCAGCCATCTGCCTACTTCCCTGAGAATGTCCTACCATTGGCCCCCGTCTGTGAGGGTCCCCAGTTACCTGCCTGCTTCCTTGGTAGTATCCTCCTTTTGGGCCCCCTCTGCCTGGGTCCCTATGCGACCCCAGAGTACTCTCCTGCACTCTTTTCCCTATGCCCCCGCCCCAAGTGCCTGGTGCAACCCCGTGGAAGAGCCCCTGCCCTAGTCCCCAACCATACCTCCCCCCTTCCCCCAGCTGTCTTCTAATCCCCTCAACCTCCTCCCTAAGCTGTGCCAGCTGGTAGCACACTGGGCAACCACCGAACTTCTAAGCCCAGTCCAGTATCATGGCTGCCCCACACCCTGTGCACCCCACCACCCTCCCAAAGATGTCGGCCCTAATGACATGTGGTCCCACCCCCCTCCAAGTAGGTTTCCTTGGGTGAGCCACCAGGTTCCCCACTAGTCCAAGATACACCCCTACCCACTAATCAGGTCACCCACTAATGCTAGATACAGTCCCACAGTAAACAGGTACCCCTGTTACTAGGTGCAGTACAACACAGTAAACTTATAAGGGAAGTGAACAACTCCCTAAGCTCCTCTCTCCCAGCCTTTAAACCCAACCACCAGTGGCTAGAACTACATGAGCTGCACCTGAAGCCTTTTCCTCCAATTGCAGGGCAGGTGTTCCCCTATAAATGAGCCAAGCTCTGGGGAGGGCAGGATTAGGGCCTACATCCGACTCTCTTGAGAGTGTATCAGCCCAGTGTCTGCCCCTCCAAGCACTGCAACCAAAGAAACTGACCCAGTTAAGTCCCACCAAATAGGTTTTAAATCAGAAGAAACAGGCCTCCACAAACGCAGCCTGCTACACAGTGAAACATCAAACAAATGAGTCCACTTATAGCCACCAAAAACAGTTTTCAAACTTCCAACAGGCCCAAAAACAATACCCTGCTAGCCCCTTAGAAGTAGTAAGAAAAAAAAGAAATAACCTTCTACCAAGTAAAATCCACAAGAAACCATGTAAAAACAAGAAGACGAAACTACTGTACTGGAACAGATCTGCTCCCTTCTCCTTCCAGTTACTTAACAATTCTTAAATTAAGGAAGCGGGATTATTGACCAAGTTTCATTGTCACTTAGGTCAAAAAAAGGAGGTCTTGTTCAACAAAACTAGCAGATTTATTCTTTTAAAGCCCTCTCAAGCTCATCATGATTCAGTCTTGTCTCAAAGTGGTTACCCTACGAACTTAATGTTAAAGTTGTTCAAGTGAGTTTCCTAAGTAAAATACTTTTGAATGGCCAAACATCCTGTATTGCAAAACAGCTACCATCTTAATACTGCAATCTGAACCTCAGATCCTCTGTTACTAAGAAACTGATTGTCCCTCTTATGGCGCCAAGTGATATGGGTGAATGCATTAACAGCGAACCCATATGAGCGACAACATTACGGCAAGGAGCGAAATGACAGACATACTTTTCCAGACTCTTACTAAATTAACCAACCCGAGGTCGTAGTGTCTCGTGGAGGGGGGAAAGCATTTTTGCTATTTCGGTCCTCACCATAATGTAGTTGCCATAATGTGGGCTCGCTGTTATGCTTTCGCCCATATCAAGGGTTACCCCCTCTTATGCGTACTACTGTTGGACAACCATCCTTTTCATATATTGCAATGAAAACTTGACAGGATGTACCTGATAACTTGAGAATGCCTGTTAAACCTAGCTGCTTTTTATCGAACCTCAAGAAGTATGTTTTTGAATTGTTCATCTCCGATTGTTATTTTTATAATGCTTGTTATTGTCAAATGTTTTTATGTACTACGTACTATATGCTTTTGTACTTTGCATTGCCCCCCAGCTGGCCCTGTAAAAGGTACCATAGTGCCAGTGGTCCCACCTTGTAAACTACACCAAAAACTACACTAAATGCTGAATAGCCAGCACTGTATGTTTGTGCTGTCTTGTGACAGCTCCACCCATCACTCAGCTGGAATAGCCCTGCTATAACTGTGTGGCAGTACAAAGCAGTGGGCACTCTTACCACTATAAGAGTGGTGTCACATGCGTTCCTCAGGCATGGGAACAGAAAATGAAGCTGAGCTGTTCTGACCCCACCAAAATGTAAGTGAAACCACTTTCATAGTGGTTCAAGCGCCCCACTGCACTGTATTCACACATTATAAATCCTAAAATTTACAAAAAACAGGTTTACCTTTGGCAAATTGGCCAGCAATGTACTAACAAGGAGCCAAACACACAATGGCCATTGTCATGCCAACCTTAAACTCAGCACAATAGCCACTTTCACTGTATAAGAATTGTCTTTTGTGCAGAATAAAACACTAATCTGATTGGCTGCTGCTTATGAAAGATGCCAATAATATTTATAATTAAGTGTTACTGGTTCACCCAACTACAGTACATAAATGTGTCCACAGCAATGTTCCAAATTACATTGCGTACTACCTGACTTATTAAGAGCTCCTATGCACTTTGCTTACCGCCTGCCTGAGCTAAAAAATTCCAAGGGTAAAAAGAGACTACCGAAGGCATGCTTTTGCTTTGGCCACACCATATGATTAGAACAGGCTCACTGTGAGAGCATTTTATGCCTTTGAGTGAACCATGCCTCTATTATGGAATGCCTTGATTTACTACATGTATGTTCTTGTTTCATTTTGTTATTATGCAACGCATGCTCAGTGTTTTTATATATTGTGTGTGAATGTGAACAACTGATGAATATTTTGGCTGTTGCCCCCAAAGAACCACAAGAAAGTAAGATTCTGCATTTCGTGTTGTTTTTTTCGTTGTTTTTTTTTGTTTGTTTGTTTGTTTTTTTTGTTTTGTAAAAGCTGTTTTTAAAATACTTGTTCACATTCTGTGTATGGTTCCATCTTTTTTTCAGGAATTTGACTAACCTCAGTGTGTGTTTTTTGGTTTGCACATTGATGATCAATACCATTTTAGAACTGTATGATGCAGGTTATGTCCCTTCCAGGCACAGAGTTCCATAACAAAACACAGCTGCATTTTGCCAACAATGGAAGAGCTGAACAAGGACATAAACTACAACACACTGTTCTAAAATGGAACACTCACTACAGGGATGTGAGTTAGAAACAACATATGTGTTTACTAAAAGGTCACTAAAGGTGGAACAATAACAGAATGTTAACCACTATTTAAAAACAGCTTCTACAGAAAGAAAACAATAACTCACCTTAGTAATTGTGTTTCTTCTAATGGAGTCTTGCTGTATTCTGACATATGCAGTTAGCCCCAGCACTTGAACTGCTCTGGAGAGGAAAAAGTTAACTCTATGCAGGAAGCATAGAGCATTGAGCTCGAGCTCGGTTTCAAACCTCTGTCTGCAACACTTCAAAGTGTAACCATCAGATTCTTAAAAGCTATTACTAACTAACTATATTTCTATGGTGGAAATTGTAAATGAACATAAGCCAACAGGCAACAAATTAGGTTCCCCAAAGACTCAAGTCGAGAACCCAAAATAATAACCAGGTAGTGAACTAACAAATAACTACAAAAAAACAACATAACAATAACCCACTCCCACCTTCTAGAAAAGAGAAGTGCCAAGTACACCCCTGAGGTGCAACACTGTACCTGCCAACCCACTTCCCAAAAACAGGTTCTGAGAGGGCAGGCAGGGAGGGAGGTCAGAATACAGCAATACTCCATTAGAAAAAACACAATTACTAAGGTGAGTAATGTTTTCTTCAAACAAAATGAAGTCTTGCTGTATTCTGACATAAGCAGACTACCAAGCAGTACCGCATGGAGGGGGGTATCGAACCTATTTTGGGAATAGGCTCTGCAGTACTGCTGTTCCAAACCGAGCATCACTCCTAGCCTGGATATCCAGAGAGCAATGCTTGGTGAAAGTATGGACAGTTTTCCAGGTGGCTGCTTTGCATATCTCTAGTAAAGGTATATCTCTGGCAGCAGCCAGGGAAGCAGTTGAACCCCTAGTCGAATGAGCCCTCAGGCCTGAGGGGGGGTATTTTGCCTAGCTTTTCATAGTAGAATTGTATACAAGAGACAATCCACCTGGCAATAGTTATCTTAGTAGCGAGCTTACCTTTCCCCACTTCACCATAAGTAAGAAACAAATGGGGGCATTTATACATATGTGCCTTAGTATGCTCAATGTAGTAGCTAAGTGCCCTCTTAACATCCAAACTATGTATTCTTCTTTCTCCTGAAGAAGAATGATTAGTGAAAAACACAGGAAGAGACATGGACTGGTTCAGATGAAAATCTGAGACCACTTTGGGTAAGAACCTCCTATTAGTTCTAAGGACCACCTTATCTCTATGGAATGAGATAAATTCTGCCTCCACTGACAGAGCTTGTAATTTACTAATACGCCTGGCAGAAGTGATAGCTACAAGGAACACAGTTTTCCAAGTCAAATACTTGAGTTCGGCTGAAGCCAAAGGCTCAAAAGGGGGTTGCATGAGCTGAGCAATGCAAACATTAAGATCCCAAGCAGGGGTAGGGTCCCTAAAGGGAGGGTTGGTATAAACCAAACCTTTAAAAAACTTACAGAAGACAGGATGAGATGCCAGAGAAGGAGCCTTCCATACTGACAGAAATGCAGATACAGCTGCTAAATAAACTTTTAAAGTGGCTGGCCTGAGGCCTAGGCCATTAAGATGAACCATGTAATCCAGAACTGTAGCCAGGTCAGCAGTATCCGGTAAAACATCCTTATTGGAACACCAAATACTGAACCTCTTCTATTTGGAATTATAAGTTTTTCTGGTGGCAGGTTTTCGAGAGGCTTTGAGAATATCCAGCACCCCCGAAACAGGTGCAGACCTGCATACTCTAACTCTTCAAGAGCCAAGCCTTGAGGTTGAGAGACTGAAGGTTGGGGTACCAGATCCTTCCCTGAAGGAAGTTAGCAGATTATGCCTCTTGGGAAGAGATAGGGGAAGATGGACTGCCAGGGACAACAGAGGATACCAAGGCTTTCTGGCCCAGTCTGGTGCGAGCAGGATCACCCTGCACGGTTGTCACTTGATCTTGACCAGGACCTTGAATAACAGGGGAAAGAGAGGAAAAGCGTAAAAGAATTTGCCCCACCCCCGATCCAGAACCAGAGCATACAGGGGAACTGTGCCCATGACTGGAGGCCTGCAACAGAAGAGAGGAAGTTGATGATTGTCTGGGGCTGCAAAGAGATCTATCTCTGGAGTGCCCCACCTGGAGAAGACTACTTTCAGTATGGAGGGGTCCAGGGCCCACTCGTGGTGGCCCTGAGATATTCTGCTCAGGGCATCTGCTAGCACATTGTCCTTCCCTGGTACATGGACTGCTGCTAGGGATGCTTGCAGGATATAAGCCAGAGACCATATTTTCATGGCTTCCATGCACAAGGCCATAGACCGAGTGTCTCCCTGCTTGTTGCTGTACCACATGGTGGTGGTGTTGTCTGTCCTGACCTGAACCACTTTGTTCCTCACTGAGTCCGAGAAAGCCTGGAGAGCCAGGAACACTGCCCTGAGTTCCAGAAGACTGATATGAAGTAGAGACTCCTGAAGAGAGAAAAAACCTTGTGCTGTAAGGGCTCCCAGGTGGGTTCCCCAGCCCAGGAGAGAGGCATCTGTGGTTGGTTCCACTGAATGAGTCTGACTGATGAATGGGACTCCTTGTCTGAAATTGTCCTGATCCAACCACCATTGGAGAGCTTGGACCGGAGTCTGAGTCACTGGAATCAATTTGGTTAGAGGATCTGTTTTCTGAGACCAAAAGGACCTCAGGTGGAACTGGATGTCCCTCATTTGAAATCTGGCTCCCTGTACCACTGCAGTGGAAGCTGTCATGTGGCCCAGGAGCTGAAAAAAATGTCTTGCTGGTCAAGACACCAGAAGGCGGAAAGAGGAAGCAAGATCTGTAATGGCCTTCACCCTTGTCAAGGGGAGAAAAGCCTTTACCTGCACAGTATCCAACTCTATCCCTATGAAGGTGAGGCATTGTACTGGTTCGAGAACTGACTTTGACAGATTGAGAAGAAAACCTAAAGAAGTGAGCAACTGTTGTGTAACTTGTAGGCCTGACTTGACTTGGTCTGAAGACTGCCCCATGATGAGCCAGTTGTCCAGGTATAGGAATATGGGGATCCCCTGTCTCCTAAGAAAGGCCACTACTATTGCTAGGCACTTTATGAACACCCTTGGAGCTGATGTTAGGCCGAAGGGCGTTGCTCTTAATTTATAATGGCCTAAAGGCAATTCAAACCAGAGGTACTTTCTGTGCAAGCACCTGATTGGGATGTGAAAGTAGGCATCCTTGAGGTCCAGGGGAATCTAGCCAATCAGGGAATTAGAGAGGGAAGCATTACTCCCAGAGTCATCATTTTGAATTTTGGTTTTAAGATGTGCTTGTTTAGATATCTTAGGTCTAGGATGGGCCTCCACTCCCCTGTCGTTTTAGGGGGGTAAGGAAATATCTGGAATACAGACCCTTGGCCCTGTGCTGAGTAGGAACTCTCTCTACAGCCCTGAGGGTTAGCAGAGAGGAAACCTCTGCTTCTAAAGCAGTGGTCTCGGAAAGGTTTGCAGGTGGAAAAGACTTGGCCCTAAATTTTGGGAACTTTGCAAAACTGAGGACCAATCCCTGGCTTACTACCTCCAGGATCCACCTGTCTGAGGTAACAGACTTCCAGGCCTGGAAGTAGTAAGCCAGCCTGCCTCCTACTGGGACTGGGGAGTCGACCCGGGCTGACACATCAGGGTGTCTGCTTGACAGAAGCTTTGGACTGAGAGGAGGATACAGCCCTGTTCATCCCCCTTCTACCTCTCCCTCTGAAGAACCCCTTATGTGGAAAGGAAGAGGAGGCCTGTGCTTGGTAGGAAGGCCTGTGAAAAGGCCTGCCCCTGCCCCTAGACTGCTGTCTCTGAGGAGTTGCCTGCCTTTCCATGGCCTTTGCACTCCTGTAGGTGGTAGGGTCCCTAAAGGAAGGGCTGGTATGAACCAAACCTTTAAAAAACTTACAGAAGACAGGATGAGATGCCAGAGAAGGAGCCTTCCCTGCTGACAGGAATGCAGATACAGCTGCTAAATTAACTTTTAAAGTGGCTGGCCTGAGGCCTAGGCCATTAAGATGAACCATGTAATCCAGAACTGTAGCCAGGTCAGCAGTATCTGGTAAAACATCCTTATTGGACCACCAAATACTGAACCTCTTCTATTTGGAATTATAAGTTTTTCTGGTGGCAGGTTTTCGAGAGGCTTTGAGAATATCCAGCACCCCCGAAACAGGTGCAGACCTGCATACTCTAACTCTTCAAGAGCCAAGCCTCGAGGTTGAGAGACTGAAGGTTGGGGTACCAGATCCTTCCCTGAGAGGAAGTTAGCAGATTATGCCTCTTGGGAAGAGATAGGGGAAGATGGACTGTCAGGGACAACAACAGAGGATACCAAGGCTGTCTGGCCCAGTCTGGTGCAATCAGGATCACCCTGCACGGTTGTGACTCGATCTTGACCAGGACCTTCAATAACAGGGGAAAGGGAGGAAAGGCATAAAGGAATTTGCCCCACCCCCCAATCCAGAACCAGAGCATACAAGGGAACTGTGCCGATGACTGGAGGCCTGCTACAGAAGAGAGGAAGTTGATGATTGTCTGGGGCTGCAAAGAGCTCTACCTGTGGCGTGCCCCACCTGGAGAAGACTACTTTCAGTATGGAGGGGTCCAGGGCCCATTTGTGGTGGCCCTGAGATATTCTGCTCAGGGCATCTGCTAGCACATTGTCCTTCCCTGGTACATGGACTGCTGCTAGGGATGCTTGCAGGACATAAGCCAGAGACCATATTTTCATGGCTTCCATGCACAACGCCATAGATCGAGTGCCTCCCTGCTTGTTGATGTACCACATGGTGGTGGTGTTGTCTGTCCTGACCTGAACCACTTTGTTCTCACTGAGTCCGAGAAAGCCTGGAGAGCCAGGAATACTGCCCTGAGTTTCAGAAGATTGATATGAAGTAGAGACTCCTGAGGAGACAAGAAACCTTGTGCTGTAAGGGCTCCCAGGTGGGCTCCCCAGCCGGGAGAGAGGCATCTGTGGTTGGTACCATTGAATGAGTCTGACTGATGAATGGGACTCCTTGTCTGAAATTGTCCTGATCCAACCACCAATGGAGAGCTTGGACCGGAGTCTGAGTCACTGGAATCAATTTGGTTAGAGGATCTTTTTTCTGAGACCAAAAGGACCTCAGGTGGAACTGGATGTCCCTCATTTGAAATCTGGCTCCCTGTACCACTGCAGTGGAAGCTGCCATGTGGCCCAGGAGCTGAAAAAAATGTCTTGCTGGTCAAGACACCAGAATGCGGAAGGAGGAAGCAAGATCTGTAAGGGCCTTCACCCTTGTCAAGGGGAGAAAAGCCTTTACCTGCACAGTATCCAACTCTATCCCTATGAAGGTGAGGCATTGTACTGGTTCGAGAACCATCCTAGACCTCAAACAACTGGTATGACAAAACACAAGAGACAGGGCTATCCTAGATCTAGTACTGACTAACAGGGAAGGGATCACAGATCTCCAGGTAGAAGGTCTCCTGGGGGCCAGTGACCATTACATGGTATGGCTCAATTTGGCCACTACATCTAAATCATCCCATTACAAGGCAAAAATATGGGACTTCAGAGGAGCTGACTTTGATAAGATGGCCAACAGAGTTAAGCTAGCCCTGGCAAAAAGAAACACAGGTGAGGGGGTACAGGCAAAGTGGGCAAACATTAAGGATACAATACTTGAAGCAACATCCCATTGTGTCAGACAGAAAAGGAAGTGCAAAAGAAGAAGGAAACCACTTTGGTTCTCAAATACAGTAGCAGAAAAGGTCAGAGCCAAAAGGCTGGCCTTCAGGAAATATAAGGGAACACAGCGGGATGAAGATAGGGAGGCATACCAAACTGCCCTAAGGGAAGCAGGGAAGGCAGTAAGGCAGGCAAAGTCATAAACTGAGGAAACACTAGCACGAACAGTAAAAGAAGGTGACAAGACTTTCTATAGATACATTAGTGAAAGGAGAAAGTCCAAAGGGGTATTGCTAAGCTCAAAGGAGAAAAGGGGGCATGTGAGGAAGAGGAGGACCCTGTAAAAGCATCTATCCTAAATAGATACTTTTGCTCAGTATTTACTGAAGAGAAGGTAGGGCAGGGTCCAGAGCTCAGCACCATGGACACAGGGGGGAAGGAGGTGAGCACTACTCCCTTCACAAAAGAAAGGGTCCTATAAGAGCTCGCTAAGCTCAGGGTGGACAAGGCAATTGGGCCTGATGGCATACATCCCAGGGTACTTAAGGAGCTAAGGGTGGAACTAGCAGAGCCATTATCAGAACTGTTTAGTGAGTCTCTGAGCACAGGAGAGGTCCCAGAAGACTGGAGAAGGGCTCATGTGATCCCGCTCCACAAGAGTGGTAGCAAGGAGGGGGCAGTGAACTACAGGCCAGTCAGTCTTACCTTAGTAGTGGGCAAGATTATGGAGGCACTCCTTAAAGAAAGGATAGTGCAACACCTGGAATCCATAGGGGCACAGGATCCAAGACAGCATGGGTTTACAAAAGGAAGGTCCTGTCAAACTAATCTCATAGATTTCTTTGACTGGGTAACCAGAGTGGTGGACCAAGGGGGAGCAGTTGATGTCACCTACCTTGACTTCAGCAAAGCTTTTGACACTGTTCCACATAGAAGATTGATAAATAAGCTGGGTAGGCTCAGGGTGGGTCAGAAGTTGGTCAACTGGTTGGCAAACTGGATGACGGACAGAAAACAGAGAGTGGTGGTAAATGGTATACAGTCAGAAGAGATGCAAGTCACAAGTGGGGTACCTCTGGGATCAGTCCTGGGGCCAGTCCTCTTCAATATCTTCATTAGTGACATTGCAGATGGACTAGAGGGTAAGGCTTGTCTGTTTGCAGATGACACCAAGATCTGCAACAGAGTAGATGATTCAGATGGGGTGGGCAGAATGAGAAGAGATCTGGATAAACTAGCAAAATGGTCAGAAGAGTGGCAATTGGGATTTAATGCAAAGAACTGCAAGATCATGCACATAGGGAAGAGAAACCCTGAAGCCACCTATAGGCTGGGAGGGGAGTTGCTGGCAGTCACAAAGGAAGAAACAGACTTGGGCATCATCATCACCGATGACCTGAAATCATCCAAGCAGACCTCTAAAGCAGTAGGTAAGGCTAGGGGGGTGTTACGGTGTATTAGTAGGGGTATCACAAGTCATAAGAGGGAGGTAATAATCCCTCTTTACAAGACACTGGTTAGGACCCATCTGGAGTACTGCGTGCAGTACTGGAGGCTACACCTTCATAAGGACATTAACCAAATTGAGGCAGTCCAGAGAAGAGCAACCAAAATGGTGCAGGGACTGCATCAGAAGACATATGAGGACAGATTAACGGAGCTCAATATGTATACCCTTGAGCAAAGGAGGAGAGAGGTGATATGATCAAACATTCAAACACCTTAAGGGCATTAACAAGGTGAAAGAGTCTAACATGTTTAAATATAAGAAAAATAGCAGGACAAGAGGACACAGCATGAGAATAGAGGGAGCCAATTAAGGGGGAATGTGGGGAAATTCTGTTTCACAGAAAGAGTGGTGGATGCATGGAATGGCCTACCTCAAGAAGTGGTGGCTATGAATATAGTGTAGGGCTTCAAACAGGCATGGGATAGGCATAAGGGAGCAATACAGACGAATATGGATAGATAGGTCATTGACAGTGTAAAGGTGTGTGGCACATTCATAAGGTAGAAAAAATGGGCAGACTGGATGGGCCCTGTGGTCCTTATCTGCCGTCAACATCTATGTTTCTATGTTTCTATACTCATCCATTTTCTTCATGTAATTCTCTGTCTGCTCCCCAAACAGAGAATTACCCACCACAGGGAAATCCATGGCCTTAGCCCGGATGTCCTGTGAGAGGCTAGTACATCTGAGCCAAGCAAACCTCCTAAGAGACATAGATGTAGCCATGACTCGTGATGACACATCATTCAAGTTCACAGCAGCATGAAATTAGATTTTGGATGCCTCAATCCCATCAGCAGACACCTCCTCCAGCTCCTTGGCTAGCTGGGGAGAGGCCTGTTTAGCCAGCTCCAGAATAGTATCCCATCTAGACTTCTGGTATCTGGCTGTGTAGGCCATATCATTTGCCTGCCTGAGTCCCAAGGAGGATGCTAAGTACTGTTTTTTGGCCATAGCATCCACCTTCCTAGAGTCTTTATCTGGGGGGTGTGAAGCCAAGGGTATATTAGCCTTGTCACAGGCTGCAGCCTGCACTACCCCAACATGGTTGCATTGGTGGAACAAGAACTCTGTACCTGATCCTGAAAGCATACACCTCCTATCCATTCTTTTATCCACAGGAGGTAAAGAATTTGGGTTTTGAAGAATTTTCTGTGTCTGTTTCCCAAAGGATTTATGAAGGGGAATAGACAATCTCTTGGACTCTAGGATGTCCATAATTTCTACAAAATCAGGATCCTCTTGTTCCTCAACAGCTACATCCAAGGGAAGCTGAAAGGTATCAGCCACTTTCTTGTAGAACAAATAGTGGGATGGGGACTCAGAAAGCCTGGGAGGGAACACATTAGAAGGCCTGTCTGGGGAGATGTCTGGTTTAATGGGCTCATCCAGACCTTCATCACCATTATCCTCATCATCATCATCATCTTGTTCTTCCTCCCCCTCCCACTCCGGTTCATAAAATTAATCCGGAACATATTCCAGAACTGGGGGAACCGACTGAACCAAGCGCCTACCGAGAGACACCAGATCGGACGGAACCAGATGGAGCGATTCCACAATGCTTATCACCCTGGCTATTTCTTCGGCGGTTGGATGATACGGTTCTGGATCCGAACTGGCCGATTTCTTCTTGCGCTTCGATGTAACCAACCCCTCAGGGCTGGATCTCCTCTTCTCCGAAGGAGTATCACCCAGGTCAGTGGGCACTCCCTCAGGTTTGGTACGAACCGAACTGGGCTGGCCATCCGGATTAGTGGACTTCTCGGCCTCCTTTCCCCTAAGCCTACCCAACCTCTTTTCCAGGGTGGCCTTGGGAAATTTTTGCAAATTTGGCAGTCTGAATCGAGGTGGTCAAACCCCAGACAATAAACACATATGGTGTGAGTGTCTGCCTTAGCAAAGGCATCCCCAGGCTCACCACAGTGTTGAAACCCAGTGGACCCGGTTTTTTTCTTGGGTTTCTCAGACATGGCCAGGCTACAACTTACCCTTTACAGCTATATAGCCAGGTAAGACCCCCCCTTTCGGTTTCCAACAGTGTTACGAGTTGTGGAAAAAAACGCGCAAATCGCATTTTTTTGAAACTGATAGTAACCGATACCTCAGGCTAACAGAAAGAATAAGAAAAAACTCTAAAGCGATCGGTTCCTAACCGGACTGATCCCAAGGTTTTACAATTTCTACACAAAAATACAGCAATACAACCCTACAGTCCACTACCTACAACACTTACTGTACTGCAGACAGGGATCTGAAGCTGAAATAAACAACAAAATTGGTGATTAAACCGACGGATTCTAAACCGCACCGAATGTAGCGAAGACGCAATCTCCGGAGCGACTATTCAGTTAGGCAGAGTTAAGAATCTGATGGTTACACTCTGAAGTGCTGCAGACAGAGGTTTGAAACCGAGCTCGAGCTCAACGTCTTATGCTTCCTGCACAGAGTTAACTCTTTTCTCTCCGGAGCAGTTCAAGTGCTGGGGCTAACTGCATATCTATGTCAGAATACAGCAAGACTTCACGTTGTTTGAAACACAGGCTTACTGACTAAATGCAGTTCTCCTTTAAAAAATGAATAGTCACCTGATAGATGACCAACTTAGACCTAGGTTTTTAGTATGAAAATCCCTTCCAAAAAACTGTTCCCAATGTATCAGAAAGCATATCCCATGTTTAAACAACTGTACAGTATATTGTTTCCAAAAAAAAGATAATTATCATTTAAGAACTTTTACTCACGATACCAGTTTTATAAAGAAAACATATTTCAATGCAATATAAGGGAAATTCAATAAACACAAGTCCTCCCTTCCCCAGCCTACTCTTCCACTGAGGTACTGTTAGAGCAAATTGGTCCACAGTTCATAGAGAATAATCCCAGCTAACTATGACAGGGTAAGAAGCTAAGTATCCTGGTGATTGGCAACTTTGCATTTACTTGTCACCACCAATATGTGAAACACACCAGGGTCAGACTGTGGTGCAAGTGGCTCACCTGGAAAGTGGCACAAAGTAATAACCAGACTGATACGTTAATATCTAGAATTATGCAGATATTATCCATATCATTTCAAATGGTTTGGATATTGCACTAATCAACTCAATTATTCAGGCTAAATGAACTGAATACCTTCGAACAGTACATTATGAACCTCCAGATGATCTGGAAATAGGGGGAGGCACAATCCAAAAATGCATGGGACAGGCCTAAGGGAACCCTAGCAATAGGAAAGAGAAGGTAAAAGCTGGAGATCAATTAGGATCTGTGGTATTGCAGTAGGTAGGGAAAATGGGCAGACTAAGTGGGCCAAGTGGGCCTTAGCTGCCATCAATTTCTATGTTTCTATCCTCACAACCCTACTCACTTCTGCATATCACCTCTGTGCGGCACACTGGCTCTATCATTCCATTTTGTATCAATCTGCAGTGATTGGAAGAAAAAAAAATATATATACTGAAAGTAACTGTTGCAAGAAAAGCTGTTTCATTTTTCTAGATGGAAATAGGTCCCATTAACAACAGTATCATAATTTAGAGGAATATCAACTGAATGAAAAAATTACTCACCTTAGTAGTGTTGTTTCTTCTAATGGAGTCTTGCTATATTATGACATATGCAGTAATTCCCAACCTTCGAACTGCTCCGGAGGTGAAAGAGTTAACTTTCCATGCCAGGCATGGAACCTTGAGCGTGAGCTCGGTTGAAAACTCTGTCTGTTGTTCTTCAAACTCAAACTGTCAGATCTTTACGAGCAAAAACTCACTAAGGTTCTGTGTGGAAGCCGTAAACCTACACTAGACAACTGGCTACTAAATATAAGAACACATTTTTCTTGGTCCCAAAACAAAGACTCAAGTCAGGGGATCCAGAAAAAATAAAAACATAACACCCAAACACCCCAAAAAGGAGGGGTGAAAATAAGGTGGGCATCTATCAGTGCTACACTACACTGCCCACTCACATCCCAAAAGTAGAGGTTCTGAGAGGGCAGGGGTTAGAGATATAGCAAGACTCCATTAGAAGAAACAACATTACTAAGGTGAGTAATTTTTTCTTCAAACATGAAGTCTTGCTATATTATGACATATGCAGACTACACAGCAGTACCTCCATGGAGGAGGGACAGAACCTACTTAGGAAATAGGCTCTGAAGCACAGCTGTGCCAAACCGAGCATCACTCCTAGCCTGGATATCCAGGGAGTAATGCTTGGTAAAAGTGTGAACTGTTTTACACGTAGCTGCTTGACATATCTCTAGGATAGGGATGTCCCTGGCAGCAGCCAGAGACGCAGCTGTACCTCTGGTAGAGCCCTCAGGCCTGAGGGAGGAACCTTACCCAATTTCTCATAGCAAAATTGGATACAAGAGACAATCCACCTGGCAATGGATCTTTTAGTGGCAGGTTTCCCTTTACCAACCTCACCATAAGTGAGGAACAGTTGGAGGGAGTCAAACCTGTGACCCTTGGTACGTTCTATGTAGTAACTAAGGGCTCTTCTTGACATCTAAACTGTGCAGTCTCCTCTCGTCAGAGGAGGAATGGTCAGTGAAGTACACAGGAAGAGAAATAGATTGATTAAGGTGGAAGTCTGAAACCACCTGAGGCAGGAACTTCCTGTTAGTCCTGAGAACCACCTTATCTCTATGAAAGGAGATAAAATCAGGTTCCACTGACAATGCCTGTAATTCACTTATGCGCCTGGTAGAAGTGATGGCTACCAAAAACACAGTTTTCCAAGTCAAGTACTTAAGCTCTGCTGAAGACAAGGGCTAAAGGGGTTGCATAAGCTGAGCAATGCAAATATTAAGATCCCAGGCAGGGGCAGGGTCCCTGAACGGGGGGGTTGGTGTGAAGCAACCCCTTGAAAAACTTGGAGAATACAGGATGAACTGAAAGAGAAGAGGGTTTACCTGCTGATACGGCTGCCAGGTGCACTTTTAGGGTAGCTGGTCTCAGCCCCAACGTATTCAAATGCACCATGTAATCCAGGACTGTGGGTAAGTCAGCAGATTCTGGGGAAATATGCCTACCAGAGCACCAAATGGAAAATCTCTTCCATTTGGAATTATAAGTAGCCCTGGTGGAAGGCTTCCTAGAAGCCTTCAAGATATCCAATACACCTTGGGAGAGGTGTAGGTCAGCAAACCCTAACTCTTCAAGAGCCAGGCCTTGAGATTGAGAGATTTGTGGTTTGGGTACCAAACTCTCCCCTGGGCACAGGTTAACAGGTTGTGATTCCTGGGAAGACACAGGGGAAGGTGGACTGCTAAGGACATAAGGAGTGGGTATCAGGACTGCCTGGCCCAATCTGGAGCAATCAGGATCATCTTGCAGGGTTGAGACCTGATTTTGACTAGCACATTGAAAAGAAGAGGGAAGGGGGGAAAAGCATAGAGAAACTTCCCTTCCCAACTGAGAAGGAAGGCATCCAGGGGGACTGAGCCCAACACTGGGGGCCTGCAGCAAAAAAGGGGAAGTTGGTGATTGTCTGGGGCTGCAAAAAGATCTATCTGCAGAGTGCCCCATCTGACAAATACTACCTCCAGTACTAGAGGATCCAGTGACCATTCGTGATGGCCCTGGGAAATCCTGCTGAGACCATCTGCCAGGACATTGTCCTTGCCTGGGAGGTGAACTGCCATAAGGCAGGTGTTCAGGGAATAAGCCAGGGACCACAACTTCATTGCTTCGGTGCACAAGGCCGTAGACCGAGTGCCTCCTTGCGTGTTGATGTACCACATTGTAGTGGTGTTGTCTGTTCTGACCTGTACGACTTTGTTCTGAACAGATGTGGAAAAACTTGAAGTGCTAGAAAAACTGCTCTGCTCCAACAGATTGATGTGGAGCAGAGATTCCTGTGGGGACCACAATCCCTGGGTAGTGAGATCCCCATGTGAGCTCCCCACCCCAAGAGGGATGCATCTGTAGTAAGGATTAAGGAGTGAGACTGAGGGGTGAAGGGGACCCCCTGTCTCAGATTGCTCTGGTCCTGCCACCAATGAAGGGCTTGGATCAGGGTTCGAGTCACTGGGATCAATTTGGTTAAAGGATCTCTCCTTTGAGACCAAAAGGCTCTCAAATGAAACTGGACGTCCCTCATCTGAAATCTTGCTCCCTGCACCACTGCTGTAGAAGCAACCATGTGCCCCAGGAGCTGCAGAAAATGCCTTGCTGGTCGAGAGACTTGCAGGGTGAAAGAGGAGGCCAGAGAGACCAGGGTCCTAGCTCTTTCCAGAGGGAGGAAGGCTCTGGCCTCTTTTGTGTTCAGTTCTGCACCTATGAAGGTGAGGAGCTGGACAGGCTCTAGAACTGACTTTTGAAGACTGAGAAGGAAACCTAGAGATGTGAGCAGTTGCTGAGTTACCTGAAGGTGAAGTTTGACTTGTTCTGGAGACTGGCCTACTATGAGCCAGTCGTCCAGGTAAGGAAAGATGGCAATCTTTTGCCTTCTTAAGTGGGCAACTGCTACTGCCAGGCATTTTGTGAATACCCTCGGGGCAGAGGTGAGGCCGAAGGGCATTGCTCTGAACTGGTAATGGCCTGAGGGCAGTTCGAATCTGAGGTGCTTTCGATGGGAGCTTCTGATGAGAACATGGAAGTAGGCATCCGTGAGGTCCAGGGAAGCTAGCCAGTCCCCTGGCCTTAGAGAAGGTAAAATAATTCCCAGAGTCACCATTTTGAATTTTGGTTTTAAAAGGTGCTTGTTTAGGTATCTGAGGTCCAGGATGGGCCGCCATTCTCCTGTCTTTTTTGGGGTAAGGAAGTACCTGGAGTACAACCCTTTGCCCTGGTGTAGGGGTGGAACCCTTTCCACAGCTCTGAGAGCCAGGAGGGTAGAAACTTCTGTTTCTAGGGCAAGTGCTTCTGATGGATTTGCAGGTGGAAAGGACCTCGTTCTCATCTTTGGAAATTTTTTGAAGCTGAGAACCAGTCCCTGGCTTACTACTTCCAGGACCCACTTGTCTGATGTTAAAGACTTCCAGTCCTGGACAAAGTAAGCCAGCCTGCCCCCTACAGGTAGAAGAGAATCGGCCCTGGCCACCCCATCAGGGTGCCTGCTTGGCAGGGGCTTTGGGCTGAGGGGTGGAAGCAGGCTTGCTTGCACCCCGTCTGCCTCTCCCTCTAAAGAACCCCCTCTGGGCATAAGCAGAAGAGGAGGCCTGGACTTGGTAAAAAGGCCTATGAAAAGGCCTGCCCCTGCCCCTGGGAAGCTGCCTTTGAGGAGTGGCCTGCCTTTCCTTGGCCTGTGCACTCCTATAGGTGGTCCTATATTCATCCATTTTCTTCATGTAATTCTCTGTCTGCTCCCCAAACAGAGACTTCCCCACAACAGGAAAATCCATGGCCTTAGACTGGGTATCCTGTGACAGGGCAGTACATCTGAGCCAAGCCATTCTGCGTAGTGCCACAAATGTAGCCATGACCCTTGATGACACATCATTAGAGTCTACTGCAGCATGAAATTGTACCTTGATGCCTCAATACCATCCGCAGCCACCTGTTCCAGCTCCTGGCAAGCTGGTCAGGACCTGTTTTGCCAGGGCCAGCACAGTATCCCATCTGGATTTCTGGTACCTAGCAGCATAAGCCATATAATTTGCCTGTCTGAGTCCCAAAGATGCTGCCATGTACTGTTTCTTTGCCATGGCATCAATCCTCCTGGAGTCCTTTTCAGGGGAGTGGTAAGCTAGAGGAACATTTGCCTTGTCACAGGCTGCAGCCTGCACTACCCCCACATGGCTGCATTGCTGTGTGAGGAACTCCGTATCAGAGCCTGAGAATGTATACCTCTTGTCCATCCTTTTATCAACAGGAGGTATAGTGTGAGGAGTTTTTAGAATTTTTACTGTCTGTTTCCGAAAAGATTTATGCAAAGGAATAGACAGTCTCCTAGACTCTGGAATATCCATCATTTCTACATAATCAGGCTCCTCTTGGTCATCAACAGCTTCCTCAACAGGGAGCTGGACAGTTTCAGCAACTTTCTTATAGAACATAAAATGAGAAGGAGACTCAGATAGCCTGGGGGGAGAAACCCCTGACGGTCTGTCTGGAGAGATGTCCGGTTCAATGGGCACATCCAGACTTTCAAAACCACATTCACTCTCCTCATACTCCTCTTCCCCCTCCTCCGGTTCATAAAAAACCTCGAAATCATAATCTTGAACCGGTGGAACCGGCCGAACTGAGCGCTTCCCTGATGGTGTCGGTTCGGTCGGAACCGGGGAAAGTGACTGGACAATTTGAATTGCTTTAGCTATTTCCTCAGTGGTTGGAGAAAGAACTTTTGGCTCCCCACTAGCTGACTTCCTAGTCCTTTTAGTTGGAACCGGCTCCTCAGAGCTGGTTCTTCGTTTTCCGAGGAAGTATCGTCCTGGTCAGAGGGCACTCCCTCCGGTTCGGTTGGGACCGAACCGGGCTGGCCAGCCGAGTCAGCGGACTTTTTGGCCTCCCTTTCCCTGAGCCTACCGACTCTCTTTTCTACGGTGGCAGCTGGAAAATTCTTACAAATCTGGCAGTCTGCATTGAGGTGGTCAAACCCCAGACAATATACACAGGTGGTGTGTGGGTCAGCCTTAGCAAAGGCTTCCCCACAAACACCACAGTGCTGAAACCCAGTGGGCCCGGTTTTTCTTTTGGGTTTCTCAGACATAGTGCCAGCCTAACCAAACTTGCCCGTTTATGGCAATCTGCCAAGCAAGACTCCTTATCGGTTCCCAACCGTGTCACAGGTCGTGAAAACCGAATGAAATCCGTTTTTTTTAGAACCGATAAGAACCGGAACCGCACTCTAATGAAGGACTAGTGAAGTTTGAGAATAAACTGATCGGTTCAAACCGAACCGAAAAGCGTTTACAAGTTCCACACAGAATAAAATAAATGTAAGCCTATCTATTACTTACAATACCACAGACGGAGCTTGAACCGACCGGTTGCGGTTTAATTTCGGTATAAAAACCGATAAATTAATACTTTTTAACCGACAAACGAACCGAGCAGAAGGAGAAATCTCCGGAGCGACTGTTCAGTGAGGCGGAGTAAAGAATCTGACAGTTTGAGTTTGAAGAACAACAGACAGAGTTTTCAACTGAGCTCACGCTCAAGGTTCCATGCCTGGCATGGAAAGTTAACTCTTTCACCTCCGGAGCAGTTCGAAGGTTGGGACTCACTGTATATGTCATAATATAGCAAGACTTCATGTTGCTTGAAAACAACATTCTCATTCAGTGCCTAATACATGATAGTTACAAAATATATGGTTAACCTTTGTTCTGTATAAAAATTAAACTGCTCAAAATCCTTGTTGTGCACATTCTCCTCTTTCTCCCCTCCTTCCACGCTCTGGACAGAACTATACTTGAGGATGTTACCTCCTTTAGGTATCTCAGGGTTTGGTTTGACCAGCACCTTGACTTCTCTGGACATGTGGATACGCTCACAAAAAACTGCACCCCAAACTTGGTGCTCTGTACAGGAACTGTGGACGTATTCCATTGCCGGCCCACCGTGCACTTGTCCAGAAAATAATCCTCCCAACTTTTGACTACGGTGATGTGGTCTACAGTGCCGCCTCCGGAATTTCTCTAGCCAGACTGGATACTCTTTTCCATTCTTTCAACCAGTTTGCCCTCGACTTCCCCCCACGCACCCACTACTGCACCCTCTGTCAATCTCTCTCCTTCCCCTCCTTTTGAGGACAAGTGCTTCGCCCACTGTGCCAGCTTCTTAGCTAAATTCTAGTTTGGGTCCCTCCCCCTACCTCTCTTCTTCTCTCTCCCTCCCACCCTCTTCCTCTCACTCCCTTAGGAACCTCGATTCTCGTACTCTTGCCATTCCCTCCAGGTCTGCCTCTGTTGGTCAGGCAGCATTCTCCAACCACTTCCCAAACTCTGGAACACCATTCCTCCCATCCCTAATGCCACTTCCCCCCATGCCCTCTACTCCCTCCTATTTAACTTCATCTCCCCCACCTGCAGGTAATCCTAATCCCCTCTACCCCATTCCATCCATCTGTCACTTCCCCCCTCCTGCTGACACTCCATAACCCCTGCTCTGTTGCCCCACCTCTTTCATTCTCTCCAATTAGCAGTCTAATTTTGCCTCCTGCACCTCTCTTATACAGTCTCTACCTTTCCTTCACAGTTTCTTAGTGCTGAACTGCTGCAGAGTTTGCTTTCCTGTTGTGTATACCTGGGCCTAGGTATTTACAACAGTTACAACTCTTTATTTCATATTTATAACAGTTCAGCTCTGTATCATGAGCTATAAACCATGCTTTGTCACTCTGTTTATCCGACTAGCACTTGTAATTCTGTAAATCCTGCATTTGGAATGTGTATTATTAGCAATGCAATCATGTATTCTTGTTTGTCCCCTTCCCCTCTCCCCCCAGGACGTATCTGGAAATGAGCAACCTTGCTCAATATGCTTTTCCTGGTGAAACTTTAAATAAATAAATAAATAAATACCTGTTGTGCACAGTCCAAAGTGTTGTGTGCATTTGAAAGAGTTGTTCAGCAGAGCTGAAAGGGCATAACATTTTAAAATTCCTAATCTACTCTACAACCAGTCACTGGCTAACCACCCAGTGTCCAAAGTTGTACCTTTAAACTTGTAAGTCTGTAAATGTCATTTTGGTCACAAAACAGAATAAAAGAAGTGGAAGGTTTTTATTTGTTATTGTTTTTACTTTCAGGGAGGGACGTTTCTGTGACTCCTGTGTAAATAAAGCATACACTATAAAAAATTGACAAAGCACTCGACAAGAGTGTGAAACGGTGGTGGTTTGTGGCTGTCTCACAGGGCTACACCAGCCCTACTGTCTATTGCTTGCCTTTTTACAAATAAATGAACTTGGTGGAAACACCGTGGTGTCTGAGTGCTGAGTCCTTTCTGTTCCTGATCATTCACACAGGACTTTCTAGCACCTCTGCTGCAGAAGCGCCCCTTTTTGTGTATATAAAATACAAGCAACCACACACAGCTTGGCACACTGTCACTGCAAACTCTCACTGGAAACACAGCCTTGATGTGTATGGTTGCCCATACATTATTTGCTATATTGTGAAAGGAAATATTGAATTCACAGTGAGAATTCAAAATTAGCTTGTTAACATGATGAGCAAAATGCGCATCAAAGGCAAGTTGAACTGAAGCTCCAAATGCATACACACTTGAACTACAACTACTAGCCACTATGGCTAGTAGTAGCCTAGAAGTTAGAGTAATTAGCTGTGAATGAGCTTGGTGCATCCAGCAGGCAGACCTGGGTTTGATTCCCACAACCTCCAACTGCATACTGTGTGACTCTGAGCGAGTCACTTAACCTCCCCAGGGCTCCCAGGTCACCCCTGAAAACAGGCACCTGTGCCTAGTGGGCCTTACCCGGTTACCAAAGAATAAAATAAAAAAAATTTAAAAAACTACGTGAGTTGACACCCCAAATGTAGAATAGCAACTGAATAAGGTTCCATACTCTACAATTCCCTTGAAGTAAAATTTCTGCAGAGTCTTGGGGTATGTGATATATCCTCATAATGGTAGTAACATCAGTAGAGTCTCATGCTTGCCAGGGAAACCAAGTAGAAGAACATTTGACTTGCATCATAAACCAGCGCACACACAGTGCCATGCCCCAATAAGTTTGCTGTTCCTCAAGGAGCACAGCTCCACTCAGCTGCTGCTAGTTTTCACTGATTCTGTTACGGATGTTTATTATTTCAAAACTGCTGTAGTGGTGAAAAGGTCTACTAGCATCTTTCAACCTGCATTTTGAACCATTTTAATCCTGTATTATGTAACTCTGTATTGCTGTTATTTGACGTTTCTCTTGCATCTTAAGGAAACTTGTGGAAATCAAATTTATTTAATCTCACAGGCTTGCCTCCTGGTTAAACAGATTCAAATAAAATAAACTGCAATACCGACTGAACCAGCTGTGGTAAGTCGGTGAAAAAGATTCATATGGGCTGCAGATAATAGCTCTAAGGGACATGTGTGAATAGATAAGATATAGTAGATGACCAAGATGTCAGACAAGATACAGAATAATAAGAACAGCATTTTCTAGTTTGGAAAATGTTTACAAAATAGCATTAGGAATCAGTGTGCAGCACGTTTAAGAGCCTGGTTGTAGCAAGTGTTGTGTGTAGGCATGCAGCTGCTGTACATGCAGTCGGCACCGCACAATTTGTGTCACGAACATTGCTGAAATGGCAGGTACTGTGCCATAAGCAACCTTGTTGTTTGCCAGAAAATAGTACTACCAATGTATATATCACATCCGATGACCATTTTAAAGATACAGACCAAAAACTGAGACAGCCAATTGGATGCCAAAATGCACACATAATGAATAATTACCATGTTTGACAATAGTATTAAAAATATGCATACCAGTCTAAAGTGCAACTGGGTCTCAAAATATAACTAACCCCATGCTGCAATGCACAGTTTACACTGCATGTGCCGACAGGTCTGTGCTCACCATGACCAACTTTGTGAATCATATTGTAATTGTAATGCCAAAAAAACTAAGGTTTGATTTATGCTACTTACCTGAAGCACACTTTTGGTCACTGTTTATTTTTGTTTTATTGTAATTCATTATGTATAGCTATGTTGTTGTGCTACTGTGTGTACCTCTCCCAAGTTGTGCCTGAAAATACTGTAGGTATATCTTTGACTAGTGCACTTACCTGGTAACAAAAATAAATACATATAATCTCCCAGAAGTGGTATTACCAATATTGAGATCACATCTGATGGCAATTTTGCACAGTTTTGTAAAGAAACATAAACTCTGTTGGCAGATAAAGATCCAGCAGTTCATCTGGTCTGCCATCACCAGCCCAACTCCACAAATGACCCAAAGCCAGACCAGACTTACTAAGGTGGGCACCGGAATGTTATCCTGGCATCCCCTCCCCAAGTTGTTCATATTCCCTTCCTGCGGACCTCACCATCTCCCTACGACCATCCCATTCATGCTGTAAACCTCATGACTGACCCCAGTGTCAACCACTACCTGGGCAAACCATTCCATTTATCCACAACCACCCTATGAAAAAGAATGCCCCATATTCCCTCTGAATCTCCCCCATCAACCTCCATCTATGCAACCCAGCCATGGTGCTCCCATACTCCACAAACAAATTACTGCAGTCCATCCTGCCTGCTCCTCTCAAGAATCAACAAGGAGGACCAGCCCAGTGATGTACTGGGCTGAGCACTAGTTGCCGTAACACCTGCCACACCAGCAACCAGGGTCTGGGAATGGACCAGGGTCACTCAGTTGCTGGCCGGGGGAAGGTGTAGCTCTCCTCCTTTTGATGGAGGAACAGTGTGTGTCACTGTAGGTGGTACAGTTGCGACTGCCTCTCAGAGGGACAGGCGCTGATGCTGACTGCATGTGCCATATTCACACCGCACATCCATGCTATGGTACTCATGCCGACCTTGGGAATAGGGTAAAAAAACACAAGGCAACAAAATAAGAAAAAAACACCAACCAGGATGAAGGCAGCCACCCTGCTGCAGGCTCTGCACTACCGCCTATGGGTACTGGTTTGAACCAGGTAAGTCCTAGCGATGGTGGTAGGCTGGGGCAGAAAGGGAACTGGTGTTAATAAAGGGGCACAAGAAAAAGATGAAAAAATGAGCCAGCAAGTCTCCACCATGGCCATTCTCTTCTGGCACCTAGAGACCACATGCCAAAACAAATATATATGCCAAAACCAGAACAAAACCCTATAAAGGCAACCAGATACAAAAGCACACATATAATACTGAGTCTGCCATTTCCAGGGATGCATATCTGAATGAAAAAGTAATACCAATATGTATACAAAGTTTTATTTTAATATGGCAACCAGGAGTCAAGATGTGGCTAAACTGCCCCTCTCAGTATGTGCCATGTCCACCCATAGTATGGCTAATATATGGGCGAAACCGAAAAAGCAATACATATCATTCCTACATCATACACTCCACCGTTCATACATACAGATATATATATCTTTTTTTATTTTATTTCAGTCTTTGGTAACCGGGTTAGGCCCACTAGGCACAAGTGCCTGTTTTCAGGGGTGACCTGGGAGCACCGGGCGGTTAAATAACTATATATATATATATATATATATACACACGCATATATTTATATATATATATATATATATATATATACACACGCACACATACGTATATATAAAATATACATAATATATGCGGCCACTTGGCTCGTAGCAGGAAGTTACGAGCCTGGCTTTATGAGATAAATTACTTTTTATCCCCTGTACAAAACAATTCCATTTATGGCTAAAAAAAGTTCCTAGGACAGGCAACTACATGGTATGAGTTGCCTGTCTAGAGCATAAAAACATGTCAGCTGCTCTTTAACCATTACCAGGTCTGCAGTGGTATTTTTAAGCCAAATGTGATGCCCATCTTTATTTCTTGAGAAAAAAACTAAATTAAAACATTTATAAAATATTCAGATTTTGGGGAAACTAGAAAATGTTACCACCAGATAAAACTGGAAGATGCCTGGAATCTTTTACAGTGAAAAGAGGTAGTGTCAAGTTTTATTTCCTAATTTAAGCTCCACGTTGACCAGGTAACAAGATCTATCCACATCAAACTTGGCACCATGTACAGGCTAAAAAAAAAAACTTATCCCAGAGGCTAGACGAGCAATCGCCTCCAGTGTCCTCCTACCCACAGTAACCTGTGCTGCCCCGGTAATCCAGAGCATGGCAAGGGGTGAGGTTAGCAGGCTTCAGGTCCTGTACAACAAGGTTGCGAGGTTTGCAGCAATGTGTCAACCAAGAAGCCACCCCTGCATTTCACTAGCCCAGCTGCAATGGCCTTCTTTTGAGGCTCATCTACAGTATCCCCTGCTCTGCCATGCATACAAATTGCAGAGCCCGGCCGCCTCACCAAGCCTAACAGGAATAATCATGGCTAAGCCTAATCCTCGAATGCTCAGGACCTCGGGTCGGTCCCTACTGGCAATCCCCAGAGTCAAGACTCACAAGGGAGGCAATTCCTTCACGCTCACAGCCCTTATCTTGTGGAACACTCTCCCACCTCTAGTACAGGAAGCCCCCTCGCTACCAATCTTTCGCACTAGGCTTAAGTCCCATTTACTTGGGACAAGCTCATGCCACTGTGAGGGTACAGGATAATCACCCCGAATCCTAATCACTACACCCATCCCCCACCCTTCTCACCTTAACCTACATTAAATCATGCCTTAAATCCTTAAATCTTTCAAGAGTTGCACTTACGGTCTACAATTTGAATAACTGCATGTACTGTTATCCTCATTATCTTGTCTACTTCTCGTAACCCTGTATCACCTGACTGTATGTATTGTACTGCTTCTGTTCCCCGGGTCACCCCTGAAAAAGGGACCTTCGTGGGCCCAGTAGGCCAACCCAGTCATCAAAATTCAATAAATAATAAATAAATAATTTTGTTGCACTGCTGCTTTAAGATACTTGAAAACTGTAATCATGTCTCCCATGAGTCACCTCTTTTCCATACTTAACGATCACAGTTCTGCCTGTTGGTACTCATGGCCAATCTTTTTCAAGTCATCGACTATCTTGGTCATTCTACTTCCTACTTTCCCCATCTTGTCAGTATATTTTCTCAGACTTGAGGACCAGAATAGCACGCTGCAATGGAGATGAGGCATGACTTAAGATCTGCATAAGGGGGCATTATGCCATCTCTTAAGCAGCTTGATGCATGCCATGACTGTGCCTTGCTATTGCTGCGCTACACTGCTGCTCTTACTTAAATCTGCTAATGCAAACTCTTATGTCTTTTTCTTTCCTGGTTTCAGAAATCTCTATGCCATGACATAGGGCAATGCAAACCTGTTGTAACAGACACATCTGTGCACCCAACTTTTGTCCAGTATATCCAACGCATATTTACTGTATACCCAGAGGAGGCACAGCCTATATGTTGGTTGTTTTACTGTCAGGGATCAGGAGTTTTCAAGGACGTTAACTGCTGAAGAAATAAGAAAAAAGTAAATCTAGTGACCGGCTGTTGAGGTTCCAGAACAGTAAGAACAAAGACAAACATTACGATGAGTGTTTAATTGAAATGTATAATCTTTTCATATTTTTCTTTTAGTACATTTACTTAACTGCAGAAAGGTTACACAGCCTGTGGAGAGTTATTTTGTAAGAAAATAAATCTCTGTAGTTCCTCCTTTTCAATTCTACACTTGCTAACTCTATGACAGTGGAGGACTCCGGACCCACTTATGCTATTTTGTTAACAATGCTATGCTCTATACCACGCTGTAATGCTACCACCATGCACTCTCAGCCACGCTCTTACTGCTCTGCTCTGCTGATTTCAACGTTAGTGGAGACCTACACATCTACTTTCACAAGTTGTGCTACTAGTACTAAGGGTTAGTTGGTATAACCCTGTAGATTTTTTCCTATCAATTTGAGTTGGGGGGCTTTGCACCAACCATGTTACGCTGAAAAAACATGGAAGGTGGGGAGTGGAGCACCCAACTCAAACAGACTGAAAAAAATTACACAGCCATACCAACTAAGGACAGAGCAAAGAACCTTACCAGAACAAGGATAAGGATTAAGACTTCTTTTGGCTAGGCAGATTTAATGTGTGCTGTTATTTTTATTTTTTACTCACACGGATTGTTACTGTTTGTTGCTAACATTTTATTGGTTTATTTTTCTCTGATTCAGATTGTTGTTGCTGGGTATACCTTCTGCTGCATTATTACAGGGTGTACCTACAAGTGTGTGCTTACAGATTACTGCTGTAATCTTCTGATTCAAATTGTCTTTTGCAAGGTATATCTTCTGTTACTGTTTTATAGTATATGGTTAGGACTTATTATGAATAGAAAGCTGTGGCTTTCAAAACCTTGTTGTAGGACAGTTCAAAGGTCAAAAAAGTTGTTGTACTATCATTCTGACATCACACCAATAGTACAACAACTTTTTTGACTTGCCTTACCACCTGATTGGCTGATTCCCAGCAGGGATTCAAAAAAAACCAGAAGAAAATGGCGTCATCATTTAGCAAGCGGTCAGGCGAGCAGTTTATAACTACAGTCTAGACTCGGACTATGTGATCAGCTCTGTGTGTCGAAACTGTTTTCAGTGTTTCTTTTTTTTTTTATTTACTACTGCAGTTTATGGTAGTTGGTGAAATGTGAGATCGTAGCAAGGAGTAAGGTGAACTGGTAACTTCTGAGGCAGGACTGCATTGAGCACTAGAATTCTCAGGTACGTGAGTGCAGAAAGAGAATGGCAAAAAAAACGGAAATGCGAACGCAAGGTATTAACCTTGCAGAATTGTGGGCAACCATATTACTATATGAAATAGTAGATGGTTAACCATCCACCACTAAATCTTTGTTTCTATCTCGGGAGTCGATGGTATCACAGAAACCTCTCAAGCTTCGCTCTCGAGGTTTCAATGACACCATCGACTCCCTCGATGGAAACACAGCCTTGTTGTGGATGGTCAACCATCCACTATTCTATATATAGTGTATAGTGCAGTGTTATTCTGTATAGAATTCCATCCCTTTCAAAATGCTGTTCTACCACAGTTCCAATGTCATGGAATGCGCATTCTAGAACCTCTAGAGACTGCATGAGTCAGTTTCATTTTGAAAGCAAAATAACTCACAAAACACATTTTTCACACAATACTATACACTATAAAAAATACTGGATGAGCAACTCTATGCACAACCAGCGTGTTTTGCCACCTCGGGATTCTGATTCCCATGGACCTCTCAAGCTCCGCTCTTGAGGTCAGAGGGAATCAGAATCCCCTTGTGGCAGAACACACTGGTTCTGCATTGTTGCCCATCCAGAATTCTCTATATTTTTCTCTGTAGCACAGTGTTTCTTACAGGGTATATTTTCTCTGACATTATTACAAGTGGTGCTTTACAGGTTTTACAGTTTTGTCTGTCATCAGGATAAGCTTTCAGGGCTACCGCATTTGTTGCTGGCTGATTGTTTCTGCTCTTACCTGCTTGTTTCTTTTGTCCATGGTTCTTCTGTTTCGGCAGGGGAAGGGCCCAACCACCCATCCCCATCCCCAACCACCCCACACTACACTCCTTTTATAGGGTAGCATAGTTGCGACATTTCCTGTAGCAAAGCAGGAAGGGGCGGATCAGAGTGGTATCCACACAGTGGCCTCATTTACAGGGGCACTAGTAATTTAACTTGTTACAACAAGTTATACAAAAACAAACAAACAAAACACAAAATCAAACTTTTGCTTTCATTTTCTTCCTTCTAATTACTCTGAACACATTATAAACCCAGCAACTTATGTGGAATGGATATCATTAACTGCGGAACACTTTTCAGAAGGGAAGTTTTACAGGATTTAGGACACTGTCCTACATGCTGGGCCACTGGAGACCTAAGGGCTCAGCTCCAGGCATCATGGGCAGAGACTGCGTGCCTCAAATTGCATACTAAATAGTAAATATATTATAAGTATCCGACCGCCATTTCCACAACATCCAACAGAAGCACCTCGACCGCAAAGGGTAATTGGTCCGGGAGTTTGGCAGGTGGTTAGGAGGGGCAAATCGGGTGCCCCATCACTTGGTGCTCTCCAACATATTACCTCCACAAACCATATAAAAACTACAAACAGGTATCTGCCTCTATCTCCGAAATTAAATAAAGGGGCAGAAGACACTGCAGCACAGGAGCTACCACAACAAAACTCGCCCAAAACAGGAACCAAAACAAAAAAAGCAAAAAGGAAATCCAAAAAAACTTCTGATCATAGGAGACTCTATAATTCGGGGAGGTGATATCTATCTCCAGCCAGGGGTAATGGTCAGATGTCTCCCAGGTACATCAGCGTGGAGAGACAATGACCGCATTGCTAAAATTGTTCAGGAAGCAGGAGACAACACTGACATTCTGGTACACATAGGGACTAACGATCTCGCCAATCGGTCAGTTGTGGAGATCAAGGAATAGCTGACCAGGCTGGGTGACAAACTATCATCCATTTCGTCCGGCGTCTCCTTCTCTGAGATCCTGCCAGTCTGGGAGAGGAAGGCAGATGGACAGAAGGTCAGAGAAGGGGAGATAGGGGAGCTAAACATGTGGCTCAAGGGCTGGTGCCAGGAAAAAGGACACAAATTTGTAGGGAACTGGCAACAATTTTGGGAGCGAAAGTTCTTTAAATTTGATGGACTGCATCTGACTAAGGAGAGAGTCAATGCATTGGGGCAGAAGATCGATGTCTTTGCAGAATATCTAAACTAGCAAATGGGGAGAGGGGTGCAGCACCCCATATGTATAATGGGAAGAACACCCCTTCCCCTTCAGCTAGTGGTCAAACAGGAGTTCAGCATGTTTGTAGTTCATTTGCATCACCAGGTAACAAAAAAGGTCCGGCTTCCCATACGACGCACAGGGGAAATGCTGGACCTCGCCCAACAACTAACACACTGAAATCTGGCCAATGGAAAATCATGTACACAAATTCTCGCAGTCTGGGAAACAAGATCCCAGACCTCCGGGCAATAATGACAGAGGCTAAACTGGACATAGTAGCCATTAGCAAGACATGGTTTACCAATAACCACACTTAGGAGACTTCAGTACCTGGCTATGTACTGTTCAGAAGAGATCGCGGTGCAAAAAGTGGAAATGGAGTGGCCCTTTATGTCAATGAAAATATCAAATCTACAGAAATTCAGAATACACATAAGGAGCCCGAAGAACTGTGAGTCACCCTGGAAACAGGAAATGGGACAGCCATACAAACTGGGGTTGTGTACAGGCCTCCAGACCAGCGGGAGGACATAAACACATTACTGTTAGAAGATATACAAAACATGACAGCTAAAGGGGAGGTTCTGAAAATGGGAGACTTCAACATGGGGTGTATTAGTAGGGGTATCACAAGTCAGAAGAGGGAGGAAATAATCCCTCTTTACAAGACACTGGTTAGGCCCCATCTGGAGTACTTCGTGCAGTACAGAAGGCCACACCTTCACAAGGACATTAATCAAATTGAGGCAATCCAGAGAAGGGCAACCAAAATGGTGCAGGGACTGCATCAGAAAACATATGAGGACAGATTAATGGTGCTCAATATGTATACCCTAGAGCAAAGGAGGGAGAGAGGTGATATGATCGAAACATTCAAACACCTTAAGGGCATTAACAAGGTGAAAGAGTTTAACATGTTTCATTGTAAGAAAAATAGCAGGACAAGAGGACACAGCATGTGATAAGAGGGAGGCCAATTAAGGGGTAATGTGAGGAAGTTCTTTTTCACAGAAAGGGTGGTGGATGCATGGAATGGTCTACCTCAGGAAGTGGTGGATATGAATACAGTGCAGGGCTTCAAGCAGGCATGGGATAGGCATAAGGGCGCAATACAGATGGGTATGAATAGATAGACCATTGACAGAGCAAAGGCCGATGGCACATTCATAAGGTAGAAAAGGAAATGGGCAGACTGGATGGGCCTTGTGGTCCTTATCTGCCGTCAACTTCTATGTTTCTATGTTCTATGTTTCTATGTTTCTTACATGTGTGCCTCTCAACTGTCGCACAAAACGGGGTACATCACTCATTTTATCCCTCAGACTCTGTCTGTCACACATGGAGAAGGCAAAGTTCCACACTGCCCACTGAGACTTTAAATCAAAAATTTATAAATTATCGAAAATGCTCAATTATCTGCAAACATTATGTCATTAATACCCACATTGTCCAAATATGTTGCACAATAGGTGCCAACTGTAGGGGTGGGGGCTGAGGGGCTCAAGCCCCCTCAGGAAGATTAAGTAGGAGCTCTAAAACCCCAGAATTGTGTAATGCAATTCAGGGCCAATAAGCGCAGGGCTGGCTCTACATAAACGCAAACTATGATTATGTGTAGGACCCTGTGCTCTGAGGGGGCCCTGTTGAAATGAGCGCGGTTTCTTTAATTGCAGCAGCAGATTGATTTTTTTGTATTGCTGACGCTGGGCCAGGGGATCTCTGAGTGAGTGACTTGGGGGAGGGTCCTTTGTCAGCACTTGCCACTGTCTGACCAGACTGAGTGGTGTCCGCCAATTGCGCTCCACCACACCGACAAGTAATGTTGTTCCCACAGGCCCTGCCTTCCATTCCTGCATCCTGTTTGCCATCTCAAATGAACTGTAAAAGTCATGTGCCACGTGTGTGTCCACCGCAAAGATGACTGATGTTAGCAGTCATTGCATTTTGGTGCCATTCACCATGCCAGTCACCTTGCAGTGGCCTGTGGTATTAGGAGGACTTTACTGAAGCTGACTAACTGAGCCAGAGGGACACGATACCAGAAGAACCAGGACTGAGCGCCACACATGAGTAAGGTAAGGGAAGCAGTCAGTCTAGGCAGTGCTGACTTACAACCAGACCGGACAGAGGTCAGCTGTCCAGAGGAAGGAGGGAGTGGACCCACATCACACACTCAGCACTCAGAGGAGAGGAGGAGTGGACCCCAATCCACCTGTGACCTAGCACTCAGAAGACAGGGAGCAGGACATGAAATACACACTGCATCCATGGCAAGTCTTAGACAGCTGTAGCTTGACTCCAGATCAGCCAGACACACACAGCACTAGACGGGTCTGTAGCAGCAATCACATCTGTCTTTAGTGGGTTATGTTTGGGAAGGATAGTAGGGCATTATCTGCCATCCAGGCCCAGGGTTATACTGATGAAGGGGGGCAGAGGACTGATAAATGTCTCAGCTGAGGGACAGGTACGTCGAGGGAGGTGAGCAGAACAGCTGGAGTGGTCTGTGTTACAGTCTCCTTGTGATAGAATGTGTAAAATGTGTGATAAAATGATATAATAACTGGTAAGTGTTTTTTTCACAGGGAAACCCAGTTATAACTCTCCATTATAATCAGCTGGTTATAATGGTGAACATGTGCCAGGTTTTCCCTCGCTCCACGCATGCGCCAGCCGCAGTCTTCCCTTCATGCACTTCAGCACCTTTCACACTCAGACTCTGCGGTAAGTAAATGTAAAAAAAAAAAAATACAATTAAAAAAAAACTCTTAAACTTTTGGGACTACTGCTTTATAAAAAACTAAACTTTGAAACCAGCCGTTTTAACTTGACTATGGACCATACTTTAACCACACGGCGGCTGCACAGCAATGTGTATACATTTTATATAATTGCTGTGGTGAAAAAACACTCCCCAGCAATTATATAAAATAAAACATGGGGTGGTTGGTAAAACTCGAATTTTACATGCACCCTCAGTGATGGATGCTTAAATAAGTAGCATCCAATACCGTGGGTGTGTGTAAAATTCTCGTTAAACACACCACCCCATGTATTATTCTACATGTTATGACCATCTACAAATCCATTATTCTCAATATCATGTAATAGGAATTAAATGGTGTTTGTTATACTGTACTATCTCTTCAGTAAAACCCTCAAAATGCACCACAGAGCACCATGAACTCCACAGAGCACCAAAACCCCCACAGCTTTGGGGGCCTTGGCAGCCCCCAGACCCTCTTGCCATTTGTTGAGCCCCCCCCTTGGAAAAATAAAAGTCAGCCCCTATGTGTTGCACAGTCTGACCATTTGCCACACATCTTGTTGCGCATTTAGAAACCTAGAATCTGTCGCAGATAAGGACCATATGGCCCACCTAGCCTGCCCATTTCCTTACTCACTGCTGCAGCCCCAGATCCTATTTGATTTGCAGCTCTCCTGCTCTGCACATCTCCAGGGTACCCTTATGTCTATTCCATGCACTCTTGAACCCCTGTATTGTTTTCGCATCCACCACTTCTGCTGGAAGGCTGTTCCATGACTCCACCACCCTCTCAGTGAACAAGTACTTCCAAATGTTACCCTTGAGCCTTCCACCCTTCAGCATCATATCATGCCCCCTTGTTCTTGTGCAGAGTTTTCTCTGAAATATGCTTTCCACCTGTACCCTGTTTATTCCCCTAAGGTACTTGAAAGTCTCTATCATATGTCCCCTCTCCTTCTTTCCTCCAGTTAATAGATATTAAGGTCCTTGTGACTTTCCTCGTAGGGCTTCTGGTACAGTCCATGTACCATCTTCGTTGCCCTTCTCTGGACTGTCTCTATTTTGTCAAAGTCCTTCTGGAGATGTGGTCTCCAGAACTGGACATGGTACTCCAGCTGAGGCCTCAACAGTGATCTGCACAGTGGCATCTACAACTCTTTCGTCCTGCTTGCTGTGCCCCTTCCTATGCACCCCAACATTCTGTTTGCTCTCCCCACCGCTTTTTCACACTGTTTGGTCACCTTCAGGTTGTCAGATATGATAACTCTTAGGTCTCTCTCCTGACCTGTGGTGGCCAGAATTTCCCCAACCATCCTGTACTCCTCCTTTGCATTCCTGTGATCCAGATGCATGATTTTGCACTTTTTAGCACTGAAACTCAACCGCCAGGCACCCAACTATTCCTCTAACAGGCTTAGGTCCTTTCCCATTTTTTTCCATCCCCTCCAGTGTGTCCACTCTGTTGCAGATCTTGGTGTCATCTGGGAAGAGGCACACCTTTCCCTCTAGACACTCTGCAATGTCACTAATGAAGACCCTGAATAGGACTGGCTCCAGCACCGACCCTGTGGCACCCCACTGGTAATCCAAACAGGGTATATCTGTTCAAGTAACCGGGCATTGTTATTGTCCTTGGCTCTCTGTGGAGATATTGAATTGAACCCAGGTCCTGTAATTAAAATGGTCTTAGATAATACTCGAAGTATGATAAATAAAATGGACTATTTTAGATCCTGGGTAGAACATGAAGAGCCGGACATAATAATGTTAACGGAAACCTGGTTAAAAAAGGGAATTGAATATAAATAAATAGAATTAAGGGACTTCTACCACTTTAGGAAGGATCGGGGAACACGGTGGGGGGGGGGGAGGAGGAGTTTTGGTGTATATAAATCATTCAATTGGTAACTCCAAAATTTTGTTCTCTGGGTCAATTGAGGGCATCGAATGCCTGTTAATTGAGATACAAGAATTAAAATTGGTTATTGGAGTAGTTTACTCTCCACCTAAAATAAACCCTATCCATTTTGATAAATGTTCACATGTTTTAATGGAACACCTGGGTCAACTACAAGTAGTTCTGGCTGGTGATTTCAATGCAGCTTGGGGTTGTCCCAGGGGTCAAAAGATGGAAAAATCAATGAGCTGTCTAAACCCGATACAAATCATAGATACACCTACAAGGAAAGGTTCCTTATTAAGTAAAGGTAATATTTTGGATTTGATGTTTGTTTCACCTGAATTGACAATTTTGGAGAAAAGTGTATGTGCCACCAGTTTAGGAGACCATAATATAGTTAAGTGTGTATTCTCTACGATTAAAAATTCTGTTCCCATAAAATCAGTATCACAAATATTTATTTATTTAGGTTTTGTTGACCGGGTAAGTGCACTAGACAAATCCTGCCTATTTTCAGGCACGACCAGGGGGAAGGGGATACAGATGAATGCCAACTGACCTTGAACCAGATTAAGCTGTTGGTGGTAATTTTTTAGTGAGTGAGGGAAATTTGGCCAGGACACCGGGGAAATTCCCCTACTCTGCCTGCAGGGGTGCTGTCACTTCCTGTGGACAGGATGGAGGGGCTCAGTTTGCAGCTGGACACAGGAGGAGGAGGAAGTGCTGATGTGGCAGGGGAGCAGGATGTGCTACAAGGAGGAGGCCTGGTTTCAAGGCCTACAAACTTGCAAACGGGAGAGGAAGGTCAGAAAGCTATTGTTTTGGAGGCTACAGTTTCAGCAAATGAGAAAGACTCAAGTGCATCAATGGAGGAGAATGATGTGCCGGTACGTTTCTTTGAAGATAACATGGATTGGTCTCAGATCATGGAGGATGCTGAAGAAAAAACCCAGGTACCGTACACCTTGCCTGATAATGTTAAGACTGTATCAGATAAAGAGAAATTAGTTTTAGAGCTGCTAAGAAAAGAAGAGCAGTTTAAATCACAACGTGAAGCGCTGCAAAAAGAACTGTTACCTTTGGACGTTGCAACTATGATTTCTGTTGTGCCGTTTGATGCACCTTGTGAATCTGCAGTGGCAGAATCGGTGAGTTCTTCAGCTTTACACTTACAGTCCAAGGATTTTAATACATTTTCTGATGAAGCACGCCCTTTGGAGACTGTTCCCCTGCTTGACAGGCCTGTCTGTCGACCTGACAGTAGTGACGAGCTTCTGGTGAGTCAGTGGCTGACAGGAGCGAGGGTAGTGCGACGCATTGAAGGATTTCTCCGCTGGAATGCGGAAATCATCTATTGCTTCAGGGCAAGATGTTCCCTTCATGGGTGAAGACTGGACAAAAGAGTCGGCTCTGCAAAAAGCTGGAGGGATACAAGGAGCTGATGGACGATGGCTCCCAGATAAGACTTGGGAAACTTTTTCAGGTACTTCTGTGAGTGGTTCTCCCCCTTTGGAGGCAGTTTCTGTCAGTGTTTCTGCATCATCTGCTACTGCTGTAGCATCGGGGGGAGGGGGGTTACTTACTGACACAGAACAATTAATGGAGGCATCGGGACCTTCTAGCCTGGCTTCTGAGACCACTTCACCTAGGATTCTCCCCCCCTCCCCAAACGAAGACAGGAGACGGCGTGAGCCTTTTTTTTCAGACCTGTTCAAAAATAACAAGGTTGAGCAAGCTCCTCGCCGTAATGCTGTCCGCTTGCAGTATAGAGGTGGTCTACAAGAGCATCCGGATAGGATTTATGTTGCCAGGACTTTATTACTTAATTCTATGCATTTTCTGCTGAAGACATATTTGCCCTAATTAATATTAGAGGTGAAGATTATTTTGATGTCAGTTTTAAAACATTTATGGGGTTAGACACTTTTTGGAGGAAATATGAATCTCTTAAAATGACTGTATTATGGACACCCTTTTGGGCAATACCATTAACAAAACCCCTCTTTAAAACTATTAACATCATGTTTAGGAATGAGGGTGTTAATGTGGGGGATATTCTTTTTTGGTTAGGAAAAAAATGTGATGTGTTGGGCCCTTCAGAGGCCATCATGGATTCGGAGGGAATTTGGACAGGGAACTGGAGATTTAAAGTTAAATTACAAATAGTAAAAAATGAGGTTCGCCATATACCTAACAGCTTTTTTTTGGGTAAAGATAGGGGTGTCTGTTTTACCCAGGTCAGCCAAGACTTGTTATAAGTGTGGTAGATGTGAGCACCTTAGCAGTACTTGTGATCGGGTACGCTGTGCTTGTGTGGTGACTATGACCATGATAGTGCTGTTTGTAGAAATGTCTTTCGCTGTAATTTATGTGAAGAATAGGGCCATGCGTACCATCAATGTCCCTGGGCAGGTCAGAATAGACCTGGAGGCCCAGATAAGGACTCCCTTATCAGTCAGGCCCAAGATAGATGTAGGCCGAAAGGGCCGCATCCTTCAGCTGAAGGAGAACCCCAAGCTAGACCAACTAGTCACACCGATGCTTCTCCCTCTAGCCCTACTCATACTGCACAGGCCCCCTTCCGAGATACTGGTGCTTCCTTTTCTCATACCCCTGAAGAACTTGTGCCCTCTCAGTCTTCTCCTGTAATTTCTAACTTACAGAAACCTATGCCCCCCCCCCCGGAACTGATTTTCAGCTCCCTAAAAGGGTGACTAGGTCTGTTAGTAAAAGTAAGGCCCAACCTGTACAGATCCCACTTCAGAATACCTATCAGGTACTTCTAGATGGAGATATGGGTTCTGAGTCTGATGTTTGTTCCAGGTCTGAGGTGGTCTCAGAGATGGACTATGACAATGACACGGTTCTGTCTGGTAGGGGAGTTAAAAAGAAATTAGGGAAAAAAGGAAAAAAAGATAAGGATTAATTTTTCTTTTCCCTATTTTGTTTTATGACCTCCTTACGTATAGCTTCTCTTAATGTTCGGAGTATACAGAACATTAAGAAAAGAGCTGCAGTTTTATCCTTCTGTAAGGATTTAAAAACTGATATCCTTTTTTTACAAGAAACTAGGCTTCATTCCCTGCATGATATTTCTTCCACTAAGAGACTGTGGCCCTGGGAGATTTCCTTTTGGACATTTCGGGGGGATGCTGCGGATGGTTTAGGGATTTTGTTCTATACATCTCATGTCAAAGTCCAGCAAATTTTAGATATTGTCCCTGGACGGGCCCTTTTGGTAGATTGCTATTGGTATGGGTTTCCTGTCGCTGATTAACACTTATGCTCCACAAGTAAAGCAGCTAGAGTGGATTTGTTTAATATTACTAAGCCTTTTCTTTTATTGACGGTATGTGCTCTGGGAGGGATATGAACTGTGGGCTAGATTTAAAACTTAAAGATAACATTCAAAGAAGGTTTATTGTGACTCTCATGCTCTTAGAGATACTTTATTGCTTACAGGCCTTAAAGATGCTTATAGATTTCTGTACCAAGATACAGGAGCCACATATTATAGAAGTGCATTGTCTACACGTATATATTTCATTTTTGTATCTCAGTTTTTATATCCTCAAAGATTTCAACTTTCTTTTTCTGAATTTACTGATCATGTTCTGCTATTATGTGATATATCTTTCCGAAATATTCTTGCTAGATTCCCTGCTATTACTCGGAGGTGGAAGCTGAATGTTTGTTTTTTACAACACTCAGAGCTTAGATTAAAGTTGGCAAATCTGTTTTTTTATAGGAAATCTGTGGCAGAATTTTAGGAGGATTGGATGCATTGGTGGTTGGATACAAAAGAGGAATTTAAAAAATTGTTTATCGATTTTGGTAAATTTACTGGTAATAAGGATTATTTACGATATTTGCACTATAGGGATCAGTTTTATAAACTAATGTCCTTACCTAATGTCTCAGACTGTAGAATTAAAACTCAATTGGATGAGATTAAAAAACAAATGTTTTCTTATCATGCTACCAAAGCAACTGTCCAGAATACAGAATTTAGATATAGTACGACCACACAACCTTATTCTGATCCGTATGCGGCCTGTAAGGATACTGCACATCACAAAGTAATGACGGGTCTGTATGATAATAATGGCTGTTTGAAAACTTCAGATGTGGAAATGTTGGAAGCTGTACATTCTCATTTATTTCAATTTTTGGGTACAGAACCTGTTTCTTCACCTATTTGGGGGCAGAATGTTTCTTATTCTATTCCTCAGCTAGATTCTGTTTTAATTACTGAGCTAGAAACGCCTATTTCTGCCCAAGAGGTTAGGGCGGCAATTACTAGATTAAAACCGGGGTTTTTTCCTGGGATAGATGGTTTATCGCATGAGTTCTGTAAGCAGTATATAGATGAACTAAGTGTCATATTACCACATGTATTCCATTCTTTGGTTGAGACAGAAGACAGATTCATGCAGAACTTTGTCTCAGCATTGGTAGTTTTTATTTTTAAATCTGGAGATAGATGTGATTTGTGTAATTGGAGACCTATTAGTCTCCTCAATACTGATTATAAAATATTTTCTTCTATTCTGTGTAGTAGATTACAGAAGGTGGCATCCGTGCTGATAAATCCTGCACAAACCTGCTCTGTTCCTGGGAGGAACATTAAACAAAATTTACTATTATTAAGGGCACTAACAGAATTTGGTAAACAAAATAAATTGTCTGGGTTTCTTTTGGCCCTGGATCAGAGGAAGGCTTTTGATACTGTTTCTCATGCTTTTCTGTTTACTGTTTTAAAATATTATGGATTACCTGGTCAAATGCTGGCATGGATTACATCCTTGTATAAGGGTGCTTCCTTTTCCCCCACAGTTAATGGTTTGGTAGGGACAAGTATTGATTTAAAACGGGGGGGTTCGTCAGGGATGCCCGCTAAGCCCTTTGCTTTTTACTTTTATATTAGATCCTTTGATCAGAGGGATAATAAGTAATGATTTGATTTTGGGTGTTTCTCCAGGTATGGATATTTCCCCTCAAAAAATCTCTGCTTGGCCCGGTGGCGCTGAGGGTTGAGGCGCTGGTCGCTACACCTCGCGCCACGCCGGCGACCCGTGTTCGGGAACGAGCACGGGTTGTCGAGTGTGAGGAGGAGATGGATCGGCGTCAGAGGACTGCTCTCCATCTCAGGGGTGAGATCAGGCGGCGGTGCTTGCCTGACCCCTAGCAGGCTGGGGATCGACAACGCAGCCGCGCAGACAGGGAGGAAGCGGGCGTGGCAGACGCTGACTGGACGCGCACGGGAGCATGCGCGACACCAGTCGCCGCGCTATTGCACGCCTATGCCCGCTGAGAAAAATTGGAAAATGGAGCCGCAGCACGACGTTGCCCCGCCGCCATTCCCTTCGAGGACGCCCTGGCATGGACCCATTCTGGTGGGTTGAGTCGCTCCCCACCACCCTGCCACGAAGGGTAAGATCACGGGGTGCTGAGGGAGGGTCTCATGTCCGGGGATGGCGCCGAGACGGGCGTGAGGCAGGGAGGCTCGAAAAAATAACATCCTAAAAAAAAAAAAAAATCTCTGCTTATGCAGATGATATTTGTCTTATAGTGCAAGATTCAGTCTCAGGAATTAGGGCATTACAACAGTTTGAGGATTTTTCCAGATTTTCGGGAGTATATTTAAATTATGATAAATGTTTTGGTTTACAAATAGGTTTAGGGGATGTGGTACAAATGATTGGTTCTGTTAATATAGTACATTCTTATATTAAGATTTTAGGAATTTATTTTGGATCTTGTGATGTGGCTTCTTTGAACTGGGAAGAGAAATTAGTGTTGGGGGAAAGAAAGGTACAGATGTGGAAATCCTGGACTCTCTCAAAATTAAAACGGGTTTCTATTATTAAAAAGTTTCTTCTTCCCATTTTTTTGTATATTAGTTATGTTTTTCCCTTACCTTTAAAATTTGAAACTTGATTATTAAGTTGTTTTTTTCAAATGTTATGGGGTAACAAGTTAAATCCCATCAAAAGAGATTTTACTTATCTGCCAATTCAGGCTGGGGGGCTTGGTATGATAAATCCGGTGTTTTTTTTCTATCCTTTCTTTTTTAGTTCTGTCTTGCATAATGATTCAAATACTACTGAGGATTTATGGATGGATTGGATGGATGAGCTGTTTAGCTCTTTTTTTCAATATTGGGGGATCAAGGAATTAAGCAGGTCAAAGGCTTGAACCTTCCTGATTTTGCAGTCCCTGCTTTCAGAAAAGTAAAAGCATGGCAACTACAAAAAGCAGAGGCCTTTTTACTGAATAGAAAACAGATTTATTGTAGGATCATGGAAATGAATTTCTTGGTTCAAGTAGATTTTCCAAAATGCTGTCCATCTAGACTGCAGTTTGCATTGAAACTTTTAAGAGACCCTAGAGTTCCTGTGCATAGTGGGATGTTTCTTGGCTTTGTTGTTATGGGAGATTAGGGGTCGTGGCAATTGGAAACATAAGGCGGTGGAGAAAGAGTGTTTAAGACTAGGGTGTGATGGGTTATTAGAAACCGTAGAACATTTTTATATTAATTGTCCATATATTGTACTTTTTGGCTTGATTTATAGAGTAAATGGAAGTGGGGTCCTATTAATTATAAATCCTTAATTTTAGGGACTACTCAGGGTTTTAAGGAGATATCACCTAGTACTCTGAATGTGATCTTTGCCTGCATAAAATATCATCTTTGCAAGCTCGTGTCACTATTATTTGCAACATGCTGTTTTATTAAACTCTGTTATTATTTCACAAATTGAAAAGCAATACAAAAAGTTAAAACTTCTGATTTTTAAAGATGGATAGGAGGACATTTGCTATATTTTGGAAAAATGTAGATAATTTATTTTGATTAATTTTTCTTGTTTTTTGATTGGTTTTGGATGTTCATTTCCTTTGTTATTTATATTGCTGATTTTCTTTTTTTGAGTATTTTTTTGTGACTTCCTATGATGTTATTTCTCTGCAATAAAGAATTCCCCTACTCTTTTCAATAAGTGCCATGGGATCTTTAACATTCACCTGAACTACCACCAATCCAGGCAGATGGGACCTCGGTTTAACGTCTCATCCGAAAGACGGCACCTCAGAAGTGCAGCACCCCTCTCATGCTGCACTACAGTGTCAGTACTGGGATATTAACCCAAGTGCCAGATGTGGGAACTGAATCCACAGCCCTCTGATCTCCCGGCCTCAGAGGCGAGTGTGCTACCTACTGAGCCACTGACACTGCTAAAAAAAGACGTTATTCAAAATTTAATAGTTTATCATTTAGAAAATATCTTCAGGGACTCCCTTGGTATAGGATTTTTCTTATCCCAGATTTAAATGAGGCTGTATTGGAATTTACAACAATGTTTATTAATGCTTGTGATAAATTTGCTCCATATAAAAAAGTAAATCATAGGAAAAAACATTTACCATGGCTAACTGTAAAAATAAAGAAAATGATTAGGATTAGAAATCATTATTGGAAAAAAGCAAATAAAACATTAAACAGTGAAATTTGGGAACAATACAAAAGGTTAAGGAATCAAGTAATACAGGAAATCAGGAAATCAAAAGCTCGTTATTATAAACAGCGGATTAAAGAATCAACAAATCCAGGTGCTTATTGGTCTGTTATAAAAAATCTTATGAATCCAAATAGTAAACAAAGTGAAATAAAATTGAGTCAGAATGGAAAAGTGTTTGAAACAAATAAAGCTGTGGAAATCTTGAATGATTATTTCATAAATCTCCCCGATCTGAAATTAGATTTCATAACTAAAACTAATACCTTGAATGAAGTAAAGGGTGAGAGTCCCCAAGATGAGAAAGAACCCAAATTCAGGTTTAAGAGAGTGATAAACAAAGAAGTTCTAAAAAACATAAATAGATTAAAAATAAATAAAGCAAGTGGCCCAGATAGAATAGATAACAAATTATTAAAAGAGGCTGCTATGGAATTGTCACCTATACTAAGGGACATTTTTAACTGGAGTCTAAGAGAGGGACAAATTCCCTCTAGTTAGAAATTAGCCAAAGTGATACCAATAGGTAAGGGAAGGGATCCAAAGGATGTTTCAAATTACCGTTCAATAGCCTTGCTGTCCACAGTATCCAAGTTATTTGAAAAAATTGTCCATGATCAGTTAATGGACTACTTGGAAAAATATAATAAATTGACTCAACAACAGTATGGTTTTAGGCAGGGTAGGTCCACGGCTACCGCACTCACTGACTTTTTGATCTTATTGCAACCCCTCTTGGGAAGCAAAGTCCGTGGTGCGTATCGTGGACCTATCTACTTTTTTGATTTAGTAAACCATAGTATTTTGATAAACTCATTAATGAAAATAGGGTGGAGGAAGAAACCTATAATTGGTTTATATCATACCTTGATAAAGATCACAATTTGTTGTCCTAAATGGACACCAGTCAAGAATGGACTATGTAACAAGAGGGTTCCCCAGGGTCTATCCTGGGCCCCTCCTGTTCATAGTCTATTTAAAGGACTTACCAAAGAAAATTGGACATTCAAAAATTTGTCTATATGCAGACGATACGGTTTTAGTAGCAGAGGGAAAAACTATAAGTGAAGTAGAACTAAACTTACAGAGTGACTTAGCATCATGCAAGGTCACTTTTCATCTCTAGGTTTATTAGTTAATAGTAAAAGACACAGGTTATGTCATTTGCATTGGACTTAAAGGAATTTCAAAATTAAATATAAAGACACAAGAGGGTAAAGTTTTTAGAACAAACTGAAACATATAATATTTAGGGTACATATAGATCAATGTCTTACTTCCAATATCATATAACAAATTTAATAAAGAAAACACATGTTAAGATTGGAGCTATAGGCGAATATCAAATTGTAGACAGAGAAACAAGATTGATTATGATCAATTAATAATGCGGTTATTGACTCTGAAGTCATATTTACAGACATACAGTAAGAAAACATTTAAATAACTTGGATACACTTTATAATAAGCTTGCAAGATTTGTGTTAAGGTGTGATTTTAAAACTCATCATTGCACTATGTATATGGATTTGGGTTGGATTCCATTAGACTTATGGGCTAGGGGAATCTGGCTAAATCAGGTTCGTAATATATTTAAAAATCAATCCTTAGATAACTTAAAAAACAAATTACAAAAACCAAAACATGGTTTAAATTTAAGAAAAACTGGTGCTAGAGATTTAATAATACCAAAGTTAAAAAATCGATTTAGTGAAATGACCCTTCAATATCAAGTAGCTAAAAGTTGGAATTGTCTTCCTCCTTTTTTACGTGAACTAACAACTACTGATCATGTTTTTAAAAATGGCCTGAATCACGAACTTAGTTTTCGTTGTTGTTGTAATAGGTGAAATTAATGTAAATCTAAAAATGCTAATATGCCTGTTATTGATGAGTTTGTAAACTCTGATGTATTGTTTTGTACTTTTCTGTAACCTGTATTGTTATAAATGTATAGTAGTAATAATTTTGCATAATGTAAACAGGTAAGCCTTGTGAACAGGGATTTTCGGAACCCTAATGGCTGTATCACTGTATAAATAAAATTTTACCATACCATACCATACCACTGGTCACTTCCCTCTCCTCAGATTTCATGCCATTTACCACCACCCTCTGAGTCCTGTCCCTTAGCCAGTTCCCAACCCACTTTACCACCGTAGAACCCACTCCCAGGCTCCCCAATTTATTTAGCAATCTCCTGTGCAGGATGGTGTCCAAGGCCTTGCTGAAATTCAGGTAGGCTACATCCACTGCCTCTCCCTGATCTAAGACCCTGGTTACCCAGTCAAAGAAATCTATAAGATTCATCTGACACTGAGAATCCATGCTGCCTTGGATCCTCTGCCCCACTGTCCTCCAGAAACGTCACAATCCTCTCCTTAAGTAAGGACTCCATTAGTTTCCCCACTACTGAGGTCAGGCTTACAGGCATGTAATTGCCTGCTTCCACTCTTGTGGAGAGGGACCACAACTGCTCTTCGCCAGTCTTCAGGTACCTCTCCTGCAGGGGCGGAGGAATAGCCAGTGCAGCCGGTGCAGTGGCACAGGGGCCCGACACATGTAGGGGCCCAAATTCCCAATTGATTTCTCAGTTGGATTTAAATTCCGTTTCCGTCATCATCGAGCCGTGGATCGCGATTGCAACGTACCCATATGTTTAAGAAGCAAAATAATATCACTAGTAATCCATGCACTGAACATTTGAGAAAAATACACAGACACAGCTTGGTGGGGTAAAGATGCCTTTGTCCCAGTGACTGATTTGAGATGGCAGCAGTGATTAATGAAGAAGCCTGTTTCACTCCCCACCCTGTTTTCAAGACAAAAGAATGAGCAATTACTGTAGGTTCCCCCATTTATTTTCACTGCGGTGCTGTACTGAGACAGTAGACAACCACAGTGCATGCACATTTAAACCCCGAGACTGGATACCCAACATAGTGGCATTACTGTCTGAAATGTATGTAGTGGCATATTTAAACAAGGCAATCTGAGTCTCTTGCGCACCTGTCACTTGCGTAAATAGTACTGATAATGGTCCATCTCCAAATAATCCAGCAAGGCAGTGTCAGACAAACAGCAATGCATGAGAACAGCAGTATAGCACGCAGCACCATTTTACTGCCACTGGTAATCACAGCTGCAGGTATTCAGGTGTGAACTGTAGTTTTATAAGTTAGATGATATTCCAGTCCAGATAATGAACTAACCGGTCCCAATATTTTTATTTATGACCACGACAGTAGTTTCTTAATAACTGTTCATTATGCCTGCAAAATTCTCAATGCTGCCTCCTCGCTGTCACTCTGGTTGAAATCAAGAACTCGCCCCCAAATTTGCATAACATTTCTGCTTAACTGGTGTTTTACCAGAATTAGTGTGTTGCGTGTACAGTAATTTACTTTCGGATGTCATCTCCAGTTACTGGAACAAGTACATCAACATTTGCATTCAAATTGCCAAACTTTAGCCCTCCCCCCACCCCAGAACCTAAGCTAATGCCAGATGCAGTCAATTATAGTGCTCATAGAGTGTCATATGTAGATAGTTATGAAAATGTGATTTATCTTTCATAATTCCGCACTCGCCTTTATATATAATATCTAGTCGCCTCCAAGCCCGTTTTTTAAAAAATGGCCTGGTCCTCCTTCTTCAGTCATTGAAAACTGTGCTTCAAGTGAACTCTTAAAAGTAAGCCGCATCCTTGCTCCGTGCTGTATTGTACTAGATGAATTAATTTGTTAAAGGAGAACTCACCCGATTCCTGACGGGAACGTAAGTGATATTCCTGCTGGCCCTTGCGGGTTGAGGGAGGCCATAAATATTATTTTAATTTCAAATTTTCACACTCACTCACACACACAACACAATTTCAGATCTTCAGGACACAAACAAAAAAAAAATTGCGATCTACACGCACTGCTGCACTTTAACTTTTTACTTTTAGTCGAGTGGCTGGCGTGCCCGTCTACCCGATGATGCTTCTGACTTGAATCTTCACCCTTTGGTCATGGGTCGGGGACGGGGAGGAGGGTTAAACTTATGGGTATGGTATGGGTTGGGTTGTGGGTAAGTCTGTGCAGACTTCACTTGAGACCAAGTGTAAAACTACGGTCTACGGGGCAGGCTCAGGCTGACCGCAGCCAGGATTCGGGAAAATCGGATGCTGCAGCCTGCTGCTGTGCTACACTCACTGCTGCTGCCCTGGGGGGGTGGCGGCAGGTGGGGGGGTCGGGTCGACTCATTTCTCGAGGCACGCACACAGTACGCACGGCAATACATGATGACGACAGGGCAGGCAGCATGGCTTGATTGATGGGCAGCGCATGGGCGGATGATCAGGATGAGATGGGGGGGCCCGCGCCAACTCCTAACCAATACCAAGCTCCTCGATATATGCCTGCACCACATGACTGACTGACATGTCCTATGCTGATTGGATATGGACACTGTCAGTCATTCTGGTAGGCAGGGCTGTGTGGGCTAAATGAACCGTTGGAGCTGATCACATTATCGCGCGCAGCAGTTGTGTGTGTGGTGCCTGGCTTGAGTTGAGTGACTGCTCTGTGCTCTCTCTGTCTGTGTGGTGGACAGACACATCTCTTGATTTTGAATCGTCGTGTTGATAAAAGATTTAATTGTTATTCTTGTTCTTCCAAGTTACTTCCCTACCTTCCAATTGTGACTGACTTGACTGTTTTTTTTTTGTGATCACTGACTGATGAGACGGACTTATTATTAGCGCTGTACAGTACTGCCTGGTCGAGGAGGATATAGTCTTCTAGCATAGCAGCAGGCAGGCTCAGGCTGTGGCCAGGGGGCTGCTTAACCTGCTGCTCACACAAGTTCCACAACTTATAAAAGGCACTCACTAGTCTGCAGCATATGAGCATAGGATAGCAGTGCACTGCTGCAGCCAAGCAGGGTATAGCCACCTTAGCTGGAGGTTAAGGTTTTTTCTTTTTGTGCTGACTGACTGTGTGCCTGTGGGTGGGAGCCAGGGAGCCGTGGAGGTCAGGAGTCCCTAAGTCACAAGTGCCTTGTCCCTGGGGATCACTGAAGTCTCAGTGTGAGACTGTGTGAGCAAGACTAGTATTTCTAAATCTTGACTGTGTTTAGGCAGGACTACCAGACTTGGACCTAGCTTGCTTGCTGCTGCCTGGGCTGGGCGGCTGACAGTGGGCACAGCGCTGCCTGCTGCCCGGGGGCGCTGGCTGGGCCTGATAACAGTAGGCTATTAGTAGCTAGCAGCACTGACTGACTGCAGAGAACACAGCTGAACAGCCAGTTACTACTAGTATTTTTTACTAAAAACCAGGAAAAAAAACTTACTGGGCAGGCAGAGTGCTGTTGTTCAATCCTTGTCTTTCCAATCCTGTTTGAGCTGGGGAATGCATTTTTAGCATAGCAGTAGTCAGCCTACCCGGATAATACACCTTAGCCCTTAGCTGTAGGGAGGGTTTTTGCTGCAAATAAGGAAATCAAAAAAAAAGGAAACCTAATTGGGCAGTAGACAGCAGAGTGTTGTCGGGAGTGCAAGGGTAGGGTATAGACATCAGTCACGTTAGCCCCCAGCTGCCTGAGTTGGGTTTTTGTGTTTTGCAAACAACAAGGCTATGTATCATTATAAAAAATAAAAGTTATTGGGCAGCACAGCACTGCTGAAGGCTAGCTGTGTTCCTGTTTATCTGAGCAGCTAGTTGGGTGTGCGTAGGGACTGGACTCTGCTACATATAGCAGCATTTAGCATAGCAGCAGCCACGTTAGTTGTTAGCCCCCAGCAAACAAATAATAATACTGTGATACAAATAATATTGTACTACTAGTACTTGTTGCTGCTTGCCAGTCTGCTGGCTGGCTGGCCTAAACCCAGTAAAGTCTCTCTCTCTCAGTGACTATCAATCATCTTTTATTAGTCTACAGCAGTTGTTACAGTAGTGAGTAGTGTAGTACTGTTATGTACTCACAGTGAAAGTGAGTCTGTAGTAGTTTCACTGTGTTTGCCTTGCAGCAGCAGCAGCAGTGTGTGAGACTACTGAGGCCTGTTGCCTGTTACTTTTTTCCTGTGCGTCTCCAGCCTGCCAGGCAGTGGCGAGTGGCCAGCCTGTATCTTGCTGTGTGTGCTCTTCTGCTGTCTTGTGTGTCCTGACTGAGCCTGTATTGCTCTGCTCTTCTCATTAGCTGCCTAGCCTAACTACTCCAGATTGAAGGCAAGCAAACAAAAATAACTATTTCAGTAAATATACAGTAAGGGTTTTTTTGCTAAGCTACTGGTGTGAGTTCAAAGCAACAGCTTGTAGAAAGCAAGTGGTGGGGGCACTTCACTGGGAATCGTGTGTGTACTGTACCAGTTAATTCAGTTGTGCTGCAGTTTAAAAGAGTCTGAGGTACAATTTAATTTACACATCACAGCGCAACAAGGCGGCACTTGTTCAGTGAGTGGACAATAATTTTATATTGTGATTTACATTTACAGCACTGTATGTTGTAAATACAATACTGTAGATAAGATTATAATAATTATAAATACAGTTCCTTGTTAGTAAAAGATGCCTCCTAAATACAAAAGTGGTGCACAAAAGCGTAAACAGAGGAAGGAAGAATTGCTGTTGGCTGCAAAGCTTCCTAAAATCAGTGCTTTTTTTCCAAACTGCGACTGATTCTGACACACCTGATAAGACTGAAACTGAAATTTGTGAAAATGACAGACACAGAGAAAGACAGTGGGCCTAGTGCTTTGGCTGAGATGGCCTGTGCTGATCATGTTGATCCTGAAACTAACTTTGCTAAACAATCTGAACAAGAACCGGACATTAAAAGTGTATTGGAGAAAAAACTTGACAAAACAGCCAGTGCTGCTTTTAACAGTGGAGAAGAACCTGCTTTTCCAAGTTTTTCTCCTGTTGATGACAGAAACCCCACAGACAGAGGTAATTTTCCTTTAGATATAAAGGATAGCCAAATAAAAAGGTATATCATATCACAAGGTTCGTGTAATCCCGACGGACCATTTCCACGAGACAAAAAATCAAGATGGGCGCTGTTTCTCCAGAAGCTATTACAATATTACAACAAAGGCAGGAGTTACATTACCACGTACTTGGCTTTGTTACTCCCCTAAATTAGACTGTGCATATTGTGAGCCATGTTGGCTGTTTGCTGATCGTAGTGCACCTGCTTATAATGTTGCATGGGTTAAAGGAGTTCGAGACTGGCGTCACCTAAGCATCAAAATTGAATATCATGAATCATCAACAATTCATCTAGAATCTTGTTTAGTGTATGAGCAGTGGCGTTTACATGGCACAATCGATGAAGATTTTGAAACTCAAATACAAAAGGAGAAAAACTTCTGGAGACAAGTTTTGGAGCGTCTGATCAATGTGACTCTTACATTAGCTATGTGCAATTTACCTTTCAGGGAACACAGAGAGGTTTTAGGGCAAATAAATAGTGGGAATTTTCTTTCAGTTGTGGAACTGTTGGCCAAGTATGATCCCGTGTTAAAGCAACTCATTTCCATGCCCAGTGGATCAATTCGCTATCTTAGTCATACTATACAGGATGAACTCAATGAAGTTTTGTCAAAGCGTATTGAGCAAGATATTATTGATGAAATAAAAGCTGCACCTTTTTTCTCTGTAATAATGGATACCACCCAAGACATTGCGAAGACTGACCGAGTCAAATTTTTCGGTATGTCACAATAGAAAGGGATGAAAGGGACATGGCAACAGAGGTGAAAATCAATGAATCTTTCCTTGGCTTTCATGAAATTAGTGATCAGTCTGCTAGCGGACTTGAGAACATAATAATTGGTTGCATCGAACAGAAAGGTTTAGAGTTATCTAAATGTCGCGGTCAGGGGTATGATGGGGCCTCTAATATGAGTGGTGTGTACTCTGGTGTGCAAGCAAGAATATCCCAGAAGGAACCGAATGCTGCATACGTTCACTGTGCTGCTCACAACTTAAATCTCACACTGAATGATTCCGTTAGAGGAATACCAGAACTAAAACATTTTTATGATGTGATTGAAAGACTATACACTTTTTTTGGCCACAGTATAAAACGCTGGGCCATGTTATCTTCATTTGCTTCCACATCAGACCTTTCCAGCAACATTACTTTGAAAAGGCTTTGCCCTACCCGATGGTCATCCCGCTATGAATCACTCCTTGCTCTGAGGTTTCGGTATTTAGATATTATGAAGGCACTCACAAAAATAGTTCTTCAGAGCAAAAATGGAGATGAGTGCAATGAGGCTTTGGCATTAAAGAAATTATTGGAAAATTTTAGTTTCATTTTTCTTGTTGTGCTCCAAACAAAGACTCTGGAAACAGTTAATGCTGTGTCAAAACTGCTACAGTCTAAAGACACAGACCTTTGCAAAGCAGCAAACTTACTTCACAAAGCCAATGAAGACCTACTCACATTTCGAAATGAGTTTGATGAAGCCAAAAATTCAGCAACTGCATTATCAGAAAAATGGGGTGTACATGCAAAGTTTGAAGAAAAGTGCATGAGAAAGGTCAAATGCCATTTTGATGAGCTATGTGAAGATGAAAGACTTGCGGACTCAGAACAATTTTTCAAAGTGAATGTGTTTTACAGGTGCCTTGATATAATAACTGCACAGCTTTCAAATCGATTTCAAAGCTTGCAGGCAATCGCTGATAGATTCAGCATAATCCAGCCAAGCACCCTGATTTCTGCAAGTGATGATGATCTGCAAAAAGGAGCTGAAAAACTGGCCATCATTTCAACAAAGACATTTCCCTTGCTTTTCCTGGACAGTTGCTTGCATTCAGATCTTGTTTGAAATCTGAAATCTCCAAACAATCATCAGTGAAAGATTTGGCAAAACTGTTCAATGTTGACAATAGTGTATTAGCATCCAGTTTTCCCAGAAGTCTGTACTGTGCTTCTGCTGTTTCTCACCATCCCAGTAACAGTAGCCAGTGCTGAACGCTCATTTTCAAAACTTAAACTTATAAAGAACTACTTAGAGGTAGTATGGGACAAGAGAGACTTTGTGGGTTGGGACTCTTATCTATTGAAATGAGCAGCAAGAAAAAATTAACCTACAGCAGATCATTGATGAGTCTGCAGAGCGAAAAGCGCAAAAGGCGATTCAAATAGATGAGTAGAACATATTACACTGTTATGTATTACTGTATATTCCTTGATATGTGAGTGAGGGAAAGGGTGAAAGGTGTGAAAATAAACAGGTAAAAGAAAAACTTGGGGGCGGGCGGTTGATATGCTGTGGTGGTGGTGGGGGGGGCCCAAAATTACAACCTGCACTGGGGTCCATCTTTCTCTTCCTCCGCCACTGCTCTCCTGTCTCTAGTGATGCACTGAAAAGGGCAGCCAGTGGTTCCTCCAGCACTCGCCTGAGTGTCTTTAGTACTCTGGGATGGATCCCATCTGTCCCCATTGCCTTATCTGCTTTTATTTTACACAGTTCTTCTAGGAGTCTTTACAATGTGAATGGACTGGTGTCTACCAACCTCCCCTGAATACCTCTCTTACTAAGTCTCGGTCCCTCAAACTCATCTTCCCTGGTGAATACTGAGCAAAAGTTCTTTTAGGAATTGAAATGTTGAGCGGTACACCAAAGTGACTGCTTGCCTTTTTGAGTAGGTGACAGTAAGTCCCCCAGTCAGGTGAAGAGGCCTGGACTCATTAGATAACTTCCCAGGCCACACCTTTCACTACCGAGGAGTGTTGGGCCCACTGCACCCTTATAGAGACAGCCTCTACCTATCCAGAGGGAGATGTCCTGAAGCAGCCTGCATCTCATCTGTGGCTGCAGGCCATTAGTACAGGGTCAGACCCTGACTGCCCTTTTATAATTATATAGAAAGGGCTAGCTAACTTGATCATGGGCTTCCTGCACGACTGTAGCTCCATGCCTAGATGACAGATTCCTCCAACCAGTTGCAACTGCAATAAAGTTCTACTGATGTTTTAAATTCTTATTCCACCCAGCTCTAATGGTATCCCAGCAAGTTCCACCTTCTTAGGCCTGCACTGTCTGCACTACGTGCAAACAAGAGACTGCGGGAGCTCCAAGAGGGACTGTAGGTTTAACTGGTGCACAGCTGGGGGTGTAAAGGGACTGTGTTGCCTGCTGGAAGGTGGTGATATTTGAACTGAGGATTGCTAACACTGCTTATCTGCATTCCCTCTCATTCTCCCCTGTTCCGGAGCCTTTTCCTGTCCCTATTAATTCATTTATTTGATTGCAATCACTGACTACCTTTTCATTATTGTGTTACTGTTTATTATGCATGTTTTTTGGGGGGGGTTTTGTCGACTTTCTTTCACTCCGGTCACGGCCTGAGGAACCTTCTCTCAGGCATCCTTGTCCTTGTCCTGCCTGCCTGAGGCTCCCACAGCTGTACCTCCTCTCTCCTCCACTCCCCCACTGCCAGCACCCCCTGGTTTAACCCAACCGGGGTTGGTCGCCCTTCTCCTCATGGGTGCTCTTACAAGGCAGTCTCTGGCTGCAGGCGAGGGCAGGAGGAACTGGAAGGCCAGTCTGGGTAAGCCCAGCAGAGGGCATGGGGGACAGGTGCCGTCGCCTGTTCCTCAAAACTGGGTTTTTCTCTTTCTCGGACCACCCCCATGCGTGGGCACGTCTGACGCAACGGCTCATGGCAACCCTGCCAGCGTCAGCCACGCTGTGTAGTGTGCAGCCTTCACACTGTAGTGCTCCCGGTCTCCACCGGGAGCCGCTGGTGCGCCGGGCTATCCCTCATCCGCCCGCCCAGAGAGGAAAGCCACCCTCACCCACCTGCCTGGAGAAGAGAGCCACTTGAGGCGCTCAATCCTCTTCCATCCTACCCGACCCACAGCTCCCTGAGCTCGCTCCGAGACTCGGGTACATGCCAGTGTGTGTGGTGCAAGGTGCATGCCCAGCTTGCCAACCCTCAGCGCCACCAGGCGGCCCTATTATGCATGTTTAGAGTGATAAGTGGGGAGGGCTTTGTATTGGTAGGATCCCTGTTGCTGAGGGTGGGGGTTGTGTATTTTTCCTGTAGGGAAGCACCTAGTCAAAATGATCACCATAGGGGAAGGCATCGTGCCACTTTCTAGTTCCGCCTCATATTTAGAACCCAGGCAACATCTATCAGAATACCTTAAAGGTGCTGCCCTCTGTAACGATGCACCTCGCAGGTTGGGGTGGTTACAGCTGTATAAAGTCAAAGTATTTTTTTTTTATTTGATTTCATGAAGTGCACTCTACTGCATTGCGTCTGGAAATCAATTTGTACTCTGAGAGAATTCTGCAATCTGTTTTCTGGTAAGCAGTGCTATATCTGCTTTGATATATATCTTACAACCATCTTTCAGAAAATACAGAGTCAGCAGTACCTCCAAAACCTTTTCTTTTAATACCTATTTACAAACAAAATTATTTTGAAGTAGCGTTATTTTCATATCCTGAGCAGGTCGTTCACTGTCAGCTGTTTTATTATTTCAGTAATGTCATCACAAACCTGGCAGGCATATCATGCTTTCAGCGGTGTGGAAAGGTGAGGGATAGGAGCTGACAAGATCTGAGAAATTGCTGTTGACGCTTCAGAAAAACATAGCCCTGCCTGATTTGAATGGGGGAGGTGAGGTGGCAAATTACACAAACACATGCTGTTTGAACACTCTGCTCTATAGTGACTATTTGTTTTATGATGCAGAATAACCAAGCAGATTTGCTGGGATTCAGACCAGGAACTCCTGATTTACTAAACCTAACAACTGAGCTATAAAAACACAAATGCAAACCTTGGCATTGGCCACTGCTTGCCTGTATTTGATGCTACTGCTGAGAATAATGTACTTTATAGGTTTATTCATTAAAATCAATAAACACAACTAGTGAAAAAAAGCATTCCTGAAGATTGCCAAACAATATCTGGGATCCAAACATGCAAAATGTATAAACCTATTTGAGAGTGAATGCCACCCCTACTGAGCTAAGATTAAGCAATTATGACTGCGATCGAAACACTGAAGGACAAAGCAACAGAGTAAGCTGTAAACAATATCTTGCTGTTTAGAGAGGCAGAATCATAGAGAGCATCACTGTGAGCCGGCAGAATGATCAGGGGTACCGGGGACAGAAAGCTCTGATGATAGGCGGGGGCTTTAACATGCTCACCTTGGAGGAACAAGGGCTAAAGAGAGGATATCATCTCAGCCTTCCACATATCAACAGAGTTTCTGACTTCAAACAATCCACAGCTGGCAGCAGCAGACCCCAAACATGCAAATTTCACCCCAAAATCTGAATTTCAGGATCTGCCATTTTTTTTTTAATTTTAGAGCTGAATCAGTTTGTCATTAAAGCAGGATCTTTTCTCCTAGAATTCACCTGATCACGTTGCTTATTCACCTGCCTCGAAGTCAGTCCTCCTCTGCTAGTGACTTTATAGCCTATTGCCATGGAAATTATTCTGATGTCACAAGCAGAGGATTTTGACTTCAGGGCAGGAAAATCAGGGAGAACCTACAATGTCTTAGGGGCTAAGAACCTGCATTAATGCACCTTTTTTTTCTGAATGAAGGATGGGATTCCTGAAATTAAATTTTTTTGGAGTCACTTATGACCTGCCTTATGTCAGCTGTCACTTTTTGCAGAAAACTGAAACATCACTTTAAGGTAGCAACAAGATCAAACAGACAGAGAAACGTGGTCTGCTGTCCTCAAGCAGGACATGAGGACATGCCCTGTAACTCACAGGTGGTAAATTCAGGAATAACATTATGAGGCTCTTCTTCTCCTTGAGGGTGGTGAACCTACAGAACAGCCTACCAGCACAGGCAGTTGATACGAATAACGTACATGCCTTCAAGGTAAGCCTGTATAAATTCTGTTTACCATGGGAATTGCATAGTACCTTACATAGTAGAGTGGGAATGGAATTCCAATAAATTAGTATGTTTCCACAGCATACATATATCCCTGCTTATGAAGTGGGGGTTGGGGTGCATCAAATGGACCTGGAATCCCTTCCAACCATAAATTACTATGTAACTATGTTACTATCGAACTAACATCTACCTTACATTACTAATGGGTCAGATGTTTATTCTTTAAATATTTCATTCCACTCAAATTCAAGTTCGCTTCTTGGCCAAGTCACTCTTATGAACTAGATTTTAATATAATTGGTCCTTATACCTGGATAAAAAAGGCAATTATTGCTACTGTTATTATTACTTTCATCTCGCAGATGTTGTTACCAGGGCAACATTGATGACATTCCTTGCAAGGTCCCCCTGCCCCTACCATCAGTCCCAACTTGCAGTGTGGCATACATTTTTAGACCTCCCTGCACAAAAGAGATAGCATAGTCAGTGGAGCTCAGCACATATGTGTGACCCCCAATAGGAGAATAACTTTCCCTCCATTTGACGGCTATCCCTAAAGAGCACTACCTGCACTTCCTAGGCCTTAGGAATTGCCTTTTTGTGAATTAGATGTGGAGAACCCATTAAGAAGCCCTCGAACTTCACACCATCCTGTATGTGTTCAACGTACACACTCATCATTTCAGTCATTTTTGTTTCTCTGGAGGCATCTCACTTTACGCATCAAGAGCAGGTTGCTCTGAAGTTCTGAAAGTACAAAACGTCACTTTTACTCACAGACCAGATGACAGCCACTGCACTTGCTTGCACCTCAGCTGGGAGTTCACTGTCATCCTCTCGCCCCCCCCCACTGGAACTCTGCTTTAAACTCTGAATGGATCTGACTCTCAAGTAGATTAACTGTCAGTAGCATTCCACTGTGGCTTGTGTAACCCCCCTTTGGGGGCTTACCTTAATTGCCCTGCTGTCTCCCGGTTTCTCCTGTCTGCTGGTTTCCTCTTGGAGTCCCTCCCCCTACCCCCGTTTCAGTCCACCACCACAGCCCAGATTCTTTTCTGGTGCCCCTGAAGCTCCATGTAGTCCTGTGTCAGTTTTCAGCCCAGTTCAAGTTTAAAATGTTAAATTGCAAGTCACCAACATAATCTTGAACAGCCGTTGACCACACATGCGCAAAAGCACTTTGATCTTACTGACTGCCAGTTTTGCAGTCGAACAGGTGGCATTCTAGAGGATCCGACCTCTCTGCGGACCTATGCAGAGGTCGGTCAGTGATCAGAACACAGCCGGTGAGAGGCCGCTTCTAAATGTAAAAATTAAGTTTGAGCGAGGGTTATAATCGGAGGCTGGAGCTCATGACTATTAATAAGCGCCCTCATAAATATTAATGAGATGCTGCCTGCTGCTTGGGGGGGACAGTATTTTGATGGCAGCAACAGCAAAAGTACTGGGCATAAATATTTAAGAGTGGGCTCATTAGAAAGGGCACAGTTGGGGCTATCCCACAATGGGTTGGTGTAACTAAAAAGTATCTTTACTGGCTGCTCCAGAATTCTATTTCTTGAGGAACTGTGTGTCTTGCTTAAAAATGGTATTTCAGCAGCCATGTTTACAGCCAGCCAATCGGGAGCCTGGATTTAATGCAAGAACTCTTGGGAATGTGCCAGAGACTTATGGGAGAAAATCAGGGACAAATCCTTGCACACAAAATCTAGCCAATTAAGAGACTTGGACTGTGACTGACAGATTGGGCAGCTAACCAGATATCAGGACTTTTGCCCTTTATTTAACAGGAACCGTTTGAACTGTGAGGAGTCTGTTGGTCAGTCTATTGGAAGTCCTGCTCGAACCACTGAGAGAGAAGGAGCCTGTGTGGCTCATCTGCAGACCTGCAGGGGAAAAGCCTGTTTTTGCCTCCCTGCTGAACTCTGGACTGCCTGAAGCAAAAAAAAAAAAAGAAAAGAAATTGCATGCTCAGCAGCCAGGCTGAGAGAAGGAGGATGTTTTGCCAGATAAGTGCTCTTCTGACAAGCGTGGCTAAATCCAAAAACTCTTTGTGAGGACTTCATGTTTAAGGGACTCCAGTGCCATTTAGAGCCTGCGGATATTGTGTTTGCCTCCTGCCATGCTCCATAAAGGGAGAGACCTGTTATCAGTTGTTCCTGTTTGTTTCCGGACAAAGTTATGCCAGACTGCAAGTTACAAGCTGAGTGAGCTCCCCGAACTGTATTCAAAGGTGAACTTCACACACTGGGCCTGTGCTAACTGCGGCCCAAGAGACTGTTCCTGCACCAGATCCAACATCTGCCTGGCGAGAGACCAGCCTCCGAAAGTCAGCCCCTGTGGAGAAGCAAGTCGCAGGTTGTGGCCACCTACAGGGAAAGACCGTGAAGTGGAGGTGAGTTGTGTCGGCCCTGGTCCCCACCAGAATCCTGGAAGGCCAGAAGGTCCATGGTGTCAGCAGCCAGCTCTTTAATCTGTCCAGGTGCAGTGAGTACAAACAAGGTAGTTCCCTGCAACAAATAAATAACTGTATATCGTCATCTGATTTGCCTTATAATTCCGCAGTGGGTTTAATTGAGGCTACAAACCATCCGGTCTGGGATTACAAATATTCTACTGCTTGCCAATATTTGTATCTGTCTAATAACACCCTTCTCTCCATCAAGAGCCCCAACCAGTTGTAATGCCGGTCAACCCGTGGCAACGCTTTAGGCCTGCTCCCTATTCCACTCTGGGTACCCAGCAGCTGGATAAGCTGTTAATTCAGGGACTAATGTGCACAGCACCACCACCACGCTCCTGGAATGCACCAATGCTATCCACATAGCCCTCAATGGAGGGGGTCTGGTTGGGTCTGTCTGTGTGGACCTGTCAAAAGCCTTTGACACTGTCAACCACTCCCTCCTCCTATCGGCTCTCACACACACAGGTCTCTCCCCAGATGCCACCAACCAGTTTGCTGACTATTTAAGTGGTAGGTCCCAGCAAGTCAAAATTAATAACACACTCTCCTCCTCCTCCTCCTCCCAGTCAAGTCAGGGATACCCCAAGGTTCCATACTGGGGCACCTCCTGTTTAGCTTATTTCTGAACACCCTACCCAAGGCCTGCACCGGTCAGCTGCTCTCATTCGCTGACGATGTGGTACTCTTCTCCACCCACTCTGATCCTCTCCCTTCAACTGTCCCTCCAGAAACGTTTCAATGAGGCTGAATCCTGGTTCGCTGACCGCTGATTGGTGCTAAACTGAAAAAAAAAAAAGGTTATGGTGTTTGCTCACAACTAGAACAAACACAAAGACTCCCCACTGCAAATCCTTAACTACCAACTCGTACCACTTGAACAGGTTAACACCTTCAAATACCTCGCGGTTACCCATGACTCTGCGCTACATAGAAACACAGACTTTGATGGCAGATAAGGACCGCTTGGCCCACCTAGTCTGCCCATTTCCCTACCTAACGGATAAGCTGCAGATCCTAGTTAACCAAAAGCCTACTTCCTCCTACCCCCCACTAGAATTGCCTTATGTCTGTCCCATGCATTCTTGAACTCCCCCACTGTTTTTGACTCTACGACCTCCTCAGGAAGGCTGTTCCATGTATCCACAACCCTCTCTGTGAAGAAATACTTCCTCACAATACCTCTGAACCGTCCCCCTCTATCTTCAAATTGTGCCCTCTTGTTTTTGGACATCTCTTTTTCTGAAAGATGCTACCCTCTTGGACTTGTTGATTCCCTTGAGGTATTTGAAAGTTTCTATCATGTCCCCCCTCTCCCTCCTTTCCTCGAGGCTATACATCTTCAGTTACTTTAGTCTTTCTTCATATGTCTTCTGATACAGACCCTGTATCATTTTGGTTGCCCTCCTCTGGACAGCCTCCACCCTGTCTATGTCTTTGCGGAGATGGGGTCTCCAGAACTGTACACAGTACTCCAGATGTGGTCTTACCAACTGTCCGTACAGAGGGCCAACAACTTCCTGTTTTCTACTGATGATGCCTCTCCCTATGCATCCCAGTATCTCCCCAGCCCTCCTTACTGCCTTCTCACATTGCTGGCCCACCTTTAGGTCATCTGATATGACTACCCTCAGGTCCCTTTCCATTTTTGTTGTTGTCAGTATCTCACAACCCATTGTGTACTCTTCCCCTGGGTTTTTGTTTCCCAGGTGCATTACTTCGCACTTCTTTGCGTTGAATCTAAGCTGCCATACATTTGACCATTCCTCCAACCTTGCCAAGTCCCTTTTCATCCTTTCCATCCCACCTTGTGTATCAACACTGTTGCAGATCTTTGTGTCATCTGCAAAGAGACATACTTTACCTTCCAGTCCCTCTGCAATGTCACTTACAAAGACATTAAAAAGGACTGGCCCCAGTACTGAACCCTGCGGTACCCCACTAGTAACCCTCCTTTCTTCACTGTGGACTCCATTTACTATTACCCGCTGTGTCCTGTTGTCCAACCAGTGTTTTACCCAGGCTACCACCCTGGGACCCACTCCAAGGCTGGCTAATTTGTTTATTAATCTTTTGTGCAGGACTGTGTCAAATGCCTTGCTAAAGTCTAGGTAGACCATGTCCACAGCCCCTCCCTGGTCTACAGCTTTGGTCACCCAGTCAAAGAAATCAATTAGATTTGTCTGACATGACCTTCCTGCTGTGAATCCATGCTGCCTTGGGTCCTGTGCCCAACTGGCCTCTAGATACTCAACAATTCTTTCCTTCAGAAGTGATTCCATCATTTTCCCTACCACTGAGGTCAAACTGACAGGTCTGTAGTTTCCTGCCTCTGTCTTGCTCCCACTTTTGTGAAGGGGAATCACATCCGCCCTCCTCCAGTCTTCAGGTACCACACCATCCTCTCATGATTTATTAAAAAGGGTATTCAGTGGTGTTACTAGTTCTTCCCTTAGTTCTTTTAGAATTCTGAGGTGAATCCCATCAGGCCCCATTGCTTTATCCACCTTCAGTTTTAAGAGTTATTTCAGAACCCTTTCTTCTGTGAAAGGACTAATATCAACCCCCCTATCCAGAGTGCTTCTATTGACCAGATGAAAAAATTACTCACCTTAGTAATGTTGTTTCTTCTAATGGAGTCTTGCTATATTATGACATATGCAGTTTGTCCCAGCCTTAGAACTGCTCCGGAGGTGAAAGAGTTAACTTCCATGCCAGGCATGGAATCTTGAGCGCGAGCTCAGTTGAAAAAACTCTGTCTGTTAATCTTCAAACTGAAACTGTCAGATCTTTATGAGCAAAACTCACTAAGGTTCTGTGTGGAAGCTGTAAACCTACACTAGCCAACTGGCTACTAAAATATTAACAAATTTTTCTGGTCCCAAAACCAAGACAAGTCAGGGGATCCAAAAAATAAAATAAAATAAAATACAACACCCAAACACCCAAAAAGGGTGAAAAACACAAAGTGGGCATCATTAAGTGCCAACACTGCACTGCCCACCCACATCCCAAAAGCAGAGGTTCTGAGAGGGCAGGCAGGGGGTCATATATAGCAAGACTCCATTAGAAGAAACAACATTACTAAGGTGAGTAATTTTTTCTTCAAACAACATGAAGTCTTGCTATATTATGACATATGCAGACTACACAGCAGTACCTCCATGGAGGAGGGACAGAACCTACTTAGGAAATAGGCTCTGAAGCACAGCTGTGCCAAACCGAGCATCACTCCTAGCCTGGATGTCCAGGGAGTAATGCTTGGTGAAAGTGTGTACTGTTTTCCAGGTAGCTGTTTGACATATCTCTAAGATAGGGATGTCCCTGGCCGCAGCTAGGGACGCAGCTGTACCTCTGGTAGAGTGAGCCCTCAGGCCTGAAGGGGGAACCTTACCCAGTTTTTGATAGCAAAATTGGATACAAGAGACAATCCACCTGGCAATGGATCTTTTAGTGGCAGGTTTCCCTTTACCAACCTCACCATAAGTGAGGAACAGTTGGAGGGAGTCAAACCTGTGACCCTTGGTACGCTCTATGTAGTAACTAAGGGCTCTCTTTACATCTAAACTGTGCAGCCTCCTCTCGCCAGAGGAGGAATGGTCAGTGAAGTACTGGAAGAGATATAGATTGATTAAGGTGGAAATCTGAAACCACCTTAGGCAAGAACTTCCTGTTAGTCCTGAGAACTACCTTATCTCTGTGAAAGGAGATAAAATCAGGTCCACTGACAAAGCTTGTAATTCACTTATGCGCCTGGCAGAAGTGATGGCTACTAGAAACACAGTTTTCCAAGTCAAGTACTTAAGCTCTGCTGAAGACAAAGGCTCAAAGGGGGTTGCATTAGCTGAGCAATGCAAACATTAAGATCCCAGGCAGGAGCAGGGTCTCCTGAATGGAGGGCTGGTGTGAAGCAATCCCTTGAAAACTTGGAGAATACAGGTGAGCAAAAGAGAAGAGGGCTTTCTGCTGAAATAAAAGCAGAGACAGCTGCCAAATGCACTTTCAGGGTAGCTGGCCTCAGCCCCAAGTATTTAGATGGACCATATAGTCCAGGACTGTGGGCAAATCAGCAGATTCTGGGGAAATATGCTTTCCAGAGCACCATATGGAAAACCTTTTCCATTTAGAATTATAAGTAGCCCTGGTGGAAGGCTTCCTAGAAGCTTTCAAGATATCGAGTACACCTTGAGAAAGGTGTAGGTCAGCAAACTCTTAACTCCTCAAGAGCCAGGCCTTGAGGTTGAGGGATTTGAGGTTCGGATACCAAACTCTCCCCTGGGCACAGGTTAACAGATTGTGATTCCTGGGGAGACACAGGGGAAGGTGGACTGCTAAGGACAGAAGGAGTGGCTACCAGGGCTGTCTGGCCCAATCTGGAGCAATCAGAATCATCTTGCAAGGTTGAGATCTGATTTTGACTAGCACCTTGAACAAGAGAGGAAAGGGGGGAAAGGCATAGAGGAACCTCCTTCTGCAATCAAGAAGGAAGATATCCAGAGGACTGAGCCCAACACTGGGGCCTGCAACAAAAAGCGGAAGTTGGTGATTGTCTGGGGCTGCAAAAGATCTATCTGAGGGTGCCCCACCTGGCAAATACTAACCCCAGTACTAGGGGATCAGTGACCATTCGTGATGGCCCTGGGAAATCCGCTGAGAGCATCTGCCAGGACATTGTCCTTGCCTGGGAGGTGAACTGCCATGAGGGAGGTGTTCAGGGAATAAGCCAGAGACCACAACTTCATTGCCTCGGTGCACAAGGCCGAAGACCGAGTGCCCACTTGTTGATGATGTACCACATGTAGTGGTGTTGTCTGTTCTGACCTGTACCACTTTGTTCTGAACAGATGCAGAAAAACCTGAAGTGCAAGAAAACTGCCCTGAGTTCCAACAGACTGATGTGGAGCAGAGATTCCTGAGGGGACCACAATCCCTGGGTGGTGAGGTTGCCCATGTGAGCTCCCCATCCCAAAAGGGACGATCTGTAGTAAGGGTCAAGGAGTGAGATTGAGGGATGAAAGGAACCCCCTGTCTCAGACTGCTCTGATCCTGCCACCACTGCAGGGCCTGGATCAGGGTTCGAGTTACTTGGATCAATTTGGTTAGAGGATCTCTCCTTTGAGACCAGAAGGCTCTCAAATGGAACTGGATGTCCCTCATCTGAAATCTTGCTCCTTGCACTACAGCTGTGGAAGCAGCCATGTGGCCAAGGAGCTGCAGAAAGTGCCTTGCTGGTCGAGAGACCTGCAGAGTGAAGGAGGAGGCCAGAACCACCAGGGTCTTTACTCTTTCTAGAGGAAGGAAAGCTCTGGCCTGCTTTGTGTCCAGTTCTGCGCCTATGAAGGTGAGTAGCTGAACAAGCTCTAGAAGTGACTTTGGAAGATTGAGAAGAAAACCTAAAGATGTAAGCAGCTGCTGGGTAAACTGAAAGTGTGATTTGACTTGGTCTGGAGACTGACCCACTATGAGCCAGTCATCCAGATAAGGAAAGATGGCAATCTTTTGCCTTCTTAAGTAAGCAACTGCTACTGCCAGGCATTTGGTGAATACCCTTGGGGCAGAGGTGAGGCCGAAGGGCACTGCTCTGAACTGGTAATGGCCTGAGGGCAGTTCGAATCTGAGGTACTTTCGGTGGGAGCTTCTGATGAGAACATGGAAGTAGGCATCCTTGAGGTCCAGGGACACTAGCCAGTCCCTGGCCTTAGGGAGGGTAAATAATTCCCAGAATCACCATTTTGAATTTTGGTTTTAAAAGGTGCTTGTTTAGGTATCTTAGATCCAGGATGGGCCGCCATTCTCCTGTCTTTTTTGGGGTAAGAAAGTACCTGGAGTACAGTCCTTTGCCCTGGCGTAGGGGAGGAACCCTTTCTACAGCTCTGACAGCCAGGAGGGTTGAGACTTCTGTTTCCAAAGCAAGAGCCTCTAATGGATTTGCAGGTGGAAAGGATCTGGTTCTCATGTTTGGAAATTTTTTGAAGCTGAGAACCAGTCCCTGGCTTACTACTTCCAGGACCCACTTGTCTGAAGTTAAAGACTCCCAGTCCTGGACGAAGTAAGCCAGCCTGCCCCCTACAGGTAATGGAGAATCGGCCCTGGGCATCCCATCAGGGTGCCTGTTTGGCAGGGGCTTTAGGCTGAGGGGTGGGAGCAGGCCTGCTCGTAGCCCGTCTGCCTCTCCCTCTGAAGAACCCCCTCTGGGCATAAGCTGAAGAGGAGTCCTGGGCTTGGTAAAAAGGTCTGTGAAAAGGCCTGCCCCTGCCCCTGGAAAGCTGCCTCTGAGGAGTGGCTTGCCTCTCCTTGGCCTGTGCACTCCTATAAGTGGTCCTATACTCATCCATTTTCTTCATGTAATTCTCTGTCTGCTCCCCAAACAGAGAATTACCCACAACAAGGAAATCCATAGCCGTAGCCTGGGTATCCTGTGACAGGCTAGTACACCTGAGCCAAGCCATTCTACGAAAAGCCACAGATGTAGCCATGACTCTTGAAGATACATCATTCGAGTCCACTGCAGCATGGAATTGCACCTTGGATGCCTCAATACCATCAGCAGCCACCTGTTCCAGCTCCTTGGCAAGCTGGCCAGGGACCTGTTTCGCTAAAGCCAGAACAGTATCCCATCTGGATTTCTGGTATCTTGCAACATAGACCATATAATTTGCCTGTCTGAGTCCCAAGGATGCTGCCATGTATTGTTTCTTTGCCATGGCATCAATCCTCCTGGAGTCCTTTTCAGGGGGGTGTGAAGCCAAGGGAATATTTGCCTTATCACAGGCTGCAGCCTGCACTACTAACATGGCTACATTGTTGTGAAAGGAACTCCGTGATCGACCTGACAATGTGTACCTCCTGTCCATCTTTTTATCCACAGGAGGTAAAGAATTAGAGCTTTAAAATTTTTATTGTCTGTTTCCTAAAGATTTATGTAAAGGAATAGACAATCTCCTGGACTCTGGGATATCCATCATTTCCACATAGTCAGGCTCCTCCTGTTCATCACAGCTTCTTCCAAAGGGAGCTGGAGGGTTTCAACAACTTTTTATAAAATAGAAAATGAGAAGGGGACTCAGAAAGCCTAGGGGAGACACTCCTGAAGGTCTGTCTGGGGAGATGTCCGGTTCAATGGGCACATCCAGACTTTCAAAATCACATTCACTCTCCTCATAATCCTCCTCCCCCTCCTCCGGTTCATAAAATTCTTCTATATCATATTCTTGAACCGGTGGAACCGACCAAACCGACCGTTTACCTGATGGTGGCGGTTCGGACGGAACCGGGGAAAGCGACTGGACAATTTGGATCGCTTTGGCTATCTCTGCAGCGGTTGGAGAAGGAAATTTTGGCTCCACACCTGCTGATTTTCTAGTCCTCTTTGCTGGAACTGGCTCCTCCGAGTCAGCTCTTCATTTGCCCGGGGAAGTATCGCCCTGGTCAGAGGGCACTCCCTCCAGTTCGGTTAGCACCGAACCGGGCTGGCCATCCGGGTCAGCGGACTTTTTGGCCTCTCGTTCCCTGAGCCTACCAACTTTCTTATCCAGGGTAGCTGCAGGGAAATTCTTGCAAATCTGGCAGTCTGCATTGAGGTGGTCAAACCCCAGACAATAAACACATGTGGTGTGTGGGTCAGCCTTGACAAAGGCTTCCCCACAGACACTACAGTGCTGAAACCCAGTGGGCCCGGTTTTTCTTTTGGGTTTCTCAGACATAATGCCAGCCTAATCAAAAACTTGCCCTTTTCCGGCAAATCGCCAAGCAAGACACCCTTATCGGTTCCCAACCGTGTCACGAGTCGTGGAAAAAAACGTAATGAAATCCGTTTTTTTTAGAACCGATAAGAACCGGGAACCGCACTCTAAATGTATTTTAATAAGTTTTAACAACAACCTGATCAGTTCAAACCGAACTGATAACAACATTTGCAAGTTCCACACAGAGAAATGTAAAACCTATCTATTACTTACGATACCACAGACAGAGCTTGAACCGACCGGTTGCGGTTAAAATATACAAATGCGGTTTAAAAAAACGAGAAATAACACTTTTTTAACCGAGAAATGAACCGAGCAGTAGGAGGAATCTCCGGAGCGACTGTTCAGTGAGGCGGAGTAAAGAATCTGACAGTTTCAGTTTGAAGATCAACAGACAAGAGTTTTTTCAACCGAGCTCGCGCTCAAGATTCCATGCCTGGCATGGAAGTTAACTCTTTCATCTCCAGAGCAGTTCTAAGGCTGGGACAAACTGCATATGTCATAATATAGCAAGACTTCATGTGGTTTGAATAGGTATTTCCCCCTGCTTTTCCATTGTGAATACTGAGCAGAAATATTCGTTCAGTATCCCTGCTTTTTCACTGTCGCTCTCTGCCCAACCACCTTCCTCTTTGTTCAGCATCAGTATCCCTGCCTTAGTCTTTCTTTGCTCCCTAATGTACCTATAAAAGGTTGTACCCCCTTCTTAACTGAGTTGGCTATCTTTTTCTCGGTTTGGGCCTTTGTTATTCTGACTGCCTTACCCGCTTCCTTCTGCTTTAACTGGTACAGTTCTCTGTCCTGCTCCTTCTGTGTTTCCTTATACTTCCTGAATGCTATCTTTTTCTCCCTTACCTTCCCCGCCACTTCTTTTGAGAACCATAGTGGTTTTTCCTTTTGTTTTGATTTGTTTATTTGCTTCACACAAAGGCTTGCTGCCTCTGTGATGGCGGTTTTGATGTTTCCCCATTGTTGCCCCAACCCACCTTCTTGCCTGTTTGCTAGTGTTTTCTGAGGCACTCTCCCATTTTGACAAAATCAGCCCTCCTGAAGTCCAGTACCTTCACTTTTGTGTGGCTTGACTCTATAGCTAAGTTTATCGTGAACCACACTGTTTGGTGGTCGCTTGTTCCCAGATGGCTACCCACTTCAAGATCAAAGATCCTCTCTCCGTCCCCATTTGAAGAGTACCAGGTCTAAGACTGCTCCCTTCCGAGTGGGTTCCAAAACTAGCTGTCTGAGGCATGCCCCCTGTAAGGCATAGAGAATGGTCCTGCTCTTGGATGTGGCTGAAGCAAAGGTGCTCCAGTCAACATCTGGCATAGTCAGGTCCCCCATCAACAATATCTCCCCTTTCTCTGCCATCCCAAGGATGCCTTCTATCATTTCCTTGTCCATTTCCTCCCCCTGAGACGGGGGTCTGTAAACAACCCGTGTGTGGATAGTGGAGCCATTTCCAGTCTCAAGGGTGACTCACAGTGCCTCCTCTCCTCCCTGTTTACCCTTTAGTTCTGTTGTTTTGATCCCTTCCCTTACATAGAGAGCTACTCCTCCTCCTCCTCCTCCTCTTCTTCCCTCCCTGTCCCTCCTGTAGATTGTGTACCCTGGTATGTTGACATCCCAGTCATGGTTCTCTGTGTACCATGTTTCTGTGACTGCCACAATACCCAGGCATCCCTCTTCCATCAAGGCCACCATTTCAGGGAGCTTTTTACCTAGACTACGGGCATTGGTACTCATTACCCTCCATTTTTTTTATGGCTTTATTTCTTTTTGCCCCATCTCTGTCCCTACTGTCTTTGTCTTTTTCTCCATTTACCCCTGCCCTTTTTCCTATTGACTGCTCTATCTTGGTGTTTACCTCACTAATTACCCCAATTTTTTTGGGGGGGCTAGGATTTCCCATCTCCTCTTCAGTGCCTCCTCCCTTGGCTAATTTAAATGCTTGCCATTGAAGCATTTAAACCTAACACCTAGGATCCTGGTTCCCCTCCAGGATAGATGCAGACCATTGCGCCTGTATAGGCCTGCATCCCTTCAGGTGGAGCACCAGTCCCCAATGAAGCCAAATCCCTGAGCTCTGCACCAGCTTTTCAACCAGTCATTGAATCCCATGGTGCGGAGTGCCCTAACCTCATCCATGCCATAGACAGGTAGCACTTCCGAGAAAGTTACCATGTGTGCTACTTGTCTAAAGCCCCTCCCCAACTCCCCAAACTCCTGTTGCACTGCCCTGATCCCATTTTCAGCCAGGTCATTCGTCCCAAGGTGGATAATGACATCCAGCTCCTCCCCTTGCCGCTGCTCCCACGATCCTGAGGATTCGTTTCCTGTTCCTCCAAGCCTTGGCGCTGGGCAGGCACCTTACCTCCCTTTCCCCTCCCTCCCCCAGTTCTACCCCTCTAACAATTGAGTCCCCCACCGGGAGTTGTTTCCTTCCCCTGTGGGGTCCTGGGTCACCCTCCTGTGGGTCTCCATTGTGGAAGTTCCCAGCATCTTCCTTGGTCTCCACTGCAGGTGCCTCCATGGAGGAACCATGCTTTGCCAGAGTGGCGAATGAAGTGTGGAGAGGTACAACTGGAGGGATGCGCCTCTGTTCCACCACCCTCACCCTCCCTGAGCCCATCAAGGTCCAACCACTCCTCTTTGTTGGCAGCCTCTGAGGTAGTGGCGGTGGCCTGGGTGGTCTCTGGGTGGGGGAGCAGGTTTCCTGAATCCTTGCCAGGTCAGCATGGAGACGAACAACCTCCTCCCTCAGGCCAGAGAGGTGCCTGCAAATATGGCAGCAATGTGGTCTCCAGAATGTCTCCCGGAAGACTGCTGCTCCACAGCCAGTGCATTGCACCACTCCCCACATGTCTGTGTCCCTTCCGGTTACAGATGCTTTTTTGTTCTTGTTTTAGTGTGTGCAAGCTTGTGAGTGTCTCTACCCCTATTCAGTGTGCTGTGCCTTTAAGGATATGAACAGGTGTATGTTGTTAGCAGTTTTGGGGAAGTGATGTCAGAGCCCCTGCTATAAAAGAAGTTATGCACTTGGGGTGGGTGGGGTGAGGGGAAGGATGGGTGGGAGTAAACCTATGCCGTCCAGAAATAATCACCTACAACTCTTACACTCCACCCCGGGGAGTGCCTTCCTTCCTTTCAGACACCTATTTCACAAAGGCTAAGTAACAGGTCTAGTCACAACTGACTACAAATATATCCCAGCTACAGTACCTCTCTGGCAAATTAAAGTTAAAACTAAGAAAAGTCCACCCCAAAAACTGAATCAATACTAGCTACTTACACAGGTCCAAAAAGTAATAATTCAGTTCAGTGTAGTCTAGAAAATAACCTCCTTGATTCAAGGAAGCTGCGGCTGCTTTCTCACTCTCCCTGTCTCAGTCTCAGTCTCAGTCTGCGCTCACCTATCATGAGCATATCTACCTACTTAGTACCACTTTCAACACCAGAATTGGTTTACTCTACCAGCACAAACAATGCCTCCCCCCCCCGAGGCCCTCCACCCAGCGGTCACTTCATCCATCCTGTCCCTAACTGACTATGGAATCACTCTCTATGGGGAGGCTGACAACTCGGCCCTTCGTAGAATCAAAGTATTCCTAAATAAAGCCTGCCGTCTTGTCACGGCATGTGATAGGAGGACCCATACCTGCTCACTGTATAGTCTCTCCAACTGGCTCAATTTTGATGGTAGGCTCAGGTACCAGACATGCCTTCTCACCAAAAAGATTACCAATGGGCTAGCTCCCCCTGTACCTACTAGCCTTCTGCAACCCACCCATCTGTAAAGGCCACCTGCAGTGCTTCCAAACCCTCTCTCCTGATCCCCCACTGTAGAACAACCCTGGGTCAGTGATCCTTCTCCTACAGGGCTCTCCTCTAAATGAATGCATTGCCTAGTGCCATCTCCTCTGAAAACAAGCTGGGCTCCTTCAAAACCAATCTCAGGGAACACCTCCATTCCTCCTGTGCCTGTGACTGCTACTAGCCCCTTCCCTATACATCCCTCATTTCCTCATACTGCCACTACTGACTTCACTTGAAATGTGGACAATCATGTCCAACACCTCCTACTTTCTCCTTCCCCTCCTTTCAGCTCAGCTAACCTGCTATCATAACAAAGGACTTCTATCCTGCTTAAACTAATAGTTTTGCTAACCTGCTATCATGACAATAGATTTTTATCCTGCTTAAACTAACAATTTTGCTAACCTGCTATCGTGACAATAGATTTCTATCCTGCTTAAACTAATAGTTTTGCTCTCTCTAAGTGAAAACATACTGATTTTATTTCATTTTATGCATATTACTGGATAATCCTTCACTGTGCTTTGTAATCCTCTTTAATATTGTTTTGACTATACTCTGACGTGGAGCCTTTGTAAAGGAGTCTCTTACTCAAAGATTTGTAATTCCAATATGTTTCTAAATAAATACAATGATCAATGTTATCTGTTTGATTACAGTACAACAATTAAGCTAAATTCTCGCACCTCCCTTGTTCACGTCCCCTTAATAAACCAGATTTATTGTCTGTTGTTAATTTGGGCTGTGAGCATATTATTACCTAGCTTTTCAGTTACTGAGTCATTCAAGGGGTACAGTGATAAGTGCTGTATTGTTGTTGAAAACTGTTCTTTTGCAGGGGCGCAGGGCATATCTCGGAAGTCCAGGCCCTGTTGATAAGTGCAAGGTTGGTGAGCATATTATTAGGGCCAGCCATTAAATGTGTTATGGCAATGCAGATACTGTGTCTACAGGCAAAATGCGGGTTGGGCCACTAGGTGGTGTTGTGGGTGGTTATAGCTTCCCAGAGGGGTGTACCAGTGCTACTGTTTACCCACATAAGTATTACTCTGGGTGGAGGCACCATAACTGTAGTATTACCGTTGGTAGGGGATCCACAGTAACCTTTGATCACAAACCCAAGCCCCTCAACCTGCAGTCAGAGAAGCAGGTAGGGGTAGTAGCCCTTGGTATAATGGCACCAGGGTTACACTTATGATGCTGTAACAAGCCCACCCACCTAGCACCAGAGCCATGGTTTATAACAGGCATGCTAATGAGAGCACAGATTAACCACTGGCTACCTGGACAGCCTAAGCACACACTTTAGTAACCCCTGGAGACAGCAGGGGTTACACAATTTTGAACAGACAGGTTCTGTACCCGTTTCCCAGAGAATAGCCTATCTGCAATAAAAACCATTATGGCATTTTGTGATCAAGTCTGAAGTTCATTTTGTGTGGCAGAGTTTTGCTCCAATTCACTGTCTGAGCCTATGTATTTCTTTTGCCGTAATTCATTTTTGAAAGCAGCAAACAAGGCTATCTTTCTGGTTTTGTCTGTAGTGTCATCCTGAAAGACCCATATGGACTGTAGGTAAACTTACAGAAAAACATCCATTATAACTGTTGTAGCTACCCTAACTGGTGGGTGCATTTACAGAACAGCATTAATTACAAATAGGATACTAGACAGGAAATTATCAGTAGCAAGGCTGTAATTCCATCAGGGGATTCTGGTGTCATCATAAACCATGACAGCAAAGACAGAGTGGTTTATGATGTCACCTGAATCCCAAAATTTGCCCCTCTTTTATCTGCCACTCTCAGTGTGTGCCATCTGCCACTGTCGAACCAGACTCTGTATCTTTTCCTTTAATGGTAATCAGCATACCTTTTAACCGTCCCACATTCCAAGGGACATCCCTAATTTTACCCCTCAGAATTTCTTTGTCCCACCTGGAAATGGTACCACCCAAACAGAGGAGGTGCTGCAAACTCAGATTTTACAGCAGAAATTTAAAATACTCTATGAACTTAAGATCCTAATGCAAAATTCAATGTTGAACACAAAAGCAGTGTTCTGAGTTTTTGTCTCCATATTTGGTGGCGTGTCACACGTCATTAAGACAAGTGTCCCACAATTTGAGTCTCTGTGTCCCATGTTTCACCGTCTAAGTTTGAGAGGTATAGTTATCACCTCCCACTGTCTGCCAGGACATATGTAAATTAGCCCTTTGGTCCTCCGTGTGTTGAGATAGTCTTATATTTTTAACCTGGTGATTTTGTGAAAAGAACTCTTTTGCATCCAAAAACACTCTCTTCTTGCATGCTACCCAGATACACAGAAGGGATGGCAGAAAACGATGTGTAGTCCATTCAGTCTGCTCTTTAAACTAGCTATTATATATGATGTCCTGTAGGCCTACCACCTTTACAGGACTAGCTCCCCTCCACTGCCGCTACCTCCTCCATCCATACCAAAACCCAAAATTTGTCCCACTTAGTCTTGTACTTGTTAATCTCCCCTGCCTCAACAAACCCCCTGGGCAGCTTATTACACTTGCCCTCCACCCTCTCAGTGAAGAAGAACTTCCTGACATCCCCCTAACATCTCCTGCTCCCCAGTTTCCAATTATGCCCTCTCATAACCGTGTTTTCACTTTGGATGAACAGGTGCTTACTATTCACCTTAGTTATGCCCCACAGAAGTTTCTATTAAATCCCCCTCTCACTCTTGGCCTCCAGTAAGTGCATATTGAGGATAACAAGACATTCCTCATACGTCTGTCTCTGTTGTCCTTGGATCATCTTGGTGGTTGTTCTTTGCAATGCTTCCAGCCTGTCCCTGTCCTTCTTCAGATGTGGGTTCCAGAACTGGGTACAGTACTCAAGATGTGGCCCACCAGGGACCTGCACAATGACAAGATCATCTTCTCCTTTCTATTGTCAAAGCCTCTGCCAATACACCCAGCATCATGTTCATCTTGCTGTAAAGCCTACTGCATTGACTTTGAGGATGTGTCTAATAATAACCCCTGGGTCCCTTTCTTCCCCTGCTATAGCTAACATTACCCCCATCTCCCATCCAGTGTTCCCTGCATGGATTTTTCCTGGCAATGTGCATCACCTGCATTTCTTAGTATTAGAATGTACCTTCCAGATCTTTGACAATTTCTCCAGCTTCTCCAGATCTTGGCACAAATCTCTGACCCCACCTTGATTACCAGCCTGCCACATAGTTGTGTTTTGTCCGCAAAGAGACACATCTTCCCTTTAATATCCCCTCTTATGTCTCTTATAAAACACACTGAACAGGACATGTCCTAGGCCTGACCCTTGTGGTACTGCACTGGTGACTCCCTTTGCTTCTGTTTCCTTTCCATTTAACACCACCCTTTATTGACTCCCCCTTATCAGTTTCCTACCCACCTAGTCAGCCTCTCCCCAGACCCAGATCCTCTGCCTTTTTTAGGAAACTTCTGTGTGACATAGAGTCAAAGACCTTGCTGAAGTTGAGGAATAGTACATTAACTGCTTGGCCCCCAACCACAGCCTTAGTGATCCCATTCAAAGAAGATGATCAGATTGGCCTAACACAGTCTTTCTGCTACAAACCCATGCTATTTGGTATGGTGTAGCCCACTGTGGCATCCCCCATCTCAGTGGAGCACCTGAACATATCTGTTTGGTGGCTGCCAGTTCCAAGCCCAGCTCTTTACGGGCTCTTATGCTTAGTCTGCCTGGCCCTAGAACCTCATCCACATTTAGTGCACCTAGCACCTTCCTTACCCTGTCCTTGGTGATCTGGACAGACTCCTGTCCCCTCATTCTGTCACAAGCCTTTATGCAACTTCCCATGAGTGGTCCCCCCTCCTCTACCAAAAAGACTGAACAGAAATAACTGCACAGAACATCCACCCTCTGCTCGTCCTCATCTCCCCATCCCCTCATTATTCTAATGATCCCCTTTTTGTCTTTTTTTTCTCTCTAATATACCTAAAAAGTTATTTGTCCCCTTTTTCACCCCTTCTGCTCTTCTGGACTCCACATCCACCTTGACCCTACAGACTGCCCTTCTTGCTTTCTTCAGTGTTCCCTGGTAATCTTCCAAATTCCCTTCAGTTTGTCCACTCTTATACTTTCTGAAAGCCATCCTTTCAGTCCACAGTGCTACTCCTATTTCTCTGGAAAACTACAGAGGCTTCTGGTGCGTTTTTATCTTGTCATCATCTTCATACAGCTATCCATGACTTCCAGGATTCCCCACGTAATGATTTTCCACTTGTCTTCCACCCCCTCTACCTCCACAACCCCTTTCAATTTCCCCTTTACCACCCCCCCCCCATCTTATTGAAGCTGGCCTTCCTGAGGTCAAGGACCAGACAACTTGATGTGGAATACTTTCTCTTCAGTATCCAGTTCAAATCACACTGAGCCATAGTCACAGGACCCCAGTGGGTATTTTTCACCTCAGTTCTTCCTACCATTTTAGTACTGGCCAGAACCAAATCTAGGGTCACCTGCTCTCTCATCGGTGCCTGCACTAGTTGCACTTGTAGTGCCAATGATTTTCCATTTTCAACAGAAAACACTAATGAAAAAAAAAACATAATTTGTCATTTTAAAAACAGCACATAGGAGTCTTTTTTCCACCAGCGTTATGGGCAAACCACTTAATATTTAGTCAAATTTGTGTACAAAACATGCTGATTTGACCTACAACTGGTGAAAAATCCACAAAAACAGATTTTAAGATTTTGCCAAATGAAACTAGCCATTTCTGAAAATGGAAAATTGTTGGCTGTAAACTAGGAAGCAGTCCTGCAGGATGTCCAGTAGAGACTGGCTCCTTGAGCTCCTGACTACTACCGCTTCCCAGTCTATAGCGGAGTCAGCCATGATGAAGTGCAGTAACTTGCAGTAATGACAAGTCACAAAATCCTGCATGACAAAAGGGCTTAACTGCCATTGACTTACAGTAGCCCCTGCAGTAAACTGCAGCATTCTGTGATATTCTGCAGCATTTCTGCGTTTCATCCTGGCTGTCACATCTTATATGGCAGGTTAAAATCCCATATTGTCACCACCAACCCCCTGGCAAATACTCTTCTTATTTCCTCCCCTAGTAGCTTATCTCCCTCCTCTTTCCAGCCTGGTGGCCTACACACCACCACTATCCTGAGTTTCTTCCTCCCTTCTAATGTGAGTTGGATCCATAAAGATTCCAGCTTGCAATACCCTTTGACTGAAACGCTGACCATTTCGATGCCCTCTCTCACATACAGAGTTATCTCCATCCTTACCTATCCTTCTATCCCTCCTGAACAGGAAGTACCCAGGGACCACAAGGTCCCACTTGTGGTTCTCTGATACCCATGTTTCAGTCACTGCTATTCATCAGGGTTAGCCTCTGTCACCACTGCTAGTGGTCACTGATTTCGTTCTCTGAGCTTCTTGCTTTTTGGGAGACCCCTTCTATTTGCCTTTCTATGGCTCCCTCTATCCTCTAGGACTAAGATTCTATGGCTCCCTCTGTCATCTAGCACTAAGATTTTTATTTCTGCTAAAACTCTCCAGTGTTGGCTTCCCCTCCCCTTTCCCCTTCCTATCTTTCCGTCCTGGTCTACATTTCCTTTCTTGCTCTCCCCTTTTCTGTCTGACCCCTGCCCACTTCCCCTGCTGTACCTCCCTCACCTCATCGCTCTTTTGGCCACTGGCTGTATATACTGTCATGCTGGAAGATAAGGCTAGTTCTCCATCTAACATCTCTTCCTGTCTGACAGCCCAACTCTGCAGAAATCAGAGTGGGACTAGAGAAGAAGACTGTACAAAAATCATATCTAAAGTAACAAACAAGAAAAAAAGCACTATTCAAACTATGGCCAGAAGGGATCTACTATGCTGCGACGACATCCCCCACAGCACCACAAGCATGCTGACATCCCCGATACTGACATGTCCTAACACTGACCTGCAACACAGTGACAGCAATGCAACAGCAATGCGGGGGGGTCCTACTTTAGATGACTAACTCCACATCGCACAGACAGTGGAGTTAGGTGCCTACCCACTGTCGCTGCACAGTTCGTCACTGTGGAATCCCCATAACTGCAATATCCTCTGCTGTCCAGGTTTCACTTTGGGGGTTTCACTGTAGGGATGTTGCTGACCCGTCAGTATACGGGCTAGAAGTAATAACATCACAAGCAACACTCCACCTGAAATGTATTCACATTAATAAGCAATAAATACTCATATTCACATTCACATTACTAATTTGCATAGAAACATAGACAATGATGGCAGAAAAAGATCATTGGTCCATCCAATCTGCTCGTAACACCCTATCATACCCCGAGACCTTTTGTCTATACAGGGTTTTAGCCCATACTATCCACCCCATGCTCCCTGTTTTAATACTACCACCCTGAGCAACTACTAAGTCCTACACTCCGTCCAGCCATGCTTGAAAACATTAATGGTTTCGGCATTTGCCACATCAGCTGGCAGACTGTTCCATGGCTCACTCCCCCTCTCTGTAAAATAAAACTTTCTCACGTCCCTCCTGAACCTCACCCCCTGCCAGTTTCCAATTATGTCTCCCTTTTCTTGATCAACTGTTCCTGCTGAATAGACCCTCACAATTCAACTTGTGCATTCCCTTCAGGAATGCGAAGGTCTTTGTCATATCTCTTCTCTCTTGTCTGGCCTCCAGTGAGTACATGTTCAGTACCTTGACCCAATCCTTGTAAGATCTGCCCTGCTGGCCCCAAATCATTTTGGTTATCCTACACTGCACCATTGCCAGCCTGTCCTTATCCTTCCTCAGGTGAGAACTCCAGAACTGGGCAGAGGACTCCAGATGTGGCATCACAAGTGATCTATACAGAGGTAGCAATACCTTTCTTTTGCTGTCAGTACCTTTCCCAATGCACCTCATCATCTTGTTTGCCTTACTGGAGGCCTTGTTACATCAGCTAGATTGTTTAAGGGAGTCACTTATTATGACTTCTAGGTCTCTTTCCTCAGAAGTAGTTTGCAGCTTAATCCATCCCATCCAGTACTGTCTTGGGGTTCTTGTTCCTTATGCACATCACCTTACACTCTTTGATGCTGAATTTCAGCTACAAAACTTGGACCATCTCCTTAGCCTTTGTAGGTCCCTCTGCATGTCCCTAACCCCCTCCTCACTGTTTACCCTGCCACAGAACTTAGTGTCATCTGTGAAACAACATGTCTTGCCCTGAATTCCTTTTCCTATGTTGCTGATGAACATATTGAAGAGGACGGGGCCCTGGACTGATCCCTGTGGTACCCCAATGGTATACTCCCTCTCCCTGGATTTGACTCTGTTTACCTCAACCCTCTGCTGTCTCCCTTCCAAACAATTTCCCACTCATCCAACTGCATCCTATGCTGCACAACCTCTAAATTCGCCAGCAACTTTCTGTGAGACAATGAGTTCAAAGTCTTCCTGAAATCAAGGCAGAATAAATCTATAACGTGACTCTTGTCCACTACCCTGGTTACCCAGTCAAAGAATATTATCAAGTTGGTATGATAAGACCTCCCTACCATGAACCTATGCTGTCTGCTTTCCTGGAGTCTGTTTTTCTCCACATAGTCCAGTAAGGCCAACAACACAGTCCTGAGAAACACCATATAGAACAGGGCATAAGGACAAGGTGCAGTTAGAACCAAGGATAAAGTAAGAGCTGTCAAAAAAGTAGAAGCAAACCCAGGATAGTAAGTAATCAGAGACACCAGCATAACGTTTAGGTAATCAAGAAGGACAGATGGATCAACAGTGTCAAAAGCCACACTAAGATACAGAAGGCTAAGAACAGAAATAAACCTCTGTTAGATGTGAGGAAGAGACTGCTAAGAACATAGACAAAGCAGGTTTCATGCTGTGGCCAAGGCAAACCCAGTCTGAGTGGGTCTCGGAATGTTACACTTAGAAAGGTGTTCAGAGAGGAGTGAGAAGGCTACATCCTCAAGGATTTTGCTGAGGAAAAGACTGCTAGAGATGGGATAATATATACAGAGACAGATCGGGTCAAGAGAGTTATTTCAAGGAAAAGGGTAACGGAGGCAGAGTTTAGAGCATCAGAAAAAGTACCAGAGCCAAAGGGGTGGTTTGATACTTGCAGCAATGTAAGGGGCAACAGTAGGCAGACGTGAGGAGATCAAAGAAGAATTCATATGGTCAATGGTAGAAGTGGTCTTTCTCATGGAATTGATGATGCTTAGGCTGCCATCAGGAGAGAATGAATTGGGGAACAGAGGGCAGTAGGAGGAAGGAGAATGTTGGATATGATGGGCAACAGGAGGAGAGGAGGTAATGCTGGAGCAGATGAGTTTGAGCTTTGAGTGGAAGAAGAAGGAGGCAAAGTCTTTACACTGGTGGAGCAAACACTGATTAGACAGAGTTGGGGGTGAAGAGGGAAAATCAAGGGTGCATAAAAGAGTGTAAGTGGTAATGGTTAAACTATAACCAAAACAGTTACTCTGGTAGTTGTAGTCATTTCCAGGTGCGACCCGGGGGATTGAATAGGGAGGAGGAATAACAAACATTTCACAATAAATTTCAGGCATAATACAAACATTTATACAGAAAAATTTCAGGCACAATGAAAACAGGCAGGTCAGTTATTACAAAGGGCATACATTAAAATATGAACTGAAAATACATTGGCTAAGCATGAGAGTTACAGTGATGTCAAACTGGCAGAGAATAAGTGTGGTAAAAATAAATAGTAAATAACGTGAATCATAGTAAATAACTACATACATACATACAAAATTGCCAGCAGATACAGACCGTATGGTCTATCCAGTCTGCTTGAGTGTGCAGCACTTCAGCCCATTAGACTGCAGCTGCCCCCCTCCCATTAACTCTTACCTCCCCCAACTGCCCCCTGGTATGTACTTTCCCCTTGAACTTGTCCCACCCCTCTTGAAGCACCCCACAGTCTGCACTGATACGAGTTGCTCAGGCAGTGCATTCCACCCTGTTACTACTCTTTCAGTGAAGTAGTGCCTCCTCCTTGCCCTCCTTAATCTGCCCCCCTTTAACTTCAGGGAGTGCCCTCTGGTATCTCTTCCGTTCTGGAGACTGAACCCACCCTGGAAGCCTACTTTGTTCATCCCCTTCAGGTACCTGAAGGTCTCAATCATGTCCCCTCTCTCTCTCTCTCTTCTAGCCTTCAGGGTATACATGTTGAGCTCTTTCAGTCTTTCCTCATAAGTTCTATCCCCCAACCCCTGGATCATCTTTGTTGCATTTCGCTGCACTGCCTCCAGTAGGTTTATATCCCTTTTCAAGTACGGGTGCCAGAACTGCATGCAGTACTCCAAGTGCGGCCTCACCAGGGACCTGTACTGGGGCAATATGACTTTGCTACATCTGGATGTACTCTCCCTTGCTATGCACCCTAGCATCCTGTTAGCCTTAGTTGCTGTCTTACTACGCTGGGCCGAGTGGTTTAATTCCCCGGTCACCAGCACCCCCAGATCCTTCTCCTCACTGGATGTGGACAGTTTGATACCATCCATCCAGTAGCTGTATCCTGGGTTTTTGGTTCCGAAATACATCACCTTGCACTTCTTGGCATTGAACCCAAGCTGCCAGGTGTGTGACCACTCCTCGAGTCTTGCCAAGTCCTCCTGCAGTAATTTGCCACACTCCTCCCATCCACCTCAGCACAGATCTTGGTGTCATCGGTGAAGAGGCTGATCTTATTCTTGATCCCAACCACTATGTCTGCGATGAAATGTTAAACAGGACTGGTCCCAGTACTGATCCCTGTGGGACACCACTTGTCACTGCCCTGGGTGCCGATGCTTCTCCCCCACAACTACCCTTTGTTGCCTGTACCTCAGCCAGTTTTCTACCCATCGGGCTAGCTTCCACCCTATACCAAGACTCCTCAACTTGCAGGACAATCTTCCATGTGGCACTGAATCAAAGGCCTTGCTGAAATCCACGTAGACTACATCTACTGCATGGCCCTCGTCCAGTGCCCATGTGACCCAGTCAAAAAAATCAACCAAGTTTGTCTGACAGGATCTGCCAGCGACGAACCAATGCTGTCTGACGTCTTGCAGATCAATATCCACAAGAAACTGCCCCAGCTTTTCTTTGAGGCTAGATTCCATTAGTTTCTCCACAATTGCAGTGAGGCTCACCGGTCTGTAGTTCCCTGGTTCATCCTTGGGCCCACTTTTGTGGAGAGATACCACATGTGCCTCCCTCCAATCTCTGGGCAGACATCCTGTATTTAGTGAGGTGTTGAACAGATCTGCCAGTGGCTGTGCCAGGACCTCTGCCAGCTTCCTCAGCACCCTGGGATGTACCCCGTCTGGCCCAGGTGCCTTGTCTACCCTCAGGGACCTAAGGCCTTCCAGCACCCTTTCCACCATGATGACCCCGTCTGTGGTCATCTCACCCCAATGCCTCACCCCCTTTCCCTGCAGAAATGGACCCATCCCTCTCCCTTGTGAACACTGAACAGAAGTACTCATTAAGTACCTCTGCCTTCTCAGCCCCCTTGTCTACCCACCCACTGCCTTTCCTGATCCTAACTATTTGATCCTTGCACTTCCTCTTTTCCCTGATATACCTGAATAAATCCTTTTCTTCTTCCTTAATCCCCTGTGCTCATTTCCTTTCCCTAGCAGCCTTTGCAGTCCTGACCGCTCTGCTCACTTCCCTGGATTTCTTCACATAGTTCTCACTATCCTCTGCCCTGTTGGTTCTCTTGTAGGTTCGGAAGGCCCTTCTCTTACCCCTTGTGACATGGACCGCCAGTTCTGAGTGCTGTATAATCATTTTTTGTAAATATAAAAATGGGTCATGGACTGTCTGTCATGAGAGATGCTGAAACAGCATGTGAAACTGACACATCAAAACCCCCCAGGGATAAGTTCAAAGGACAGGAGGTAGCTTAAACTGCAGATATCTGAGGTGCAATTATCTTCTTAGTTTGCTTTGAAGGCAGGAACCCAAATATCCATTTTAAAATGCCCTCAGGGAGATCCTTTGATGTGCACTAGGTGTCCTGAGAAAAGGGACACAGGCCAGTGTTATGGGTATCCTCCCAGGAAGCCAGCTCATTTCATCAAAGAGACCTTTGATGTCTGGGGATACCAGGTCCCAGACGAAATTAAGGAGTCCAATATACATTTGCTTTGAATATACAGTGACTTACATCAAAGAGACTTTTGAGGTCTCGGTGAAGCAGAGCACAGACCGGTTTGGACCAGTCACAGGAAGAGAGGCGATTAATTTGATCATCTATTATTTTTTTAAATATCTTAATAGGACATCTTGTGTTATAAAATATAAATTGTAATACACCAAAAGGCGGAATTAGGTGACCTCAGAAAGAAGGCCGGCTCAAGACTGCTTTAAATATACTGAGCAGACCTTACAGAGAGACATTCATTTTTCTGACTGAGGAGGAACATCAAAGCACTGAAAGATTAAGAAGTAAGGACCTTAGACAAGACTAATCTGAGTGCATGTAGGAATTTGCACTTTTAAACCTGTTTGTTTTAAGGCTGTATGTGTTGGGATATTTTGTTCTGTATTTTACTGTTTTCCTATTTTAGCTATTTTAAAGTAAAGATATATATTTATATATTATAAACAGAAACTGCCTGGTGTACCTTGAAACTTCTTTTTATATAAGTGGAGCTTAGAATGGTTACAGTTGACACTGTGCATGTGCTTATTGTGATACCAAACTGGGAAACAGATAAGAGTTCTCTAAGGTCTTGCATAGAGTTCTAAGGGTTCATTTTGCAATACCTGGTTAGGTGCCTGTAGGCGAAGATATCTGGCCCCCCGAAGACAGATTTATCTGAGCCTGATAATTGGGTACGCTAACAAGAGGTTATCAGTTTGAATCCCTCCAGAACTTGGGACTAAGGTGACTTGAACCCACAAAACAGACAAGAGGGTTACCTTGTTCTGTTAAACTGTTCACAATTCTATGCTCAGAGGTCGGCACTTTGGGAGTAGAGGGCTGACTGGCTGAGAGGGTTTGTGACAGATTGGTTGGAAGCGGTGGCATATAAAGTTTGGTGGTATAAGCTTTATTGTTCAGTGTGTCAGCTTGAGACTATTCAGCTCACTTGAAAAAAAGAAAGGCAGTGTTTTATTTCAAAAGGAAGCAGAACTATATCTCTTGGCTTACAGTCAAGTTCCTACCCGTTTTAATTTTTTCAAAGTGCCAGTCAGATTAGCTGTAGTCAGGAAAGATGGCTTCCAACTACAGCAGGCACACTGTAGAATACTTAAAGCAATTGTGCGGGGACAGAGGAGTCCTGTTCGAGGTAACAGACGAAAAGCAGAACCTTATAGATGCGCTGATGGTAGCAGATATCCAGAGCAGCAAGTCACCGACCGTGACTGAAAAGGACAGCAGGGCCACTGTCAGTGAAGGGCCACAGCAGCAGGGGATGGTCACGAGTATCTTGAATCCAGAGGTACTCAGATTGCAAACTGAGTTGCGCAGGATGGAACTGGCGGCAGAGCGAGAACAGAGGAAGGCAGACCATGAGGAGTGTGAGTGCCAGCAAGCTGCAGAGGAGAAGAGAGAGGAGCGCCAGTGGCAACACGAACTGGAGAAGCTACGACTCCAACCAGTGTTACCAGGGCAGGTAAGTGCCTTGGGTTTAACTGGGACTGCAGGACTGGGTTACAAACTGAACTCCAAATTAATAGCCAAGTTTAAGGAGGGAGAGAACATGGATGCCTTTTTAAATTCTTTTGAAAAAGTTTGTATTCAGGCTAAAATTCCTATAGAGTCCTGGAGCTTCCAGCTATCCCCACTACTTATCGGGAAAGCTCGGGATGCATTGGGTCAAATGGACAATGAGGACAGGCAATGATTACAGCAAGCTAAAAAATGCACTGTTAAAAAAGTTTGAATTATCTACTGATTCATGCAGAGCTAAATTCCGTAAGCTCAGTAGAAGCCATGACATGAGCTACGAGGAACTAGCCACGAAACAAGGTCAGTTTTTAAAACGTTGGTAGGAAGTAATTGAGACAAACTCTGTTGATAAAATTGAAAATGTGATTTTATTAGAACAGTTTTATTGGGCATGCCCAGCAGAGCTAAAAACCTGGCTAGAGGACCGAGATCCAAAAACAGTGCGAGAGGCTGCTGAACTCTAGGACCGCCATGCCAAGAGCAGACCTGCTCTGAAAGCAAATGGGGCAGGCGTGGCAGTGCAGAAAGGGAAAAGCACGCCTTCAGGGCAGCTAAAACCCTCACTGCCTCCACCGAAACCAGTTAGTCCCAGGTTTCAGAGAAAAGACTTCTCTGAGAGAAGAAGTGAATGTTGGTTGTGTAAGGAAACTGGGCATATTGCCAGACAGTGTCCCAGAAAGGCAAGTCATAATACACAACTGGGTACTAGAGTAGAAGTGGGTTGTTTGTGTGTCCCTGGAAGCATGCCAGGGAACATAAGGGAACACATGCACCCAGTCATGGTGAATGTTGTACAGATGCAGGGGTTAAGGGACACAGGGGCATCCCTGACATTGTTAAAATGGGATCTGGTACAGCCTAGTCAGCTTATACCCAATAAATATGTAACTGTACGGGACTTTGCAGGCTGGGAGAAAACATTGCCCCTCGCTAGTGTTCTCCTAGACTGGGGTGAAACAAGGGGAACTGTACAACAGGTGGCTGTAGCCAAAACATTAGCAGTGGATGTGATCCTGGGTAACAATCTCCAGCACAGGATAGTATGTACAGTTACCCGTAGCCAAGCGGCAAGGGAAAATCATAGTTCCCTGAACCCCACAGAAACCAGTGTGGAAACCACTGAGAGGCTGGTTCCCCAGCCTGTGTCTCCAGATGGGGAGACTTATAAAAAGGGGGTAGAAATTTCCCCAGTAGCCAGTAACCACACAGCTACAGAGGGTTACTCCGAAGAGGGAGGGGTGACCCCTTGTCAGAGGGCTGGGATTGACAGTGATCCTGAGGGCCCTGACGCTAGTGCTAGGGACCCTAGTTTAGCGACTGAAGGGGACCTGTCCCATGCCTTGGGACTGTGTGAGGGATTTGCAGCTGCTCCGAAAAGTGACCCTAGTTTAGAGAAGCTGAAGGCTTGGGCAGACTTGGAGGGCACACAGGGAGGTGACGGCAGACATAAGATTTATTGGGAAAATAGACTTACGTATACACAGGCAGTACAGACAGAGGGAAGGTGGATGCTAGGCAGGCAGCTTGTCGTTCCCCAGGGGTATAGTGAGCAGTTGTTCAAAATTGCACATGATATTCCCTTGTCTGGTCATCTGGGAATCGCGTGCACTACACAGCGGTTGGGCCAGAATTTCTACTGGCCTAACTTCACCCAGCAGGTGAAGGAGTATTGCAGGTCTTGTCACCAGTGCCAAGAAATAGGGAAGCCGGGCAAGAAAACCCAAGCCGCCCTGATTCCATTGCCCATAGTGGAGGAGCCATTCCAGAGGGTGGGAATGGATATTGTGGGGCCTCTAAATACCCCCAGCTCCTCAGGGAAGAGATTCATCCTGACTGTGGTGGATTATGCCACCCGGTACCCAGAGGCAGTCACCCTATCCTCTCTGAGGACAGACCAAGTGGCAGATGCCTTACTTGGGATTTTCTCCCGTGTTGGGTTTCTGCAGGAGGTAATCACCGATCGAGGGAGTTCCTTCATGTCGGACCTGATGAAATGTTTATGGGAGAAGTGTAGGGTGGTGCAGAGATGCACGACACCGTATCACCCACAAGCCAATGGGCTTGTGGAATGATTCAATGGTACCCTAAAGTCAATGCTCCGAGCGTTTGCTGAACTGCATGGGAGGACTGGGAGAAATACCTTCCCCACCTGTTGTTTGCATACAGGGGTGCCCCAAGAGTCGACAGGATTTTCCCCTTCGAACTCTTATATGGACGCTCGGCATGTGGGCCCCTAGACTTGATCCGGAGGACTGGAAAGGCAAGCATGCCACCCAGGAACCCCACTGTGGATTATGTCCTAAGGTTTAGGAAAGGCTGAAGGAGCTTAGAGGGACAGCCCAGAGCAACCTAGCAGCTTATGAACCCAAAAGGGATGGACGTGTGGAATGACTGAGCCAGAGTCGCTTGACATGGTGGGTCAGGACGCATGGTCCTTATTCCGGTCCAGAAAGACAAGCTGCAGGCTGAGTGGGCAGGACCGTACAAAGTGGTTAGGAAGGTAAATAACGTGAACTACATTGTGGAGTTACCTGACCACAGACAGACAGAAAGGATGTACCATGTCAACATGATGAAGCCATATGCAAATAGGGCTGACATGGTGTTTGCAGTGTGTAGTCATGGAAAGGGGACGGATGAAGGAGACCCCGTTCTGGATTTGCTGGAAGAGAGTAAGCAGGAGTCCTCTGTGGAGGCAGTAAAATTGTCTCCCCAGCTGACCCCCGGCCAGATCCAGAAAGTAAGGGAGGTTTTAGCAGACTTTGCCCCCTTGTTTAGCGCCAAGCCTGGACTAAACTCCTTAGCGACACACAATGTGGAGACAGGGACGCAGACGCCCATACGGCAGACAGCATATCAGGTGTCAGAGGCTGTCCAAAAGGACATTAGGAGGGAAGGGGAGGAGATGCTGGATTTAAGGGTAGTCCAGAGATCCCACAGTCCCTGGGCCTCACCCGTAGTCCTTGTACCCAAGCCAGATGGCTCGACTCATTTCTGTGTAGACTATCGTGGACTGAATGCAGTCATGAAGTCAGACGCCCACCCAATGTCCCAGACAGATAACTCCTGGACAAGTTGGGGGGGTGACCTACCTTACGACCACTGACCTGACAAAGGGGTATTGGCAGGTAGAGTTGACAGACACAGCTAGGGAGAGGTCGGCCTTCATCACTCCAATAGGCTTATTTGAGTTTAAAGTAATGCCTTTCGGAATGAAGAATGCCCTGGCCACTTTCCAAAGGTTGGTGAACCAGGTGTTAAATAGTGCTGAGGAGTATGCCGTGGCGTACCTGGATGACACTGCCATCTTTAGTACCAGCTGGGAGGAACTCCTATCCCACCTTAGGGAAGTGCTGGACAGGATACAGAGGGCCGGGCTCACTGTCAAAGCCGAGAAGTGCCAGGTGACCATGGGAGAAGTAGTATACCTCAGGCATGTGGTAGGCCAGGGACAGCTCCGTCCTAACCAAATAAAAACAGAGGTAATCCAGACATGGCCCAGACCAGAAACTCAGAAGTAGGTCAGAAGTTTTCTCGGGACAGCAGGGTACTATAGAAAATTTGTACCCAATTACAGTGCCCTGGCTGCTCCCCTATCTGACCTGACAAAGATAAGGATGCCCAAGAAAATTACCTAGGGCCCAGCCTGTGAGGAGGCCTTTTCCAAACTAAAGGTAGCACTGTGCAATGCTCCTGTTTTGACAAGTCCTGACTATAGGCAACCTTTTATAGTTCAGACTGATGCCTCAGACGTGGGTATTGGGGCAGCACTAAGTCAGACATCCAGCCAGGGGAAGGATCGCCCAATAGCCTACCTGAGCAAAAAGTTACTTCCCAGGGAGTAGACATACTCCACGGTGGAAAAGGAGTGTCTGGCCATAGTGTGGGCCCTAAAGAAATTGGAGCCATACTTGTATGGGCAGCATTTTGTGGTGCAGACTGACCAAAACCCCCTGGTTTAGCTGATGCAGATGGGGAGAAACAATGGCAGACTGCTAAGATGGAGTCTTGCTTTACAGGGGTATGATCTGACAATCGCACATAGGGCTGGAAAACAAAATAAGAACTCAGATGGGCTGTCCAGTGTCTATGAGGAGTGAACTGATTTGGGAAGCTCATCCTATGTAGGGGATAGAACCCCCAAATTCAATCTAGGTGGAGAGGATTGTGACATGGACCGCCAGTTCTGAGTGCTGTATGATCATTTTTTGTAAATATAAAAATGGGTCATGGACTGTCTGTCATGAGAGATGCTGAAACAGCATGTGAAACCGACACATCAAAACCCCCCAGGGATAAGTTCAAAGGACAGGACGTAGCTTAAACTGCAGATATCTGAGGTGCAATTATCTTCTTAGTTTGCTTTGAAGGCAGGAACCCAGATATCCATTTTATAATGCCCTCAGGGAGATCCTTTGATGTGCACTAGGTGTCCTGAGAAAAGGGACACAGGCCAGTGTTATGGGTATCCTCCCAGGAAGCCAGCTCATTTCATCAAAGAGACCTTTGATGTCTGGGGATACCAGGTCCCAGACTAAATTAAGGAGTCCAATATACATTTGCTTTGATTATACAGTGACTTACATAAAAGAGACTTTTGAGGTCTTGATGAAGCAGAGCACAGACCGATTTGGACCAGTCACAGGAAGAGAGGCGATTAATTTGGTCATCTATTATTTTTTTAAATATTTTAATAGGACATCCTGTGTCATAAAATATAAATTGTAATACACCAAAAGGCGGAGTTAGGTGACCTCAGAGAGAAGGCCGACTCAAGACTGCTTTAAATATACTGACCAGACCTTACAGAGAGACAATCATTTTTCTGACTGAGGAGGAACATCAAAGCACTGAAAGATTAAGAAGAAAGGACCTTAGACAAGAGTAGTCTGAGTGTATGTAGGAATTTGCACTTTTAAACCTGTTTGGTTTAAGGCTGTATGTGTTGGGATATTTTGTTCTGTATTTTATTGTTTCCCTATTTCATCTATTTTAAAGTAAAGATATAGAGGATAATGGCTGGGGATCAGGTGATAACCACGCTGTAATCACCTCGAGTGGTTGCTAGGGCAACATGGTAAACCTCGAGAGCGCAGCTCGAAGAGGGGTTTACCTAACAACCACGCAGTGGTGTTCAGTGTGGTTGTCACCCGATCTCCCGCCATCATCTTATAGTGTATGGTCAAAAAACACGGTTTGCATTCTATGTGTGAAAATTATGGAACTCTGGTGCATTCTTTTTTGTTTTGCCACTGTTTGGAAGTTCCAAAGTGTGGTTAACAACTTTTAAAATTCAAAACAGTGCATAACAAAGCTGTGTAACTGCTGATTATGGTGGTTAATAGGCACTTACCATACATTATATATATATTAAAAACAGAAACTGCCTGGTGTGCCTTGAAACTTCTTTTTATATAAGTGGAGCTTAGAATGGCTATAGTTGACACTGTGCATGTGCTTATTGTGATACCAAACTGGGAAACAGATAAGCGTTCTCTAAGGTCTTGCATAGAGTTCTAAGGGTTCATTTTGCAATACCTGGTTAGGTGCCCATAGGCAAAGATATCTAGCCCCCCGAAGACAGATTTATCTGAGCCTGATAATTGGATACGCTAACGAGAGGTTATCAGTTTGAATCTCTCCAGAACTTGGGACTAAGGTGACCTGAACCCATAAAACAGACAAGAGGGTTACCTTGTTCTGTTAAACTGTTCACAATTCTGTGCTCAGAGGTTGGCACTTTGGGAGTAGAGGGCTGACCGGCTGAGCAGGTTTGTGACACCCCTCACCTACTCTGTTACCTCTCTGGTCATCCAACTTGGATGCTTGGTCCTTGATTTCTTTTGCTGGCTCCTAACACAAGCTTTAGTGGATTCAATCTGCCCTAGTTTTATGATCGCCCATTTCTGCTCTGCGTCCATGTCAGGGCGGCCTGCCATCCCTGCCCCACAGCACCCAGCTGAGCGCCGGGGCTTTGCTCCGCCAGCGGGCGGTCGGCGGCACCTTAGCCGACACAGGGAACCATGAGGCCGGGAGGGACAGCGAGGGAGGACTCGGGAAAGCCACAGCCAATCGCCTGCCATCCCTGCCCCACAGCACCCAGCTGAGCACCGGGGCTTCGCTCCACCAGCGGGCGGTCGGCGGCACCTTAGCCGACACAGGAAACCACGAGGCCGGGAGGAACAGCGAGGAAGGACTCGGGAAAGCCGCAGCCAATCGCCTGCCATCCCTGCCCCACAGCACCCAGCTGAGCGCCAGGGCTTCACTCCACCAGCGGGCAGTTGGCGGCACCTTAGCCGACACAGGGAACCACGAGGCCGGGAGGGACAGCGAGGGAGGACTCGGGAAAGCCGCAGCCAATCGGTAAGCGAGCGCTACTCTAGGCACAGCAGCCGATTGGTTCTCCTGCCCCAATGAGATGCATTGACTGAATCTTGCATTTCCAAAAACTGTCTGGGACTTGGGAATTTCTTCCTTGCCTTGTGTAAAAAATCCCTAAAAGAGCTGTTTTGCTTGCAACTGTAACTGTGAGGGGAAACTGTTGAATTCCTGTTTTTACTGTGATTACAAATCTTTTTGTAATCCCACGTGGGCCAGACGCTAAGGCGCCACAATTCCTTCTTTGTTTTGCGTAAAAAATCCCAAAAGAACTGTTTTGCTTGCAAATGTAATTGTAAGGGGAAACTGTTTGAATCCTTGTTTTTCCATGATTACAAGTCTTTTTGTAATTCTAAAGTGGGCCAGATGCTAAGGCGCCACAGCCCCCCCCCCCACAGCCTTTTGTTGTGCAGATTTAGTCACTGTGATGAGCAGGAACACTTGTTTCTGCCTCTGTTTAATTATTGCACCTTCCTTTGTCTCTCTCCAGCCTGCCATCCCTGCCCCACAGCACCCAGCTGAGTGCTGGGGCTTCGCTCCAGCAGCGGGCGGTCGGCAGCACCTTAGCCGACACAGGGAACCACGAGGCCGGGAGGGACAGTGAGGGAGGACTCGGGAAAGCCGCAAAATTTTTGCCCAACCGCCCTTCCCCACTCTTGTGTGTTACTTTTATAGGCATCTTCCCACCGAAATCTCTTCTCCCGCCCTCAGCATTACTCTAACCAATAAACTGTTCCACCGTCCTGCTGATCCAACTAATCAGCAATTTCACTGTTCTCCCGGTAGCTAACTAACAATACCGCCCTCACAATGGGGAGTTTATTCCTGATATTTCTTTCCCTGTCATGCATGGGGTTCCTCAAAGAGGATGTCCATACCACACAAAATATGGTGATCCATCCGCCCAGTCTCTCTGTCTCATTCTCATTATTTAACGCTCAGACCCTCACATATGCCCTACCATTGCTGCATCGATTTCAGTGGGGTGACCCCCAAAAAGAGACGCAAACCACCATATATGTATTTCAATCAAGGCTCCACTACTGGATATACAGCTCCCCCCTACGCCTGACCAACAAACTGCTACTTGGTGTCTCGACACAATCTTATAACCCCACTTGGAGCACCCCAAAAGAGTGGCAACAGAGTAAGAGAAGGAGGACCAAGGACAGCCCCCTCTTCCTATCTCTTGCAGCCCTCATGAAACTCCTATTCTTTCTATTGCTCTGTATTGGAAATGTGGAAATCAACCCAGGCCCCTCTGAGTGTATTACCTATCCAGCAGACCTAACCTCAATTAAAGGCCTCAGTTTTTTTGCATATTAATGTATGCAGTCTGTTGAAAAAATTTACGCTGATACAAGCCTGGGTTGCCCATACCTTGCCAGACTTTCTCATGGTATCTGAGACATGGCTCAAACCCACCACAGCAGATAGGGATGTTAACCTACCCAACTATCAGTTATTCAGAGCGGATCGCCAAACAAGAGGCGGTGGAGTAGCTATATATGCAAAGTCCGGTACACCTGTATCCTGCTTTACTGCAACCTCTATGCCCAAGGAATTCGAATGCCTATCCCTAAAAGTATCTCTCCCCAATACAGCAGCTTTCCAGCTAGTTGGCTGCTACAGGCCCCCCCTCTGCTGACCTCAAGCTCTTATCCCACCTGGGGAATCTGCTCAAGCCCAGCTCTGAAGAAGTCATTATACTAGGTGACCTGAATTTAAATTGGCTTTCCAGGGCAGCTGCACCTCTGGTATCGTTCTGTGATACACATGGATTCACACAACTAATAAATGAGCCAACAAGAATAAACGCAAAGAATAGAAATAACAGCACACTACTTGATATCATGCTAGTGAATAAACCCCATCTATTCACACATGCTGGAGTGCTCTTCAGTGATATAAGTGATCACTGCCCCATCACAGGAGTAAGATCTTCCAGCAAAACAACAACCCCTGCAAAATTCCTAATGAGGAGATCCAAGAAAAACATCAATATTGAAGGATACCTGCATGATCTAGCTCACTCTCCAAGCTGGCAAGAGTTTTATCTTGCTCACTCTGTGAAAAAAGCACAGCAAGTGCTAGATAGCATAATAGTAAGTGCCCTTAACACCCATGCCCCAATCACTAGTATCCGAATAAAAAACAAATCCTGTCGTTGGTTTTCAGCTGACCTCAAATCTGCACTGCTGGAGAGAGACAAACTCTGGAAGATGGCAAGAAAAACCAAGAACCCAAATGACTGGATGATATTTAGTAAAGCCAGGAATAGATGCACCAAGAAAGGGATGCAAAGGCTGCCTTCTACTTGGCTGAGCTTGACTCCTCCTATCACAATCCTTCTAGGTTCTGGGGTACCATCAAGGGTATTGTTGGGCAGGATTCTAGCACCTCTCTACCAACTCAATTACACCACAATAATGGCCCTATCTCTGGCAAAATGGAAATCCTGGATGCTTTCAATAACCACTTCACAACTGCTGGCCTTGCCTTTGGCACCTCTCCAGCTAACCTGCTGCATGCAATTAAGCTCCCAGTACACTGATGCTCAGAGCTGACTCTTCCTTCTTCTTCAAACCTGTCCTGTTGAAGCAAGTAGAGGACCTACTATGGCAGCTGGATATCAAAAAAAGCGCAGGGGCAGACTCTCTTGACCCCTACTTTCTAAAGATTGCACCTCATGTACTTGCAGTTCCCCTAACACATCTCTTTAACCTATCTTTAATCTCTGGTTCTATTCCCACAATGTGGAAGACAGCCCAAGTGGTTCTCCTTCTAAAATCAGGGGACCCTATGGACCTTAATAACTACAGGCCCATTTCCATTCTATCAGTGCTATCCAAGATGCTAGAGAAATTAGTGAGTACCCAGTTAAGAGAATATCTTGATGATGCTAACCTCTTGAATCCAGCTCAGTCTGGATTCAGGGCCAGGCATAGCACTATCACTGCACTGGCCAAAGTCACAAATGACTGGCAAACCGAACTAGACAAAAAGAATAATGTCTGTGCAGTTTTTCTTGACCTAAGCAAGGCATTCGACACTGTGGACCACGACCTACTACTATCATCCTTGTATTCCATTGGCCTAGATCCACCCTCCCTTAAGTGGTTCAGGTGTTATCTCAACGGCAGGTCACAGCAGGTAAAAGCTGAAGGTGATCTATCCCCATTAAAACCACTGCTAAGAGGAGTCCCCCAAAGTTCTATCTTGGGTCCTATCCTTTTTGCCACCTACATAAATAATATTGACTCAAACCTCACCAAAGCCTCTGTACACTTCTTTGCTGATGACACTGTTTTGTATGACAGCAACCCATCATCTGCAGTTGCCCGTGAAATTTTACAAACAGAATTCTCCTTGCTACAATATCAGCTACTTGAGAAAAAGCTTCTTTTAAACGTAAAGAAAACTAAAGCAATGCTGTTCTCCAATCAAAGCTCCACCAGCACCTCCTCACCAATCATTCTCCCCCAGCTATGCACTATCCTTGGAGAAAATCTGGAGTATGTAGAAAAATTCAAATATCTAGGTGTGTGGATTGACAGTAGACTCGACTTCACACATCATATAGAAGAACTGCTAAAAAAGCTTTGCCAAAGGCTTGGCCTATACTATAGATTAAAACCCTTCCTAACCAGAGACTCAAAGATGAGATTAGTCCAGGCCACTTTTCTCTCAGTTGTTGACTATGCAGACTTCCTTTATAGTCACTGCCCCATCTCCTATCTACACAAGCTGGATACCCTGTACCATAGAGCAATAAGATTCATAACAGATCTGCCATCTAACACTCATCATTGCTCTCTCTATGCTGCAGCTGGATGGGTTTCCCTACATCTCAGAAGGAACAGAAATGCAGCATTATGGACCTACAGAGTGTTGTCAAAAAAACTTCCAAAATATATTCTGGACTGCTTCACCCAGACCATTCCTAGTTCCTATGCCCTAAGAAGCAACAACATCATCCTGTTCAAAATGCCTAAATTCAACACCCGGCTAGGGAGGGCGGCAATCAGCTACTCTCTAGCTATGGCATGGAATACCCTACAAAAATCCCTAAAGCTGTCCAATCTTATACCTATAGCATCCTTTAAACAGCGCTGCACAGATTTCTTCACAGAGAAATGCAACTACTACCACTAGAGCTAGTCTTGTCATTTCACAATCCCCCCTCCCAGAAATCCACCATATATGGCAACATTTTTGTTCTTCAGTTGTCCCTCCCAGGCAGCCAACCCTTCTTATGGCACCTCAGTAATGCCTCCCATCATCCTAGTATTACATTATGCTGTGCGTATGCCATGGCTCCTCAACTGGGATATGTATATACTGTATTTATTAGTATAACTTTTCTATAACCCACATTATCATGTGAATCTTACTGTGCATCACTGTGTTTATAAGTGTTTTTTTCCTGTATGTATAACTGTATATATAAGTGTATTGATGTATCTGTTGTGTATCAACCGCTGAACCTTGACCTTATCAGGTCCATCTTGTAAATGAGCCTTGCTCAATGATGCTCGCCTGAATAAATAAAGATTTGATTGATTGATTGATTGTGTTCTCATTAATTGCCCCATCTTGCCAAAGTCTGCCTTTCTGAAGTCCAGGACCTTTATTTTTGTATTGTGGTCCTCTCTACCCAAACTGATAGAGAACCACACTGTGTGGTGATCACTACCAGCCAGTGATTCCTCCACCCTCACATCTGCGACCTGTTCTCCATCCTCCAGCACCAGGTCTAGAATATTTTCTTCCCTTGTTGGCACTGTCACCTTTGGGTCAGGAAGCCATCCTGGATTGCTTCCAGGAAGATCTGCTCCCTGGCACATGTGGTGGCTGGGATGCTCCAATCCACCCCTGGTAAATTGAAGTCTCCCACCACCACAGTGCTCCCTTTACCACAGAGTCTCCTTATCTGCTCCCCCAGCTCCCTATCCACATCCTCTTTCTGGGTTGGGGGCCTATAAACAACCCCCAATCGGACCCTAGCCCCCTTTGGTGCATGGAGTTGCATCCAAATGGCTTCTGACCTACCTTCTTCCCCCCTTTCCCTGACGCATCCAATCCCTTCCCTTATGTAAATGGCTACTACCCCCCCCCTTACTTTTTTCTCTGTCTCTCCTGAATAATTTAAATCCTCGGATGGCCAAGTCCCAGTCATGGTTTTGGGTTGCCCAAGTCTCAGTGATGGCTGCTGTGTCCACCTTTCCTTCTGCCAGTAGTGCCTGCAGCTCTGCCATCTTATTCCCTAGGCTCCTAGCATTTAGTGATACCACCCTCCATCTTGACTTTCTGCCAGCTGCCCCCTTACTCTCCCCTCCCCCCATCCTAGACAAAGTAGGCCCTATCATTGCTATGGAGGGAGGTCCTCTGGACCTCCTCTCTGATTCCTCCACTCCCTGCCCCCCACAGCAAGTTTAAATTATACTTTGTGGCGATAAATTTCCTCAGTCTGCTTTAACACCTCTGAACCCTCCTTACTTAGAAGTAGCCTGTCCCCTGCATATAGATCTGGGTTCTCCCATGTGTTGCCCCACTCTCCCACCCAGTCATACCCCATGGACTCACACCATTCTCTCAGCCACTTGTTGAAGTCCATGATTCTGCTTTTTCTATCTGTACTTGCCCTTGGCACTGGCAGAACTTCTGAGAATGCCACTGTGCTTACATCCTCTATGCATAGCTTCCCCACTTCTCTGAAGCTGTCCTGAACCTCCTCTATCTGCCTTCCTTTCAGTTCATTTGTTCCCAGGTGAACAATGATGTGTGATCCCCCCCCCCCGCCTTCTGTACACACCTACCAATGTGCTGCTGCACCCTACCTGCTGTCATGCCAGGCATGCACTCTACCCAGATGTTGCTTTTCCTGGCCCCCCCTTCCCTCACCATCTGACTCCCTTAACTATGCAGTCTCCCAGAATTATGACTGACTCCTTTATGTGCTCCTTTTCTTTTTGTGGGCTCTTTTCCTTCCCCCAAAACAGCTCCCTTCCCCTATCCCCCAGCTAGTCCCCTCCTTCTGCCTCCTCCGTTCTGTGTCCTGACTTCTCCCCCTTGCCAACTATGGCTGGTGCATCAGCTTCACTTACTGGACCATTCCCCTTGTGCCCCCCCCCATACCTTCCCCTATGCAGTTTCCTCTGCCCCCCATCCTGCAGCCCTCCCCACTACAGTTTTCCTGTGTTTTCCTTGAGTAGCATGTGCCCACTCCCAAAGGTTCCTTCCTCAGCCTTGTTCCATCCTTATCCTTGCTGCCTCCTGCTTCTAGCTTTGCTGCATCTCCCTGCTCCACTGTCCCTGGTTTTGCTTCCTTACCTCCTTTCTGCTGCCCCTTGTCTCTAGGGCTATAGGTAACACCTGCCACTTCTGTGATGCATCTTTTCTCCCTTGTAGCGACCCCCCCCTTTATCCTTCTCAGTGATTACACTACCTTCCTCCTCCTGCTTCTCCCAGTTAGCCATACCATTGACGTGATTTGCTCTGGCAATCCCCTTTCCCTGTTTTTTCCTGGCCCCCCTGTCCTGTGGCTTATGACCTTGCACTGGCCCTGCTGTGGTCTTGTTTCCTCGACTACTCCAACCCCTGTCTCCATGCCTTGCATGTGATTGCACTGGATTCTGCAGCCCACCTCCCAATTCCTCTGGAATTACCTTGTGCTGGCCTGCTGGTGACTGTATTGTGTGTCCCAACAAGTTCCCCTTATGACCCCAATCTTCCTTACCTCTGCCTCTCCATGCCTGCAGCTCTCTCCTCAGCCATCCAATTTCTTACCTCAGTTGCCCCATCTGCCAGCACAACAAGCATCCCCCCACCCTCCATGCCACTGACAAGAATATGGCTGCTCTACATCCTTGGAAACAAACTACCCTTCCTAACCTTTGCTGTCTGCCAATCTCCTTCCTCCCTTACCATTGAGTGGAGCCTCTCCTGTCCTGACCCTTCCCAACACGCTGGCCTCCTCTCATCGACATTGGTCATGTTTGCTCTTGTCACTCCCTGTACTTCCTACGTCGTCTATTCCCCTTCAGCCTTCCACGCCCTATGTCCTGCCTGCTCCCCTTCCCAGATGAACACTACTAGCACCTGATATTGCCTAGTTGAAGGCCCCCCATCTATCACACCAATCAGCAAGCCATTGTGGATGCTGTACTCCTATTTGAGACTGATCCATGCTTTTTCCACGCCCTGTGACTGCAACTGTTGGAGACTTGAGACTAGGGTTAGAAAAGTAGTGGACAAAAGTGCTTTTAGAGGTCAAAGTGGGGGAAGAAGACAGAAGGAGTATGGGCAAAGGGTTATGGAAGCTAGGTTGAGAGAGGCGGGTAGAGGAGAGACATGAGCAGTCAAAGTGAGGGAGTAGACATAGGGAGGACTTTAGGGAAATGAGTGTGGGGAAGTGGCAGGCTTCGCTAGGAATTTGATTCCAAATGGAAGGGAGCTGATAGGAGAAAGCAGTAATGCAGTTCTAATATGCTAGAGTCATCGACAGTATTTTTTAATACGCTCAGATTTTTTTAAAACAGCTTGTATTACCAGTATTGTAATGAATGACTCAAGTCAGTAAATATGGCCTGCACTAGCAATTTTTAATAATTTATTTTATAGTGTATGGTGGAACACTGTTCCGCATAGAAATCCATGCCTGGAACAGCGTTGTTGTCCTTCACTCAGTGCTCCACGATCTTGTTGTGCTGCACCCAGTGCGTCACCCGTGCAGCACAACAAGATCGAACACATTCGCGCATGTGCAATAGAGCGGCGCGCATGGCAACACGGAAGGAAGCCTTTGGCGGCAGACACAAGTAAGCTTCCCGAGTGTTCACGAGTGCTATTTATGGTTGCCACACTATAAGATTGTATGACATAGCACCACACAACAGCAGAGTTAGGCGATCTGAGATTTCCATGGTAACGATCTTCCTGAAAGCTACGCCTCGAGGTCTCAGGTTACCACAGAAACCTCTCGATCACAACTGCCTTGTTGTGTATGCTTGCGCATACACAATCCTCTATGTTGAAGTTACTTTTGACTTTACATACCAGAGTCATGCAATGGCTGCATCAGAATGTGGCAGCACACATTTCTGATGGTAAACAGTATAGCAGGACACCAATATGTTAAATCTGTTCATGGTGAGGAGGCAAGGGAGCAGGAACTTGACAAAACCAGGTATCTCAGTAGAGTCATGAATAACAAGCATTTGTCAGTGCCGAATGTTGCTTGCTTCTATGTGCTGTTTAGGTATTTGGAAGTCATTGGAGTGTAAATATTTAAAATTTGCGAACTTACGAGCGTGCGTAGGAACTGTGCAACGCACGCTCGAAAAACAGTCATTTTTAGGATTTTTTTCACCAAATTTTCAACATAGCCATTTTAAGACCTCTGGTCATGAACAGTGTCACTGTGATTTTGTTAATGTGTCCCATACATTGAGTTTGCACACCGACTGTGCCATTGTGTGCTACATGGGCGGAAACACGTTTTGGGCAGGATGTGAAAAATGACAGCTGTACTGCTCATAAGGAGGTGTGGTAAAATGGCAATGTTGAAAATCTGGAGTGGAAATATTGAAAATTTGCAAACCTACGAGCGTGCGTGGGAACTGTGCAAAGCACACTCGTAAAACAGTCATTTTTAAGAATTCTTTCACCAAATTTTCAACATTGCCATTTTAAGATCTCTGCTCATGAACAGTGGCACTGTGATTTTCTTAATGTGTCCCATACACTGAGTTCGCACGACTGCGCCATTGTGCGCTACATGGGTGGAAACACGTTTTGGGTGAGATGTGAAAAATGACAGCTGTACTACTCATAAGAAGGTGTCGAAAAATGGCACTGTTGAAAATCTGGAGTGGAAATATTGAAAATTAAAACCCTCTGACATCGTGGCGGGAACTGCGCCAACATGCACTCGTAAAACAGTCATTTTAGGATTTTTTCACCAAATTTTCAACATAGCCATTTTAAGACCTCTGCTCATGAACAGTGTCACTGTGATTTTCTTAATTTGTCCCATACATTGATTTCAAGACATCACTCGCCATTCTGCGCTACATGTGGAAACACATTTTGGTGAGATTGAAAAATGACAGCTATACTGCTCATAAGAAGGTGTGGTAAAATGGCAATGTTGAAAATCTGGATGAAAATATTGAAATTTCGCGAACTTACGAGGCCTCGTAGGAACTGCAGCCTGCAGCTCAAATAAAACAGTCAGTTTTGGAATTTTGGCACAAATTTTTCAACTGGGGGTTTAGGACCCTTCTCATGAATGATGTCATCTGTCATGGCAGTATTTGGGCCCGAGAGGTGATTTAGCAATCACTCGCAGCGAAATCCCTCCAGGCCTAGTGCTACTCGCAACAGTGACATCGATAAAGAAAGTCTAAGCTCATGTTGAGTCGATCAAAAATAACTGAGATATAATAAAGTTGAAACCCCCTATCTAGCCCATTATACAGCTTGCCGGCATTTCCTCAGTTAAGCGATCGGCTCTGAAGAGTGCAGGCGTGTTCCCGGTCCACGAAGATCGTCGGCGCGGAGTCGGAGGTAAGTATGGGGTGGGGTGTGGGGAGGCTGGAGTGCGCAGTGGGTGGGTGCGGGTTGTGGGAGGGGGTCGGGAGGCGCAGCAGGACCGTTTTGTCTTACAGGTAAAAACAAAAAAAGACATCATGGGACCTTTTGCCACGCTGGGGTGGGCTCCCAGCATGGCACAACGACTTGGGGGACGTTCAGCCGACAGGGATTGGGCACCCCGTTGGCAAGACTGATTGCCACGCTGGGGTGGGCTCCCAGCGTGGCACCAACTACTGGGAGGAGCGACAGCTCAGCCGACGGGGATTGGGCACCCGTGAGGCTATACAGTGCATGCGAGGCGCGTGACGCCTGCGGGAGGGAGGGAGCTGCTGTGAGCAGCTTCTTATCGCTGCTCACCTGCCGTAGTCCCTTTCAATCAGAGCACTTGCATTTGGAGCGTGTCATAGACAGCTCCAAAATGCATTGGCTTACAGGGGCCGCGCCTGCCAGGACACTGCCTGAATTGGAGGAGGAGGTGACACACCTCCGAAATCTCTGATGATGGCACTATGTTTCTTGCACATGCGTGCAAGCAACATAAAAATGAAAGAGAAAAATTAGCATATTTATGTTTTTCGCTTGAAATACATTACTGCCCAAAAAACATATATGATGACTAACAAATACTGCCACAGGTGTTTGATCCATAAGTAACTATATTCTGTACATCACTTTAAAACATGTACAAGAATAATCCTAGCAAGATGCAAAGTGGATGCTTCTATATATGTCACCCTAAAATGCTATCTGGTACACTGCAACTTGAGTTTACACAAAACCATTAGGCAAGAACAAGTATATACAGCACACATGTCTCTCTGTTAGCAATAAGACATTATGGGCGTTGGGTGTGCTAGCTTCATCACATGCCTAGGGGCGCAGTAAGGGGGCCAGGCTGCAGGCTGAATATCTTTAGCCTCGGAAGTGTGGTAAAACCAGCACAACAAATGCCCCAAAGTGTCTTATTGAAATTATAAAATGGGTCCATAGGCAACTTTTAAAAAACAAACACTGAAAGTTTTGAAAGCCATAACAAATACTGTACAATGAAATACCGTATTGCTAGAAATATATGTAACCCCCTTGCAAATGGGGTTCCTAGAAATGCCAGTCTGGGTCTACCTTAGCCCGTTTTGTTCTGTCCTTCTCCTGACTTGGCTTCTAATTTTTCTGGCTCCCCAGGTTCTGTTTGCCCTTGTGTGTGCCCCAGCTTGCCGTCAAATGAAAATCCAGCCCCTCGGGGCAAACTGCTAGGCATGAGCTCCTGTTGCAAAAAGTGCTGCCTCCAGGGCAGCGGGAGGGCGCGATGCTAAAGCGCCTTTGATGTGGGAGCTGGCTAGTTTTGCAGTCACCTGGGACTGTGCCGTGGGTCCCAGGATCCCTTCCACCTAATTGGGACCCGGTGACCACAGACAGCCTGCTGGGGGACCGCTCAGATGGGAATTAAAGGAGTTTTGACCGGGGCTCATTTAAGTAGGCCTGTGCAGGGCCCCGGTCATCTGAATACTGTATAACAGTGTATCTGGCTGCCTCCAGGGTAGCTATGTTCAGCTCCAGCCGAAAAATAAAGAATTAAAATGTTTTAAATAATGGAACTGTTGCTGCTTGTTGGGAATATGTTGTACATGTGGGGAAAAGTGTTTAAAGTTAAAACTAATACTGTTTCCTTGGCAATTCCAGTATTGTGGGACTCTGTTTGTCAATCTGTCAGCTGCTGCAGGGGGAGCTTGCAAAAGCGCAGTAGTGACAGAAAAAGTAAAGGAGCCACATTCTTTATCTGTGCAGCGACTACAAGTGCAGCCTTTAAGCTATAGAACTGTGGGGCATTTGGGGCAAATAATTACTTCTTTCTGGCTGCTGTAGGACATTATTCAGGACTGTATCTAATCTGCTATAAGGGACAGTGGGTTAAGCAGCCATTGCCAGCAGTACAGCCAATTGGAATTGCAGCAATAGAAAGCCAGGACTTATGGGACATTCACTGCATCTCATGGGTAAGCACCCAAGTGCTTATGGGGGCTTACAGGGACATTATTTTGGGCGCAAATTCCACAACCCAATTGGGCCTCGAGTGTTCTGATTGACAGGTTCTTCAGCAACTAGGAGACATGTCACCCCATCCCTACTACCACTCAGGAGTCGAGCTAGGAGCTCTATAAAGAGACAATGTTGCCAGTTTGTCTGGTAGATTCATTCAGAGATGCAGAGCTGAGAGAGCAGCAGAGCTGAGAGAACAGCAGAGCAGGCTCCAGCCTGCTGGGAGCCCCCCATGGGGGAGGGGCTCAGGCTCCAGCCATGCCATCAGGCCTGGGCCACTCTTAATTCAAGCCTTTTCAGTCTTCAGAGGGCATTTGTTATTTTCTTCAGTTAACAGTTAACTAGTTACAGTAATTGTGCTTTCTGCAACAGCTAGTCTGGAGGTTGCCAGTACTGTCCTCCAGAGGCTAGCCTTCCCTCCCACGTCAGGGAAAGATGTGGACCGAAGAATCAGATGTCCAGCTGCGGTGAGAGCGCTGACCAGACCAGATGACATCATGCAGTGGTGAGAGCACTGACCAAGTACCTCAGTGGTGAGAGAGCTGAAGAAGTCTTCAGGATGCCTTCGATTGTGGATGAGACCTGTGGAGGACCTGAGTGAGTACCCTCGTACCCCCCAGTGTGAGGGAGAAGTTAAGCAAGTAATCTTGGGGGATCCATGCCCCATTATGGAATGTGTGCTGTTACGTGTGAAGTATTGAAGTCATCAGTCTGGGCTACTAATCCCATAAGAGACTGCCTAGTTCAAGTAATGGATGCATCTTGTCTGTGGCCCAAATGGCTAAGTTGCAGATGCAGCAAGATGCTGGGCTTAGTGAAGCATATAAATGTGTAGCTATAGGTTAGAGTTCTGCCATCGTGAGTTGTCTGCCAAGACGGCCACTTCATAAAGACAGGAGGCCCTAGAGCATATTAATGTCTCAGATACCTTAAAGAGAATGTACCTGTGTCTGCACAGAATTTCGTCTAAGAGCGCTTGGTGTAAGTGTTAAATGTCTAGACGTGCTGGATAGGACTCCACTTGTGGATAATGTTCTTGGTATATAGAATGTACTGGATGTGACTGCCTGTGACTAAAGTATTGGATGCTTGATAAAAGTGTCGTTGCCAACTTACTCTGGATGGATGCCTTTTGGTATATAAAGTACTGGATGTGACCATGTTTAAACTGCGTTTAGGATGCTTGACAGAAGCATGACCCCTTATTGCTTTGGATGGGGCTTCCAAATATTGTGCTGAATGTTCTGGATGTAAGATCCACATAGTTTATTCTGGAATGTTCGGAAGTCTGCAAGTGCAGGGCAATCCTTGCTTTGTCTGCTAAAGTGCAGGGCAATCCCTGCTGTGGTTGTAAATAGTAATTTGCTGCTTTACAAAAATCTGTTTCCAAGTTGCCCCCCACCCTCAAATTAATGGGCGGCCACCTCGACCAGCTGCAACTCCATCAGGCCTGCAACATCTTGGACTGTGGTATCTGTTTAACCAGTGTGGTATGAGATTGCGGGGTTTCTGCTGTATCTGGGACTGGTACCAGTGTGGGTATTATTAATAATTATGTTTAACATCTGATTTATCAGCAGCTAGATAGCCAGGGCTCTGGATGTCTTAAGTCGAATGGTAAAATGTGATTTATGTCTGCCTGTTAATATGTAGCCACCCAGCTGGAGGGTTCACCAGCAAAATCCAAAATGATCTCTGTACATGTGTAAATATGGTAAGATAACCCCTACTCCTCCTGTTTCCCTTTCCTAACTCCTTTATTTCCCCCGAAATAAATATCTTGTTGTTGTTGTTTGAAATCCTGTGTGAGCATATTATTAGAGAGAGTCTTTAATTCAAAATGTGGAAATGTGGGGAACTGTGTATTGGGGCATGTCTGGGGAAGGTAACTGGTTATCGTGGGTGGTGTAGCGGCTCAGGGGACTACACCCAGTACCATCTCACCCACATAAAGCACCCTGAGTGGAGGCATTGCGTAAAGGTTTTAAAAAATGTTATTAGCTAGTGAACCCAAACCCCTTAGCCTATGTCCAGGGTAGTAGACAGGGGTGTAACACTGGGGGGTGGCGCCGCCCAAGGGTTACATATAAGATAGTCCCCACACAGATGGTTTTCACCTGTCAGCCATCTGTCTTTCTACACAATCAATACATTGTGGGATTATTTACCATAGTATACAAGAATTAAAAACTCTGCAGTATTCCAGTAGTAGAATGCTTCCTCCTCTACCCCCTCCACACACACATGGAATCAACATGGAATGCATGAATTCAAACTTCTGCAGAATTCTACAGGCATTGCGCACATGCGAGCGTATATACACACACACACACACACACACACACACACGCCTCAAGTGGAGCCAGAACCTGAGTTTCATCTGTTGCAGGGTAAGGAGAAGAGAGTTCTCTGGCAAACTGGTAAGGGTAGAAGGGGGATCTGTCATGGTCATCAAAGAAACACCAGCAACAGAAATTCTGAATTAACACTTAATTTTTTTAAATGTGTTTATGTGTGTAAGGATGAGCTCATGAGTGTAAAGAACCTTCAGAGGCTGAGACAGACAGAGAGAGAGAGAAAGCAGTCAAAGCTTCCTTAAATCAAGGAGGTTATTTTCTAGACTACACTGAACTGAATTATTACTTTTTGGACCTGTGTAAGTAACTAGTATTGATTCTGTTTTTGGGGTTGACTTTTCTTAGTTTAACTTTAATTTGCCAGACAGGAACTGTAGCTGAGAGATATTTGCAGTATTTATGACTAGATCTGTTACTTAACCTCTGTGAAATAGGTGTCTGAAAGGAAGGAAGGCACTCCTCGGGGAGGAGGGTCAGAGTTGTAGTGATAGTTTCTGGACGGCTCAGGGAGGGTGATGGTGGTGGAACAGAGGTGCATCTCCCCAGCTGTGCCTCTCCACAATTCATTCGCCACTCTGGCGGAGCATGGTTCCTCTATGGAGGCACCCGCAGTGGAGAGCAAAGAGGATGATGGGAACCTCCACAATGGAGACCCACAGGAGGGTAGCACAGGATCCCACAGGGAAGGAAACAACTCCTGGTGGGAACTCAATTGTTAGAGGGTAGAACTACGGGGAGGGGAGGGAAAAGGGAGGTAAGGTGCCTGCCCGGCGCCATGGCTTGGAGGGACAGGAAACGAATACTCAGGATCGTGGGAGCAGCTGCAAGGAAGAGTGAGCTGGATGTCATTATCCACCTAGGGACAAATGACCTGGCTGAGAATGGGATCAGAGCAGTGCAACAGGAGTTTGTGAAGTTGGGGAGGGGCCTTAGACAAGCAGCACACATGGTAACTTTCTCAGAAGTGCTACCTGTCTATGGCATGGATGAGGCTAGGGTACTCCACACCATGGGATTCAATGACTGGTTGAAAAACTAGTGCAGAGCTCAGGGGTTGGCTTCATTGGGGACTGGGGCTCCACCTGGAGGGATGCAGGCCTATACAGGCATGATGGTTTGCATCTATCCAGGAGGGGAACCAGGATCCTAAGTGATAGGTTTAAATCCTTCATTGGCAAACATTTAAACTAGCCAAGGGGGGAGGCGCTGAAAAGGAGAAGGGAAATCCTAGCCCCCCACCCCCAAAATCAGGGTAGTGAGGTAAACACCAAGATAGAGCAGTCGATAGGGAGAAGGGCAGGGGTAGATGGAGAAAAAGACAAAGGCAGTAAGGACAGGGGTGAGGCAAAAAGAAATAAAGCCATAAAAAATGGAGGATAATGAGTACCAATACCCATAGTCTAGGTAAAAAGCTCCCCAAAATGGTGTCCTTGATGGAAGAGGGATGCCTGGATATCGTGGCAGTCACAGAAACATGGTACACAGAAAACCATGACTGGGATGTCAGCATACCCGGGTACACAATCTACAGGAAGGACAGAGAGGGAAGAAGAGGAGAAGTAGCTCTCTATGTAAGGGAAGGGATCAAAGCAACTGAACTAAAGGGTAAACAGAGAGGAGAGGAGGCACTGTGGGTCACCCTGGAGACTGGAAATGGCACCACAATCCACACAGGGGTTGTATACAGACTCCCGTCTCAGGGGGAGGAAATGGACAAGGAAATGATAGAAGGCATCCTTGGGATGGCAGGGAAAGGGGAGATATTGCTGATGGGGGACCTGAATATGCTAGATGTTAACTGGAGTACCTCTGCTGCACCCACATCCAAGAGCAGGGCCATTCTTGATGCCCTATAGGGGCATGCCTCAGACAGCTAGTTTTGGAACCCACTCGGGAGGGAGCAATCTTAGACCTGGTACTCTCAAATGGGGATGGAGAGAGGATCTTCGATCTTGAAGTGGCTAGCCATCTGGGAACAAGCGACCACCAAACAGTGTGGTTCACGATAAACTTAGCTGTAGAGTCAAGCCATACAAAAGTGAAGATACTGGACTTCAGGAGGGCTGATTTTGTCAAAATGGGAGAGTGCCTCAGAAAAGCACTAGCAAACAGGCAAGAAGGTGGGGTGGAGCAACAATGGGGAAACATCAAAACCACCATCACAGAGGCAACAAGCCTTTGTGTGAAGCAAGTAAATAAATCAAAATGAAAGAAAAAAACACTATGGTTCTCAAAAGAAGTAGCGGGGAAGGTAAGGGAGAAAAAGACAGCATTCAGGAAGTATAAGGAAACACAGAAGGAGCAGGACAGAGAACTGTACCAGTTAAAGCAGAAGGACGCAGGGAAGGCAGTAAGAATAGCAAAGGCCCAAACCGAGGAAAGATAGCCAACTCAGTTAAGAAGTGGGATAAAACCTTTTATAGGTACATTAGGAGCAAAAGAAAGACTAAGGCAGGGATACTGAGGCTGAATAAAGGGAAGGTGGTTGGGCAGACAGTGACAGTGAAAAAGCAGGGATACTGAATGAATACTTCTGCTCAGTATTCGCAATGGAAAAGTAAGGGGAGATACTTAATACAGTCAATAGAAGCACTCTGGATAGGGGAAGTTGAAGATATTAGTCCTTTCACAGAAGAAAGGGTTCTGAAATAACTCTTAAAACTGAAGGTGGATAAAGCAATGGGGCCTGATGGGATTCACCCCAAAATTCTAAAAGAACTAAGAGAAGAACTAGTAACACCACTGAATATCCTTTTTAATAATTCATGGGAGGATGGGGTGGTACCTGAGGACTGCAGGAGGGCAGATGTGATTCCCCTTCACAAAAGTAGGAGCAAGACAGAGGCAGAAAACTACAGACCTGTCAGTTTGACTTCAGTAGTAGGGAAAATGATGGAATCACTTCTGAAAGAAAGAATTGTTGAGTACCTAGAGGCCAGTGGGACACAGGACCCAAGGCAGCATGGATTCACAGCAGGAAGGTCATGTCAGACAAATCTAATTGATTTCTTTGACTGGGTGACCAAAGTAGTAGACCAGGGAGGGGCTGTGGACATGGTCTACCTAGACTTTAGCAAAGCATTTGACACAGTCCCGCACAAAAGATTAATAAACAAATTAGCCAGCCTGGAGTGGGTCCCAGGGTGGTAGCCTGAGTAAAACACTGGCTGGACAACAGGACACAGCGGTAATAGTAAATGGAGTCCACAATGAAGAAAGGGGTTACTAGTGGGCACCGCAGGGTTCAGCACTGGGGCTGGTCCTTTTTAATGTCTTTATAAGTAACATTGCAGAGGGACTGGAAGGGAAAGTATGTCTCTTTGCAGATGACACAAAGATCTGCAACAGGGATGATATGCAAGGTGGTGTGGAAAGGATAAAAAGGGACTTGGCAAGGTTGGAGGAATGGTCAAATGTATGGCAGCTTAGATTCAACGCAAAGAAGTGTGATGTAATGCACCTGGGAAACAAAAACCCAGGGGAAGAGTACACAATGAGTTGTGAGATACTGACAACAACAAAAATGGATAGGGACCTGGGGTAGTCATATCAGATGACCTAAAGGTGGGCCAGCAATGTGAGAAGGTAGTAAGGAGGGCTGGGGGGATACTGGGATGCATAGGGAGAGGCATCACCAGTAGAAAACAGGAAGTTGTTGGCCCTCTGTACAGACAGTTGGTAAGACCACATCTGGAGTACAGTGTACAGTTCTGGAGACCTCAGCTCCGCAAAGACATAGACAGGGTGGAGGCTGTCCACAAGAGGGCAACCAGAATGGTGCAGGGTCTGCACCAGAAGACATATGAAGAAAAACTAAAGGAGCTTAAGATGTATAGCCTCAAGAAAAGGAGGGAGGGGGGACATGATAGAAACTTTCAGATACCTCAAGGGAATCAACAAAGTCCAAGAGGGAAGCATCCTTCAGAAAAAGAGATGTGCAAGAACAAGGGGCACAATTTTGAAGATAGAGGGGACGGCTCAGAGGTAATGTGAGGAAGTATTTCTTCACAGAGAGGGTTAGATGCATGGAACGGCCTTTCTGAGGAGGTCGCAGAGTCAAAAACAGTGGGGGAATTCAAGAATGCATGGGACAGACATAAGGCAATTCTAGTGGAAGGTAGGAGGAAGTAGGCTGTTGGTTAACTAGGATCTGCAGCTTATCCATTAGGTAGGGAAATGGGCAGACTAGGTGGGCCAAGCAGTCCTTATCTGCCATCAAATTCTATGTTTCTGTGTTACTTTGTTTAAATTAATTGACAAAGGTTTTAATACAGGAGTAAAGGTCGCAGCCATGTTTGTGATGGAAATCAGGAATGAGTGAAATGGATAATGAATTCTGTATAAGTTGACCAAATGCCAGATCACACTCCCTGAACTTGTTAGACCTGTTCAGTTATGGAGAATTAAGATATGGATAGCAGAACTTGTTTAGCCTATCAGGAAGCATATAATTTCCAACCCCAGCATAACATTTCATATTATGTATTCAGTTATATAGAACCTTTAAGAAATTCAGTGTGCTGCACAGACAGACCACAGTACAAAGTCAGCACAATTTAACAACAGCAGTAACTAACCCTTAGAAAGCAATGAATAAATTAGTTCACAAAACATCTTGAAAATCAGACAGAAAATCAATGACCTGAATCTCAAGAGGTTAGGGGCTCACCACATTGGAGCAAGATGAGTGTTCATTGTCCCACATTTGCTAGGATGTCAATTTTTTACCCTCCGAATCCCTCAGCTTGCACATAAGGAGAGTGCTACCCTAGATTCTATTATTCTGTCCCAATAAAATAATAATAATTATAATAATATGCCCGACGCCTTGTACATACCAGGCTGGAAAATACGATCGTTGTACGTCCAGTGCTGAGAAAAATTGCAACTGGTCGTTGGTAAATATCTTATAATACCTTATAATCCTTTTAAAATACAAATGAATAATTCAAGGTGCAACATCATGGTTTACTTTACTCAAGATAAGGATAAGCACAATGTCCCTGTCTTTTGAACGCGATTTCAAGCCACCACCAGCAGCTATACCTGCGTTCCTCCATGTTCGATGTCCTATTTAATAGTCAATAAGAGCCTGAACAGCATTATTATGCAAATCTACACAATGGTGGGGATTGGGGAAAGCCGCTAGCCCTTGCTTGTGAGCAGAGGCGAAAGGACCTCAGTTTGCAACATCCCAAACCAACGCTCCCTTCCCTGACCCAAGTTACTTACCCGCAGTGTTCGTCCACTAGATTCCAACCTCCTGAAAAAAAACAAGTGCAACCGAGATACTACACTTCCCAGCACCTACAGTGGCATTCTTCACGCATGCTCATTGTAGTCTGCACATCACAAGGGCCGTCTCCACGGAGAAATAAAGACCGTATAATAACAAGGCTAAGTCTTTCATATTTTATCGCTATGGGTAGCGCCCACAAAGACGCAAATAGTCTATAACGATCGTATGTAAATTTCAGACGGAGGACAACTGTAGCATAGGCTAGCAAAAGGGGTCGGGAATCGGGACATTGATTTGGGTGAAACGTGGAGCTTTCTGCTAGTTGCCCGTGCAGGTATCGGCTACAGAATGCACTTTCATAAACACAGTGTACAACTACTGCAAATTTCGACAACGAAATACGTTTTCTTCTGCTTTCCTTTCCCAAGTTTATAATACATGTGGGTAATTTCAGTGCTCCCAGATTGATTTGGCATTTCCCCTGTATTTTTCTATAGATTACATTATTTCATATGGAAGCCAAAATTCTGTTTTCCTGTATAAGCAATGCAAGTCTATGGGAACAATTTTGGTTTCTGTAAATAGCTCAATTTCCCTATAAAATGCATGAATCCCTGTAGATCTGGGAGACCTGGGATATACCAGTTAATTATATACTTGTGTATAAAAACATTTGTAGTGTCATCCAAATACCTTCTAATGCCTTTGTATATGACATCATAGTGCTCTCCATAACAGTAGACTGTGAAGTCAGAAACAGAGCAATTTCTAAGGTCAGCAGGAACAGACAGCTGCTTTTTTTGAAGATTTACTAAACTTTTTCTCTCCATCTCCTGACCGGCCCACATTAGTCCCCCACTCCGCCCAACCCATCTCCGGGACTTACCGACGCACTTTGTTCCCCCATGGATGACCACCCATGGGAAGGACTGCCTAAGGCTACCTCTTATCCCCAGACAGAGTTTAAAGGTTCGGTGTGGGAGCAAAAGCCCAGTCATAGAAACATAGACTTTGACGGCAAATAAGGACTGTTTGACCCATCCAGTCTGCCCATTTCCCTACCTATTTGATAGGCTGCTGATCCTAGTTAACCCACAGCCTACTTCCTCCTACCTCCCACTAGAATTGCCTTATGTTTGTCCCATACATTCTTAAATTCCCACACTATTTTTGACCTCACGACCTCCTCAGGAAAGCCGTTCCATGCATCCACCACCCTCTCCGTGAAAAACTACTTCCTCACATTACCCCTGAGTCATCCCCCTCTGTCTTCAGATTGTGCCCCATTGTTCTTGCACATCTCTTTTTCTGAAAGATGCTACCCTCTTGGACTTTGTTGATTCCTTGAGTTACACATACTAACATACTATTTGCCAGCAGATTAGGCCTTACGGTCTATCGAGTCTGCTCGAACCTCAGATCCCTAGTTGGGTGCCGAGGCCTCCCCTTGTGTTCCAGAAACCCCTATCATCCCACCCCGGGACAGGCCATTATCTGATACATCCACTTTCTGTGTCTGTCCCACCCTCTCTTGAAGCCCTCCACTGTGGATCTCTGAACCAGCTCGCCAGGCAGTGCATTCCAAGGGTCCACCACCCTCTCAGTGAAAAACCTCCTCCTCTTTCCCCTCACCCTTCCACCTTCCAACTTCAAACCATGCCCTCTGGTGATACCTCCCTGCTTTAGTCTAAAGATCCCCTCCATGTTTACCCTATTTATTCCCTTGAGGTACTTGAAGACCTCAATCATGTCCCCCTTGTCTCTCCTCTCCTCTCCCCCAATGAAAACAGGAAGAGCTCCTCAAGTCTGTCCTCATACGTCAAATCCCCTAGCCCTCGCATCATCTTAGTTGCCCTCCTCTGTAGCCTCTCCAGGAGCTGTATGTCCCTCTTCAAGTGTGGTCTCCAGTACTGTACACAGTACTCAAGGTGTGGTCTAACCAGTCCATTGTACAGCGGCAGTATCACTTCCTTGCTCCTAGATGTGATCCCCTACGATGCATCCCAACATCCTGTTTGCCTTGCTAGCCACTCTCCTGCACTGCTCAGAGTTATTCATACATGCATCCACCATGACCCCTAGGTCTTTTCCCTACTGAGGCCTCACGCCTCCCCCTCAGGGTGTGTACCTGTGTTTAGGGTTTCCCACCCAAGATGTAACACCTTGCACTTGGTGATATTGAAATTTAATTTCCATGTGTGAGCCCAGCTTTCCAGGGTGTCCAGGTCCCTTGCAGGGCCAACCTCCCCTCTTCTCCCTCAACTACTGCTCCCATCTTGGAGTCATCAGCGAAGAGACTCATTTCACACCTTATACCCTCTCTGATGTCGATATGCATGCATACAGGATCAGACCGGGACCGAGCCCTGCAGTACCCCCTACCAACCTCTCTAGGATTCGAGGCTCCCCACAGACCACTACTCTCTGGAGTCGTCCAGCTAGCCAGTTTTCAATCCATCTGCCCATCAAAGGGCCTACTCCAACCCATCAGTTTCTCCACCAGACCATTGTGGGGACAGAGTATAACGGCTTGCTGAAGCCCAAGAATAATACATTCACAGGCTTTCCCCTGTCCAGTTCTGATGTTACCCATTCGTAGAACTCCACAAGACTGGTTTGACATGATCTACCTGGCACAAACCCATGTTGCCGACTATCCAGACCTCCCACTTCCTCCAAGTACACCCCCATTCGTTCCTTTAGTATACTCTCCATTAATTTTCCGACCACTGAGGTCAAACTGACGGGTCTATAGTTACCTGGTACTTCCCTCGACCCCCCTTTATGGATTGGCACCACATGTGCCTCTCGCCAATCCTTAGGTACCCTCCCTGTCTCAAGTGACCTGTTGAAGAGCTCCGCCATGTCCTCTCTCCCTCTTAAATCTGCAGTCATTCATATTGAGAATGCCAGCCTTTGGCCAGCATTGTCAATACAGCTAGTTAATTAGGTAGTTAATTAGTTAGTTAGTTGTTAAAGACAAAGAACGTCAGTGCAAGAGCACTGAGGCAAGGGTTACTCCAAAGGGCATTGGCCATAAAGCCAAGTTTCAAAGAAATACAAAATCATGCATACCCCCAATAATGCAAAGCATCTTGGGCTGTATATGTAAATCACCATGAAATGTTAGGCTGGTTCAACTTTAAGCAAGAATGCATGGTGCCAAAGGGCCTCTCACACAATCTGCAAAGGGTGCAAACAGAAGACACAGAAACGTGTTTTGTCCTAACCAGTACTCCTCAGCGTGTCTCGTCTGTATCTATCAGTCGGCGGTGTGGGACCTGCAGCATGTGGTGGATAGCATTCCACACAATTGGTTTTTTTCTGCATTCTTTACCACCTATGAATGTCATAGAGGTAGTGCATTTGACACAGAGTGTGTCATAATGACATCAAACCTCTCTGTTACCACTGGCTCCAGTCTGCACTGCCACCTATGGTCACCCAGGTGATGGTACTGCAGCCTAGTCCAGGGACCCTCCATCCTCTGAGGAGGCGAGCGTCTGCTGAGATGCTCAGCCATCCTCCCCCTGGCCAGTCATCTTATGACCCAGGCTTATTCCTGAATTCAGGTCGCTGGAGTTTCAAGCAATAATGCTACCGCTGTGCTGGCAGGCCAGCTGCAGACAGCTGCTTTTGAAAGACTGAAAATAAATACTGCATATCTGAAATATTTGATAGATCAATAAAAAGAGAAAAGCATGTGGTTAGCTAGTTAGTTTATTAGTTACTTTTTGGTCAAAAGGTAAGGTGTACACTTGACAAATAAAGTGCCTATTTTCAGGAATAACCTGGAAGTTACAGAGCAAATCAACAGGTAAACCAGTTACATCTATATGAACATACAAATTAACCAGCAGAATTAAGCCATCTGGTCTATCAGGTCTGCTTGTTGTGTGGAGTTTTCAGCACAGCTCAGGCTGACGTCCCTGCTCCCCTCCCACCCATTATTTCATCCCTTTCCTCCTCCCCTCCCATGATCTTAATCTCCCCCTTATATCTATCCCATCCCCTCTTGAAGCTACCCACTGTCCTCACTGAGATCACCGGGCAGTGTGTTCCATTTGGTCACCACCCTTTCTGTGAAGAAGTGTCTCCTAACCTCCTGCTTAACCCTCCCCCCCACGTAAGGCTGTGTCCCCTTGTAGTTTTGTTGCAGCTCTCCCTAAAGAGACTCTCCTTGTTTACCCTATTAATCCCTTTCAAGTAAGTAATGTAAGGAAGTATTTTTTTCACAGAGAGGGTAGTGGATGCATGGAACGGCCTTCCTGAGGAGGTTGTGAGGTCAAAAACAGTGGGGGAGTTCAAGAATGCAAGGGACAGACATAAAGCAATTCTTATGGGGGGGGGGTAGGAGGAAGTAGGTTGTTGGTTAACTAGGATCTGCAGCTTATCCAATGGGTAGGGAAATTGGCAGACTGGGTTGGCCAAGCGGTCCTTATCTGCCATCAAAGTCTGTGTTTCTATATTTCTAAGTATTTCAAGGTCTCAGTCATATCTCTCCCTCTCCCTTCTGTCCTCCAGTGAGTACATGTCCAGGGCCCACAGTCTCTCCTCATACAATCCACCCTGCTGCCCCGCAATCATCTTCATAGCCCTCCTCTGAACCGTCTCCTTCAGGTTGATATCTTTTTTAAGGTGAGGGTTCCAGAGCTGCACCGCATACTCCAGATGCAGCCTCACCAGTGACCTGTACAAGGGCAGAACAGCCTCCAGTCGCCTGCTGCTGATCCCTCAGATTATGCAGCCAAGCATTTTGTTTGCTCGTGCTGCTGCCTTTTTTCACTGAACAGATTGCTTTAAGTCTCTAGATATCATCACTCCCAGATCCTCCTTCTCCATTGTGGGAGTCACTGGGACCCATCCCAGATCATACTCTGTCCTGGGGTTTGGGGCTCCAATGTGCATATAAAACTGGTGACATCAACATTTTAGAGTTAAACATAGTTTTTGTAAGTATAATAGTTTAAAACTAGTCATTTATTTAAGTGGGTACAAGATGTGGGCAAGACAAGGCCATCCCAAGTCTGGTGGCTCTGTTCAACCTCTGTGAGCAACCGAGAGCCAAAGCTAAGCCATTTATGATCAAAGCAAGCATTTTTTGTCAGTCTAAATGGTAAGGGCAGTAGCAGGAATGTTCAGCTTCTCTCTTGCAACACATGGGGTCACTAGACCAGCCCTCTGGACGAGCTCTGGCCTGCCTCTGTTGTTCTGTTTAAAAAAAAAAAATGTAATTACTGGTCCTTATTTTTTACATCTGGATAACCAGACTTTGAAATCCCATTACAACCACCTGGTTGATATTTTGTTTTACAGCTGGGCAGTTGTAATCAGTGCCTGTCGATCAAGCTAGCACTACACATAGCTCATTAGCTGTTAGTCTCCATGTGGGTAGGCCAAACATCTCTTCCAACATGGCATCTCCATTGCTCCATTACCGAGCACCCACACTCATCCTTTGCCTTACACTGTCATACCAGGTACATTTTTTATTATTTTTCAATATCTAGCTGGTTGATCCTGCCTTCACAATATTAAAAATCTATCTGGTCAATCCTGCCGTTCGTACCCTTCGAGCAGGTCTCTGACACACCATGGCTGCATCCCCAATGGACCACATCTGACTAGCTGCACTTCACACTGTAATTCAAAAAAAAAAAATAAAAAAAAAATCAGTGCCTGTACTGGAAAGGGAGAGACAGGCAGTGTGTGTGTGTATGTGTATGTGTAAAAAATGAGGACCAGTAATTAAATGAAATAAAAACATGGGTGGGTGTGGGTAACCAGAATTTCACACACATCCTTGGTGTGGATGCTTTTATAAACCCCTTGAGCTTTGTTCTCAGGGTTCATGTAGCATCCCACACCTCAGGTGTGTGTAAAATTCTAGTTAGATACACTCATCCTTGTATTATTCTATATATAAATGGAAGATGTTACATGTCATTGAGCCAAAGACTCACTTTCAGTAGCATCCATTACAAATTTTAAAGCTATGCTTAGAGTAACAAAAACAAGCATTTGTCAATGCCGAATGTTTGCTTGCTGGCATTGGCAAAGGTAGTGTAGAAGTTACAGAGCTGCATAATAGGAATGGCAGCGAAGTATTGAACTGAAGCCAACCCCACCACCACCCTGCAGAGAGTGACAGGCATTGGGGTGTGCCTTTGGGTCATCAGGCATAACGACCACGCGTTTCACCACACCTACCCTGCAGACACTGACAAGTGTCACGGTGTGCCTTGGGGTCTTTGGCCCTTATGCGCACCCCATTCCATCAGGAAATACGGTGAGATGGGTGCAGTATAGGAGAATGGGATGAAGTTTGGGCCCGAAGAGTCCGAGGCACACCTTGATGCCTCTCACTGGCTGCAGGGTGTGGGTGGGAGTGGAATGGTATGAGCATGACAGGCAAGAATCCCAAGTCACACCCCTGATGCCTGTCTTTCTCTACAGGGTGGGGCATTATGGTCGGAAACCCTAACGCCTCAGGCATTCGTTGGTATTTTCACTCCAAATTTTCAACATGGTTTTTTTGTGACCCCCACCTCATGAACAGTGGCAATATCAGTTTGTTAGCCGAAAACTGCTTTTGCACAGCGACTGTGGCATTTGGCACCACAGGTGCAAAAACACATTCCGAACAGGATGTGAAAAATGACAGCGGTACTGTTCATGGGGAGGTGTAAAAAATGGCAATGTTGAAAATCTGCTGTGAAAATCTTAAAAAAACTGGTGAAGTCACGAGCGTGCATAGAAACTGTGCAACGCACATCCGTAATGTAACTAGTTTGGGGATTTTTTTACAGCAGATTGTTAACACAGGCATTTTGGGACCTCCGATCATGAACAGTGTCAGTGTGATTTTCTTTATCTGTCCCGAACAATGATTTCCCACAGCGACCACGCATTTCTGTGCTGAAAGTGTGAAAACACATTTCGGCCATGTTGTGGAAAATGACAGCTGTACTGTTCATAAGGAGGTGGAAAAATACCACTGGTGAAAATCTGGACTGAAAATATTACAAATTCATGAACTTACGAGGTGCGTGAAAACCGCGCAATGCTCACTCGTAACACAGTAATTTTATGGAGTTTTGTCACCAAATTTTCAACATAGCCATTTTAAGACCTCTGCTCATGACCAGTGTCACTGTGATTTTCTTAATATGTCCCAAACATTGTTTTCTTTACCGACTGTACCATTATCGCTACATGTGCGGAAACACATTTTGGTGAGATGTAAAAATGGTAGCTGTACTGCTCATAAGGAGTCGCGGTAAAATGGCACTGTTGAAAATCTGGTGTTCAAATATTACAAATTCGCAAACTTGCCAGGCGTGCGTACAAGACTACTAGCGTCGCTCCTAAAACAGTCATTTTGGGAATTTTTACCAAATTTTCAACATAGCCATTTAACACCTCTGCTCATGACCAGTGTCACTGTGATTTTCTTAACGTGTCCCATACACTGATTTGCACACCGACTGCGCCATTGTGTGCTACATGGGCAGAAACCGTTGTGGGCGGGATAATGACAACTGTACTGCTCATAAGGAGGTTTGGTAAAATGGCAATGTTGAAAATCTGGGTGAAAATATTGAAAATTTGCGAACTTCTGACGTGCGTGCGTAGGAACTCTGCAACGCACGCTCATAAAACAGTCATTTTTAGGAATTTTTTCACCAAATCTTCAACATAGCCATTTTAGGACCTCTGCTCATGAACAGTGTCACTGTGATTTTCTTAATGTGTCCTGTACATTGATTTCGCTCACCGGCTGCGCCATTGTGCACTACCTGGGCGGAAACACGTTTTGGGTGAGATGTGAAAAATGTCAGCTGTACTGCTCATAAGGAGGTGCGGCAAAATGGCAATGTTGAAAATCTGGAGTGAAAATATTGAAATTTTGCAAACTTACGAGCATGCGTAGGAACTGCGCAACACACGCTTGTAAAACAGTCATTTTTAGGAATTTTTTCACCAAATTTTCAACATAGCCATTTTAAGATCTCTGCTCATGAACAGTGTCACTGTGATTTTCTTAATGTGTCCCGTATATTGATTTCACACCGACTGCGCCATAGTGCGCTACATGGGTGGAAACACATTTTGGGTGAGATGTGAAAAATGACAGCTGTACTGCTCATAAGAAGGTGTGGTAAAATGGCAATGTTGAAAATCTGGAGTGAAAATATTGAAAATTCACAAACTTACAGCGCGTAGGAACTGCATAGCTGCTCGTAAAAACAGTCATTTTAGAATTTTCCACCAAATTTTCAAAATAGGCTTTTGAGAGCCCACCTTATGGACACTGGTAGTGTCGTTTTCGTTACTCATTCGGAAAGGTGATTTGGCGCGGTGGCTGCGAAATCTACCGGAAACGATAACGCATGACAGTGACAGCACTCATGAGAAGGGGTCCCAAAACCCCATGTTGAAAATTTGGTGCAAAAATTCCAAAAATGCCTGAGATATGTAATAAAGTTGAAAACACCCTATCTATCCCATTATACAGCTTATCAGCATTTCCTCAGTTCACGGTCAGCTTTGAAGAGTGCAGGCGTGTTCCCGGTCCACAGTTGTCGCGCCGAGCTCGGAGTAAGTATGGGGTGAGGGGGTGTGGGGAGGCAGGGTGCGCAGTGGGTGGAGTGCGGGTTGTGGGAGGGGCAGGGAGAGCGCAGAGGGACAGTTTTTGTATTTACAGGTTTATTTTATTTCACAAGGCGCGAGGGGCGTTTGCCACGCTGAGGTGGGCTCCCAGCGTGGCAGCTGGAGGATGTTGGTGGGGGGCAGGAGCGGCGGGGATTGGGCAACCCCGCCGGCCATAACATCATTTTGCAACGCTGGGGTGGGCTCCCAGCGTGGCACCTGGATACTGGGGGCGTGCAGTCGGCGGAGTTGGGCACCCCGTCGGCATAACATCATTTTGCCACGCTGGGGTGGGCTCCCAGCATGGCATCTGGATCTTTGAGGCGTGCAGCCAATGGGGATTAGGCACCCCGTTGGCCATAAAACATTTTGCCACGCTGGGTGGCCTCCCAGCATGGCACCTGGATGCTGTGGAGTGGAGCCGGCGAGTTGGGCACCCCATCGGCACATTACAGTGTGGGGAAGGCGCATGAGCATGCAGTGTGCGTGCGCGCACGTGTGTGTGTGGAGGGGGAGCTCTGCTCACTGAAGTGGAGCTCTCCCTTTCAACTGTATGCCACTGCATTTTCAGCTGTCATAGACAGCTGGAGCAGTGATTGGCGCACTTCGACCGCGCCTGCAAACACACTGACTGAATTGGAAGAGGTTGACACATCTCTGGAAAACACGGATGATGGCACTATGTTTCTTGCACATGCGTGCAAGCAAACATGAAAACCTTTATCACAGAGTATAAGTGAGCAGTACTCAATGGGTGGGTGTACAGCAATACTGCAATAAATTAAACGCCCTGGGCAGGATGAAAGGCATGGTGTGCAATCAAGGGCTTTCGACCACCCAGGTAGTGAGATGATCTCAGCATTGACACACACACACTCAGAGTGGAGTACTTCATTTAAATCTTCGTAAGAAAGTCAAAAGTGGTATAATACAGATTGTATGTGGTCTCATGTAGGCAGTCATATGGTATGTTTAATTTTTTGGTAAGTGGGTAAGGCCCACTAGGCACAAGTGCCTGTTTTCAAGGGTGATCGTCTCTGCTAGCTAGAATAGGTTGGAACGACCTGAGTGAATTCTTAGAACTTCCTCAGTCCTTTGCAACCTGTCCTAGCTGGGATACTTTTTTTTTTTTTACAGCAAATGACTTTTATTGATTATTCTGCTTTAGATCAGAACCGTTGCTGCTCCTTTGGAACTTTTTACATTTTTTCAGCAGAAAGAAGGATTGGGATTTCTCAGCAGCAGTTCCCAGCTTCTCTGGGCTCAGTCTGCAAGTTTGGAACCCTGGGCTGTGGTGCCTTGCTAAGGCCGCTGTACTCCAACTCTCCTTGTGGCGCCTTGTAAGGGCTGTGTCTTTCCTCCTCCACCTAAGATAAGATAGGACAAATGGGGTTTGCAAACTAAGGGGGTATAGTTTCCCTAAGTTATGATCACCACAAGGAAAGTGCACATTAAGAGCATTTTTGCACCTCCATCTACACGTGAGTTACAGGACCAAACTTGGGAGGCAAAGAACTACAGTTGTGCCAGCGGTGGTCATCTAGGTACAGGCTGCACATATGCAGAAGGTGAGGCGGCCATCTTGGTATAGGCCACACATGTGCAGTTGAGCACTGTGGAAATCTTGGAAAGGCATTTCAGTGCAAAATCCTTGATGTTCTTTTGTCAGGCTTAAATAACATTAATGTTGACTACCACATCAGTTTTCCACCATAAGGACTAGCAATTGACCAAATGTAGGGCATTTTAGGACTCACCTGCCCACACAACATGGGTTCCTTAAATGCTGTACCAGAGTGAAGGGCTCAGTCTAGCAAGTGTAGAAGATGCCAGACTAGGCTACGTTCCACTGTGGCAGGCTCCTACTGCCCCTCTTGTGACAAAGCATCCTCCTCTAAGACAAAGGAGGACCAATGCTCATCATACTCTATCCCAGCCTTGGCCGTGAAGAGAAACTCTTTAGAGAAAGAATCTAAGCCCTTCTTGGCCACCGAATTTCCCCCTTCTCTGGTGCAACACTGAGGGGAGTCAAGTGAATGCAAATCTCCTTCTCAATAGTAGACTTACAGGAGACACCTACAATTGAGAAGCTCATCAAGGTAGAGAGCCTTTTCACCGAGGCTATGGATGATTCCCACTGAAAACAAAACAGGATCTTCAGTGCACATCATCAGACAGCAACAATAGGTAGCCAAGACCTGTAGTTCCAAACTCTGGTCTCCAGCAGCTGGCTTCTACTATGTGCCTCTTATGATAGCATTCCCCTCTCTAATTCAAAGGAGGCTCAAAGTTTCTTCTGCCCCACCTTAGACTTTGATGAGTGCAAGGTGGCTGTGGCCATTAAGGCCTATAAACAAGCACATACAGAACAAAAAAAAACAGATCTGCAGAATGCAAAAATCTACAGAATGGATTGCAACCTGAAGTAGAGCTGCATGGCCTTAACAGACACAACAACCACTGCTGGACTGAAGGCTAATCACTTTTATTTTATACAAATTAAAAAACCACACTCTCCTGCATGCTGATGTTTCACACATGCATTATGTGCTTGTTCAGGGCCTCGAAAAGGCCCATGTCGATGAACTCTTTGTTTCATGGTGGCTCCGGCCCTGTCTCTTGAAGCTGCCTCTCTCCTTAAAAAGGGTAGCAAGCATACTAAATCATGGATTCAAGCCCTGGGGTGGATGCACAGATCTCGACTGCCACGAAGAAAATAATTGCTCCAAAGAGATGTGGCCATTACACATGCCTTTTATAAGATGTTAAGAGGCCAAGATGACAACAGCATAAGAGATGTCAGGAGCCTCTGTAAGGGCAGTGCTAGTTTTAGCTTATATTGCAAGGACAGTGGCCCATTAACCTGTAGTTGTCTCCGTTGACCTCCCCTAATACTCCAAGGCAGCAGGGTCTAATGTGATTCCTGTCTGTGGATATGATGTTTGGCTGATGATTCTTGTGATTGGATACAGCTGCTGGAAGAGCCTGCCCTGCGTACTGTTATGGCATGCAGGGCTTACTAGCTCTGCCCTTCATGAGCCAACAACTTCTAGGGGGAACTGCTATTCTGCCCAGAATTTAAGGTCATCTCACATAAGTATCAGATTACACAAAGGCTTCCCCCCAGATAACAAGTCTGGAGGGGACATTCCTTTCATGATGCATGCCAGTGCCACCTCTGATGCCACTTTAATTGCACATTAAACAAGGCATAAGCTCACCTAACAATGAGTCATTCCAGTACACTGGATGAGGGTGAGGCTGAGTAATCTGCTGGGACAACAGAAATCATAAAGACAACAAGTAATGCTGACACTCAGCCATTTCTGGTCCACAGCACCCTTTTAGAGCAAGACTGCTGCTTCTTGCAGACCAGCAGAAGGAAATCATGTCAAATCAATGGGTTTTTAGACGTTGTCTACCATGTCTGGTTTCAGAATCCCCCAAGTTGGGATGTCTTTCTATAATCACCACAATACTGACAAGGTCCGAGTGATAAACACTACTGTTGGACATCTCAGAGACATTGAAGCAATCCAGCTGGTCCCTGCCCCTCCCCCCTCCTCCGGAGTGGGACTCAGGCCTATACTTCATCTTCTTTGTTGTTCTGAGATGACAGGAAGCATTAGGCTCACCAAAGCACTCAAATACCTCACCAAAATATTGAGTATTAGCCTTATCAAGATGAAAACACTGTGCTCTTCTGTAGTGGCAGTGCATACAGGGGATTTTTTCCTGATGTTTCTGGACCTCTAGAAGGCATATACATATTTTCCCATTCATCAGTCCCATCACCAGTTTTCTCCACTTCATTGTTCACCATTTTCTGTACATTGCACTACTGATTGACTATGTTACCATACTGAGGGTATTTTCAAAAGTTATGTCAGTGGTGATGGTCCACCTCAGAGGGAAGGGTATACATGTTCATCCATATCTGGTTGGCAGGCTGATTTGGGCACAGTATTGGACTGCAGCACAGGAGACAATGTCAGAGGTTATCAGAGCAGTGCAGTGCCACAGATGTACACTTAACTGCAGCAAGAGTACAGTGCACCTAACACATTGCTTTCGCATCTGGGGGCAGCATTAGCACAGCAAAGCTACAGGGTGTCTGACAGAGGACAGAGTGAAGTCCCTCTAAGAGGTTTGAGAATGGCTCAAATGCAAGCATGCAGCAACTACAAGGACAAATCTCGAGCTTCAGTTTGACCACTACATGCAGTAAGTCTTTTCTGTACAAGATCTGATCCACATTGCCAAGATGGCGTTGGAAGATTTTTGACCCTGTTTTTGCAGCTCCAAAAGGCAAGAAAATATTTCCTGGGTGACAGAATTTTACAGATCTCTTCAGGCAGGTTTTAACCACTCTGCCAAGGTCAAGCTTATGCAACTCCTTACCTTTTGGATTAGCTAGCTGCAAACAAAAGCAAGAAAGCCATACCTCATGGTTCACAAAAAGATGGTAGGAACCTTAGAAAGGAAAGTGGGAACTGTCCCAAAACCTACCTAGTCTTCTTACTTAATGAGGTACTGTATGGCTCACTGCAACAGTGAGACTGGAATGGATCATCACTTGAAAGAAGCAAATGACATCAGAATGAGTACCCAGGGAGAACTCATCCAAAGGGTCCAGCATGGCTCCTAGAACTGAGATGGGGCCCTGAAGGGTGCTGAGGGCCAAGCCCTTGTCTACTCCTTATTGTAAGAAATGAAAAATGTGTGGGATGGTGGTTTTAGTTGGCTTGAAGACATGCTCATTAGCCCAGGAGGCAGAAAAGTTCTAGGTTCTGTTGTATGCAGAGGCAGTTGACAGCTTTCCGGATGAAATGAGGGTGCCTACAACTTTGACAGACAAACCTCATTTTAAAAGTATTCTCCTTTCAGGAGCCAGGCTGCTAACTGATAATTTGACTCCCAAATTGCAAGATTTATCAGACTGAAGAATGATGGCTTTCTTGGCCGTTCTGTAGATATCAAAAAGAAGCTTCCTCTTGTTTGCTAAATTTTTTGAAGAACCCTTGGGACCTGCAGAATTGGAGGAAATAGGTAGGCAGTTTTGAAGTCCCACACTTGGGAGAAGGCACCCCCTACTTCCACTAGTGGACATAGATACTGGTAGAAGAATTGAAAGACTTGAGCATTTTCATTAGATGTAAACAGATCGATCTGAGGGGTCCCAAATGAACCGAACAGAAGACTGAGCACTTACTGGTTTAGAGACCGCTCCTGGTTGGACGATATGGAAGCTGAGCCCTTGCGCCTAAACATTTAAATCTACTGACTGCTAGATGAGTGGCTTACAGATACAGAATATTCTTTTTGGCCCACTGAAGAACTTTTAGACTTCCAAGAGCCTGCATTTTCTTTTTGTACCCACCTTGATAGTTTATGTATGTGACCATCACAGCATTGTGTGAGCAAATCTTAACTAGTTAGGACCCAAGCTTGTCCTGAAAATGGAGGAGAATGAAAAACACTGCTCACATTTTAAGTACATTTATCTGAAGGACTTGTTCCTCCAGACTCCAAACAGTCTAAACCAGAATCTAGTCCAGGACAGCATTCCACCCTAGGAGGCTGGCATCCATTGTCAGAATTTTCTCCAAAGTGGAAAACAGTGGGGATCAGTTCTTCAGTTGTCTTGAATCTTCACACTGAGCAAGTGACTGATAAACCAAGGGGGATTCCAAATTGGAGTCTGATATTGCTGTAATGCTGGAGATCAAGGTGACTGAAGGTGGGACTGAAGAGGCCTCATATGGAGGCAAGTCCATAGGACTGGTTATTTCTTGGCGGTCATCAGATCCGAGGTTTGAAGGCAATGATGAACAGAAACCACCAAGCTGCAGAGGATCTTGCTGCATTCTGTGATAAAGCTTTGATCAGGAGATTGTCCAGATAAGGGTAAACATGAAAACTCTTGAGGGGCACTAGAGAGTCATCTTCCTAAGTGGATGTTCTCCACTTCATCTGTCCCACTTGGCTCCACAATACTGTGAATTAAGTTAAAATCATTTTATAAAGTGTAAATTTTATACTGACAGATCCACACTACTGTAATCACCTGGAATAGCACAATACCAGATTTGACAAGGAGCACCCGGAAGGCTCCATGCAAGGACAAGGAAAACCTGATCCACAGCAGCAGCAGGGGAAGCCCTCAATAACACAAATGCTGGCAGCTTAGTGGCAATCAGGGTACCTCCATGGAAAACTCTACTGACTCAATGAGGGTAATGGACTCAAAGCGGCTACTACAGAAACTGGACACTCACAATGCTCAAATTAAAAATCTTATTGCTTATATGACTGAATTTGAGACCCACACAACAGCCATACTATCAATAGTAGCCTCACTCACTCATGAGGTTACTTGGAGGCCCTGGAGAACAAGGTACCCACAGGGAATATCCATCTGGTTGGTGTCCCTGAGGGAACTGAGGGGCCCAACCTGCTTGTCTTCCTATAAACTTGGCTAACTACCTGGTTGAACTTACCAGAGGACTTTGAAATAGCATAGCCGTAGGAGGCTTACAGAGTTAACCCTAGTGTAGCAGCACAAAACACCAATCAGCATCGAACCATTGTGTTGTGGATGTTGGGAGTAGTGATACAGGACTCACTTCTGGTGGCAGCAAGGGCAGCATATCTTCTAGACATAGAGGGCTTGGATGTCAAACTTTATCCTGACATTTCCTGCAGAACAGGACCTGCAGGAAGAAGTTTGACCCAGTGTGACAACACCTCCAGGCCCTAGGGATGATTCACTTTTTTCTGTTGCCCGTACATCTTCAGATCGTGTACAGAGGAAAGACGTGGCAGTACAATAATCCAAAGGATGTGGACAGATGGCTTGAAAGGTATAAGAAAGAGTTTTCAGCCAAATCGAATAACACATCATTACCTCCATATCTGGACGGTAGTGCGGTATGGGCTGCGCCCGATAGCTCATGCTCTGAACCAGTGGGCGTGCAGCCATACCGAGCTGTCAGTCGGCGAGGCGGCGGGCGGCAGGCGGGTGGCTGCCGCCGCACCGGCTGATGGGGAGCGGGTGGTGGGGCTCGTTGGAGGGTTGGGTGGGGGTCCACTAGATCACCAGGGATTTCAGACTTGGGGGTGAGGAATGCTGCTCACGATCGGGCTCCGCTCGTCCACTGGACCACCACGGATATTGAACTTGGGGATACTGATGCCCGCGATCGGGCTAATGGGGGTTACAGTTATGCCCGCGATCGGGCTACTCGTGGGGACTACAGTTATGCCCGTGATCGGGCTACTCGGGGAATACAGTTATGCCCGCGATCGGGCTACTGGGGGAAGTACAGTTATGCCACGATCAGGCTACTCGCGGTCCACTGGACCACCAGGGATATTGGACTTGGGGATACTGATGCCCACGATCGGGGCATGGGGGGGCGCCGCCAGGTGTGGCGGGAACAAGTCGAGGGCCACCCACAGGTGGCAGCTGCTGTGTTGTGCCCTGCAATGCGGCAGCTCACCTGTGGGTGGCCCTTGACTTGTTCCTTTTTGTTCGGCGTAACTTTGTGCAGGCGCAGGTAGGGGTTGCATCTGCATAACTCTGCACGGCCCAGGCTGAATATCGGGCTGTGCAGTTTATGCATGGGCACGCCCCCCCTCCCACCTGTGCCTGCATACATTACCGATGCACCCCAGCGCATCGGGATTTGTGCGGCGCACTTTTCCCTTTTAAATATCGCACTGGGGTGCATCAGTGGGTTGTGCATGGCGCAACACCGTTGCGTCATGCGCAACCCTTTTGAATATCTGGGTCTGAGTGTGTAAAACACTAACTAATGTTACAGTTCCTTTGACTGGGTCACTAGTTGGGACATTACTGTTTCTTTCTGGGAAAAAAATAACTTTACACCCAGGAATAATACTGACTGTGCTGTTTGGACAGTGTAGGGAGGAAGTCTGTTTATCTTTTTCTTAAAATGGTACCTGTTGCATTACTGGCGAGGCTTCTTCTTGCTTGGATTTCCCACCTTCACACTAGAAAAGTGTAATATAAACATTCAGCAGTGTATCATATATACGGTATATAGAGTCTGATGTTCCATTTGTTCTTTACAAAATCATTTAAACTGTTACTAAAGTAAGATCTTACTCTTGTTATCTAAGTAACTTGGTCCGTATGTTGGAGGGGAGGGGGCATAAGTGGGGAACTAGACTACCTAGTGAATGTTCCCTACTTAAAAGGTTTTGACAGCAGCCACAGGAGGGCTGCATTTTCTCCCTACTAAGTTTTTCCTACTCTTATACCTAAGCTGTTGAAGCGGCTGGCACTACCTTTAACATAAATCTCATATGTTGATTGGTTCTGCCTTCCCTCACATCCTATTGTACACAGAATGGCTAAATGTCTGTATATCGACTGTATGACTCAGCAGTACGTTGCTGCTCTCTTTTACTGCCTAATGCTTTCTATAAGTATACAATGTTATTTGCGTAACTGATAATAATGAACCAAAAGTTAAAAAAAATAATGAAGACCCTTGTAGTAAACCCAGACGTGAGAGGAGAGCCTGGTACTGAAAATACTGATTCTTGAAGGCAAACCTCAGAAATCTCTGATGAGAGTGGTAGGGTGGGATATGAATGGAGGCATTTAACAGCTCTATGAAAGCCAGATAGTACCCCAGTTGTACTGCCCTGATAAGCGATTGGAGGGACTCCATCTTGAACTTGGTTTACTTCACAAACTTGGTCATTCTATAGATCTAATATTGGATGAACTCAACCAGGGCCCGTGCTTCTGCAGACAGAAGAACTGTTGAAATTTGGGTATTGTGGATTTGTATCTGTGGCTGCAGGGGCTGGTGTTTCCACAGACAGAAGTAGTGTTGTGATATGCGTAGCATGGATTTCTACCCGGAGCCAGGAGTGAGCGTGTATGTCTTGTAGTATGCATGCCACAGACACAAATCCACAAAGGTAGCGCTAGTGCTACTGCATTTGTGTCATCTGGAAACAGTTGTATGTTGTTTGTCTTACCTAATGATGGCTGTCTGTGGTTGCTTATGTTGTCTTGTCTTATTGCTGCTTGGGGGAGAGATAGGGTTGGAAACCCTAATGCCACATTTTCCTACCTTTGTGAGGTTAAGTTGAACCCTATCTGGTGCATTAATGCAGGGTTCTTTTTGCAATGGATTTCCTTTCTTTTTGAGATAGCACAGGTGCATCCTTGTTCACACAGGTCCCTTTGAACAGATACTGAGATGCAGGGCCCTCTGGGTCCTGCACCATGGGAAGAGTCTGTCTGCCTATAAAAGTGCAGGGCCCTCCAGACCCTGCACTTCCTTGTGGCAGCAGGTGCAAAGGATTTATGGGGCTATCTGTGGGGCTCTCTGGGCCCTACACTTCCATGTGGCTACAGATGCAGATGTGCAGGGCCAAGAGCACATCTGGATGTGGAAGCACAGGACCCTCTAGGCCCTGCCCTTCCATGCTACCATGGGTGCAGAGGTACTGGGCCCACTGGGCACTATCAAGAGAAGGCTTCTCTTGACTACTTGGTTACTTGTTGCCTGTACAGCCAACACTGCACTGTCCCTCCTCAAGATAGGGGAAGTGTTGCATGGAAGTGCTGTCCCCTCGACTCAGCCCATCAAGCTGACTCACTGAGCTCACCCCTGAACACAGCTCACCAGCACAGGATTACAGTGCACTAACTGCTGGACCAGAGGCCAGCCTTGCACACAAAGGGACGGATATTCAGACTGCAACAGGCAGGGGCGCAAGCCTGGGCGCAGCGCAACTGGGATGCGCCAGGGCATGGTCTGTGCGATATTCAATGGTGCTGCACCATGGCTCAGCACCGTTGAATATGGCACTGTGGCCACCCACATTGCGCATGGCACAGTGGCACTGTGCCAGTGCAAGTGGCAAGTGAGGAGCAGGGGGATGCGCCAGTGCAAGTGCTGTTGCGCTAGGTGCAGGAACCACGATATTCAGCAGTGTGTATGCAAATGGGGCTATTATGCATGCAAGGTGCAAATGGGGCCATTTGCATGTCATTATGGCCCCATTTGCATGCAGGTGCACCGATCCCCGGCAACTTGCACCTGGCACCCTGCCAGGCTGCAGTCGTCCGGGACCAGTGCCCCCTGCCCCTCAGCAGCAAAGTGCCCCAATGCCCGATTGCGGGCTTAGGAATGTTTGTAGAATCCCTGGTGGTCCAGTGGACCTGCTCCCCAGCCCGATCGCGGGCGTTGTAACATTAATAGTATACCTGGTGGTCCAGTGGACCTGTTCCCCAGCCTGATCACGGGCTTTGTAAAATAATAATCCCTGGTGGTCCAGTGGACCCGCTGCCAAGCCCGATCGCGGGGTTTGTGAAATAAATATTCCCTGGTGGTCCAGCGGTACCCCCTCCCCACCTGCCCATGCAGACCCGCCACCCCGCTCCCCCCCCGGTCAGTGGCGGGTGGCAGCTCCCCACCTGCAAGCCGCCCGGCTGCCGCCGACTGACAGCATACCGAGTACAGCTGTCGCCCGGTGGTCCCAGCATGGGCCAATGGGCGTGCAGACCGTACTGTACTACTCATCGACGGTGAGATGAATTTCATTCACATAGCCGGGGACTTCAGCCAATACAATGCGTCTGCCGCATCCATGAGCCCACACTATCAGACCAATGGATTACAGCTCAGCTATCGATTCAACTAACCCGCGGCAGCGCGGGGTGAGAGCTGCCGCCCGCCGCTTGACGAGGAATGGTGGTGGGTCTACGTAATGAGAGAGAATACCGCTGGACCCTCGAAGCCCTGTTTCACAGATCGCGATCGGCGCTGATGGATCCTCGTTCCTCGAGATAACCAACTACAAAAACGATGGCCTGGGGAACAGATCCACTGGACCACCAGGGATTATTATTTTACAAAGCCCACAATCGGGCTGTGGAACAGGTCCACTGGACCACCAGGGATACTATTAAATCTACTACGCCCACGATCGGGCAGGATTCGGTCCACGAGACCACCAGGAATACAGTCATATATGCATAGCCTGTGATTGGGCTGGATATGGTCCACTGGACCACCAGGGATTCAAATATTATCACTTAGCCTGTGATCAGGCTGGGGAACAGGTCCACTGGACCACCAGGAAATTAATTTATTTAATTACGCCCGCGATCGGGCAAGGGGGTAGAGTGCACTGGACCACCAGGGATATTTTACATATACAAAGCCCGCGATCTGGCATGGGGGGGGCCTGATGCCCGGCCTGTGTCTCAGGGGGTCGGGTGGCCACTCACAGCAGGCGGCTGCCGTGTTGCACCCAGCAATATGGCGGCCGGCCTATGGGTGTCCCCTGACATGTTCCTTTTTTTTCTGGCACATCTTTGCACCCTCCTCTGCGGTGCAAGGTGGGTGTCTGCATGCATATGCGCCGCACATCCTGGGCTGAATATCAGGATGTGCCGCTTATGCATGGGCACGCCCCCAGCACTTGCGCTGCGTACATTACTGGTGCACCCCGGCGCATTGGGATTTGCGCAGTGCAACATCCTCTTCTTTGAATATCGTGCTACCAGGGCACATCAGGGTTGCGCATGGCGCAACACTGTTGCACCATGCGCAACCCCTTTGAATATCCTGGCTATAGTTTCTAATTAACTTTTTTTTATTTTACAAGTTGACCCTAAGTCATAAACCTGGTTGCTAGAATGTTGTTATATCCCACCTAGAAGGTGGTTTTGCAGAGTGACTGCAAAATCAGCTTTTAAAATGTATTTGAAGCTTCCCATAATCCTTGCCCATGAGATACGGTCGTGTAAACAGTATACTCAAAATCCAGGACTAAATATAAAATGGCCAAGTTATGAATCCAAGTTATAAATAAAAGTATGTGAGACACAAACATTTTTTCATGCACACCAAAAATTGAATTCTTGGGTTGCACATTTAAGTATGATAGAAGTCATTTTTGTGCACGCCAGAAATGTAATTCTTCAGTCGCACATTTAAGTGCAACTCAAGAATTCCATTTTTGGTGTGCACAAAAAATTCTTTGGTTGCACATTTAAAATTTGTGACTTGCGACACAAGAATTGGCCATCTTGCTAAGCTTACAGCCAAAGAACTTCACAAAATCCAAAAAAAGGTAATTCTGGCCTATTTTTTGAAGAACAAATACCAGAATCAAGCTTAAAGAGTCATGTTTATCAAGATTCATGTATTTTTGTTAAGGAACACATTTTTATGTATTTTCACATTTTCTTTTTTTTGGCTAGAATAAAACAAGACGGTGACCATCATTGACCTAAAAAACTTTTCTCATGACCCAAAAACACAATTAGTCATGACATAAAAAAGCTCACAATAAAAGAATTTGGGGGTCGTATCAGAAGGTTATCTCAGACACCCTTCTGAGCATGTGCAGAATCCAAACTTCAAAAACCTTATAACTCTTTTAACAAAAACCTATAATGGCACACCTCTGGGACAAGCCCATTCTACCCTGAATGTTTTAGAACAAAATTTCATACCATCTTAACTGTAAGTGAGAGCAAAAAAATGCATTTTTTTTGAATTTTTGACATCTCTAGATCTCAAAATCTGGTTAAGCAGTTCTCACGAAACCCGATGCATCTCAAGAACCTGCCACTCAGATCACACATGCCAAATTCTGTGCACTTTTGTCAAATGCCACCAAAGTTATTAAGGTGCAATGATTGGGGTTTTAACATTGAACTCTGCTCTACTGTAATTATACTTGAGCTACCTTGCAAGTAGTGTGCATACCTCTCAACTGTCCCTGATTTTGCGGGATGTCCCTGATTTTGCCTCAAAATTTTACTCTGTCCCTCCTAAAAATTGTGTTTGTGTGACCTAACAGGGTTGTAAGCACAAAATAATGTCAAACATTAAAGTTACAGATTTGTTCTTCCTTAGAAAATGCACTTTACACTAAGCCCCTTATTCTACCAGCTTCCTGAGTGGATTATCACCAATTTTGAAAATGTGTCCCTGATTTTGGTCCTTTGTCCCTGATTTTTTTAAGCCTTGTCCCTGATTTATGAGGCAGGAGGTTGAGAGGTGTGTGTGTGTCCATATAAAAAATGTGCAGCACAAAAATTATTTTGACCCTATGACATGAACATTGTCAGCAGATGTTTTATATCCTGCTCAAAAGGTGTTTTCACACAGCGACTGTGAAATCACCTTTCCACCTGTACTTTAAATTTCTCATCATCCATCTTCATAAGGTAGGGTCATGTGAACAATATATTCAAAAGGTGGGATTAAAATATTGTAAAATAGCCAAGTTATGACTAAAAGTATGTGAGACACAAAAATGCAATTCTTGTGTTGCACATGTGAGTGCGACACAATAATTTTTTATGTGCACCAAAAATTTAATTCTTGGGCTGCATATTTAAGTGTGACCCATGCATTCTATTTTTGTTGCTCATGGAAAATTTTAGTGTTACAAATTTTAGTATTGCTCTTAAATGGGTGACACAAAAATTATTTTGACCCTACATCATGAACATGGTTACTAGAATATGTTATATCCCGCTCAAAAGTTGGTTCCACAGAGTGACTGTGAAATCACCTTTCGACCTGTACTTGAAAATTTCCACCATCCTTGTTCATGAGGTAGGATCATGTAAACAGTATAATGCAAATGTGGGACTAAACTATGGTAAAGCAGCCCAGTTATGACTAAAAGTATATGAGTCACAAAAATAGAATTATTGTGTTGCACCATTAAATGCAACACTACTGGGGCAGAGAGTAATGTGGCTGACAGGGCAATTATTTAGGTTTTAGAAAATTACTATCATAGAGGTTTTGAAAGAACTGGATAGTCTGAGGCTAAATAAGATGGGAGGTTTAGATGGGATTGAAGCCAGATATTTAAAGATGGGTGCAGATATTGTGGCCTCGATTGTAACCTATCTGTTAAACTGGAGTTTGTGCTTCTCTACCTTTCCTGATCTTTGGAAAACTGGGAAAATTGTCCCAATTTTCAAGGGGGCAGATGCGTCATTACTCTCAAACTGTAGATCTATTGCCTTACTGCCTATACTGTGTAAGATTTTGGAGAAGATTGTTTATGGACAGCTTTATCAATATTTGAAACAACATGACTTGCTGTCTGGACACCAGCATGAATTTTGGGCAGGAGGGTCCACAGACACTGCCCTTGTGGATTTTAACAATCTCATAGATAAATCTTTGGATGTGGGGTTAAGCATGGAGGCTGTGTTTGTGGACCTCAGTAAGACATTTGATTTGGTGAACCACCAGATTTTACTAAATAGAATGCATAAAATGGGTGTACACAAAGAACCGTTACAGTGGTCCAACTCGTATTTATCAAATAGAAGGCAGTGTGTTGCCCAGGGACCCATTGTAGCCATTCCATGAAGAGTCAGAAGAGGAGTCTCACAAGGTTCAATCTTGGGTCCACTGCTCTTTAACATCTATGTAAACGATTTGCCAAATATATTGTGAAACAGTGAGGTCTGTTTGTACGTGGACTACACCATTTTGGTGGCACCCACGGACTATTGCACTGAGTTGGAATATAAGCCCCAGACTGATCTTCAGTCAATGGAAACATGGTGTACTGAGTTGGGCCTTTTGTTAAATGGGGAAAGAAAAACAGTGCCTTTATTTTTCTCCAGGGGTAAATAACTTATCAAATCAAAATGTGGCCATCAAGTTTATGAATGGGCACAATGTGACTAATGTAAATAGTTACAGATATTTAAGTGCCCATGTCAACAATAAATTAAAGTTTGCTAAACATGCAAATGTATTGGCCAAAAAGACAATCAAAAACTTGGTGCATTGTGAAAGATGTCCTCATGCCTGTCAAAGGAGTCTAGAGTAAAATTAGTTAAACAACTGTTAATCCCAGTTTTAGAATATGGTAGCCTGTCATACAGGAATTCCACCAAATCAGTACTAAAGAAAACTGATAGTATGTACTATAGACTGGCAAGATTTGCAATCTAAGTAAAATTGGCACTCATCTTTGTGTTATCTATTCGACCCTAAATTGGCTAAGGCCAGAGGACAAAAGAGAGTACAGTCTGTTAATATGGTGTGTCAAATTACTGAAACCAAAAGTCATCCACCCCCTGAGATATTTGGTAACAACTGAACCCCATAGGGACAGAAGGTACCAACTGAGGATAAAGAACTGGAATTTACCTTATATAGATGTGCACAATAAATATGGGGACATGGCACTACAGATGGCTATTGCTAAATCTTGGAATGCATTGGCAATTGGACTAAAAGCAAAGAACTCCCCTTACAGAAATAATTATATGAAATGTTTTCAGTCTACTCACATAAAACTACCTATGTGATATGCATGCTGCAAGCATGATTTTAAATGTTAAATTGTAACCGATTGCATGCATGTGGCGTGTGTGTAGCAAGCAAGTGTGGAAAGCATGCTTTTTATGTTAAATTGGAACAGACTGCATGTCTACAGTGCAACTCATTTTTCCTATTAGTCCTCAAACCCACTTGTCCAACTCCAACTTGCCTCTGCCTTTTTCCTGTTCTAATCACCATTATCCCCTCACTTGTTTCTCACGTTTAGCATATTGTACTCTGAAGAAAAAAAAAACACACAAAAAAAGCCCACCGGTATAATTAACCTTGCACTGTGCTTGGGACCTTGTGTGTGCCCTTACTGCTGCACTCCTTGGTATCATAATGTCTCTTATAATGGCTCTATTTCCTAGAGACATTATATTGCTCTCTCTATTGGCCCTATCTGACCTTGCCTGTGATAAGTTTCTAACATCTACCTCGCCAACATTGGATAGTAATCATTTATATGTTTATAGTACTATCACTTTATCCCAATGCTGTGACTCTCTTACTGTGCCTAGGAACCTGCATTCCCCTGGTGACTGGGGGTTGCCATTTCGTCGCCCTAGCTGGCTACCCCCTTTGGCATTCCTCCCTGGGATCTTCAACTTACAAACCAACTGTAAAGCGTGCTGATCTCAGAGGAAGCTTCACAAACTCAGCAACAAGCAGTTAAAGGAATATCTGTGTAGACCGGCCTTACTGTTGCTGCTGCTTTCTGGCATTATTCACCCCAACCCTGGCCCTCCACAACTTACAGCATAGCCACAGTCATTTACTGGGTTACTTAAAATTGTCTCACTTAATATATGCAGCCTCCTCCCCAAAATGGATGTACTGAATGCATGGATCTTACAACATAACCCAGACATGCTCTCAGTCGTAGAAACATGGCTTTCTCCAAAAGTAGCGGATGCTTCAGTTTCCATCCCATGCTACACAGTCTTTAGACATGATTGTCTCTCCAAGCATGGGGGCAGCTGTGCGATCTACCTCCGAAACAACCTTCAAGGTCTTGTCCTAACTCTGCCACAAACTGATGACCATATGCAAGCCCTTGCCATAAAAGTGCTTCTAGGTGCACACAATAAAACCCTTACTGTGTTTTCAATCTATATTCCTCCCAGACAGACGGCCTCCTGCTTTGATTCACTCCTGGAGTGTTTTGACTCTCTGAGTCTTAATTTTGGAAATTATCATGTTAGGAGATTTCAATATGAATTGGTTCTCTCCCGACCCAAGCCCTTTCAAAGATGCAGTTTCAGCAGTTCACCTCACCCAGCTAGTTGAGTCCCCCACTAGAATCAACTAATGTATAAGACTGGGACCGGTACCTTACAGGACTGGGTGCTCTCTAACCACCCTGATCATATATCGGACACAACCGTTCTACCAGCTCCCTTCAGTGACCACTCCCCAGTCTTGTTTCATTGGGTGAACAAATTCTCTAAACCACCTGCTAGAACAATTACATCCATGGGCATCTTGAATCACTAAAAGCTGACCTGCGTAATCAGAACTGGTCAATGGTTTACACGACTAACAATATTGACATTGCCCTCGACCAATTAATTCTTCAGTTCAACGCTATATGTAATAGGCACGCCCCCCATAAAAAGCATAAAATCAAAGGCTGCTGTAATCCTTGGTTTTCTCCAGACCTCCTTGAGCTTCTGAATGCCAGGGACCATCTATGGCACAGGTCTAGGTCCCTGTGTAACCAGGCCGACATCCAGAGGTACAAAGCGGCTAGAAAGAACTGCACGAGGGCTATTCGTGCAGCTAAAAATCAATATTTTAAGGAAGTGCTCTCTCGGACCTGGAATGATGGCAGAAAATTTTGGACTAACCTTAAAGAGGTCATTGGGCGTGACCTCAGATCTGCCCCTACCATGCTTAACATTGATGGTGTACCCTCACTTGACCCCAAACTTATTGCTATCACTTTTAATAATGCCTTCATGGACCTGAGGGGTGTCCTGACATCTGGCTACTTCTCTCACCCCCTCACAAGTGACTACTCTGGGAAAGAGACTCTGCACCCTTCTCATGCTCCTTTCTACTTCAAAACCCTCTCAGCCCATGAAGCCAGGAATTACCTACTCAAGGTATTAGGAAAATCAAGATTTAGTGGTGGCACCCTGGATCTTAAGTTTGTAGCCCTTACGCTGGATGAAATTCTGTCTCCTCTAACACATATTATTAACATGTCACTTTGATACTCTCAATTTCCTCAGAAATGGAAATCTGCCACTGTGACACCAGTTCATAAGTCTGTGGATCACACAATTACTGGGAACTACAGGTCTATCTCTATCCTGCCCCCACTCTCGAAAGTTCTTGAGTGTATAGTGGCTGACCAACTGGTTGAATACTTAGAAAAATATCAGCTACAATGCCCGCAACAAAACGGGTTCAGAAATGGTCATAGTACCACTACCGCCCTTCTGGAGTTCACAGGCTTTATTCAACACTCCTTAGATCAAGGACACCTGGTCGGTGCTGCTTTCATTGATTTAACCAAAGCTTTCGACGCAATGAATCATGCCCTCCTGGTCAAACAGCTTACCACCATTGGCCTGGCTCGTGACAGCATAGCCTGGTTTGAAAGTTACCTGCACAACCGTACACAGCAGGTGAAGATTGGTAACACCCTCTCGGATAGCAGTCCTGTCCTATCTGGAGTTCCTCAAGGGTCCATCTTGGGCCCTCTTTTATTTAGCATTTTCCTCAACAATTTTCCTTTCTCCTGTCAGGGTCACATCCTTTTATATGCTGACGATGCTGTCCTGTTTACCAGTGATCCAGATCCTAAGGTTCTTGAATCTAGGCTACAGAGTAATTTCGTAGTCATAGAAAGATGGTTCCATAAGCACAAGTTAGTTATGAATTACAAGACTAAAACTATGCTGTTCTCCAGCTCCCAGGATAGACACAGAACTTGCCCTGTTTCTATCACCAACAAAGAGGGCTCTCCGTGGAGCTAGTTCAGCTCTTTAAATATCTACGGATTACTATTGACAGTACGATGACCTATGCCTATCACATTGACAACATTGCTAAAGCTGTTAACACCCGCATTGGGCTACTTTATAGGCATAAGCAATGTTTGACCCCAGAGGCTCTTAACCTGGCCATTCAAAGCACTCTTGTCTCACTTATTGATTATGGCTTACCAATCTATGGATCAGCTACTGAAACAACTCTTCGCCGCGACATAGTTGCATTCAACAAAGCATGCCGGCTCCTTACCGGCTCAGCCTGTCTGTCCCATACCTGCAACATGTATGTTCAGGCAAACTATCTCCAATTCAAAGGTAGACTCATGTACCAAACATGTTTACTGTCCAAAAAAGTAAGCTTAGGCAAAATTCCCCCAGGAGTGCAAAAGCTTATAACCCCCACTATCAATCGTCGTTGCACCAGAAGCTCTACTAGCCAGATTTTTAATATACCCCGCTGTCACACTTCTCTGGGACAAAGGTCCTTTGCCTACCGTGTCCCGCTATGGATGAACTCGCTGCACTGTGACATCACTTCAGCATCCACCTTAGGCTCCTTCAAGGCTAAACTTAAGCAACAGCTAATTGCTGATGCCAGTTGTGACTGCTTCCAATAACCTTCCTTCTTGTGACCAGCACTTATTCTAACCTTATGCTATCCTGACCTTATGCATAACTGTTCTCAGCATGTAAATAACTGTTCTAAGTTGCTAATCATTCTCCTTCACAGTTCCTCTTGATCCTTTCCACTCTTTCCCCTCACCCCTCTATGACTTTCCCCATCCCCCTCCTTCCTGCTATATCTCCTGCGATCCCTTGCTCACTTTAAAATGCTTTGTCCCATACCTTCTCATCTCTGACGAGGTCCCTGGGCTGATGCCATCCCTTACTTTGTTGATTATTAGATATTAGGCTGAGCCTGTTCTCATTTTCCTGTAAAGGGTCATTTCATAAGACCCCACCCCCTCTAATATGACCCTTTGAATTCCAGGTTTTAATCAAATATGCACCATGGCATACATTGTACAATGCCACATATATTGGAGCTTCTCTAGTTAAACACTCTTGTAATGTCTTGTATAATTCCTTGTTTTGTATGTTCTCCATCTCATACTTTCCCAATATGTATTGTTCGTCTGATGTGGAACCTATGAAATGAACGTGTTCTCAAAGGTGTTATCCACAATTTCAATAAATAAAAATAAATAAATTGTGGCATGTGTGCAAAAAGCAAGTGGTCATTGATAACTACACACATAAAAGTTAAGTGACTTGCTCAGGATTCCATCACACCATATACAAGTGGGGGTTGATGAGATTCAAACCAAGGTCTTCAGGTCTCCAAGTCCCCTGGTTTGCAGTTCAGTGCCTTTAACCACTAAGCTATACTGCATGCACACCTATGGCTCGCTTGTACTTCAGTACAAATCTGCATACATCTGCAGGCATGCGGCATGCTTATAGCCACTGTTACACTTTTTGGTTTTCTTGTCCCCCCCTCATCTCAGCTGCACAGCTGAACTGTACCACACATAACAATGGAAACACATGTGGTTCTTCCCACTCACAATACACACACTTACCCACAAAACTACTTAATTACTTCTGTCTGGCCTTTACTCCTACTGTTTTCTCTCCATAGTTTTGAATGCTTCCACTCAAACAGACTTTAAGGGGCAAACACAAAAGTAGCAATAATTCAACACCCACCCACATGGCCAGTCCCCCCCCCATGCACACACACTGTAACGGGTGCGGCCAGGCTGCTACAGACAACCTACCAAGTATAGATATAAGTCAAGAGTCTATTACCTGAGTATTAGGGAGCCAGAGGCAGGAGTTTTTAAGAGATGATGTCCATGGGTCAGAGCGCTAGGGCGTACCCGCTTGAAATGAATGGAGTTATTTTTATTACTATTTTTATATTATGATGGTGATTTGGAGAGTAATGAAGGCCACTGTTCTATTAACAAGGCCCTTGTTCATGGAGCGGTAACCTTCACTAATCTCCAAGTCTCCATCAATAATGCATAAAAGAGTAATTAAAAAATACCCCCACTCATTTCAATGGTGCACACCCCTGCAGTCTCCCTTGCCCTCTGTCATAATGTACCTGAGCATGGGGATGTGGAGGTCAGCTTCACTGGGGGGGGGGCATAAGCCTAACTATAGTGGGGTTCCTATAATCTGCATACCATACCACTCAACTGTCCCTGAATGCAAGGGACAGCCCTCATTTTACCCCTGAAAACTGCTCTACTCCTCATCTATCTCTCATGAAAAACATGCTGCTCACACAGAAGATATCCTGTAAATTTAGACTTTATCGCAGGGGCACCATTTCAGATTTCAGCAGGGGGGAGCCAACAATCAGTGGAGGCCAGGTGCTAGTCAGGCCCTAGCGGGAAAGCTCTAGAATGCCTGGAATGTCTCTGAAAGGTAAAACTTATTTGTTGTGACTGAAAAGTGATATGCAAATCAGGAAAAATTCAAATATATAAGAGTCATCTGTCTATACCCCAGAGCAGTACATCAGCTTTGGACTTAAACCCACCCAGCCACTAACCATTTTTTTTTCTGACTGAAGTTCTGCCCACCCCCAAAAAAACTTTGTTCTGATTTCTCTCCCCGACTCTGTTCCATTCAGTATCCATCCCATGCAGGTTGTGAAGCTGCCCAAAGGTGCAGAAGCATGAAAAACAGATCATTAGTTCAGTCCGTCCTCCTTCTTCAATCCCCCTGTAAAAAAAATTATTTACTTCTACTTACCCGGACTTCTGGTCAGAACCTGCGGCCCGGCCCAGTGTGCCACCAGCCCAGTTTTCTGTCCATTCCTCCACCATCCTTCTGCCAGAAGCTGGATGCTAGAACCAACCATACACGTCCGCAACCAAGTCACCTCACCAATCCAATCCATCTTTATTTCTATAGTGCCTTTCAAAACCAAGGCACTGTACAAGTTATAAATAAAATAAACTACAATAAAAACTGAGTTTACAAATATTTAAAAATCAAATCATTATAATTCAACTCTAGTCTGGGAAGGCCAGTGAAAACAAATATGTTTTTAACATCGTTTTAAAACTACTGATGGTCAAAAACTACTGATGGTCACGCATTCTCTTAACCGACGAAGTGGAGAATTCCACAGGGTTGGTGCTGCAAATGAAAAAGCACGAGCACCAGATGTTTTAAGATGAACCCTGGGAATCTCCAGCAATCCCTCGTCGGCGGATCAGAGCGGACGACTGGGGGAGTAGGGAGTCAGGAGATCTTTAAGGTAGTCGGGTCCCAGTTCATGTAAGGCTTTAAAGGTAAGCAAGCCTACCTTATAGGTAATCCGCCACTGAACTGGCAGCCAGTGCAGTTCACGCAGGACAGGTGTAATATGATTGGACCTAGAGGTACCAGTCAACAACCTGGCCGCAGCGTCCTGCACCAGCTGCAAGCAACGGATATCAACCCCTGACAGCCCTAGGTAGAGGGCATTGCAGAAGTCAAGATGGGTAGTAATGAAGGCATCGACCAATGTTGGAAGGTCGCCGGGGGGGAATCAGATGTTTCACCCGGGCAATATTCCTCAGATGGAAAAATGAGTATTTGACCACAGCTGACACCTGAGGCTTCAGGGTCAAGCCATCATCAAAAATAACGCCCAGGTTTCACACCCGATCTGAGGTGGCAAGCTGGGCACCATCAAGCCAAAGGCCAGACACTTGCCCAGCTCATCCGTCTTTAATCTCGGAGAGGCAGCTGTTTAGAACAGAGACTGCATCAACCTGTCCGGGTACAAAGGACATATACAGCTGAGTATCATCTGCATAGCAGTGAAAATGCAAGTCGTATTGCCTAATGATCTCTCCCAAGGACAGCATATACACTGCGAACAACATGGGTACCAATATGGAGCCCTGGGGCACCCCGAGAGGCAGGGGGAGAGCATCAGAGGAATAAATTCCTGTGACCACCCTCTGAGACCTGCCTATCAGAAAAGATCGAAACCATTTGAGGACTGTACCTGACAGTCCACAAAGAAGCTGCAGGGTCTCCAAAAGCACCTCATGGTCCACAGTGTCAAAAGCTGCTGAGAGAGCGAGACGGACCAAGATGATACGAGCCTTTCGATCTCGCCATTAGGAGATCATTTAATACCCGAACAAGGGCAGTCTCTGTGCTATGCTTCTTCCTAAAATCAGACTGGAGAGCCTCATAGACACCGTGAGTTACTAAGTGATAGTCCAATTGCACCGCAACCACCTTCTCAGTAACCTTCCCAACAAAGGGAAGGTTAGAGACAGGCTGGTAGTTAGCTGGATCGTCGGGATCTAAGGAAGATTTTTTAAGGAGTGGTTGAATGACTGCCTCCTTTAAGGGGTCCAGAAAGGTTCCCCTCTCCAAATATCTCCAAACAATTTCATCTAGGATCGGGCAGATAACATCTACACATCCCACCAACAGGGAGGTAGGGCCTGGATCCAAACTACAACAGGTTGGGTGCAAAGTTTGGACAATCTTCATGATGTCCATGAATTCCGGTCAGCAGAAATCCATCCAGACAGACCGGGCACTCATCACCTCTCATCGACCTCCACAACCCCTCATGGAGAGAGCTTGGCTGATTCCAGACCTATTGCTGGCAACTTTATCTGCGAAAAACCAAGCAAGCTCATCACACTTAATTTGTGAAAAAGCTCTTCCGAACTGCAGACAGACTGGATTGCACAGTCTGTCGACAGTACGAAAGATTTGTGCCAGTCAGTTCTGCATAGCAGAAATCTCCTTGGACAGGAACTGTGCCTTCTTACAAGTGATTTCTGATTGATAGACGTTATAATGCTCCATCAATCTAAGTCTCTCAGCATCCAGGCCAGATTTCCACCAAGTTCTCTCCAGCTTTCTACCACTCTGCCTCAACTCCTTCAAGGACCCATCATGCAACGGTGACCTTGGGCGAAGAGTGAGTGGTCGAACATGAACAGGAGCAATCAAGTCCAGGGCATCTCCCACTGCCCTATTATAAGCCAGTACAAGGTCCCCTGGACTTGTGCTTTCGCCCAGCAATCCCGATTGGTCCAGTACCGCTGATAGACCATCTGGGGTAACTCCCCTCAAAGGGCGGTACTGGACCATCTCCACAGGGGAAGGTCCAATTGGGGGAGCCCCGAAACTGAACCCTGTGGTGTGATGGTCAGACCAACTGACTGGTTCCACCACCAAATCAGTGATCTCCATCCCCAGGAGGAACAGCAGATCCAATGAGTGGCCTTCTATATGGGTAGAGGAGGTAACAACCTGTCTGAGGCCCAGCATTGTCATTAACTGGAGGAGAGTTTGACCAAATTGCAAGAGTTTGTCGTCGACCCAGGCATTGAAATCCCCCAAAATTATCCATCTGGGAAACTCCAATACCATGTCGATGATGAAGTCCGCAATCTCCTGCAGGAATAAGCCACCATCACCTGGTTGATGGTAGATGAGGAGTATTCTACAACGTGCACCCTCACCCATAACACACTCAGAGGATCTGGTGGTCCCCACTGGAACATCCATAAGGCCCAGTTCGGTCTTAAAAAAGATGGCTACACCCCCACCCCTTTGATCCAACCTCGGGTGGTGAATCACCGAGAACCCGTCTGGAACTGCAGAAGCCAAAACTGGGCCTGCATTTTCATCCAACCAAGTCTCGGTGATGCATGCCAGGTATACCGTTTCAACAAGATCAGCTATAATAGCCATCTTGTTCTTGATGGACCTAACATTACATAACACCGCCCATGTTGGATGAGATGCTGAGGAAGACCTCAACTCCTGTCCAGCACTAACTTCTGAGCCCTTGGGTATGGGAATAAGACAGGGATTTCCCCTATCTTGACACCATTTTGCCTCAGTGCGTCGCCTGGTCCCTACCACCCCAATTCGTCCCCCCTTTCCCTTCCACCACTAGGCCCAACCCCACCCCTCTTCCTATGCCTCCTAGCAATCCTGAAGGATTGACGATGCTTATAAGTTTCCGTTGGTAGAAAAGGGCAATCAAAGGGGCGTAACTCCCTGAGCCTAGTGGGGGAATACTGCCTGACCATCCTTAGACCTTCCTTACACATTTTGACACAAACTGTCTACACACAGCAGAAAAATTAACAAACAAAACAAAAATAATACCCACCAAAATTAAACCATACACCACAACTCTCGCTTGTGGAGCTTAAAATCACTAAAAAATTACTGTATAACACATTAATGACAAACAGCAATAATGCACTGCAGCAATCTAATCAGACAGAGTTTGTCAAAAGTTATTGTCCAAATATAAGCTGCAAAGTTCAAAGTAAAAATTTTGTCAGACAGTCCAAAAATATTCACAGTGTAAAATGGAGGAGCTCTCACCATCCCCTTTCAAAGAAGTCTGTCCATACAATGCGGCCCTCTCACTGCCACAATTTAGCTGATTTAAATAATAAAGCAAACGGAGGCTCTCTCACTGCCCCCTTAAATAAATGGATAGTTATATAAAACCAATGTATTTTATAATGTACTTGCAGAATTTGATGAATAACTCCAACATCCGATTCTCCACTGGTAATCCAAAAGATCTTCAGACCGAACTCAATCATCCAGAACTCCGAGAATCCAACAGTCCAAGAGAAATAAGATTGAATCCAGGTACAGCCACTCTTTAACAAGCCTGGGCCAGACTCCTCACAGCAGGCACACAGCACATGCAATCCCCAAAGTTCAGCCACTGGATTATACCCGACACAGTCAGGCAGCCCCTGGATAAGCTAAGGACAATTTGAAGGAACCGACCCTCCAGTCAGCACTATCCGAACCTCCCCATGGGAGACAGCTGCACCATGCACCTCCCAGGACAGAACAGCCCAGCCCGTCCAGTTTACCACACTCGCCTTCTCAGATCCTTCTCAAGGACCTGGCTCGAAGTAAAAGGCCAGATAGGGTCTCAGTTTAATCACTTCAGAGCGCCACCAGTGTTTAGTCCATAAGTCAGGAACTCCAAGTCGATAAAATCCACTGACCGACATCACCTTCTGGCAGGTTACATCCCTCCGATCACCATCCGGACATGAACTCTCAAAAATTTACCAGGCCAGTTCGCTAAAAACTTCTTGATTCAGGATAAACCAAGAATCAAAAATCATGCCGCCTACATCCATTCCATAAAAGCAGGACAGCCCAAACAGTAAACGGTTGGACAAAACGCCACAATACGATAAAACAGCACGATGTTGCTGAAACCACTCGCAATAAACAAATAATACACTCAAAAAACTAATAAACTAACAAACTAAAATGTAAAAAACAATATATATAAACTAAAAACTAAACGTCAATCTGCTGCAGTGTTGAGTGGCAGACCCAGCGTGGCCGCCATCTTGCACCAGTATCCAGTATATGTAATACCTGAGAGGTCAAGCTGTGACCAACCGAACCCACCCAACCTGTGTTACTTTCTTCTTGCTTGGCTGCTGCCATGGTTGCTGCTGCTGCACTTCACTGATCAAGGCCTATGAAGGGCACCCACGCTGCTGTCACTACTGCTGCTAGGCCTAGATTTCTGCTGCGGGGGGGCCTGTGTTGTTTTTTTTGCCAGGTGGGCCTAGTAGAGTAAGTAGGTAGCCTAGTCTCGAGTTAGCTTCTAGCTCACCCTCTGCCCCTTCAGCCACCAGAGGATGTGGAGACTCACTAAGAGTAGATCTACAAAAATATGCCACCACAACACTGTTATTGAGAGTTCGGTGCTCACTGACCCCTCCAAGTTGTAGTGTGCAGCCTGTATACTCTGTATTGGGAAAGACAGTGTCGCACTCACATGACTCATGTGCTCTTGCTTGGTTGGAGCTCCTCCACATCATGTGTGATGGTGCTGCTGCTAATAGGTGGAGAGAGTGGACAACACAATACAGACACAGTTGAGTCAGGAGTGCACCTGCAGCCTGAGCGCACACAGACATTTATTGTGCAAAAGATTAAATCCAAATTAAATGCCATTATTGCCGTACCATAAGAACAGTCTAGGCACAAATGCGAGGGGGGGGGCAACTGCCCCCTTCTGCCCTACCTAAATGGCACCCCTGCTTTATTGTAGAAATTAGTTCTCAGGTGCTAGTATCGGTACAAGTAAATACAATGGTTTCCACTGTGTTCTGAGGTACTGTATCTCCATGTTTCAGGATGTGTCCTGATCATCGTGATGGTTAGTGTCCCTCATTTTGAGTGTCCATGTCCCTCATTTCAGTGACAAAATGTGAGGTATGGTTCCAAGACCCTACTCAGCACAAAGAGTACTGAGCACGGCCATAGTGTATATGCGCCACACAGAATGTCAAAGGGAAAGTAAGAGCCGAAACAGTCATGGAAAAAGACATTTGTAGCACTAAATATGCATCGGGATTTGCATGGCCCAAAACAAAAAGGTCAGGCTTCACAACACAGAGGCCCCTCTTCACACATCTGGAATGGGGGATGTTGGCTGACCATATCCTAGGCATTTAATGCAGTAAGCAAACAATACAAATTTATGGCAATTTAATGACAAAAATCAAAAGCCATTAAACAACTTGCAAAAGATCAGAATTGAGTTTACCTAATTTTAATGGGAAATCAATGAACATGTATTTAAATGGCTCTAATTGCTAGCAGTAGTATGAGAAATAGAAACTGATGTGTTTTTTTAGATGAGATTTGCACCAGCTTAGTTGCTGCACACATGGCAAGCATGCAACATGTGAACCTGATGTGATTTTTAAATGATGGTCACACCAGCTTAACTGCTGCACTCCTGTCAAACACAGAAACATAGAGACATAGAAGTTGACAGCAGAAGGAGACCGTTAAGTTCATCTAGTCTGCCCATTTGTTTTAGACCTATTTTGACACTAGTTGCCCTTTGTAGTCAGGGTTCCCTTGTGTCTGTCCTATACATTCTTAAATCCCCCCACAGTGTTGACCCCCACAACCTCTTGGAGCAGGCTGTTCCAGGCATCCACCATTCTTTCTGTGAAGAAAAACTTCCTGGTGTTGGTAGAGAACCTCCCTCCTTGCAGCCTGAGGTCATGTCCCTGGTTCTGTAGCCCTTCTTGAAGTGAAAAAGTTCCTGTGCCTGTACCTTGTTAATGCCTTTTATGTACTTGAATGTTTCAATCATGTCCCCTCTCGCTCTTCTCTGCTCCAGGGAGTACATATTCAGTTCCCTATGTCTTCCCTTGCAGGACATGTACTGTAGACCCCGAATCATTTTTGTCACCTTTCACTGTACTGTTTCCACCTGGTCAATGTCCTTCCTGAGGTGAGGCATCCAGAACAGGATTCCGTATTCCAGGGGAGGCCTGATCAGCGATCTTACAGTGGTAGTTCCACCTCTCTTCTCCAGCTCGTGATTCCCCTCCCAATGCAGCCCAGTATTCTGTTGGCCTTCAATGTTGCCTTCTCACATTGCTTGCTAACCTTCAAGTTATCTGAGATTATGGTTCCCAGATCTTGTTCCTGGTTTGAGGCCACCAGTCTTTCGCCTAATAGGTAATACTCCTTTCTTGGATTTTTCTTTCCTATGTGCATGACCTTGCACTTTTTGGCATTAAATTTCAGCTGCCACTCTACAGATCATTCTTCTGGTTTCTTGAGGTCAGCTTACATCTTGCTCACTCCTTCTGAGGTGTCTACCCTGTTACATATCTTGATGTCATCTGCGAACAGACACACCTTCCCTCCAGTTCATCAGTGATGTCTGCCATAAAAACATTGAAGTTCAGAGGCCCCAGCCCTGAGCCCTGGGGCATCTCACTGGTCACCCTACCTTTCGTCGATTGCATTCCATTAACCTATATCCTCTGGGTTCTGCCTTGTAACCAGTTTTGTACCCATCTGACTACTTCTAGACCAACCCCTGTGTTATCAAACTTCTTTACCAGCCTTCTGTGTGGAACCGTGTCAAAGGCCTTACTAAACTCTAGGTAGACCACATCAACTGCCCCACCGTCGTCCACTATTTTTGTAGTGTAGTCAAAAAACTTGAGCAGATTTGTCTGGCATGACCTACCTGTTATGAAACCATGCTGTTTAGGGTCTTGTTGGCTGCTAGTTTCGAGGAATGCTATGATCCTGTGTTTGAGTAGTGTCTCCATTAGCTTCCTTACTATAGATGTGAGGCTTACCGGTCTGTAATTACTAGCCTCTTCGCAACTGCCTGATTTGTGAAGTGGAACCACTGTTGCCTTTTTCCAGTCTTCATGTACCACACTGCTCTTCAAGGATTTCGTGACTAGAAGTGTCAGAGGGGCTTCTAATTCTGCCCCCAGTTCCTTAAGGATTCTGGGGTGCATCTCATCTGGTCCCATGGCTTTGTCTGCTTTTAGTTTATTTAGCGCCTCCCTTACTTCAGCTTCTGTAAAGGGACTCGTGTCTACCTCTGGTCCTGGGGTGTTGTGTTTTTTCAGGGCTGGGCCATCTCCTGGGTCCTCTTTGGTAAACACCGAACAGAAGTATTTTTTGAGGATTTCAGCTTTCTTTGAGTCATGTTTGGTGCATTTCCCTTCTTCAGTAGCAATCTTTACTATCCCCCCTTTTGCCTTCCAACGTTCCCTAATGTATCTAAAAAATTATTTGTCTCCTCTCTTTGCCCCTTCTGCTATCTTTTTCTCTGTCTGAGCTTTTGCCTTTCTAATTTGTTTGTTAGACTCTCTCATTTTTTCCTTGTACAACTCCCAGTCTTTCTCAGTTTTGGTTTCCTGGGATATGTTGCACGTCTTCTTTTTTTCTCTGACTTTGGTAGCCACTTCCTTGGAAAACCATAGAGGATTTCTTTTTGCTTTGCTGACTCATCTGGCACATTTATCTGTGGCAGTCTTTATTGCTCTCTTGAGTCTCCCCCACATGACCTCCACCTCCTCAGCCTCTATTTCCATTAACTGGCTACTTATGTTGTTCCTCACTTTTTGGAAGTTAGCCTTTGTGAAATCTAGCACCTTTATCTTTGAGTGGCTGGTATCCTATGTTATGTTTACCTTAAAGCTTACCATGTGATGGTTGCTGTTGCCCATATAGCATCCCACTTCGATGTTCTTGATCCTTTCTGAGTTTGTGAGGACAAGATCAAGACTGGCATCTCCCCTTGTTGGAGTTTTAACAAGTTGGTACAGTCCCGCACCTTGTAGTGACAATAAGAAGTCCCTACTTCTTCTTGTTGCTGCTGTTAGTGTGCTCCAGTTAATATCTGGTAGGTTGAAGTCCCCCACCAGTATTACTTCACCTTTATCAGACATTTTGTGGATTTCCTCTATTAGGTCATTGTCTCTTTTATCTCCTTGATTTGGGGGCCTATACACGACGCCAATTCTGAAGGGTTTTCCCTTGCCTGTGTCTACTGTTAGCCACAGTGACTTGAAGTCCCCAGGTTGCCCTTTTATTTCCATGGCTTTTATTTCCTCCCAAATGTAAATGGCTATGCCCTCGCCTCCTCTTTTTTTGCCCTGCCTATCTTTCCTGAACAGATTGTAACCGGAATGGCTGTATCCTATCCATGGTTTTCTGTGGACCACATTTCTGTTACAGCCACCTAGTCCAACCTTTCTGTTTCCAAGATGACTGAGTTCAGGAAGTTTGTTGGTTAGGCTCCTAGTATTTGAAACCATTGCTTTCCAGGAATGTACATCCTCTTTGGCGCGAGGTTGTACCTTCTTTCTGGACTGCTCCAGTTTGCTCTTTCCAGCCAAGAGATTATGGAGGTTGCTGGTTTGGGCGGTTGTTGGCTCTGATTTGTTTTCTGAGGATGTATGTGCGCATTTGGAGTTTTGGGGAGTGATGACTAGCCCACCGATGGCAGGGGTGTGAGCTGTGTCGTACGCTCCTTTATTTAGTTTAAACTACCTGTATAGACATTGAATTTTTGTATGAGTGCTCGTACACCTTCTTTGTTTAGGTGCAATCCATCATAGTTAAAACAAGCTCTTTCCCAAAAGTTGTGCCAGTTCCCTGTGTAGTGGTATCCCTTGTCTTGGCACCATTTTTTTTTTGTTTGTTTGTTTGTTTTAGTTGAGAGATAGTGCTGATTCCTGTTTCTTGGCAGGAAGTGTGGATGAAAAAGAAAACAGAACAGTGAGGGTTTTTTTTTGTACCTTACTACCTCCTATCAGGTGTTGTGGTAGGTGCTACATACCTATAAAGCAAGAGCACTTGGGGAGGGTGGGATTGGGGGGTGGGTGGACATATCCGACTGTTCCATGTATGCTGTAGAAAACAATCAGGTAGCTGTTGAACAGATGAGGTCTAGTTTGCATTCCTGCAAGGTAAAAAAGAATCTGGTTACTAGCGCAGTTGTTCTGCCCTTTAGCTCAGAACTTAGAAACATAGAAACATAGAATTTGACAGCAGATAAGGACTGCTTGGCCCACCCAGTCTGCCCATTTCCCTACCTAATGGATAAGCTGCAGATCCTCGTTAACCAGCAGCCTACTTCTTCCTACCCCCACCCCCTAGAATTGCCTTATGACTGTCCCATGCATGCTTGAATTCTACCACTGTTTTTGACTCCACAACCTCCTCCAGAAGGCCATTCCATGCATCCACAACCCTCTCTGTGAAAAAATACTTCCTTAAATTACCTCTGAGCCGCCCCCCCATCTTCAAATTGTGCTCCCTTGTTCTTGCACACCTCTTTTTTAGAAAGATGCTACCCTCTTGGACTTTGTTGATTCCCTTGAGGTACTTGAAAGTTTCTGTCATGTCCCAGCTCTGTGGAGTCCCCGCTGCTTGCAGTAAAACCCCCTGCCTGTGGTCCATGTGTCCCAGCTCCCTGCTGCTGTGAGGGAGAGGGGACTGATCCACTGGCTGCAGAACAATACCTGCCCTTCTCAAATGCTGGAGTGCCCAGGGAACTGCTGCAGCAGAAGCTGTCGATGAGAGTAGAAGCTGCTGATGAGATGGAACCTGGATGCGGCTATGCTGCTGCTGCGAGTTCTGCTTGTAGCGCTTCGGTCAGCAGACCTGCAGGTAAGAGCATGGGAGAACTTAAATCTCCTACTTGCGCTTCCCTCAGGTGAAGATCAGTGAAGCTCAGCAGACATTAAGGCTAGGGGCTGGACTGCACTTGGTGTATGCTTCCTAAGGTTGTCCTTTGTGTCTGAGCTGTTCTGGAGAGAATTGAAAGGCAGGAAAAAACATTTTTTCTAAAGTTTTTTTTTTATTTTTTGCCTTCTAGTCAGTTTAGGTAGGAAGTGGGCGGTGACATGCAGAACTTATATGGGAAGAGGACCCAGGGTGGGTGGGATTAGGGGTAGGGGTGGAGGGAAAACCTTTGTTTCTCCTTCCTTCTTTCTATTAGTCAACCACTATTTCAGTAGTAGTACAGCAGTACAAATGCTGATTTACATTCAGCAGCCAGGAATTCTGGGTAAGTGTTACAGCTGCTCCTTATGCTGAGAGAGCAGCCGCTGGCTGAGTATGAGCAGAGCGACTGAGGAAAGAAGTTGCCTCAGCAGAGACAGGAGCCCGGACTTTGCACTCCAAGGGGATTCAGCCAGGTAGAACTGCTGTCAAGGAATCCCTGCTTCTGCGTCTGTCGGAGTCTGCCTTTCCTCTGTGACTGGTCTCTCTCCCAGTCGGTGAAGATCAGTGATGTGCTGAGTTGAGCTGTGATGAGCTGAGATGTGTCAAACATGCAACATGTGAACCTGATGTGATTTTTAGAAGATGTTCGCACCAGCTTACCTGCTGCACACATATCAAGCTTGCAGCATGCGAACCTGATTTGCTTTTTGGGCCTGGTTTGCTTAGGTTCACTTGTATATGCAAACTGCATGTAAATATTGCACAATTAAGCATGTGGCATGCATTCTGCATGTACATAGCACACTTATATTTCTGTAAGGGTCCCTCTACGAATTTCAATCTGCGTTATGGAGAATCTTGAACAAAACTTGTGACTGTTTCACGCGATAATGATCAGACTATTTTATTGTAATATTTGTAGTAATTTTTACTTTTGATAATTCATATTGTCTGTTGATTTATGTGATATTTATAATTGCAAAAGGTTTTTGCTGTAACTAGGGATTTCATATGTCCCTAACGATTGTTACTGCATAAAAATAAAATTTTATTTATCTATTATCTATACAGATCTCTTAATCTGGATAAGTGCTAGTCACAAAAATTCCCACCCTCAAGAAATTGCAACCCGGACAATGCTTGTCATATATGGGGAAATTTTGTCAAATGCCACCAAAGGTATTAAGGTGCAAAGATTTTGGTTTAACATGGAGACCTCTGCTCAACCCTAACAATACTTGTGCTATCATGCAAGTGTTGTATGTCTATATATAAGGATCTGTAAATACATAAAGATATATATTATGCATAGATAGCGAGAAAGTGAGATAATATATATGGCATAAAACTATGTTAATGCAACAGTTAGGGTTTTTAAAACATCAGAAGGAACTCTGATGTTAAGTATTGTTATGCCCTAACTCCCCATACCCCCATGCATCACCCCTGTGCACTGCACTTCACTGAATTGAATGCCAAAGTCCAGTACAGATCCTAATCCTGAAGGGCCCTGCACAAAGCAAGTTAAACTCCTTTCTTTAAAGAGCTGCTGACACCTCAAAGAAAACTTTGAAAAACATAATAATTAAGTACAATTCAGCTTGCGTGACAAGTATATTATATAGATTTCTCCATCCCATCTTTTATCACAGAGGAAATGTGCACAAATACATGATCTTTATCTGTCAGAGTTCATCTGCCTGTATAACTTAACTCCCTACTTCATGTCACAATCCTCTGTTGTGACATCATAGTCTCTTGCCATGGGAGTAACTGTGATGTCACAAGTGGTGCATTATGATCTCAGGTAGGGAGAAAGCACCAGGAATAGGTAAACTCTTCAGGAGCAGAGGTCCTGTTTTTATGCAAATGGCCTCAGTAATAAATAATGGGGAGGAGAAATACAGAACTAATGTGAAATATAAACTAAACTGTGTTTAAATATTATGTTTTGTTTAAGTTATCCTGGAGGCATCAGCTGTTGTTTAAAGCAAGTTGAACTGAAACTTGCTTTGGACAAAGCAAGAGCTGAGTTGTAGAATAAATTTAATCTTTTAGTCTTGGTCTTTATTACTTCTGCTCACTGATTTGCTATGCTATAAGAGAATAAGTACAACAGCTGATAGAACTGTTTGGGGAGTGAAATAATCCTTGCTGTCACCATTGCCATTGCAATACTTATCCCCCTATAGCATAGTAAATCATAGTAAATTGGAGAGCAGAGGTGATAAAAGCCAAAAGATGAAAATTTTTTTAAATGGCCAAGGCCATTTGGGTCTTATTTATGAACATTTAACCTACCCAACTACGAGTGCTCTGTAATAATTCATTATTTTACTAATTACTTTATATCATGGATGTTGTCCTAAAAAATGCTTCTGTAGCTTATATAATTTGAATATATGATACATTTATTTTCAAATTGATGTTTTCACAACTACAATAGGACATTATTAATGTTGTCACCCAGTGACATCAGCTGAGGTGAAGCCTACGCTGCAGCTTTTCATGCAGAACGTCTGCTCAACTGATGTCACTGGGTTCCAGAACTGCTAAGCAATTAAAAAAATGGATGCTAGGTAGGAATAAGGCTGCATTAAAAAGGGACTCTAAATATGGAACCAACTGAGCTAGCAAGAGACACTTTTCTTAAATCAAAGTTGCCTCCAAGGCAGTCCTGCCCCAGAGGAAGACCTTACTCACCCTGCCTCTGAGATGCATCTGTCTCTGAAGCAGACATTATAGACAGGGCTGCCTACCAAGGAGGACTTTAACCTCTAGAGCTAAAGAGCTGCATTGCTGTGCCAGCTTTATGGTGTAGTGGAAAGATCTACGCTGTCTGATAAGCAAGATGTTGAGAGTTTGAATCCACACATGGTCCTTTTACTTCTCTATTGTCAGAATTTCACTTGAGTGGTGATCCATGGCAGCATAGTATTAGAACAGTAAATATAGCAGAGAAGGGACTTAGTGTGAGAAAGAATAAGTGCAAAAAACTAAGTTTTGCATTGCAGCGAGGTCTGCCTCTGAGACAGGGCTGCCTTGGAGGCAATTGAGATATATTAAAACAAAAACTCAAAACAGTGCACTGGGGTTATTAAACAGACTTCACATGTGCCTAAATCTAAAACTATATATAAAAATGTACACAACAGGTTTATGTTCCCTTTAAGATCAGTGTGTCAGGCATCCCATGACTGAAGAAGACAGCAGTAGCCATCACAAGAAGATCTCCAATCAGCAACATGTGGCTTCTTTGTGGCCAGGGAAATACAGCACCTCAACTTCAGCAACAAAAAAACAAGAGAAGCAAATACAGACACAGAGGTGCATATTGTGGAGGGGGTCAAGGGAGGGAAGAATTGTTCTTTAGATATATTATGGAAAAAAGAAAGAAGGGAGGAGGAATTGTTAGGCTAGCAAATGGAGGTAGGGAGGTATTGTAATTGAGGAGGATGGGCAGAAAGCAGTCATTCTTAACTACTTCTGCTCTGTATTCACAAGGGAAGACAGAGGCTTGTGGTTAACAGAGTCAGATCAAAAAAGAGGGAGGTCACCAGTGGGGTGCCATGAGGATTAGTCCTGGATCCAGTCCTTTTCAGTATGTTTGTCAGCAACATGGGAGAAGGAATCCAGGGTAAGATGTGTCTCTTCACAGGCAACACAAAGTTCTGTGGCAGGGTAGACAGTGAGGAGGGGGTTTGGGAGATGCAGAGAGACTTGCAAAGGCTGGAGAGGTGGTCAGCAGATTGGCAGTTGGAATTCATAGCCACAAAGTGCAAGGTGATGCACATTGGCAACAAGAACCACCATAGTACCGAATGAGTGGAGGTAAAGCGGATACAACCTCTGTGGAAAGAGATCTAGGTGCCATCAGCAGTGACTCTCTAAAACAATCAAGCCAGTATAAGAGGGCCTACAGTATGTCAAATAGGATGTTGGGGTGTATAGAAAGGGGTGCAGACAGCAGAAGGAAGGCGGTATTACTACCACGCTATAGATCACTGGTGAGGCCGTACCTGGAGTACTATGCCCAGTCCTGGAGTCCTCACCTAAAGAAAGATATGGGCAAGCTGGAGACAGTGCAACATTGGGTGTCTAAAATGATTCAAGGCCAGCAGGGTAGATCTTATGAGGATCAGCTCAAGGCACAGAACATGTACTCGCTGGAGGCCAGACAAGAGAGGGGAGATGTGACAGACCTCCAAGTTCTTGAAAGGAACAAATAATGTAAACTGTGAGGAACTATTTAGCATAAGTAGCAGATCAAGAACATGGTGGCATGATTGGAAACTGACATAGGGGTTTAAGAGGGAAGTGGCAAAGTTTAATTTTGTAGAAAGGATGGTGGAGCCATGGAACAATCTGCCTGCTGATGTGGTGGGTGCCAAAACTATCAGTGGTTTCAAACATGGCTGGGACAAAGAGAAGGGAAGCTACTCAGGGTAGCAGTGGTAGGGTAGGGGGAATGGAGGTGGATAGTGTGACTTACAATCCTGTGTGGGAAATAGGTCCTGGATTTCTTATGGCTTAATGGTCAGGTTGGATGGACCAGTGATCTTGCAATCATTGTCTATGTTTCTAACAAGTGGAGAATGGTAGAGCAACATCAAAAGACTTTAATTAAAGGGACAATTTAAAGTGATTTATGAAAGTTCCCAAAATGCCTTTTTCACATAGTATGCTATTGCCAGTCATGCTTCAGATGTTGCAGCTGCAATTTGTTTTGTAAAAAAAATCTGTCATAGTCATTTTTTTTAAATGTGTTATCACTGCTTTGTTTCTGGCTGCCCTCCAGTTTTCTCTGTGTGGCCACTCCTCCAGAATGATGTCATGCAAGGAAGTTGTCACTGTTTTACATACAGCAACAAGGAATTCTGAGTAAATTATGAAGATGAATTAAATGTTCCTTACTCAGAGGTGCAGTCTCTTGTTTTGGTAGTGGTGACTGCAGAACAGCACCTAACATGTAGAGGTACATAAGGCATTGTGGGTACAATAAGAAGCTGTTTTCCAATTTCCTTACTGTAAGGTGCAGTCTTAAACTTCTGTAATGGCTTCAACAATATAAGCTCTCATACGTCTATTTTCAAAACAGGGCATTATGCATACAGTATCTAGCTGACAAGACTTCTTTACTGAGAGATGTAGTCTCCTATTTCTGTAACAAACACAGAAATATAATAGCCTGTATATACATTTACATAGTGAGGCATTGTGGGTGCAGTAAATAGCTGATTTTTCTATCTCCCTAATCAAAGTGCAGTCTCCTGTTTCGGTAGTGTTTATAGCAGTACAATCTGTGGAAAAGTTTCTGGAAAAATGTTTTTGTGATGCAGGTAGGCCAAAAAGATCATTTGCTATTCTGTGTAGATGTTGTTTCATTTTTACCACCTGCTGTTGAAGTGACAGAACACACCACACTCCACTTTGCCCTGACGCTTTGAGTGACGCCCCCTGATGAAGGGTTTACACCAGAAGCACCGGGCAAAGTGGAGTGTGGTGTGTTCTGAAGCATACTTTAAAAAAACAGCAGTAAAGCTGTGATACATAGGGGATACATGATGGGCAGGAGTGGGATATGAAAAATATTCTCACTCCTGCAGAATGAGCTCTGGATACTCACGAATGCCAAAAGCACGAGTGAGAATATCCAGAGCTCACTCTGCAGGAGTGAGAATATTTTCCATATCCCATGATCAGCACATCATTTGTGTTTTATTATACTATTCCTGCTGTGTATTGTGGCGTTTGGGTTTTATTTTGTGTGCTGGGATTCTTCCTCGGGAAGTTGTGGTTCCTGTTTTTTATTGGTTTTTGCCCTGCAGCATCCCAGATGCATGCTCTGTGATTGATGTATTGCTGCATGTGAGCGTGGTTTGTGTCGAAACAGGGAGTTGGTGTACCATCTACTTTTGTGCAGTTTCTGTGGTTTTTTGAGTGGACAATGTTTATTTTTGGGTGTGGACACTGTGACTTTATTTTATTATATGTGATAGTACTGTGAAATATTTGTGCTTTAGACATTTGCTGTACTGACTGGTATTGTTCATTGTCGGGGTGTCAGACATGGGTACTTTCACTGTCGCATTTTCAGCTTCATGACATGAAGAAAAATATGAGGGGGAAAAAGGGTAATAACGTGATTACTATCTTCTGATGTGTTATTTTGCCGGCTATTCTTGAAGGAGTTGCTTCATGAGTAACGGGGTGTCTGCTGTAATCATGGTGTGGTTCTCTCATTCGGACTCGCTGTCTGATTGCACTATGGGAACACATTTTCTGCTGCCTTTTTATACTGTGGATCTGTGAAATGGAAAAAATGTAAAAATAGTAATTAGCACTGTTTGTAGTTGCTATATGTGTAAGTAGTGCTGACAGGGTTCCCTTGAAGTGTTGTGGGCTGATGACGTAACCACAGTGGAATTACAGCTGCTGACATAGACAGTGTAGGTATAAATGTAACAAAACACCACAGTGTCTACATCAGCAGTATGTTATTCAACGGTAGTGAGAATAACACATTTTATTCTGGATATTCATCCACCCCTATTTTATAATTGCATTTATTCCATGAGTGAGTGTGTAGTTTTTGCTTCTGGAGTGCTAACTGTTTGGAGACTGTTGCTAGTGACCAGGGCTGGTTGCCCTTTGGTTTGCACTGCACCCTTCGGAGTGTTCATGGTCCAGTTTGTGTGGAATTGACCTAGTGAAGTGGCAGGTCTGAAGTGACAGCTCCTGTCAGAATGTGGGAGTGTGATAATACTTTTCTATGTTTATGTCATAGAACTTGAATCACTGTAAGTAGTTCGGGAGTGTAATTATGGGTCAGTGACTGCATGGCTCTGAGCTGTTTTTAGCCAATCAAATCACTATAATTTTTCTACACATAGTATACTGCTAGATACAGCTACTTACAAACAATGTAAAGATTCAGCTAAAAACTGACAGTGTCCCTTTAAAAACTTTGCTTCCCTTGCATGATGTCTCGGTTGGAGCTTGCAGCACTAATAAAACAAAAGTGACAGACTGAATGCGCCTTGCGGTCCTTATCTGCCATCAACTTCTATGTTTCTATATGCAAATGAAGAAGAGCACAGAAATAAAAGGATTTTTTCATGGAAAACAGCACTTTTTGGAAGTTTAAACAGTAGGAAACTGATTCACAATTCCTACAGGTTACTACTCCAATTTGTTGTGGCAACCTTCCGTAAATCACTTTAAGTATAAATATTATTGTTACTGTGGTACCTGGCAACTGGGCTATTTAAACTGGTTGTTTATGTGAAATGATATTAGGAAAGTACAAAAGGAGTAACAGATCTTTTATTAGGTTACTGTAAATGGGCTTATTGCAGGGTTCCTGGGGTGGAATTGTCTTGTTGGTCTAGGTTTGATAAATGCCAAGGATATTTTACTGTTAAATGTGTAAAAATGAAACAGGTAGATTAAAGTTAACTGGAAAGCGGGATGGCTAAGACTGCCAGCTAGACAGGTAGAATATAGAAAAGGCAGACGCACTGATAGATGTGAAAAGTGAGTTCAACGTGGTTGTCTCATGAGATAATGTAAAGGTTGAGACTCACCTATAGCAAGAGTCTCATCTAACTACTTTTAGTAAGTTTCCATTTGAAGTTTTGTTAGGGTGTAACTTTAGTTAAATATGCCAACAAGCATAACTTAATGCTTACTCACAGTGGTTGCTTGTGAGGAACAGCTAGCTGGAAACATCTGTCCTGCAAGAAACAATGTAGCTTGTCGAGTCAGTATGTTGACTGGTGATCAGGTCAGAGGGAGATTGTCATATAATTAAAAAATGTATTTATTTATTATTATAGGAACTAAAAGACAAAGAGATGATATGTATGCTAGCACCACAGAAAGAAGGAAGGAGAAGCCAGGAGAACGTATGAAAGAGACTGGGTAAAGATGCAGCACCCTTGGTGCTGTCCATAGTACTGGAATTCAGTAAATGTGGATGTGGTGGGAATTTGAACAGAAGATTCCTTATAAAAGAAAATAAACATGTTTTACAAAGTTCACAGGCTGTATCAGAGCCAATCTTTTTGCATTTTTTAATAAAAACAAATTGTTGAGAATAGTTAACTATAATACTACCCAGAATAACACAAAATAGTGATTGAACTGATTATTGCCAAATCACATTTTCACTGTGAGTATCCTGGGCTCGATTCTTAGTCACAAGGGAGCACTGATCTCTTCAACAGAGAAATAAATCTGTCATTATAAAATGGGGTATGAAAATCCTGTAACCTCATTGGTCAAAACACATCACATGACCGTGATAAATCCTCCAGTATACCCTCTGTAAAAGTTTTATATCACTATAAAAAAAAACAAAAAAAAAAAGTTGAACATTGTATAATAGCAATATACCATGGCAGAGAGTGAGTATATGGGTGGATTTACCACTTGTGGTGTGGTTAAGTCACTCAGCTGTGCCTCGTGACCCAACCATGCCAGGCGTGGTAAATCTACTAATATACCCACTCTCTGTCATGGTATATTGCTTAATTAGAATTCTAGGGGAGCATGACCACACAGCAGAGTTTGAACTTTAACATTTCGAAGTTCCATCTCAGGACATCTGCTCATGGCTGAGATGACACAGTGTCGTATGACGTCACTAATACACTTTTGCTGCTAGAATTGTGATTGTATGATAAAATAAAGTGTAAAAGTGTAACTGGTGAAAGGTCTGCCACAAGAAATGTAAAAACATACAATATCGTGCTCTCTTATATAACAATAACTGTTATACTAGCATATCTACACACAAAGCTACCCCCGCCCCCCCAAAAAAGATTGACACATATAACAACAACCAAACCAGTTGTTCACCAACCAAATCTTGTTTTCACTTTTTGGCAGTGGCTATAGAGGTACCACTCAGAAAATGAAGTCACTCTCAGAACTGGAGAACAGATTTCTGTGTACAGACAAGTTTTGTGTAGTTATGAGGATCACATTATTTATTTTTTATATTTATTAAAGTGGAAAGGAAAGAGAACTACATATAATCCCATAAGCAGGAACTGCACTGTGTATAATTATATGATGTTGCTGTACATTCTAATTTGACAGCAGCTTTGGTAAAATTTACATACAATGTGAATATAGAGGTACTGTTAACTGCTGCATAGGTTTTCAAAATGGCCTTTGCAGCTGCTGGTTCTTCAGAACTAGAAAGGTTGATGGGGCATAAATGAGACATCCAGTGGCACTGGCCCACATGTTCTGGTCATAGCAACATTTATTTTTCTGAGATAGCAAAGATGGGTGGGAATACATAGTGCAGTTCTGTAGTATATCTGTTTTAATTCTTTTTTATTGGATAAAACGAAGCATCCAGGTATACATCCCAGTTCGGTGCAGTACATCCATTTATCTGAGGTACAGTGAGTCAGTGTTAGTCACTTACAAACTAGGTTATCAATTGATTACTCTTATCTCCTACATTACCCTCCTTTAATATGTAGTACCTACGTGGTACTTTCCATGTATAAATTGCTGTCCTACTGAGACTTCATAACAGCTCTTCCCTACTTCTGCTATATACTAATTGTTCTTCATTTTTCTTTGTAGGTTTGAATTATACCATATGTATAATTTTCATGGAACACAATCTGTCTCTATTTCCACTATATGCATTTTCCACCCTTGCCAGCGGTTACTGAATAATTCTGTTTGTTTCCTGATGTTATGTGTTAATTTTTCCATTGTGTAAATGTTTCTGATGATTGTTCTCCTTTGACAGATTGTAGGGGGCAGAGCCTGCAACCATTGTTTAGTTATTTCTTTCGTGGCCACTGTCAGTACTGTGCCAGTAAAATACTTCTAGTGGAGGAAAATTAGTGCAAATTTTTTGCAACTCTCATTTAATGCCTTTACAATAAGTGTGTAAATCTGGGCACAGCCAAAATATGTGCAAATGTGTTGCAACCTCCTCCCCACACCCTCTCCAGCAAGTTGTCTTGTGCCCTCTGCCAAACTTCACTACTATATGTGGAGTGTGAAAGTACCACATTGTGGATATCCATGCAAATGTTTTTAACTGTAACGATGAAAACATTTTATATTTTGGGGAGTAGATCCTTTCCCATTGTTTATCTGTCAGTTGAATGTGCAATTCTGCAGACCAAGTATTCTCCATTGTTTGGTTTAACTGTGTTGATAACTAAGTGAGAGCTTTATAGTCACAAGAAATAAAATGTTGAGGCATACCACTCATTTTTGAATTCTGCAATGGGTGAGGTGGGTCTGTTAACTGCCCTTTTCCCCCTTAGATCATTTAGAAAATACCTAGTTTGCAGAAACTGAAAATGATCTGCATGTGGTAATTGTGGTCGAGGCATAGGTCAGGAAGCATAGGCAAACCAGGAGAACTTATACAATTCACAAGCAGTGTTTATTATTATTAATAACAACAACAAAAAATAAAATAAAATTTGTACAGGATAGCTCTTCATAGAAAAGTCCATTATTTGTGAGTCTCTTTAAAATCTCCACCTCTCTCTCTCTAAATAAAGTATTGCTGTCTTTTTATAAGATGTATTTTTCTGACAGTTAAATTCTGCATTCTGTTCTCGTTAAGCTATAGCTCCTGTTTTCACACCATGTAACAAAACTTTGCCATTGCTATAACCTGCCTGAAGAGTACATCTAGACTTCTTAACAGCTGGCACCAATTAATACATTCTGTCCAGAGATGGCTTCCTGCTGACAACTCTGTCAACATGCTTGTAAAAGTCAAAAGGTTTCTCAGGGATATTGTATCAAATACGTATTCCAGTTGCTCATTCAAATGGGGCTGTTACTCTTTGTGAGCATCCTCCCATCTTCAGAACTCTGAATTTCATAAATACTTGCAACTTTGTTCCTATCTTTGTACTCGGGAGGAAGCCCTCATTCGAATAGCTGAAACACCCCTTCCCCACCACTTGTTCATCTCTTGAAGTCATATCTGCTGGGAGACACCTAAAAGTATCTTATTAGCCACCTGTATAAGGCATTACAAGCCTCTTCTACTGCTTCCACCACCTCCATCCTCAATAGATGGAACTCTAAACTGGGCACTACCCACTCAATAGAAGTGTGTCATAAATGTACCACCCCCTCTCATGAGGTGATGTCAGCCTCCTACTGGAGGGAATACTCTTGGCTAGTACCAACTTTGATATTTCTGCACACCAGTCATAATTGTAAAATATGTGGGCCCCACAGCCGGGCAATGCTGACATAAATGTGGGCATCTTCAGGCTGATTAAACACATATCCTTTGGGCTTGCCATCCCTCCAGCCCTATTGGCACGATGTCATCCAAATAATCGAGGGCATATTTGATTGCCCCAGTGTGCTTACCCTTTCTTTCATACTAGCCATTATTCCCACAGACAACAGCACGCTGATCAAAACTTCCCTAAATTGACAATTTTATTGCTCTTGGCAGTCAGAAAAGCCATTACCAAGCTCTGGCGCACTGAGAAAATTCATACATGAACTGCATGGTGGGAAATCACTCTTGAACTGTAACATGCTGGAAAGAATGTCGGCTAGGATTTTGCATCATTTTACCTCAATAGGACTTAAATGTTGTAAATGGGTTCTCAATCAGTTGGACCACTACTCTGATTTTGTCCCATGAGGTCAAGTCTCTCCTCTCCTCAACCACTTTCTTCTTCCTCATCATGGCCCTCTTTCCCCTTCTACTGTCTCCTTATTCTCATTTTCTGGAACATTTCTTTTTATCTATTTTTTCTCTTCCCTTCTCTAAATTGCTCTTGTTATACATTTTATCAGTTACCCACAATTTCTTAAACATAATTATGGTTCATTTATTTATTTATTTAGCTCTCGGAAGACACAGTGAGCTGGGAGCTCTTTACATTGGTTTCATGTCAGGGGATAATATTAACAAACAACAATAGGTTGCCAGAGGCAATAGGATAATCAACAGTATTACAGAGGAATATGGTTACAACAGTAGAAATCACAGCTACATTAGGAACTAGAACAGACATAAGGTGATATTGTACAATGTATACCATGGAGCTAAAATGCATATACAGATTTGACAGACACTCATAGACAGTACTTTGGGTGGCATTGAACAGTGTATGCCACGGAGCTAAAATGTATGTATCAATCTGGCAGACACCCGGAGACAGTACATAGAACAAAAGGGGGGAGGAGAGGGAGTAAATGGTAGGGGGCAGAGAGGGTGGGCAAGAAGCGGGTGAGAAGGGTAGTGAAGTAAACAGTTGGGGGAAGAAAAAGAATGTAAGAAGGGAGTGAGAGAGGTTGCAGGGGATAGGTAGGAGAAGTGCAACAGGCTAGTAATCAAGGGGAGATGCTGTAGTTGGCAGAGTTAAGTGCTACAACTATGCTAATGAGGACTGTTAGTGGAAACAATCACAGCTGGCATTAGCAACAAGTTGTTGTTTAAGCGTACACTTAAAAGAGCCCAGAGTGGCTGCAGAGAGCATGTCCTGCTGAAGGGAGTTAAACCAAAGTGGTGCTCTGTAGGCACAGGACCTTTGACCTTGGGAGGTGTGATGTCAAGGGATCTTGAAAATCTGACTGTCAGAGCTTCTGGTTCATCACATGTTGACAGAAGGGATGAGGAGCTGCTGAACCCCTTGGGGCATGAGACCCAAGCTAACTTTTTTTGCAAGCAGACATGTTTGATACATGATTCTGCCTTTGTACTGGAGCCAATTCACCTGAGCGTACAGGTCACAGGTGTGTTTCAGTCCCCTAGATCCCGTTAGGAGCTGACAGGCTTTATTAAGTGTCATTTTGATGTGACAGAGGGCTGAGTCTGTGGCAGACCCAAAGATGACCAGTCAATAGTCAATAGTCAATAAGCAAGACAATCAAGCTATGTATAGCTATATTCATAGCTTCTAAGGTCAAACAATGCCTGTATTTTGTTGCTCCCACTATGGCATTTTAGTATTTACTAAATTCTGAATCTTTTGCACCAGTCTCTGGCTGAGGAGTGTGGATTTTTGTTGTTATGTATTATGCCTGTAGAGCAGTCCTGTACATGTATTGGCCACTTTTGCAATATTGTCAATATGTAGTGCATATGACATAGTGCTGTCAACAGTGATCTCCAGATATTTTAAGTGCTGAGCTAGCTCTAAGGGAGAGCCCATATCATTAGAGATAGATAGTGGGTTGGATCTATGCCTGTTTCGGGGAATGGTTAACAACATGATCTTGGTCTTTTTGTAGTTTAAGATGAGCCTGTGGTCACAAAACCATCTTTCTATATCGGTAAAGTTTTGTTGAAGCTGATTCTTAAGAACTTTGGGGTCAGGATCACTAGTGAAAATAACAGCATCATCTGCGTCATCTGCATAAAGAAGTATTTGATCACGGCAGGAGTATGGTAGCTTGTTTAGGAAAATGCTAAACAGGAGAGGCCCCAAGATGGACCCTCGTGGGACTCCTGAGCAGAGGGCCTACTGTCAGATAGGACATTACCTATTTTAACTTTCTGTGAATGGATATTTAGGTAACTTCTAAACCAGGTTGGTTCTTATTTTGATTACGCAAACATCAGTACATGGAATCCATGCTGAATAAGCAGCAAGAAGATATATCCCAAGATTATTGATGAACTTTGTTTTAGATCTTTTAGACTGCCTTATAATTTACCACAGTTCATGGCTTGCAACATGGACAGTGTGAACTAACTTTTACAAGGCGCTGTGTAATAATTTATTTTCTATATTCTTTTTGCGTCTATGAGCCATCTTTTTAGTGTGTATTCTGTATTACTTGTGGGGTCACTTTCTATCTGTATTGCTATGTACCATTCTTTTATGACATAAATAATGAAAAATCTTAAAGGTTTCTCAGGGTCGAGCCAGCCCGGTGATGCTGAGGGTTGAGACGCTGGACGCCACACCTCATGCCAAGCTGGCGACCCCTGTTCGGGAATGAGCACGGGCCACTGGGGGTCGGCAGTGGAGGGAGATGATTGAGCATCTAATGATAGCTCTCCTGTCCCGTGTAAGGGTGGGCATGTCATCCTGCTCCTTGGCTGCCCTCCAGTGGAGGATGGGGGGGTAGCGCCAGAGCTAGAGAGACACATAGCATGGCATCGTGATGCGCGTGCACCTCTACTTGCACGCGCTCATGGCCGCAAGGAGGAGGAGGGAACACAAGAAAAAGAGAACAAAAAACAACTGCCGGCTCAGTGAAGCCTCTGCAGTACTCCAGCATCGCGGCCCCATGGCGCTCTCGGGCCCGCTCCAGATATCGCTCAGGAGGGGTGAGGATGGCCCTCCTTCCTTCTGCCCCACCACGGGGGGGATCCATGGGGGACATAGGACCCGGGGTGCTGGGATGGCATAGCAGCCAGGGACTGACAGGAGGATGGAGATATGCCGTCAGGTCATAGGAGGATAAACACCTGAATAAAAAAAAAGAAAAAAAGGTTTCTCAGGGTCAACTTCCTGTGTTCCAAACTGTTAACTTTTCTAACAAACCCAAGTATCTGTCTGCATTCATCGCACCAATATAATTATATACAGTGGCAAACCAAGGGATTCTAGTTTCACACCAAGATTCACATATATCCTTTAACCACAGCTAAACAAAGGGAGAATGAATAGAAACAGGATTATCTTGCTCTGTCCAGCAGGGCATATTAAGTTCACTCCCTCCCCCTCGCTCCCACCACCACCACCTATAGAGGCTCCACTTCTTTCTCTCCCTAACCCACAACACTGCTTGTCTGGCTTATCTCAACCTCTACCTCCTACCGTTTTCCCTCACCATACTAGCCTACAGCTTACCCCCCCAGTCGCCATGGCCCTCCTCTACTTTACCCTCTGGGTTACTGACAATGCTATCTTAGCTGCTACTAATGCGTTCTTAAACCTGCACATTGCTTGGACATTTTGCATTTTACTGTTCTGACTGGGGACTATTCTGCCCTAGACTATGTACCTCAGATATGAATTTTTCGATGCTCCTGGTTACGCTAAGCTGTAATATGGTTTACATTAAGTTCTACCTTGCTTGATTTTTAACAATGCCTCCTAGCTGCAACTGTTTACACCTGTATATGTTTCCCCCTCCCTTTGTCTGACGAGGATCCTTGGTAAAGGAGCTTTTAGCTCAATGGTTGTAATTCTGATTCTTTCAATAAAAAAAAAACAGCAGATGAAGAAGGGAAGTAATGGAGGGAAATTGTGGGACCCACAGAGTTGCCAGTTCCTAGGTTCCACAAAAAAATTTTATTGCACAGTCAGGCAGGCAAGAGACAGACAAGTGGCAGAAATAGGAGAGGGTAAAATAGATCCTTTGTTTTAACTCTGCATAACAAATGGGACAGGGTCTTAACCCAACCCTGTCATATACCCCCCTTTTTAAGAGGGAACCTGTTTGAAAAAAACAGGTTTCCAAAGCCTTCTTTTAACGTTACCTTATAACATTTACAGTTCTTTGCATATGCAGTATCCCTTTTCCATAACGCATATTACAGCAAACACTTCAGTTAAACACACACATCTTTTTTTCAGCCTTCTGAATTCTCAATTCCTCAACCATATCTTGACAGAATATCAGCACTGACATTCTCTTTTCTGGCTTTGTGCATTGGTGACGTCTGAAAATGTCCGCTATCCATGATGTCCCCCATAGCCGGCAGCAGTCAAACTGTACTGTACTGCAGTATAAAACACTGTCATACAGTTCTTAGCATGCTGCAGTACAGTATGTGTTGCTTGTAGGGCATATTTTTGTTTATTTTATGCTGTGCTGTGGTTTTGGTGAGGGAAGGAAGTGCTTCTGTGCTTTGGTGACTGTTAAAATTTAAAATTTATTTACTTTATTTACTTCTTCATTCCGATACAGTATGCAGTCTGTTTCATGGCAGGGTTGGGGGTTGGAGGGTGATGTGCTTGTTTTGTGCTTGGTTTACTTTTCAATGGTGAAGTCCGTTATTTTATATTGCTGGCCTCCTGTCTGTGGTGGGACTTCAACAAGCTCTGTGTCCTCAAGTGCATCATTGAGGTTAGACTGAGTAGTGAAACCTGCTTTTCAAAAGCAGTTGGCTATGGTTTCAACTGAGACTCTATCCCATGCTGCTTTCATTATCCTCACATCATCAAGTAGATTGATTTTCTGTACACAGTCTGCAGCGGATAGTTTGGCCCCATCTGGTGGGTTCATTTCTTGGATGACCTTCTTGCGCATAGCGCTTATGTAGTGGCACTTAAAGGAGTAAATTATGCCCTGGTCAAGGGGCTGGATTATCAAGGTGGTGTTGGGTGGGAGGAAGATCAGTTTTATATTCTGGAATCCGGCTACATTCGGATGACTGCTAAAATTATCTAGGAGCTGGGCAATTTTCCTACCGCTCAGCTGTCTGTCCCACTTTCTAACCCACTCTGAAAATGTCACTAGTCATCCAATCTGTTCGGTTGTTCCGATACATTATAGGAAGGTGTGTAAAGTTGCAGGAACACCGAGGCTTGGATGACTTCCCAATGACCAGCAACTCTTTCTTGACAGTCCCTGTCATGTTGCAGCAAGTGAGCATGGATAAACGCTCCTTCACCTTTTTTGTACTTCTGGGAGCTCATCCTTGAATGTTAGGGTGCTGCAGCCGACACACCGGGAAAAAAAATCCAGTCTCATCGGCATTGTAGATGTTTTCGGGTGCAAACACTGACAAGATCATCAGTAGTACATCACAGATCCAGGTGCTAGCACCTGATCCATCTACATTAAGTTTCTCGCCATGGGCTCTCCTGTAGCAAATGTTGTGGTAGCTTTTCCACCACTGAAGCCACACTTCAGTGGGGTTAAAATCAGGCTTCCCTAACCCTATTGCAGCTGTTTGGTTTTCTGAAATAGAAGGGGGCCGCTGATAAGAGCTTCTCCCTCACTTGCAACACTAAACTAGTAGAGTAACACCTCTTCCACCTCGCCATCCTAACCTTCCCTCTTCCACTCCAGATTTTGGTTGCTGTGCCACTCCTGCATTAGTGACTCATGGGCTTTCAACAAGTCAGAAACAGTCTACTTTGCGAGACCTACATGAACTGCTTGGTCCCCGCACACTTATTTTTGGGAGAGAGTCGATCTGTTGCAGGATCTCTATTTTTTTAGCTAATGTGAGAGCAGAGCGCTTGTTGGAAGCCATCTTGAGAAACAACAGCCAGCAGACAGCAAGTTTTGTAAGTCTCACCACTTTACCTTTTTAAATGCTTCCAATCAACACCTACTGAAGCAGGCAATGAAGTTGGGAAGGTAACCGGGAACAACTAATTGACCACTAATGGCTCGGCATAGAGTCTCACAGCTTAATGTGTTAAGTATACCTTGCCAGCAACTGCTTCTTGTCACACATTGTTACAGGAAAAATGTCCGCAAAATACAGCAGACAATGTCCATTTAAAGAGACGAAAAGTGAATTGCACTCTATGGAAATGGTTTGGGATCTCACTTTTCATCTGTTTTTTTATTTATTTATTTATATCTAGGATTACAAATACCTTTGAGCCAAGGCTCTTTTACAAAGGTTCCACATCAGTTTAATACAGTATAATGAAATGAGGCAATGCAAGATGATACAGGAAATAAAGCAATCAAAGGCGGTATACACAGGATAAAGTCATTTACAAACAATTCTTGGGGAAGAGGCAAACAATATTGGTATACACAGGTCAAGAGCAAGAAAAGGGATTTGTTACAGTATTACAAGGCAGTGCAAGATAATACAGCAAAGACTGCAGTTGAGAGGAGGTATACACAGGATAAAATTCATTTACAAACAATTCCCAGAGGAAGAGGCAAACAATATAGGTACACACAGATCAAGGGCAACAATGGGGTTTGCTACAGCATTGAAGACAAAGTGTAGGAGGGAGAGCAGCCAGGGCATTGCCGCAGCAGAACATAGAGAAGTGCGGGGAGTTGGGGAGGTAGGGGATGAAAGGGACATGGGGAAGGGGAAGTCAAGGACAGGGGTAGTTAAGCACTAGGTTGGGCATTTAGGCAGCATTGAGAGGGTAGCTAGGGTTGCTGGCCAGATGTGGCAGTCGCAGGTACTGGAGGCAGAGAGTGAGAGGTGGAGCTTAGATTTGAAAGGGCCAAGCTTGGTGATGGAGGAGATTTCCTTGTTGAGATTATTTAACCAGTTTGGTGCTCTGTAGGCAAACGAGCGTTGTCCTTGTTTAAACTGATTGTCTGTGAAAAACAGGGATGCTATAAGTGGAGTCCACTGTGCCACCTTGTGATTCTGGGATTTTGTATCATTCATTTGATTAAGCCAACAGAGAAGATTGAAATCTGTTATAAGTACAAAGTCAGCTCCTAGCAGATAAAACTTAAGGGAATCCATTGCCCATTTCACAGCAAGGCATTATTTTTCAATAGTGGAGTATGTTTTCTGTCTGTCATGGTTTCCTACTGATATACAGGAGGGGATGTTCCCTCCCATCTATGTTCTGACCCAGGACTGCACCTAGGCCCACCTTTGATGCATTTGTCTCTAGCAAAAATTGTTCCTCAAAGTCTGAAATTCTTAAAATGGGGGCTGAACATAATGCAGCCTTGATGGCCCGAAAAGCATCATCAAACTCTGGGGACTATTTCACATTATTTGGGTACTATTTTTTTTTGTAAATTCAGTTAGGGAAGTAGCTAACTGAGCAAAGTTGGGAACAAGTTTCCAGTAGTATCCAGCCACAGCCTTAAAATGACCTGACATGTTTCTTTGTCGTTTCTGGGACAAGACTGTTAGCTACAGCTTCTGTATTGAAAATCTCTGGCTTTACATCTTGATTTCCCAAAATATAACCTACATATATATGTGGTTTTCTGCAGGCCTAATGTGCACTTGGTCGGACTAATGTTCAGACCTGCATTTTTGCTAGATTGGATAACTGCTAATAGGTGTTCCAGGTGACTTTTCCAGTCTGGACTGTACACCATGACATCATCCATATAAGCAGCACAGTAACTTGAGTGAGGGGCTAGAATTACATCCATGTACTAATGGGATGTAATAGGCATGTCATGTAAACCAAATGGCATGGTGGTGAACTGATAGAATCCAAATGGAGTGGAAAATTCAGTTTTATCTCTGGGTTATGTAACATGGGGAATTTGTCAGTAACCTTCGGTGAGATCAAGGGTACTAATGTACTTGGCATTTTCCAATCTGTCCTCCAGACCATCTATCCTGGGCATAGGATAGCTGTCAAATACGGAAACTTGATTACATTTTCTAAAATCAAGGCAGATTGTCACACTCCCTTCTTTTTTATTTATGATCACCATTGGTGATGACCAAGCACTGCTCATTTCTTCAGTGATACCCAATTATTTTTTTTTGTGTTTCCTTAACCATGTCTGTGCCTAACTGCTCTAATAATCTGTATGTCTTTTGTCTGGTAGGTTGACTATTCTCTGTCACTGTTACATGCTCGACACCTTTTGCTCAGCTTGGCACTATGTTAAAAGTACTTTTAAATTTCTTTACCAAGTTATGAATTTCTGCAGTCTGTTCTGTGGGTAAGAAAACATTCACCTTTCCGGAATCAGAAGTTACAGTTTGTCCTATTCTGTCATAAGCTATATGAGCATCTTTTTTAGCAGTTTCCCATAGTACTAACAAAGCAACCTTTGGTATTTTTTCAACCATTTCTTCAAGAGGTTAACATGGTATATCTTGGTAGGATTTTTTCATGTCAGAAGTCTCAGTCTCATAGTTAACTGTACCACTACATCTAACCACTTTATAACACCTTGGCCACTTCATTAACAGTTTGTTTTCTGTAGTGGGCATCAGCAATAAGACTTTTTCACTTGGCTCAAAAACCTTTTTTTTAACTCCATGGTCATAATACACCTTCTGCTATTTGGGGGCTTCCTCCTGATTGCAGTGGACAGTTTCAACATATTTTTACAGTTTCTTTCTCAGTGCACACATATAAGATGTAATAGATTCTTTCTGAGAGAGGTTATCATCCCATGTTTCTTTTATTACATCTAGTGGCCCTCTAGGTTGTCTACCATACAACATTTCAAAGGGTGAAATGTCTCTGTAAGCAAAAAGTAGGTAAGGTAAGTATTGATCCCAGTCTTTCCCTTCACATTTTATAAACTTTTTTAAAATGTATTTTATGTTTTGATTAAAATGCTCAACAAGACCATCTGTCTGAGGGTGATAAGGGGAGGTTCTTATGGCAGTGATACCTAGTAGTCAGTACAGCTCCTTCAGCAGTGCAGCACCAAAATTACTACCCTGATCAGTAATAATCTCTTTAGGTATGCCCACCCTGCTGAACATTTTGGGCAGCTTTGCTGGCTTTTTTGGGGCTGTGACAGTACACATTGGAATTGCCTCTGGGTATCAAGCAGCATAGTCACATACTACCAACATGAATCAATTACCCTTTTTACTTCTGTCAAAGGGACCAACCACACCCATTGTAATTCTCTCAAAAGGAACATCTATCAAGGATAGGAGCACCAGGGGCACCTTATCTTTTTTAGTCACTGGGGCTACTTTCTGACATTCAGCACAAGAACTGCAGTAGGTAGCAACATCCTCATGAATCCCAGGCCAGTAAAACTGTACAACAATCTGGCAAGGGTGCAGTCCCTCCCCCAGTGACCAGCCATAGGACTATCATGTGCTATCTGTAACAACACAGTTCATATACTTTGGTATTACCATTTGTTCTATCTGTTTCTGCATCTGAGTATTAACCCAGACTGTATAGTAACCCATTACATTTTTTAAACATTGATTCACCCAGTTTTATTTTACTTCAGCTGCTTAAAATAACCTTGGAGAGAAACATTGTTAGTTTGCAAAGAAACAAATTCAGTCAGTTATCAATTTAGTTTCAGCATTTTCATATATCAGCCCTTTATGCTTGTTAGTCTTTTGTTGCCACTGTGTTTTTTCAGATGTTTTCTTTCTTTCCTTGACTTCCAGATCATGGAGCTTGGCTTAAACAATGCCAAATCACAGTCACCAAAAGGAAAAGAGTCTCCAACATCTGATAGTTTCTTTGCATGTGCTGTTGTTATCACAGCTTCTGACACAGTAGGATTTACTCCCTCTGTGATTAACTTTACAAATCCTGGAAAGCCATTCCCAATACCTACAAATGCAGGTAACTTTGATATTACCCCACTTTCATTTGGTGTGACACCCCATTAATGTTCACAGTCACTTGCCTGGTGGGATAATATTGAGTGTCCCCTGCATGCAGATGACCCAGTACCTGGTCCTTTTGCACAGTCTTTTCCCAGAACTTCAACATGCACCAGGGTCTGTCTGCTTCCTGAATCTGTAGGCCCCTTCACAGTCCTATCTCCCACCTTGACATCTGTTAAATACATGCCCCAATTTCCTAAGGTCAAATTTGCTCCAGTGTTACCCTCTGTATTTTTATGGCAGTTTCTTGCAATATGGCCTGGCTAATTACAGTTATTGCAAATAATGTCTTTGAGTGCAGATTTGTTACCCTCGTAGAGTTCTTCTCTGATCTGGAGTTAAACTGGGAAAAAGAGGGTCTTACCATTCCTTGGTGGTTACTTTGCTGCTGCAGTATTTGTCTGGCCATCTGATAGTCCTCAGCCAAAGAAGCTGCCTTTTCCCCACTTTCTGGTTGGTGCTCTTATACCTAAAGTTGCACGTCTATAGGAAGAATGTTGATAAATTGCTCCACTGCAAATATGTCAATGATCTGTGGGACTGTTTTGCCCTCTGGTTGGAATTATTTAGTGAGGAGTTTGCTGAGTTTGGTGAAAGCTTCTCAAGGATTGTTGACGGAGTAGTCTTTCAGGCACCAGAATCTCAAGCTGTAGGTCTCACCTGAGATGTCATATCTTTTAAGGATTTCTCTTTTCACAAGGTCATAGTTTTCTGACTGTGCAGCATCCATTTTGCTGTAGGCAAGTTGGGTTTTACCAGTCAGATAAGGTACTGGCCTGATAGCTCATTGCAGTTTTGGCCATTGGCAGGCTCCAGTGACCCTTTCAAAAGTTGTCAGGTACAGTATGCTTCAATATCATCCGAGGGACACAGCTTTGCAATTTTAATGTCTTCTAAGTTGTTTCTGTTTTGTTGATCTGACAGACTGGTACCAGATATTCCAGTGTTGATAGGATGCAAGGCATCGCTGCTTCTGTCACTCACGACATTTTTTCTCTTCTCTGCTTGTCAGTGTCTCTTTGTTGTATAGCCCACCATTTGAAGAAGGCAGGCATGCTTTCAGGTTCTATCTCTGCCTGTTCTTTTTTCATCGCTGGTGCCAGTTGCACAGTCTCAGTTTGGTCTTTTATTTTTGCTTCTAGTTTGGCTGCCATTCTTCTGGTAACCACTCCTGGGCTTGCTGTTGCAGGATCCATACCTTTCTCCTATGCTTCCCTGGTACCAGGTCTAGTACCCACACAGAAAACACCTGGCTTAGAGTATGCATGGCATAAATACCACTTTGTCTGACACCAGCTGTGGTTGAGGCATAGGCCGGGAAGCATAGGAAAACAAGGAGAATTTATAAAATTTGCAGGTAGCATTTTATTATTATAACAAAAACAATATAAAAATAAAATTTGTACAGGATCGTACAAATGTCCTTCATCTAAGAGTCTCTTTAAAATCTTCCGCTATCATTAAACAAAGCATCGCTCTCTTTTTATAAGAAGTATTTTCCTGACAGTTACATTCTGCATCCTGTTCTCATTAAGCTACACTCCTGTTTTCACCCAGTGTAACAAAACTTTGTTATTGCCCTTCCTGTGACCAGCCTGAAAAGTACATCTAGACTTCTTAACAGCTGCCACCAATTACTACACTCTGTCCAGAGCTGGCTTCCTGCTGACAACTCTACCAACAAACTTATGGAGGTTAAGAGGTTTCTCAAAGCCAACCCCCTGTGTTCCAAATTGCTAACTTTTCTAACAAACCCAAGTAGCTGTCTGCATTCATCTCATCAGTATAATTATATGCAGTGGCAAACCATGGGATCCCAGTTTCATGTAAAGATTCACATATATCCTTTAACCACAGTGTAGCAAGAGGAGAAAGAAAAAATAGAAACAGCAAATGAAGGAAGGGAGGTAACAGGGTGAAATTGTGGGAGCCTTGGAGTGGCCAATTCCTAGGTGCCACAAGAAATTTTGAGTGCACAATCAGACAAGCAAGAGACAGAGAAGTGGAAAAAATAGTAGAAGGCAAAATAGATTCTTGCTTTTAACTGTCTGCATAACAAATGGGACAGTGTCTTAACCCAACCCTGTCAAGTAATGAGTAGTGATGTTGTAATTGTGCAAAAGAGAGAAGAGTATCTCCTAACAAACTCTGCTCAGAGCCAATACAGCTACAAATTGATACTGTTGTTGGTGGTTGCATCCTAGCTGTTTCAGCTGTGGCATCAAAGGCTAACAGGAGCTGTGGCAGCACCATCTAGTGGGTGGAAGATGATAAGGAGATAAAACGAGGGTGGAAAAGGGACACATTCAGGTCCACACTGTGAATTCCACCACAGTTCAGCTGGTAGTGAGCTAGTAGGTGATGGGTTTATGTGGCCATCCCAGCCAGAGCAGGGTGGATGTGCATAGAATGAGGAAACAATGTATATAAAATAGGTTAATAAAGAAACAAAGAATGATATAGCTCATAAGGGGAGTAATATTAGAGGCCTTAGTTTCCATTTAAGACATACATTCTACACTGCATATATATATATATATATATATATACACACACACACACACACAGAGTTACTTCTGCTCTATGGAGGAGTTACCTCTAACTTCTCCCCCATGAAGGCATCCCACAGGCCTTTAGCTTTAATGCTAGTCTCACTTCAGCTGACCCTCATCAGTAGGCACATACTCAACTTACTTACTATGTGCTCTTTATATAAAAATCCTGTGACAATAATTTTTATACAACAGTTTATGTCTTTTTTAGGGCTCTTCTGCAGGGGACAGCGTGCCACAAAGCTTTCACAGAAGGGTCATGCAATGTTAAATTCAAGAGAGTGTTTCCACTTTCACATTATAAATGCCAGTGTTTATATAGATACATGAGCTAAGTTAAGCTCCAAGAAAAGAGGTTCTGTATGGTGTCTGTTGAATAAATCTGGCACCACCAATGACTCACTGACCAGAGACTGTTCAGAAGCACATTTCTTAACTTTCCGTTCGTTTTAATTTAATGCTGAATGTGTACTTCTGAGTCTTGCTACTCAGTAGTAAATCAGGCTATTCGCATATCCATCTAGCTGATCCTTTTCTGTAGTTTGCACAAACCCAGTGCAAAGTCCCCTAGGAGCACGTAGAATGGACTCTGTGGGGATGTACTCATGTCTCATGAGTTCCTCCTCCATGAAGGAAGGGTCACAGCTGGTAGTCGGTGCACATGGAACACTGGCCATCTAACTTTCCCAGCCCTGGTCAATGATTAGCCAACAGCATTAAACATTCTGTAGCAACTACAGTGGTAGTCATAGAAAGGTTTCGCAGTACTGAGTATACCTAAGTATACTGAGGTAGAATGAGGCAGGATCACATTACAGTCAATGCAAATTACCTCAGTGGTACCTCGAGGTAGGAAACTTTTCAATAACTACCACTGTACATGTGTTCCTGACTGTGAAAGAAACCCCTCCTTCTCATACTCCCAAAGCATCACTGCATTATGGGGGATATCCTCAAACGTTGTAATCCTTCTTGCAATATGCAGCTTTGTGGATAAGGAGAAAGCTCACTTCACAAAGACTATAACTTCCAACATTCCCATGCAACAAATGCCCAGCCCTATAGGAGCAAGGCAATATTGTAGAAGAAAATAGTGCATTGGTTGGGAAGTAATTTCACAATGACTGCATCTCGCAACTCACAACATTCCTGCATGTTCCCAACATTCCTGTGCAACAGACGCCCTGCCCTATAGGAGCACGAAAATAGTGAGGAAGATACAAGTGTATTGGGGGGGGCATGAAGCAACTGCATTAGCAGGCAGAGAGATTGGAGAGATATGTGGTGGAAGGACACAGCTGTGCTCTTTCACAGTCACATGCTACCACTGCCCCCACCATTTGTAGTCACCTGCTACCAAAGCCCATTTCTCAATGTAGTTGCGGTACATCATGCATAGCTTCCCTATGCAGTGATACAATTTAAATAAATGGGTTAAGACCTGGGTATCCCACTAGGTGAACCAGTGGTCTAAATGAGCTAGACTGACCCCGGATGATAGCACCTACATTCAGATTAAGGCCATTTGAGTTATGTGCTATATTAAATGGGAACTTGAAACACACTGCTATGAGGAGCCATGCATGGGCAGTTACCAAAATGACTACTTGTTACTTTTGTGTACTGGCAGTGTGTAGATATCTGGTGAGGGATCTAGAAAAACTAAATTGGGCATCATTGCAAAGGTATTTAAACTAGGAAGCTGCATCTCTGCAAAAGAAAATGGTTATCTATGTTAGTTTTGCTGTATACATTCCAGTAGCACCAGTGTATAAAGCAATGATTTTACGACAGTGTGGGTTTTTCCTAACTTCTGAGAGTTATTGATCGCATGCGTATTGCCAGCAGAGCACTCAGAAAAATTAAGTTTATTTTCAAAAGTGGAAAATAGAGTTCTGTGAGCAGACATGTTTAGCACAAGGATGAGGCTGTCATTATTTATATATTTATTTATTGATGTGGAAAGGAAAGTCCCTAGATGTCCCATGTCCAGAGAGGTTCAGAGGAGAAATATACAGTATATATAATCCTATAAGCAGGAACTAAATAGATAGTGTACAGTGAGATGTCATTACTGTGGGAGGCATAGTACACTAGGTACGTGTTGTTTTATTTGAAGTACAAATTAAAGTTAAACTGAGCAAATACAAGGCAGTCTCTTAAGTGTACTTACAAATCAATTTGAGAGGATCACAAGGTCCATGGCAATTGTCCAAGTCCCAAATGCTGAAGTATGTTAACAACCTTTCAACAGTTTCCCTAGTTCTCAGGTACAAGTAGTAAAAACGACTTCCCACAAACCACCAGGATGTGTTCACACCAACAGCAAGTTTAATCTCTTAGTCCCTCTTAGAGAACAAGTCTGTTTTCTTCAAGAAGCTGGAACTGGACACCCCCACCTGAATCTCAAGGGCCCCTTTAATAAGATTTCCCTGGTCCATGACAGCCAACCATTACATTGTTAAGCATTATTTCTGAGAACAGTTTTCTTTTATCAGCTTAAAACCATAATTATAATTATGTTCTTATCAAAATAAAATGTCTATGTATTTTTATTTCTTTAATTAAAAAAAACTGAAGATACTTTAACTAGAAAAGACTGTGTTTATTCTTAAACCCCACTAGTATTTCAAAAAATAATCTTTTATGATATTATTTAACACTTGAAATTATATTTTGAAAGTTACAACATTTAAACTGTTAACCATATAAACTTAAGTTATTGTAAATGCAAGCTTGGAATCTGATCACTAGGTGTAGATCTGAATGATACAGTGCTCCTGTTTCGCTGCATATGGGATAGGTACCAATGTCCGACATGAGTATGCCCGACACCCAATTTCCTGACTCCATGTGCCCAACAAACATAATGCCGATGGGTACAAAATGCTGACTTCTGAAATCTCGACAAATGACAGTATCATAACACTGAAGGAGCTGTGAAATCCTGCATCAATCTGTTACAAATATAAATGCGATTCCTACCTTAACTTTTTTGCGCATCCTTCATGTCCTACTCAGTAGTAAATTAGCAATGTAAGCTAAGACAGTGCAACGCAGTGTTGAAAAGGTCAAATAATTAAATAAAATATTGTAAAAGAGGTCCACTTGCTCAGCTATGGAGTACATAATAGGAATCGCTCATAATTTGTGCTTGTAATCTATTGAACATGTTACGACATTTTAAACACTGTGGCCCCCATTTTCAAAAGAGATGAGCAGTACACCTCTGGAACAAATGGAGGTGAGCTGCTCATCTCACAAGTTGTTCCAAATTCCAATATTCAAAGGAGGGAGATGAGCCGCCCAAATCGAGATGGGCCACAGCCCAAAGTTAATGTATATGGCCCAAGTTGAGGAGGCATGCCCATGAATATCCTGCATATTGAGATATTCAGCAGAGATGGATCACCCAAGTGCAGGGGATGAGCGGCACAAAGATAGGCATGGAAATACCATGCCTAACTCCTGGCCACCAACAGGCAGGCTGCGGTAGTGCAGACAGGTGCACAGCAGCCTGCCTACCCCAGTAGTCCAGTGGTACCCCACCCATCCCTGAACCCGTAACGCAGTGTGCATATGTAAAAGGAAATCACACCCAAGTGCCCTGGTAGTCAAGTGGACCCCCCTCCTCTCCAGCAACTCTGATCATGGTATTAATAAAGAAAACTCATGCTCCCCGAATTGCCCTGGCAGTCCAGTGGATCCCCCCCCAGCTACCCCAATCATGGTATTAATAAATAAAAATCATGCTCCCTGAATTACCGTGGTAGTCTAGTGGAACCCCCATCCCCTCCAGCAACCCTGATCATGATCCCTTCTGGCCCCGAACCCGATCACGACAACACACCCCATGCACCCTTTTCCATAGTGTACGACTATTGACAACCAATGGGTGTGTAGTCTATACTGCACGCTGTCAATGACAGTTCAGTCTGCAGGCAACCATGGTGGTGTGCGGAGGGCTGTGCTGCTCGATGGCTGACTGGCCATGCTGGGACGGGAGGAGCGGGGTGCCTGAGTGGGTGGTGGCATGGGGGCCACTACACTATGGAAAAGGGTAGACGGGGTGTGTTGTCGCAATCAGGGTTTGAGCTGGGGGTTCCACTAGACTGTCAGGGCACTTTGATGGGTCTGTCTTTACATTATGCACATCGCAATCAGGGTTGCTGGAGGGGATGGGGGTTCCACTAGACTATCAGGGCACTTTGGGGAGCATGATGTTCATTTATTAATACTGTGACTGGGGTTGCTGGAGGGGAAGGGGTTCAATTAGACTACCAGGGCACTTCAGGGAGCATGATGTTCATTTATTAATACCGCGATCGGAGTGCTGGAGGAAAGTGGGATTCCACTAGACTACCAGGGCAATTCGGAGAGCATGAATTTTATTTATTAATACCGCGATTGGGGTGCTGAAGGGGGGGTTCCACTAAACCACCAGGGCAATATGGAGGGTTATTTGTTATACTGTGAACCCTGCAATCAGGGTTTGGAGATATGCCCACACCTGTACAGGGATGGGGCTTGGGAGGCAGAGGGCCTGGACAGCCTGGCACATCCTGCCAGGTGCAGGCATACAAATGGACCGTTTGCACCTTGCATGCCAAATGGGCCTATTTGCATACCTCAGCTGAATATTGCTATTCAGGGTGCAGTGCATCTGGGATGCGCCGGCGCATCCCCCATTGGCGGCATTCAGCCCATCCCCCAAGATGCGCCGGCACATTGGCAGCTGCCCCCATTTGCGCCACCTGCGCATGTTGCAATATTCAAACAGGATGCACGATCTGGTGGGATCAGGCATCATGTTTAAATATGGCATTTCTTTGCACCAGCCCATATATTTGGGCAGCGCATCTAGATGCACCATGTTCCCAGGGGTTTTAAATATCCTGGCCTCCGTTTTTAACTTTCTAGCATTTTTATCACTAATTTGAATAAAGTTTTCATTTTATTGCAAACAGAGGACCAGGAGACCTAGAAGATTTAAGGTAAGAATGATATTTCCTATTGCATTAAGCACTGTTACTGCATAAAGCACTGATGCCACTCTGGTGCAATGTTGTGCCACACTATTATCCTGCTGAGTGAAGGTGTTAAAAACTTTCAAAATGTTATATTTTGCAGAAATAAATACCCTGCTTTCAGCATACACAGAACGGCAGAGATAAGCAATGTTATCCTTCAGAGTGATTTGTGGGTGGTGGCTTGTTTCCACTCTGATGCTGCTCTGATGTGCAAAATGTTAAAAAAGGTGGTATTTTGTTGAGAAAGTTACCCAGCTTTAAGCATACATGGAACAACAGAGACCTGTCGGGATTTTAACAGACGGGCATATAAAAATATGGGATTCACAGATGCTGGATTTTGAATGATAGGATTTAAACTAAGTCGAGATTTAGGTGTCAGTCTTTTCTGTGTCACGCAAAGTAGTGTCGGGGAATTAGTACGGATCCCCTACATGCCTATACGTATTAATATAATATGTTGTTTAAAATGACAGGACTTTAAAAATTTAGTGAATAACCCATTTCAGCCTCCCCTCACTCTGGCACTATGCACTTTGACTTTGCCCAATTTGCGCAGATGATTTGTATGCTAATTCTTTTGTCCTCCCTATGCAATGTTTTGCCATTCTGTCTGCACTGCACTCAACCTATGCTCGCTGTGTCATACTCATTGTAACCACATCACCTGACTGGCTGTATTTTGTTTGTAATTATCCATCTCCCCTCCTTCCCCTGGCATACCTAGAAACTAGCCTCAGGTCAGCATTCCTCTCCTGGTTACCAATTTTAAATAAATAAATACATTTTCATTTATCTTATCACCTTAATTGTGTTTTGAACATTTCATCCCACCCAACAGTACCAAATCTTCCTCACTTTCACAGGTGTTTTGCTTTAATTATGTTCATAATGTTAATTAGGGGAGGTCCCTTCCCCTATATTTGCATAACTCCACCCAAAACCCATGTGCTGCTCTTTAACCAAATTAAAGCCTCTCCTTAATAAACATGTGCTTGCTTATTACATGTCTCCCAAAACACATGTGCTGCTTATTACAAGTCTCCCAAAAACATGTGCTACTTATTACAAGTCTCCCCAAAAACATGTGCTGCTTTTTACAAGTCTCCCAAAAAACATGTGCTACTTATTACAAGTCTCCCAAAAACATGTGCTGCTTATTACAAGTCTCCCAAAAAAACATGTGCTGCTTATTACATGTCTCCCAAAAACATGTGCTGCTTATTACAAGTCTCCCAAAACACATGTGCTGCTTATTACAAGTCTCCTAAAAACATGTGCTGCTTTTTAAAATCCCCCCTTAAAAAACATTTGCATCGTAATTGTAGTCTCCCCAACACACATGCTGCTAAATTGGTAGCATTATAGCTCCTCCTAAGAAACATGTGCACTTTAATTGTAGTCCTGTTATTTAAAAATACAGGGCAGCTTACTGGCAGTGGGGCACAATAATTAAATTGTATAAGTCACCCTAGTGGCACATAGCTAATGCTAGCCCAAGGCTACTAGGCCAAAACAAAAAAAACAGAAAGAAACAGAAGAAAATGTGAAGAGGGACAGAAGAAAAGAGATTATGGCAAAGAAAAGCCCAGCAGAAGGAAGGGGTTCTTGAGCAGTTGTCCCAGGAACAAGGCATAAGGACAGGACAGAGGGACAGAAGAGAGCAGAAAGAGAAGCAAACAATTAAACTTAACAGGGATCCCTGTTTACCTCAATTTGGCTTTTTCGGTGTTGAAGAGGGAAGGTCTTGTCAAGGCAGTGCTGCTTTTGTATTAACCCCCTCTATAAAAAACATTTTTTTAGACAGGTAATATCCCTACCACATTCCCCCCCCACATAAGAGAGAAACTCCTCCCAAAGGAAAATAGTTTCAAAAATCCGACATTAAAGAGAAATTGTCCTGGTCTGCCCTGAAGGCATAATGGAGCCCCCATCCTCCCCCTTCAAGGACTCCACTCCTAGGCCCTGAAAATAAAAACATTAACTCTTGCATGGCCGCAGACTGATATATCAGTCCAAAATTCCTATACGTTCTAATTCTGTTGGTAGCCTAAGGGTTAAACAATATGGAGACTAGTCCATGCAACCTTTCTGTCTCGAATGATTCCCTAGGGGCCTCTTTCCAGGACTGGGCACATCTTTATCTTTTTACATTCCACAGCATGCCATGAACAGCTCAATACAAATTAAACTTAAAGTCCAGTGTACTGAACACATTACTATTGCCGGAATCTTTTCATTCACTTCTCTACATAGGTTTTGTCTGCTTCATAACTGAGATAGATAGTCTTCATTACCATGTTGTGCCCCAGGTTTGTGAACCACCTTGAATCTGTATGGCTGGAGAGGCAAACACCATCTGGTGACCCTTGCATTTTTATCTTTCATGGTATTAATTCAACGTAACAGGTTATGTTCTGTCACTAAAATGAACTCATTCCCGAACAGGTAGCATTACGGTGACTCAATGGCCCAATTTACTGCAAGTCACTGCTTCTCAGTAGTCAAGTATTTCTGCTGTCATTTGTGGGGCTTGCAGCTGATGTATAGGACTGGGTATTCGGTTCCATCGGTGCATTTGCCTAACACTGCTCCAATTCCATACTCCGAGGTATCTGTCTACACCATAAACTGTTTAGGGAGATCAAGACTTGTGAGTACTGGGACAGAACAGAGCTGTGCTTGTATAGCACAGAAGGCCTCATCACATTTCTTATTCTTCTGCACCTTATCAGGCTGTTTGTTTTTAATGAGGTCAGTAAGAGGGGAGCAGTCTCTGGAAAATTAGGTATAAACCATGTATAGTACTCAACGAGATCAAAAAAGGCTCACACCTGTTTTGTTGTACAGGGTACTAGACTGTTGGCAACTGCTTGCATTTTGGAAATTTGGGTTATACCTTCCCATTACCTAACACAAAATCAAGGTACCTTATTTCCTAAATCCCAGTAGCACATTTGGATGGGTCAATGGTTAGCCCAGCTCTTTTTATGGCTTCCAGCACAGCCTGTAAATATATCATATGGGTATCCGAATACAGACTATGGATGACCACATCGTCCAAATAAGCAGACCCATATTTCACAAGGGGGACAAAAATCTGGTCCATTAGGTGTTGAAATATTGAATGCACTCCATAGAGACCGAAGGGCATGGTCCTGAATTGTTAAAAAATAACTGGAGTGGCAAAATGCTGATTACTCCCTAGATGAGGGTGGCAAAAAGGATCAGCCAATAGCTTTCTGTCAAATCTAGTGTAGTAATCTACTGGGCACCTTCCACCCGATTAAGCAAATCATCCACTCTAGGCATGGGGTACCCATCGAACTTTGAGATTTAATTAATTTTCCTTAAGTCTGTTCAGTTTTCCAGTAATAACTATGGGGCACTCCAATCATTTTTTTAGGGTTCTGTGATAGCTAGACGTCTTATATTTTGTTCTTCTTTGTTAACCTCAAGTTTCATTTTTTTCTGTTAGTTTGTATGGTTTCTGTCATACTGGTGCATGACTTCCAGTCTCTCTTTAATGCTCGATACTTTGGGACTTCCCAGGTACCTTGGTAAAAGTGGCATCGTACTGCACCAACAACTCATAAACATTACGTTTTTGTTCAGGGGTCAAATCAAGATTTACCGGGCTGCAGCACTCCAGTCTGTGGTAAACCACATCCACTTCATCATTCTCTGATTCAGATAGGATCGTGAATGATGGATTGGCTGTACCAGCAGTATTCCCTATCCATTTCTTTAACAAATTGACAGGGTATATTTTTATACCATGTTTCTTTTCATGAAGTTTTATTCCATAAATCACCTGACCAGTTTGTCTTAGTACTGTGTGTGGCCCCTGCGATTTCACTAGCAACTTCTTTTTAGAAATTGGCAGTAAGAGAAGCACCTGATCTCCCACATTAAACTCTGTGGGTTTTGTACCTTTATCATATATAAATGTATGTTTGCCCTGGGCTTGTGTATATGGAAACATAGACTTTGACGGCAGATAAGGACTGCTTGGCCCACCCAGTCTGACCATTTCCCTACCTATTGGATAAGCTGCAGATCCTAGTTAACCAACAGCCTTCCTCCAGAGTTGCTGTATGTCTGTCCCATGCATTCTTGAATTCTCCCACTGTTTTTGACACCACAACCTCCTCAGGAAGGCCATTCCATGCGTCCACCACCCTCTCCATGAAAAAATACTTCCTCACGTTGCCCTGAGCTGTCCCCCCTCTATCTTCAAATTGTGCCCCCTTGTTCTTGCACATCTCTTTTTCTGAAAGATGCTACCCTCTTGGACTTTGTTGATTCCCTTGAGGTACTTGAAAGTTTCTATCATGCCCCCCCTTTCCTCGAGGGCATACATATTAAGCTCTTTTAGTCTCTCTTCGTATGGCTGCTGCTGCAAACCCTGCACCATTTTAGTTGCCCTCCTCTGGACTGCCTCCATCCTGTCTATGTCCTTGTGGAGATGGGGTCTTCAGAACTGCATGCAGTACTCTAGATGGGGTCTCACCAACTGTCTGTACAGAGGGATAACAATGTCCTGTTTTCTACTACTGATGTCTCTCTCTATGCATCTCAGTATCCCCCAGCCCTCCTTACTGCCTTCTCACATTGCTTGCCTACCTTTAGGTCATCTGATATGATTACCACCCGGTCCCTTTCCATTTTTGTTGTTGTTAGTACCCCCCCACACACACATACACTGTGTACTCTTCCTCTGGGTTTTTGCTTCCCAGGTTCATTACTTTGCACTTCTTTGCACTCAATCTAAGCTGCCATACTTTTGACCATTCCTCCAACCTTGCCAAGTCCCTTCTCATCCTTTCCAACCCCCCATTGTGTATCAAGCCTGTTGCAGATCTTTGTGTCATCTGCAAAGAGGCATACTGTTCCTTCCAGTCCCTCTGCAATGTCATTTATAAAGATCTTTAAAAAGGACCAGTCCTAGTACTGAACCCTGCGGTACCCTGCTAGTAACCCCTCTTTCTTCAGAGTGGACTCTGTTTATTATTACCCACTGTGTCCTATTGTCCAGCCAATTTTTTACTCAGGCTACCACCCTGGGACCCACTCCCAGGCTGGCTAACTTGTTTATTAATCTTTTGTGTGGGACTGTGTCAAATGCTTGCTAAAGTCTAGGTAGGCTATGTCTACAACCCTTCCCTGGTCTACTACTTTGGTCACCCAGTCAAAGAAATCTATTAGATTTGCCTGACACGACCTTCCCGCTGTGAACCCATGCTGCCTTGGTGTCTGTGCCCCACTGGCCTCTAGGTACTCAACAATTGTTTCTTTCAGAAGTGATTCCATCATTTTCCCTATCACTGAGGTCAAACTAACAGGTTTGTAGTTTCCTACTTCTGCTTTGCTCCCACTTTTGTGAAGGAGAATCACAACTCTCCTCCAGTCCTCAGGTACCACACCATCCTCCCATGATTTGTTAAAAAAGGTTGTCAGTGGTGTCACTAGTTATCCCCTTAGTTCTTTTAGAATTCTGGGTTGAATCCCGTCAGGCTCCATTGCTTTGTCCATCTTCAGTTTTAGGACTTCTTGCAGGACACTTTCTTCTGTGAATGGACTGGTATCGACCCCCAGATCCAGAGTGCTTCTACTGATTGTTTTAGGTACCTCCCCCTCCTCTTCTTTTGTGAATACTGAGCAGAAGTATTCATTCAGTATCTCCGCTGTTTCATTGTCACCCTCTGTCCACCCACCCTCCACTTTATTAAGCTTCACTATCCTTCCCTTGAACTTTACATATTTACTCAATTTTTTTTCTCAAGTCCAGAATGTATTCTGTAACCTCCTGTTGTATCCCGAGCTGCTGTTCCCAACATTCCCACGTAACGTAAAGGGGCCCCTGGGGATGTCTCCCATACAAAAGCTCAAAGACAGAAAACTCTGTAGATTTCTTGAGCACCTCTCCATATGCAAACAGTACATATGGCAGGTACACATCTCATGTTTTTCCCTCATCATGGACTTTTCTTAACATTCTCTTGAGGGTTTGACTGTACCTCTCAATAAGGCCATCTGTCTTCGGATGATAGGGAGTAGTAGGCACCAGCACAACTCCTTATGGAGAATGACGCTGAAGTTACTTCCTTGACCAGTAAGTATCTCTTAGGATATACCAACCTGACTGAAGATTTTTACCAACTCCTCAGCAATTCTGGGGGTTACAAACATACTAACACATGAAAATCCCAGCAGCTACAGGCCATACATGTCTATCAAGTCTGCTTGAGTGTGCAGCTCCCAGTCTAATCTACTACAGCTGCACCCCACCCATTTCCCATCCACCTGATATATCCTCCAAGTCCTCCCACCTCCCTCCCATACTCCCCAGTTTTAACCTTTCCTTTGACCCTGTCCCTCCCTCTTAAAAACTGCCCACCATTTTCAAGCGATACACCTCCTCTGCTTGATTCGTTTCCACTTACTACCACCCTCGGTGAAATAATGCTTCCTTATTTCCTTCTTGAATGTACCTCCAATTTCAGACTGTGCCCCTCATGATCCTCCCCTTTTAGTCAGAAAATGCCTCAGTACTAACCCTATTCATGCCCTTTATGTATTTGAAGGTTTCGGTCATATCCCCTCTCTCCCTTCCATCCTCCAGGAAATATATGTTGAGCTTCCTCAGTCTCTTCTCATAGGGTTTGTCACCCAGGCCCTGGATCATCTTTATCACCCTACGCTGCACTCCCTCCAACAGGTTGACATCCTTCTTTAAATAGGCGCACCAGAACTACACACAGTATTCCCAAGTACGGTCTCACCAGTGACCTATATAGTGGCAGGATGACTTCCTCACTCCTTCAGGTAATTCTTCTGACAATGCACCCCAGCATTTTATTAGCTTTGCTTTGCCAGCTGCCTTCCTGCGCTGTACAGAATGTTTCATGTCCCCTGTGACTAGTACCCCTAAATCCTTTTCCTCCTCTGAAGTGGCTGTCTGCACCCCCCCCAGCCAGTAGCTAGCCCCAGGGTTTCTTGCTCCCAAGTGCATGACCACATTTATTTATTTATTATTTCATTTTGGCAAGTGGGTAAACCCACTGGGAGCAATGTTCCCTTTTTCAGGGGTGACCCGGAATTAATGACAGGCAATACAATCATTCAAACAGACAGATACAGTGAGTATTTTTACAGAGAATAAGTGAAATACATAGTAGGAGTGAAAAACAATTGACTTGGGTTATTAACATTTGACATATAGGCTACGACACTGCTTTGATGCAGAAGGCTAAACAGCAGTTCACACTTTAACATTCCTAACTAGAGCAATTGTATGTAATTTAACATTGGAACATCACATTAGCACACCTCATTAAGGACATTAGTGGAAATAAACTTGCACCACTGGACATCAGGCAGTGGGAGGGGGATGTCTATCAGCGATAGCACGTGTATGTGCATTTTTCTAGGTAATACACTTTTAGACCATTTTTGAATGCATCTAGGGAGTTAGCCATTTGTAGGGACACCAGGAGGGCATTCCAGAGATTAGTAGCGGAGTAGGTGAAGGAACTACTCCCCAGTGATGTCTTGACCCTTGGCACTTCAAGCAGTTTTTTACTAGCAGTGTGCAATAACCTATTTGTGCACTTTGGAACAAGTAGAGCTGTCAGACCAGGGGGTTGTTGAAAGGAGGTCAACTTGTAAGTAGTACATAGCACAGAGTACCTTAGCCTATGTGGTACAGTAGGCCAGTTTAGGGAGGGCAGCACCTCACAGTGGTGTTTCCTATTATGGGTCATAGCAGCGAAGCATCCTATTTTATGGTAGAATGATTCTAGTCTGTTGCTCAGGAATTTGCCTAGGGACTGCAGCACAGGGGTCACAGAAATGAGCTTGGGTACAAGTACACTGTTCGCTATGGTGACTCAAGACTCCTGGAGGAGGTGGGAGTTTGACCTATATAGTAATACTAATTTCTGGCGAATTGTGTGGGTGACCTGATCCAGATGTGATTTAAATGTGTGTCACATCTGGCACTTGGGTTAATATCCCAATACTGACACTGTAGTGCAGCATGAGGGGGGTGCGCACTTCTGAGGTGCCGTCTTTCCGATGAGACGTTAAACCAAGGTCCCATCTGCCTGGATTGGTGGTAGTTCAGGTGGATGCTAAAGATCCCATGGCACTTATTAAAAAAAAAAAAAAAAGAGTAGGGAAATTTCCCCAGTGTCCTGGACAAATTTCTCCCATTCACTAAAATAAATACCACCAACAGCTTTATCTGGTTCAATTTCAGTTGCTTACCATCTGTATCCCCCCTCCCCCCGGTTGCCCCTGAAAAGGGGACTTCTAGGCCTAGTGGGCTTACCAGGTCAACAAAATTCAATAAATAAATGTAAGAGATTGGTCAAGGGTCAGTCCTAGGTATTTGAGAGTGGCAACAACCTCAGTGGGAGAGCCAGTAGAGGTTACGAGAGGCAGTAGAGCAGATCTGTCCTGACCTAAGCTCTGGAACCAAACATGATTGCCTTTGTTTTCTTGGCATTCAGCACCAGGTGGTTCTCTAGGGTCCATTTCTTGAATACAGAGAAGTCTGTCTGTAACTGGGAGCTGAGAGCCTTAATATCCCTCAAGCTTCTGTACAGAACAGCATCATCTGCATATAAGATGAGATGAGATGACTGTCTCTGCAGTTGTTCCCCAGACCATTGATGAACAGGGAAAATGGCAGAAGACCTAACATTGATCCAAGGTACACCATCTATAATTAGTAGGGAACTCAACATGGCTCTGTGCCATCTGATCATCAGGTATGACTTGTTAGGTAGTGAGAGAACCAATTAATGACATGAGAGTCTAGACCTATCTGGTTTAGTTTTCCAAGGAGTAGCTTATGACTGACCAAGTCAAAGGCCTTCGTAATGTCGATGAAGATGGCTCCTGTAAGGATACTGCTGTCCAGTTCATGCAGGACATCAGTAGTGAATTTAACTAAGGAGTGTCTGTCTTGTGATTGCACCTGAATCCATGTTGCTGAGGTGATAGCAGGTGATGGAGCTCTAGTCCCGCAGTTGGTTGTATACCAGCCTCTCTTGCATTTTGGACAGAGTGCAGAGCAGGGAGATTGGCCTGTAGTTGTCTGCTTCTTCCCGGAGACCTCCCTTGTGGACTGGGACAACTATTGCTTTCTTCCATTTTACAGGGATCACTCCTTCTTAGAAGGACCTGTTTATTAACATAGTGACAGGGGCCGCAATGGCAGAGGTTGCTGCTCTCAGGAGCCTGGGTTCTAATTTGTCTGGCCCAGCCAAACTGCCTGGTTTAGTTTTCTTGAGGAGGGCTAACACCTCCATTTGCGACACTAGTTTGACCTTGCACTTGTTTGCATTGAACCCCAGCTGCCATACAGTATGTCTGACCAGTGCTCAGACTTTGCCAGGTCCTCTTGGAGTTCTTGCCTCCCTTCTTCCCTGTCCACCCTCGCACAGATCTTTGTGTTGTCGTTGTTCCATTCATGAGAGATCTCACTTCAGGATAACAAGTGTAGTAATTACAGTACATACCACCAGGATAACATGATTGCCCACAACACTTTTATCCAGTGGCCCAACTATGTCCTTAGCTACTGTCAAATGAATTGCTCACCACAGGAATGGGAATAAAGGGCATTTTATCTTTTCTGGTGATGGGGCGATTTTTTAGCATTCTGGTCAGGTTTTACAGTACTCTTGTACCTGCTGGTGTGTACCAGGCCTGTAAAATCTCTGGAGCAATCTACCCAACATACATTCTCTGCCATGATGACTTGCCATGGGAATGTCATTGGCAATGTACATCAACCCTGTATGGTCTTTTGGGGCTCTATAAATTGTTCTATCCCCTCTTGTGTTCAGGATTAACACATTTCCTATATAAAAGGTTATTCTTAGTTTGTACCCAAGCTCCTTTTCTTTCCCATTTCCCACCAAATCAAACATTGGTGTTAAAGTCATATCACTGTTTTGTTTATCAGCAAAACTAGTACCAGAAACAACATTTTTAGATTTCAGCATTACAGTACTTCTATCATCAGTCACTTTTTCTGGAGCAGCCTCTTTTCTTGCAGGGTCTTCCTGTTCTTGTCACGGGTGTCATAAGGTTCTGGACCATCAAAAGGAAATATATCCCCCATATTCTGCTGTTTTGTTTTGTGATCACATAACCACTGCCGTGAACACATGTTTAGTGTTCCCACCTTATAACTGCTGAAAATGTGGCACATCATGTCCACTAATTACTGGAACAGGAAACCTCGGAATCATACCAACTTTCATGCTCAGTGACACCCCATTAACTCTAAGTGAGATAATAGCAGTGGGGTAGTATCTGGTGTCCCCATGTACACAAGCAATTCCAGTCTCTTGGCCATTCTCTTGCTTAGTGCCTGGAAGAATGTCCACATGGACCAAAATCAGATGACTGCCAGAGTCGATTTGGCTTGGTACCACCTTGTTCCTCACAGTACATTGTGCTGGAAATGTCTCCCAATTAGCTAGAGCCAATTTTATTAGTTCTGTCCTTTTCTTAGGACACCTGTGGCCAATGTGTCCCACCCTCTTGTTGTAATGACAGACTATGTCCAAGGGAGTCCTAGGCCTGTCACCAGTTTTAACCTTTAGCTTATGTGTAGGCATGGACCCCTGGAATTTTCTTACCATTCCAGAAGATTGCTGCAAACCTCTCGAGATGGAACAGGGATCCCCACTCATGTCAGTTAGGCTTTTTCAGTGTCAGAGGGAGAGTCTTGCCAAGGCAGGACTGATTTCTTTATGCATACAACATTTACCATAGATTCAAATTCTACAGTTAGCGGCTTTAGTAAAATTAACATATAAAGTGATTTACAGCAAGTATAAACCTATGATACATTGAGAGATTTCTTATCCCAGCAGCTTACCTTGCACTTGTAAAATGGGCTGCTTGTCTTTTTAAGATGCAGTAATTGTTAGTCACCATGTAGGTTTTCAGCAATCATGTTTTTCTGGCAAAATATCAGTATACCCATTTTTCTGTTGATTTTCTGGCTATCCTGAATGAAGCTATGGGACTGTAAAGTTTTTAAAAGTTACCACTCCTATGTTTTGCCTGCCATGAAAAAAAATTAATATCTTGGTACAGTGCTGTGCTGTTTACCATCAGAAACCTGTAGCAGTTCCATCCTAATACATCCACAGTATGAGTCTAGTATGTACATTCAGCAGGTAACCTCGATGGGAGAGATTTTTAAAAATTGTGAGTGGCTCCCATTGTTAACAACTTGAGTCATTAATTACAAATTTAACAATAAAAGCAGTGTTAAATATATCTGAGAAAATTAAAGGTACACCGAGGATGAAACCAGTACAGAAGTACATTTTTGCAACAAAAAAAAAACAAAACAAATTATATAATGGAGTTTTTTGTCAGCTAACAAATACTGCTGCTTTAAAAGGAAGAAACATTTCTGTAACTCAAACCCCAAAGAAAGGAATTTCAGCTCTTTTTTTAATGTATTAAAAACATGTGCTCCACCACATATTCATGGGTGCAGCCAGGATTTGGTTAAGGGAAGGATTCCAAACATCTTGTAAATAAGGGCATGTCCCAAGGAAAAAGTTTGAAAACGTAGGTGTTAAATGGTGCATTTTGGTGCATTTTTATGTATATGAACACTCAAATCTTAGGATGGAAGAAGGTTCGTTCTGTATCCCCCAGCTTCATGATATCCCTTCAACATAGTGAAACCATTAGGGCGACAGCAATGTGGGTGCTGCAACTGGTGCGACAGTCATTCCGGTGATGGGATTTTGTAGCACCCACTGTGCTTGCTGTCCCAGAGGTGTTGTGCTCTTCCTCCCTATACCTCCGACATGGAGGTAATTATATTATTTTCTGGGGTGCGATATGGTCTGCATGTGCCTCGGTACATGGGCGTGATCATTGGTGCTATAACTGCTGGGCATGATGTGCGCCATTGGCATTTTGGTGTTGCTCTAATCGCCATTGCCCCTTTGGGTGTCACAGCAAAGTGGATAAACCTAACTTCACAGTGGTAGTATCTGCCTATGTTTGTTTCCCTTAATTATATATCTAACTTTTCCTTGAATGTTTACTTTCTATCTAAGTGTACTATGCTGCTAGGGAGTTAATTTCATATACCAACCAACCACGCTCTGTGAGCAGCAATACTTCAACTTGTGCCTCCTGAAAATTTCCTTTTGAAACAGCCTTTCAAACAACATGAAGTCTTGCTATATTATAGACATTAGCAGTTTGATCCAGCTCTAGAACTGCCCCGGAGTGAAATGGTTAAAACCATTCCAAAATAGAATTTTGGCACGAGAGCAGCTCTATCTGTGTCATTTCAAACTTGAACTGTCAGATTCTTTACTCCGCCTCAGTGAACAGTCGCTCCGGAGATTTCTCCTTCTGCTTGGTTCATTTCTCGGTTTAAAAAGTGTTTTCTCGGTTGGATTTAACCGAGAATAGTTTTATTTTAACACATAAAACCGTTCGGTTCAAGCTCCATCTGTAGTAACTGTAAGTAAATGAAGGTTTTGTCTGTGTGGAACTTGTAAGTTATCGGTTCGGTTTTGAACCGATCAGTGGGTTTAAACTCATTTAAAACTAAAAGTTACTATTTTAGAGTGCGGTTCCGGTTCTTATAGGTTCTAAAAAAACTGATTGTACTATCGGTTTTTCCAATACCCATTTGATTTAGGAACCGATAAAGTGTCTTACCTAGCACTGCCGTTAAAAGGGCAAATTTTTGGTTAGGCTGGCATTATGTCTGAGAAACCCAAAAGAAAACCGGCCCACTGGGTTTCAACACTGTGATGTTTGTGGGAAGTCTTTGCCAAGGCTGACTCACACACCACATGTGTTTATTGTCTGGGGTTTGACCACCTCCAGTCAGACTGCCAGATATTAAGAATTTCCTGCAGCCACCCTGGAAAAAGATTGGGCAGGCTCAGGAACGAGGTTAAAAAGTCCGCCTGACCCGATGGGGCTGTGCCCGGTTCGTGCCAACCGAACCAGAGGGAGTGCCCTCTGACCAGGGCCAGACTTATATACCAACATACTAACATACTAAAATGCCAGCAGAATAGGCCTAATGGTCTTTGTGTTTGTTCGCTTGGTCAGTCCCCAACCTGGGTGCTGACCTTGCTGTCCCTCTCGCTTCTCTGGCTTCTCCTTCCCAGTTCCGGATATTCTTGCTGCATTGGATTTTGCTTCCAGAACCCTTCCCTGTACCTGTCCCACCCCTCTTGAACCCCTCCACTGTCTCTGCCTCCACCAGCCCCTAGGCAGTGCATTCCATGGCTCCACCACCCTCTCAGTGAAGTAGCACTCCTCCTCCTTTCTCCCTGAATCTTCCCCTCCAGCTTCCAGCCTTGCCTCTAGTGGCCCCTTCCTCCTTCCTTCAAGCACCCGACTGTTCCTCCCTATTTACCCTCTTCATGTACCTAAAGACCTCTATCGTGTCCCTCATGTCCCTTCTCTTCCAATGTGTACATATTTAGCTCTTCGAGCCTCTCCTCATAGGTCCTGTCCCCAAGCCCCAAATCATTTTGCTGCTTCTCCTCTGGACCCTTCCAGGAGGTTAATGTCCCACTTTAAGTGTGGCCTCCAAACTGCAGCAGTACTCAAGGTGCAGCCTCACCAAGAGTTATACAGAGGAGTATCACTTCCTCCCTTCTGAGGTGATCCCCTAGCGATGCATCCCAGCATCCTGTTGGCCTTGGCTGCTGCCCTCCTACAAGTCTCAGAGTTATTCATCTTGACATCCACCACCACCCCAGGTCCCTCTCAGCCATCGAGACTTGTAGCATTCTCTCAGGGTGTACACCTGACTTAGGTTTCTGCCCCTAGGTGGAGTACTCTTGCATTTCTGCATTGAACCTCAGCTTCCACTTTCTAGACCATCTTTCCAGAGCCTCCAGGTCCCCTGTAGGGCCACCCTCCCTCCTCCCCATCCACCACCGCCCCAGTTTCGAGTCATCTGCAAAGAGACTCATCTCACTCCTGATTCCTGTCCTTATGTCCGATATGTAGGCGTTGAACAGAAGGGCCCAGGACTGATCCTATGGGACCCCACTAATGACCCTCCTTGGGATGAGACTATCCCCCAACCACGACCCTCTGGTCCGGTCCTGGAGCCAATTGCCTATCCATCTGATCATCTGGTTCCACCCCCATTTCTCCCAGCTTATCCAACAGGCCCATGTGAGGAACAGAGTCAAATGCCTTGCTGAAGTCTAGAAAGAGGACATCCACTGGTCTACCCAGGTCCAAGGCACTTGTCACCCAGTCATAGAACTCCACCAGGTTTGTCTGACATGATTTCCGGATTAATCCATGCTGTCTATCGCCCAGGAACCCTTCCTCGGCAAAGAAAAGCTGGTTCTGAGGAACCAATTCCAGTAAAGAAAACAAGAAAATCAGCAGGTCTGGAGTCCAAAATTCCTTCTCCAACTGCTGCAGAGATAGCAAAGCCATACAAATTGTCCAGTCACTGTTCAGGGTCCGTCCAACCACCACTATCTGGTAAAAGGTCGGTTCGTCCGGTCCCAGTGGTTCAGGATTATGATATTGAGGAATTTTATGAACCAGAGGAGGGGAGGAGGATTATGAACAGTATGAATGTGGCTGGGAAGGTCTGGTGTGCTATTGAACCGGACATCTCCCCAGACAGACCTTTAGAATCTCCTCATGCTGTCTGAGTCCCCATCTCATTTTATGTTTTATAAAAGTTGCTGAAACCCTCCAGCTTCCTTTAGAAGAGGCTGTGGATGAGCAAGAGGAGCCTGATTTTGTAGAAATGATGGATATTCCAGAGTCTAGGAGATTGTCTATTCCTTTACATAAGTCTTTTAGGAAACAAACAATTAAAATTTTAAAAGCTCCTAATTCTGTGCCTCCTGTAGATAAAAAGATGGACAGAAGGTATACATTGTCAGGCCCTGATACAGAATTCCTTTCTCAGCAATGCAGTCATGTTGTGGTAGTTCAGGCTGCTGCCTGTGATAAAGCTAATATTCAGGGCCCCCTGCTTTTCTCTGACACAGTGTGATGACCAAGTTCTGCAGCAAGACTACCATTTGCCGCAGAACGCCTCTTATTGATGGCTTGTAATTTTCTGCAGAAGTTCTATGGCACTAACAAACTACCACATCACAGTGTCAGCTTGTCATCCTGGCTTTATTTTCATGCCAGTGGTTATAGCAGTCAGGATGGTGGAAAGCACAGCAACACTAGTTCAAAAATAAACTTATAAAATAATTTTAGGCCTAAAAGCAAAACAAGTGTCTCTCCCTTAAGGTCCTAGCCTGTTGCATAAATGACATATGCAGAGGGATCTTATGTGATAAATAAGTATTTCTATATGCATGCTATCTATCCCACTAATGCTGCTTTCCACTGTCTATCACTTATATATTTGTATGTGCTTTCAGCACCACTCATGAGGTTCCCACTGTGTATCACTTGCATATTTATATGTAATCTGTAACATACATACAAATATGCATATGTATGTGTGTGGTGAGAGACAGAGATATTTTGTGTGTGTGTGTGTGTGTGTGTGTGTGTGTGTATATATATATATATATATTTTTTTTTCTTTCCATGAACTTGTATCCTTATTCATATAGGTCCCATTGGAAATGGCATAGAAGAGTTATTGCAAACTCATTTTTCATGTCAACCTGCTTTCCCTGACACACTGCGTAACACCATCAGGCCATGACATGCATATGAAGCAATTGTGAGATACAGCTCTCTGACCCATCACAATGTGTCCATCATGTGACAGAACACTGCACCATACCTTCCCAGGCTCTGAGCAGTGATGTGTTCCACCAATCCTTGTGCTGCCCAGCCAGCAACCAGAGCTAATCTCTGAACCTGAGTTGCCGACACGGAAACACAGCATGCTACCTTCTGGCCCAACAGCTGTCCCTGCACACAGCATTTCTCAATAACTTTTAGGTGATTCTATCAACCAATGACAATATCATCAGTAATCAATAACCCTGACAAAAATGCATACAGTGCAATTATTTATTTAACAGGTCTGTTCTTTCAACAGGTCTACACATTATTATATTTCACTTTTCTGGGCATAATTACTTTATTTTTCTTAAAAATTTAGACAGTTAAATTAATTTTACCAGTTATTCATTTCAGATAGCATCTCTATACCTTAAAGGCACAAATAGGTTTGTACAAAGTGAGGTATGCACTTAACAGGTCTGTGCTATTGACAAGGTTTTGTTTAAGTTGGCCATAGTGCAATAATGTAAGACTGAAAATTGTATTAGGCTGTGTGCAGGTTGAGCAAATATCACCATGCATGATGTGCTGTGCCACTGTCTCTGGCAGTGGGAGCTGTGATAGATAAGTGACTGTTCATTTCTGTTGCAGAATGCAGCCATTTCATTAGTTAATGTATGATGTTATAGCAACGATAACATCACATTCTGAACATATAGGGGGTTTGGATATAAAAAGAGGAAGGGAACCAGATTCTATGTGTAAACAGAAATATTAATAAAAATCACCAAGAAGAGTGAATTTCAGTGGCACCTGCAGTTCTGCAGTAGATTGCAAGTTTCATAAAAATCTCATGGCCGCAGAATCTAGGGGACTTGCTTATATTCCCTTGGCTTCACATCCTCCTGACAAGGATTCCAGGAAGATTGATGCCATGGCAAAAAAACAGTATATGGCAGCCTCTCTGGGACTCAGGCAAGCAAATTATATGGCTTATGTAGCTAGGTATCAGAAATCTAGATGGGATACTGTTATGCAATTGGCCAAGCAGGCCCATGGCCAGCTGGCTAGTGAACTAGAACAGGTGGCTGCTGAAGGCATTGAAGCCTCTAAGGTTCAGTTTCATGCTGCTGTGGATGTTAATGATGTTTCCTCTAGGGTCATGGCCACATCTGTAGCTTTTCGTAGGTTGGCCTGGCTCAGGTGTACTAGTTTGTCACAGGATACCCAGACTAAGGCTATGGATTTTCCTGTGGTGGGAAATTCTCTGTTTGGAGAGCAGACAGAGAATTACATGAAGAAGATGGATGAATATAGGACTACTTACAAGAGTGCCCAGGCTAAGGAGCGGCAAGCCACCTCAAAGGCATGCCCCAGGGGTAGGGGTAGGCCTTTCACAGGCCTTCTACCAGACTCAGGCCTCCTCTGCCTATGCTCAGAGGGGCTTCTTCAGAGGCAGGGGCAGGCGAGGGGTGGGCAGACCTGTTCCCACCCCCAGCCTAAAGCTTCCTATGAAACAGGCACCCTGATGGGGTGCCCAGGGCCGATTCTCCTGTACCAATGGGGGGCAGGCTGGCTTACTTCAGTCAGAGTGGGCTTCTTTAACCTCAGACAAGTGGGTTCTGAAGTAGTAGCCAGGTCTGGTTCTCAGCTTCAAAAGTTTCCTAAGTTGAGAAGCAGACTTTTTCTACCTGCAAGTGCTTCAGAGACCCTCGCTCTGGAAACAGAGGTCTCATCCCTGTTAGCTCTCAGAGCAGTAGAAAGGGTTTCTCCCCTGCATCAGGGCAGGTGTCTGTATTCCAGATACTTCCTTACCCCAAAAAAGACAGGAGAATGGCGGCCCATTTTAGATCTCAGATATCTGAACAAGCATCTTTTGAAACCAAAGTTCAAAATGGTAATTCTGGCAATGATTTTACCTTCCCTAAGGCCAGGGGACTGGCTAGCCTCCCTGGACCTCAAGGATGCCTATTTCCATGTCCTAATCAGAAGATCCCATCGAAAGTACCTCAGATTGAACTGCCCTCAGGTCATTACCAGTTCAGAGCAATGCCCTTCGGCCTTACGCCTGCTCCAAGGGTATTCCAAGTGTCTAGCAGTGGCAGTGGCCCACTTAAGGAGGCAGAGGATTGCTGTTTTCCTATCTAGACGACTGGCTCATTGTAGGCCAGTCCCAGAACAGGTAAAATCTCACCTGCAGGTTACCCAGCAGCTTCTCACCTCCCTGGGTTTTCTGCTAAACCTACCAAAGTCGGTTCTGAAACCAGTCCAGGTACTCACCTTTATAGGGGCAGAATTGGCACAAAGCTAGCCAGGGCCTTTCTTCCCCAGAAAGGGTAAGAATTTAGTGGCTCTGGCCTCTTCCTTCACTCTGCAGGTCTCTCGACCAAGACACTTTCTGCAGCTCCTGGGCACATGGCTGCATCCACAGCTGTTGTGCAGGGAGCCAGATTTCAGATGAGAGACATTCAGTTTCACTTGAGAACCTTTTGGTCTCAGAGAAGAGACCCCTTTCTAAGTTGGTCCCAGTGACTCGAACCTTGATCCTAGCTCTCCAGTGGTGGCAGGATCAGAGCAATTAAGAGCGGGGTCCCTTCATTTCCCTTCTCACGACTTGACTCTCACTACAGATGCTTCCCTTCTGGGTTGGGAGCCCACATGGCAGACCTTTCCACTAGGAGTTTGGTCCCCAGGAATCTCTGCTCCACATCAATTTGCTGGAACTCAGAGCTGTCTTTTAGCTCTTCAAGCTTTTCTGCATCTGTCCACGACAAGGTGATACAAGTCAGAACAGACAACACCACAACAATGTGGTACATCAACAAACAGGGGGGCACTCGGTCTTCAGCCTTGTGCACCGAGGCAATGAAGTTGTGGTCTCTGGCCTATTCCCTGAACACTTCCCTTATAGCAGTTCATCTTCCAGGGAAGGACAATGTCCTAGCAGATGCCCTCAGCAGGATTTCCCAGGGCCATCACGAATGGTCCCTGGATCCTCAAGTGCTGGGGATAGTTTTTGCCAGGTGGGGCAACCCTCAGATAGATCTTTTGCAGCCCCAGACAATCACAGACTTCCCTCTGTTCTGTTGCAGGCCTCCAGTGCTGGGCTCAGTTCCCTGGATGCCCTTCTTCTGGATTGGGAGGGAAGTCCTCATGCTTTCCCCCTTTCCTCTCCTATTCAAAGTACTAGTCAAAATGAGATCTCAGCCTTGCAGGGTGATTCTGATTGCCCCGGATTAGGCCAGGCAGCCCTGGTACCCACTCCTTCTGTCTCTGACAGTCCCTGTTCCCCTGTGCCTCCCCAGGAATCACAATCTGTTGACTTGTGCCCAGGGAAGGGTTTGGTATCCGGACCTCAAATCCTCAACCTCAAGGCCTGGCTCTTGAGGAGTTAGAGTTGCTGATTTACACTCTCTCAGGGTGTTCTTGAGATCCCAAAGGCTTCCAGAAAGCCTTCCACTAGGAGCTACTTATAGTTCTAAATGGAAAAGGTTTTCCATTTGGTGTGCTGGGAAAAATATTTCCAGAATCTGCTGAATTGCCCATTTTGTTAGATTACATGGTACATCTTAATTCCTTGGGTCTCAGACCAGCTACCCTGAGAGTTCATTTGGCAGCTGTGTCTGCTTTTGTGTCAGCAGGAAAGTCATCCCTCTTTCCTCTCATCCTGTGTTTTCCAAGTTTTTTAAGGATTACTCCATACTAATCCTCCTTTCGGGAACCGGCCCTGCTTGGGACCTTAATGTTTGCATTGCCCAGTTAATGCAACCCCTTTGAACCTCCTGTCTTCTGCAGAGCTTAAGTACCTAACTTGGAAAACTATTTTCTAGTGGCTATCACTTCTGCCAGACGATAAGTGAATTGCAAGCCTTGTCAGTGGAGACTGACTTTATTTCTTTCCACAGGGATAAGGTAGTCCTTAGGATTAATAGGAAGTTTTGCCTAAGGTGGTTTCAGATTTCCATCTTAATCAATCTATCTTCCTTCCAGTATTTTTCACTGATCACTCCTCTTCGGGTGAGAGAGATTGCACAGCCTGGATGTTAAGAGGCTCTTAGTTATTATAGAAGCGTACCAAAGGTCACAGGTTCCAGATCCCTCCAGCTTTTTCCTTACCTATGGTGAAGTTGGGAAAGGCAAACCTGCCACTAAGAGAATCAATAGCCAGGTGGATTGTCTCTTGTATCCAATTTTGTTATCAGAAGTGGGCAGAGCCCCCCGGTTTGAGGGCTCATTCTACCAGGGGTACAGCTGCGTCTCTAGCTGCTGCCAGAGATATCCCCTTATTAGAGATTTGCCAGGCTGCTACTTGGAAAACGGTACACACTTTTACCAAGCATTACTCCCTGGATGTCCAGGCCAGGAGAGATGCTCGGTTTGGCACAGCTGTTCTTCAGAGCCTATTCCCTAAGTAGGTTCTGCCCCTCCTCCATGGAGGTACTGCTGTGTATTCTGTTAATGTCTATAATATAGCAAGACTTCATGTTGTTTGAAGAAAAAATTACTCACCTTAGTAATGTTGTTTCTTCTAATGGAGTCTTGCTATATTATAGACCTCCCCAACCTGCCCCTCTCAGAACCTCTACTTGGTGGGTGGGCAACTTAGTGTGGGCACTACTTATGTCCTGTTAGCATTTTGTCCCTTTGGGACTTTGGGGTGTGTGTAGCAGCTGTGTGTGTGTTTTATTATACTTATGTTCCATTTTCATATTATTAGAATGGTGTTAGTATTTCTGGTCCCCTGACTTGAGTCTTGGGTGTTGGGACCATCAATGGTTGTTATTATTTAGGTAACCATTTGGCTAGTGTAGGTTACAGCTCCACACAGACCTTAGTGAGTTTGGCTCGTAAAGATCTGACAGTTCAAGTTTGAAATGACACAGATAGAGCTGCTCTTGCAAAATTCTATTTTGGAATGGTTTTAACCATTTCACTCCAGGGCAGTTCTAGAGCTGGATCAAACTGCTAATGTCTATAATATAGCAAGACTCCATTAGAAGAAACAACATTACTAAGGTGAGTAATTTTTTCTTATGTCCTCTGGATACATATCTGTTTTGTATAATATTTAGCCCAGGTATTTTGCATAACTCCAGATCCTTTTGGAAACCATACGGCAAAATTAGATCTCCTCTTAACCTCCTTTTCTCCAGGCTAAACATATTAAGGGTGTCAAGTCTCTCCCCTTATTCCATTCAATCTCCAGCTATCCCTGTTGTTCCTTTTTGGACTTTGTCCGGTCTTTCTACATCCTTCCTGTGATATGGATTCCAGAATGGGCTGCAGTATTCCAGCTAAGGCCATATATAAACCCTATACTGTGGTGCCATTACTTTCTTCAGCCTGCTTATAAAGTAATGGCCCCGCAGTAAATGCCCTATCTGTTAGATCTTAAAAATACACCAAAATGATAAACTGTCAGTCTCTTCGCTCAACAGTTTTAGGTCACTGTCTACGCTTTTATATTCCCATCTTTCCATTGTTTGGGATTCAGATCATTCTAGTTTTCTGTATGTTTAGATTTCTCCCCATTTCTGTTTCCAACTTTTGACCCTTGGATATGCTTCTAGCTATTCCTTTTTGCTTCATGCTTTCCATTTTCATCCTTTGCCACTTTGGATTTCAACCTTCCTGGAACTATTAATGAAGAAATATATTGGCTTTGTTCAGACCAGAAAAGACAGATCCCTTGCAATGGCTGAAAGAGGACACTAAACTGAATAATAGAATGGTGTTCATTCAACCCTTTCACTGAAATTGGAGCACTGACCTTTGTATATAACACTGAAGGATAACATAGTGTTGCAATTGGTATTGTAGCTCCCACCTGGTTGTTATGGGAACAGACAATGTAAGAAACACTCTCTAGTGGTTGTTTAAAGATGTACACACTGTAGCCATTACCTTTTCTTTTTCAGTCTTGCAAATTATGCAGCTTCTTTTATAGTCAAGAATGCAGTTGCTGAACATTAGAGCATTTCATTTGATGCTATTTCTGTCCTAATCTATATTGCAGAACATCTTCTTGATGCATTTCTGTTTTTTGGATACATGTTTACATGTACAGTTACATGGTCTCTTATGGTTGTAAGAGTACCTGGAAGATTTAATAATAAACAATCCTGACTGGCTAAGAATGATGCCATCATATATAATGTATATTAAATATAAGTAGCCATGAACAGTTGTTTTGCAGATATGGAGTTTGCTGTATGCTTCTTATGTTGAAATATGACTTAATACTGTATTAGTGCTTCCTATTTCTATAAGATACATTTCTAATGTGCTTTTTACAGTAGTTTTTTATTAATCTGAAGTTAGAGACAGAACTGTCCAAGATACAGCATCTCATTTACAAGGGGTATCACCAGCAGCAGGATAAACAGACAGTGTAAAAATACACATTGCAATCCTGTAACTTAAGAGAGGCTGTAGTACAGTAATAGACTATCATTCATATATTTCATGGTATGCAACATGCAGTTTACTGGAATAAACACAGTGTGGATATCTGTATAGTATATAGTATATAGCACACAGTTTAGAAACTATATTACAAGGGACCACCTGATGGCCACGTGAGTATGGCTTTGCACTCCCTTGCTGGTGACCCAGATTGGGAGCAGACCTGGTACCTGTGTTGGACGGCCAAGGGGGCTGTAGTAGGACTGCTGCTCAGCAGAGTTTCCACCCAGGGAGGGGCGATGTTGAGTTCTGCTGCTGCAGCAACCCCTGCAGTGGGAAGAGGAGCTTGTCTCCTCTGCAGGGGTTTTCTGCATGTGTGTGAGGCCTGACGAGGCACTGACAAGTCTTGGTGGGAGGTGGATGAGACTTATGGGGACAGAGAGAAGATGCAAACAAAAAATCCAAGTTCCTCAGCAGCCTATATGAAAACTGTCTAGAAACCTTTGGTCCCACCACATGGCATGACAGCCCAGTGGTAGAGCACCAAGACAGTAGTTGGGAAGGGGTCTAGCTTTGATTTCCAGTTGGGAATTTTTTCTCATTCTCACTACAACTTACATTGTTAGCATGCATCTTACTTTTGAAAACTTCCCTCTTATCACTTGGAATGATAGCACTGTGGTAGAGCACCAGGGCAGTTATTGGGGAGGGGTTTGGTTCTATCCCAGTGGGGAACATTTTTCTTTCTTACTACAATTTTAATTGTTAGCCTACATCTCTCTCTAGCAACCTTTTATCTAACCACGTGGAATGATAGCACAGTGGCAGAGCACCAGGACCATAGTTGGGAGGGGGCCTGGGTTCGATTCCCAGTGGGTAACATTTTTTTCTTTCTCACTGCAGTTTATGTTGTTAGCATGAAGCTCTGTCTAGAAACCTTCTGTCTCACCATGTGGAATGATAGCACAGTGGCATGGCACCTGGACAGTAGTCAGGAGGAGGCTTGGGTTTGATTCCCAGCAGGGAAATTTTTTTCTTTCTCACTACAGTTTATGTTGTTAGCATGCATCTCAGTCTAGAAACCTTCCATTTCACCACCTGCAATGATGTGTGGCAGATCACCAGGAGATTAGTTGGGAGGGGGCCTGGGTTCAGTTCCCAGTAAAGAACATTTTTTTCTTTCTCACTACAAATTATGTTGTTAGCATGCAGCAGTGTCTAGAGACCTTCTTTCATACCATGTGGAACAATAGCACAGTGGCAGAGCACCAGGGCAGTAGTTGGGAGGAGCCTGCGTTCAGTTCCTGTAGGGAATATTTTTTCTGTCTCACTACAATTTATGTTGTTAGCATGCATTTCTGTGTAGAAGCCTTCTATCTCTATATCTGGAATGGTAGCACAGTGGCAGAGCACCAGACAGTAGTTGGGAGGGGCCTGGGTTTGATTCCCAGCTGTGAACATTTTTCTTTTTCACTACAATTATGTTGTTAGCATGCATTTCTGTCTAGAAACCTTCTGTCTCACAATGTGGATCAGGGATTGAACTAGGCTTTCAGATCACAGAACTGTTAGTGACCCATACACGAAGAACATGGAAAACATAAGTGCCCCACTCTATCAAGATTAATCAGCCACAAGAGGGAGTAATAGACACTCATCAACAATAGCTCATGAGACCCTTTTTATTTTTTCAAAAGATCATGCTGACTCCATGAGCCCTAGTTTAGGAACTGATCAGGTTAAAAGTTCAGATTTACATATTGAAGAATTAATATATCTATGAACATCTCCAGCAGGTTTTCAGCCCCACCATAGCATTGAGACTGCACATGTCAGGGTGACCCATGATCTCCTCATAGCAAGGGATTGGGGACTTTGTACCACCTTGGTCTTCTTGGATCTCTCACTGGCATTTGACATAGGTGAACATGGGGTGCTGTTAGATTGCTTGAGGAATTATGTGGGTTAGTGGGCACAGGTTTGTGCTGGTTTTAGTCCTACAGTACATAACAGGGAGAATGCAGCAGGTTGCCATTGGTAATTACATCTCTGGTGCTTCTGCACTGTCCTGTGGAGTTCCTCAAGGCTTGATCCTTGCCCCAGTGTTGTTCTCTGTGTGTATGTTACTGTTGGGGGAGATCATTAGATGGTATGGTGTTAAGTTTCACTGTTATGCAAATGGTATTTATCTATATCCATCTTGTTCTCCTGGTGGGGGTCAAGCAGCTTCGGTGCTGGCGTGATATCTTGCGGATATCATTGACTGGATGGTCTCAAACTGGCCATGCCTTAATCCAGGGAAGACAGAGGTCATGACAATCGAGCTGGGCCAGTGGGGCTCACCAGTGATGGGAGGTATGGCAGCCCTTCCTTCATTGGGTGACAGTGTCACAGAGCTGTAGATACGGTTAAGAATCTTGGGGATAACTGGCCAAGTGGAGGAATGGGTGTAATTCCACACCCCCATGCCGATGATCTAGGTTCGGGAATGGACGAGGGTCGCTCAGTGGGCTGGCAGGGCGAGGGAAGATTGAGCATCCAATGGTAGTTCTGCTTTCTCGGTGAGGGGGGGCACCAGTTCCAACTGTAGGGACTGCCACCTGGTGGAGGCCAGGTGGTAATGCAATGGGAGTGCACGCAAACAAGGGGTAGAGCTGGAGCATGACATGCTGGCAAACATGTCCTGATGCTCCAGTCCGGGGAAGAGCATCAGAGGAAAAAGATGTTGGGCTGCTCCTAGCTGGCATCCCCCTACAGGCTGTTGCATGACAGACATGGCTGGCCACCAACCAGTGGGCCCTGTGCAACTGGTGGATAACCAGTAACTCCGTGAAAAGGTCAGTGACAGGCTGGGGGGGTTCCATCAGGCAGACTCAGGCAGAGGACAAAAAATACTGACTGAAAAAAATAATTTTGGGGTCATTTTGTACTGAATTCAGACACTAGGATAGCAGGTGTTGGCAGTGGCCCAATCTGGCTTTTACCATCTTTGAAACATCACCTGGATTAAGGCACATTTGACGCCCACTGACCTGGTGATAATCGTTCATGCTTCTGTCACCTCTAGATTGGACTGCAGTAACGCTTTATACATAGGGTTATCTGGAGGTTTGATGCGATGCATGCAGCTGGTCCAGAATGCTGCAGTCTGGCTGATTGTGGAAACTTCTCAGAGGACTCACATCATGCTGGTGGTGCATGCACTGCACTGGCTATCTGTGTGGTGGTGCATCACCTTGGAAGCAATAATACCTGACAGGGTGGGTGGTATTGGGGAATAGCGGACCGCCCATGGGTGTAATGAGGCCCAGAGGACCTTATAGCCCCTGAAAGGTCTGGTATTTCCCAATACTGCCCACCCTGGAGGGTATTATTGCGCTTAGAAAATGGGTCAATATTTCTTATATGTTTGAAAAAAACATTTATGTTTAGTTTTATGATTTTTTTTTTTTGGTAATAAAATAGTTCCTCCACCTGCATTTGAATAATGTTTTTTTATTTTAAACATGAGGACTTTTGTCCTACTGCAGCCTCCATAGTTGTAGGTGGCTATCATGGTACCCCCCCCCACACACACACACACGTATACACACAGGAATTAATTTTAAACACTTCGGTTTGCTTTTAGTGGTGTGCACTATTGGGTTTTCTTTTTTCATATTCATTGATTCTTTCACTTTCAGTGAATGATTTATCTGTACTTTGATGGGGGAATCTGGAGTAGGTGCGGTATTAGTGGTACGGCGAAACAGGGTACAATGCAAAGCAAGGCTGTGTGGAGGTACCTTAGATATTTTTTCTGTTAATTGTCAGCTCTGTTTATGTGTGTGGCAGGAAGATGGGCTCTGTTTACAAAAATAAGGTGTTGGGGAATTGGCAGCAGCGCAGTATGGCGAGCAGTGCGGGCAAGCAGCACATGTGCATTTATGCAGAGGCTCATGCTGTGCCGATATTTTGAAAGTCGCAGTGCCGAGTCTGCTGACTAATGTGAAGCTGTTCCAATTGATGGCGTCCCATTTGTTTCATTAATTTTTTATATGCGTGGCTAACTGCTTATTTATATTGATGAAAGACAAACGCGGGGATCTTGGCTAGCCACCAAGTCTGTTAGTAAGTCTCTCACTGACTGAGAGAAAAACAAATGGTGGCTAGCTAGTTTGAACATTCGGGGTGGCCCTAAGATACCCCAAGTAATGGGGTTCCCCAAATAAGAATTTGTTTTTCACCCGGCTGTATTCAAAACTACCCGCGCAGTAATGTTAGAGTCCTAGCCAATCAGAAGGCTAGGATTTTGTTTCCCAATTTCTAATAATATATACTTGCTAATGTTCTAGGCACTACTCTGTCTGCGATCTGACTACTTAAAAGATCTCCTGGTTTCTTACTTCCCAGCCCATGCCCCCCGCTCCACTGATGTGGGCTTGCTCTTTGCCCCGGCCCCTCCTCACACCTAAGACAATCTGGGGACAGAGCATTTGGTGTGGTGGCACCCGTGTTGAGGAATTCTCTTCCAGGGAGCATTCATTCTGCCCACATGATGGAGGTGTTTAAATACTCTCTGAAAACATATTTATTTGGGCTGGCATTCTCCATCTAGTTTTTAGCTAGTTTTTTCTTTTTTTTTAGTTAGTTTTACTTGTCAGATAGCTAATTTTATTTTGATGCTATGCCATGATATGTTTTGTTGCTGATTGTTTTATTGTATATATGGTGCCCTGAACCTACAGGAAAGAGCACGCTATAAATAAAGCTTTCCTTGCCTTGCCATTGTGTGGGGTATGTTGTTTATTCTAAGAGGAGTGTGTGTGTGTGTGTGTGTGTGTGTGTGTGTGTGTGTCTTGTGTGCATGTACTTATATTGTACAGCATCTCAGATTGTTTAGCATGTATATGTGTCTTTTACTATACAAAAATGGCAGAGCAATACCCTGGCACTATTCAGTACCGTTGGCATTTTGATTTGAAATTGTTTTTAAAAGTGTCTATTAGATGTTAGTTACCATAAGCAATGAAACACAACAAGCTGTGCATTAGATATAGAATAAATAATAGGCAGCTGAGAACTGCAAGGCTGTAATTCCGCCAAAGAGTTCTTGTGACATCATAGACCATGAAACCAAAACTTGGCTGGTTAGTGAATGTCAGTAGAGCCCTGGGATGGAATTACTAGCCTTGTAATTTATAGCTGGACAACTGTATTTTTTTAATTTTTATAAGTCCCAACACTGTTAGTAGGGTTTGAAACAGTCGCATATGAATGATGTTATTTCCTTGACAGTAGAATGTGAAGCAAGCAGGCATTATTTGCTTCAGAATGCTCTAGAGTAAGAGGAAAGTTCAGACAGTTTAAGAGACACAGACATTCTTGAAACATCGTAAGTGTGAATTCTGACAAAAAAAGTGCATGGGCTATCACTAAATTACAAAGGATACACATATATTGCAGCATTTTTAAGGCATGATCAGGTGACAGGTCTCAACCAATAAGATTCCTGCATTTGTTCTTGCCACTTTATAAATCAGCATTATACCACACCAGTGCTGAATATATTGAGTAAATAAATATTATTTTGGAATAAATATTTGTTTTCACATAAAACACAGTATTTCACTTAGAACACATTATTACATGTGAAACATGTTATTTCCATACAGAATCTGGAAATAGCTCACTTAGAACAATGGGTCATTTAGAGAATTTATAAATGGAAGGAAAGTTTTAAGCTAAAATAATGTAAAACACTAATAAAAACAATAAAAATAGGCCGGCCCGCCAGAGCAGCGGTTAGATTTCTGGTACGACACCAGCGACCCAGGTTTAGGAACCGGACCGGGGAGCTGGAGGGCCAGCCGGGGGAAGGATAGAGTGCCTGCTGGGCTGCTCTCCTTCTCCAGGGAAGGAGTTGAGGTGCATGTCTGGGCCAGAACTCCTGGCGAAGGCCGGGGTATCTAAGCTACCAGCGCCTAGTTTCAGAGGGGCGGGTGGAGCGGCATCATTGCACATCCTTGCCCCTGGGGAAGTATACCTAAAAAAAAAAAAACAAACCCTTACGGCTGCCACAGTGAAGCCTGCCCTTGGCTCTGATTAGCTTCCAGGCTTGCTCCCAGTCAGTCCACGATTGTGGCATTAGCTCTGGTGCCACAACCCCATCATGGGGGGGGGGAAGCCAGGGGTGTCGGGGGATCCGCGGCCAATATGGAAGTGGGAGATCAAAGGTCCATGACCGGGCAGATGTGTCAGCGGCCGTGGGCAGGAAAAAGTAAAAATAAAAAAATTCATTAAATCAAAATAGTGTGGTATATATTAAATTATTTACAAAAAAACTACATTAATGCAGACATTAGGATTGAAGAATGCAAAGCGCACAAAGTAGGGAGATGAAAAAACATTAGGGTTTTTGGTCTCAGGAGTATTGGCGAATGAATGATGGGGTCTCCTTGGGGCTGTCAACCCTAATGCACACCCTCCCACCCAGCCCATAGCCTTCTGTCTGAACCACTAGGTACAGCTACGAGTCAGTGCCTCATAGTGGTACACTCTTCAAAGGTACAAAAGTATGGCTTGTCACATGTTGTCAACACAATCTGTCATAGCTGTCTTCATGCTGGACCCTGTGTGAAGAAAAGAGATCACATCTGACCTCATTTGCTCTGGGGAGTTGGGGAGTGGGTGGGCATTAGGGTTGATAATCCTAAGGAAGACCCCACCACTCATTCACCAATACTCCAGAGACCCAAAACCCTAATTTTTTTTTACTTCTGTACTTTGTGCGCTTTGTGTTCTTCACCGTAGTGTCTACATTAATGTAGGTTTTTACAATTAATTTCCCTTCTTTTTCTGATAGTGGAATGGTATCATCATTTGTGCAGGTTCTTTTGGGACCTGCACAAAATGAAATAAACATAATAGTAGAGGCAGTCCTGTCCCAGTGCATGGGCCCATCAGGCCTTGACATGCGTGTCAATACCTTATGAGGGAAGGCTCCCCGGCCCACCACAAGGAGTCATGTTAATGTCATAACACTGCTCTGTCCCTCCCCAAGCTGGGGTTGGTTTTTGACAGTCTGGCCCCAAAATTTCAACAGAATCTTTTTATGACCCCCTCCTTCTGAACGTGATATGTGTCATTCAATATCATACTGAACAAAATTTAATTTGCACTGGCAGTGTGAAATCACATTTTGGCCAGGATTTGAAAATCAACAGCTGTCATGTTACTGTATTGAGTTGGTACAACAAAATGGCTATGCTGAAAATTTGGAGTTTAAATATTAAAAATTGGCAAAGTTATGAGTGTGTCAAAAAATGACAACATACCTCAATAACTTTATTGTTTTTTAATATTTTGACCCCAAACTTTTAACATAGTCTTCTTATGACCCCACCTCATGAACCTGAAAGGTGAAAATGTTCAAATCCCCAATGAAATGTAATTTTGAGCCACAGGTTTGAAAACACATATCAGCCAGGATGTGAAAATTGATAGCTGTATTGTTCATGAGTTGGTGTGGAAAAAATGGCTGTGTGGAAAATTTGGGGTCAAAATATTGAAAATTACCAAAGTTATGAGAGTGCAAAGAAATGTTACAATGTATGCTCATAACCTGGTCATTTTTACAACATTTTTGTCCAAATTTTCCACATGGCCTTTTTGGGACCTCACCTCATGAACACTGGTGGTTAAATTAAATTAATCAGGCCCGAAAGGTAACTTCAAGCAGTAACCGTGAAATTGCCTTCTGGGCCCATTTAACACAATTTTGTCATCAGTGTTCATGGGGTGGGGTCTCAAAAAGGCTGTGTTGAAAATTTGATGAAAAAATACTTAAAAATGACCAAGTTATGAAGGTAAGTTCAAAATGCCATTGAAACACATTATATGGCATGTAGCGGGTTTCCTCAGTTCCCAGTTCAGCACTGAAAAGTAAAGATGTGTCTCTGGTCCAGAGAGGATTATGGCATTGGACCTCGGCTTGGTAAGTACAGGGTAAGTGGGGGTGGGGTTCTAGGTGCTGACTGAGAGGGTCAGGATGGTAGTTTGGGGGTGGCAGCAGACGATGAGGGGCCGTTTGCTTTATTTCAGCAAAAAAACAGTGATGTGGAGGGCTTAGGGAGTCGATGCCTTGCACCTCCTACCATGCCCGGCAACCCTGTTACCATGATCTTGACGGGTCACTGGGATCGGCCAAGGATAGAGAGCTCAAGCATCTGGAGGACAGCTCTCCTTTCATAGAAATTGTCATTTCCTGTGAAGGGTGGCTAGGCAGTCCCGCTGAATAATTGCCCCTAGGTGGAGGCCTGAGGGCAGAACAGGTCAGGGGATGCCAACAAAGGGAGGGTGCTGCGAGATTCCACTGTGTGCATATGCCGCCATGTAGGCATGCTGACTTGTCGTGCCCCAGCATTGGGGATGGACCAGGGAGAAAAAGAAAATGGTTGAAAACCCCTCAGTGGCAAGATGAAGATTGACCCCCTGCAGGCTCTGCACCGGTGGCCAGGCATAGCCATGGTCCTGAAGTAGAGGACACCAGTGAAGGTAAGTCCTAGAGGAGCTGGGTGATGGGGCTATGGGGATCAATTAGATGGGGGTTGCCTGGGGGGGCGCACGAGGATAAAATACCAATGAAAAAATAGAGATGTTGCGGGACGGTATTCTTTGTTTCAGGAAGTAGTACTATTTCTGACACAGGGGATTGGGCACCCCTGTGTCAGCATGATACTTTGGGACACCAGAGATAAGCACCCTTGTGTGTCAGACAGTTGAGTGAGGGGGGAAGGAAGGTGGTATACCCCGACACTGGGGAGTGGCACCTTGGTGTCGGCAACTTGATACTATAGGTTTGTGGGGGGGATCTATGGGGGAGGGACCTACAAGGAGAGGGGGTATGAACTGACACTGGGGTGGACGCCACAGTGTCAGATTATACTACTAAATCAAATATTTAAACTGGCATTGGGAATTGAGCCCCACAGTGACCAGTTGAAATGAATAAAGCTACTTATGTGGCTAACAGCAGCAGAGCCACACACACATATGCACAGCACACTCAGCAGGTGTGGGGCTACACACTGACACGTAGCCATGTCCCTGCTGAATGAAAACAGTGGGAATGGATTCCTCAGCAGGGAGTCGGCTCTGCTAGCTGTCAAATGACAGCTGTCTTGTAATAAGACAACATAACTTCGTGTTGTTACAAAAATTCTGTTATCTTTAGAACTTTGATTTTTTTTTAAATGTGCATGCTCACAAATGGAATGTTTTTTCTTAAATAATTTAAAAACTGCTTAACTGGGGGACAATAAAAATACAAAAGCATACACCTTAGGCCAAACTCTATAAAACCTGCAAGTTTCAGGTTTCAAATCTTCCTAGTTTTTTAGTTATAGTTGAGCAAATAAAGGTCTTAATTTTGATGATTTTTAGGGGGGTTTGCCCCTCTGTAACTTTACCACTATTGATCCGATTGCCACAAAATGTGCAGGATCCAGAGATCCTAGCATCATTTCTGAGCTTTCCAAATTTTATGTAAATTGATTGAATGGGGTGAAGTTATTAAGGTGCAAAGATTAAAGTGCTTACTCAACCCGAATTTATTTTATTATATTGGAAATACATCTTTGAACAACAAGTGCTCTTTTTTAAAGGTTCAACGTCAGTTACAGTAACATATAAGGCACATTACATTTAAGGTACATAATAACATTTAAGGCATATTACATGTAAGGGGCACAATAACATATAAGCCACATTACATTTAAGGCACATAATAACATTTAAGGCATATTACATTTAAGGCATATAATAACATTTAAAGCATATTACATTTAAGGCACAAAGTCTAGCTCATGTGGAGTTTGGTCTACCCTACATTCAGTGGAGTAGAACAGATTCAGTGATGGCCCTATTAGGGCCTAGTCTGGTACTTTTAAAAGCGCTGTTAGTACACCCCCAGACAAATTGGGGATACAGTGCTAGCCCAAGTGGGGCTTGGTCTGTGGGGCACTTTAAGGCTTTTATTGTTTTTTTTGGGGGGAGGGGGTTATGCAGGTGCTACTGCGCCTGTATAATACGTAATGGGTTGCAGTGGAGTATCACATTTATATTCTCAAATGAGTGGTAAGACCTTCATAACTAACTTGTGGCTTTGCCATTATTGAGTTACGGGGCTTACTACCCACTGGTGTAGATATATGTGTTATTTCACGACAACCTATTATGTATTCCCAATGTGTTGTATTGGGATAGCAATGTAAAGTATACATAGATACATTATTTTTACACTGATATAACTTTGGAGGCCAATATGTCCGTGGCTGTACATGCTAGAAACCAGTGCTATACTGTACCTCATTAGAAAGGTGAGGGCCAGGCCTTTCCAATGGTATGTGAGATTTAGAAAAGGTAGAAAGTTTTACATATTTAGGGGCAATATCAGCACTCCTTCATTCAAGCCCCATGTTAAATATATAACTGGGTTAATTCATCAAAGATTGGGTCTCCTTTTCAGTACCTGGAACTTTTTGGTTCCAGAGTCCGAAAGGTTGATGGCCCATAGCCTTCTATTTTCTGCAGTGGACTGTGGCTACCAGTCTGTGCTGCAACCAGTGAGAGAGTCCTGTCAAAACTGTCTTCTACAGTAGAATGTGTCATTTTATCACTGACCGTGCAAGGCTAAATCATCATTGTATTTTGTACAAGGTTGCAGGCTATTTTTCTTTAGAAGAGGCATGTAATTTAGGAATGTGTGTCTTGCTTTATAAAGGTGTTAGTGAATAACTTCCAGAATCAATTTCCTCCCTATCCAGTAGGGCTGTTAATACACAAAGTGCCAGATACCAAAGTAGACTGGTCTTCAAAATTCCATTGTTTAAAAAATCTTTTTGTCCAAAAGCCAATCCATACTGTTCAAAGCCCGTTCCTTCTATAACTTACTTCCCAGTGAAATCATAAATTTCCCTGGGCTGAAAACATTTAAAATCAGACTCAAAAAATGGCTATTTAGACATCAGCCCTGCCCGCAGAAGGCTGAGACATTTAGCGCCTTACCTCTGCCACGCCAGCAGTCCAAGTTTGGGAATGAATTCAGGCTACAGGGGATTGGCTGGGGGAGAAGGATTGAGCATCCTAATGAATTATTTCCTTCTCTGGGTAGGGAGGGAAGGCAGCCAGATCCACAGCTCTACTGCCACCTGGGTGACCACGGGTAGTAGTGCAGCTAGAGTGGCTAGTGGGAGGGGGGATGTCAGCAGTCGCACACCACATGCTTGTGTGGGGACGTGCTTGCCACACCCTTGATGCTGACATCCCAGGGACTTGGCAATGGAACAGGAAAACAATCCCCGATGTTAGGATGAAGCCACCTAGTGAGCAGGACCTGCAACTACATATTCAAGCACAGTCCCTCTCAAACTGGATCCTGTCCATGCCGGAAGGTAAGGGGGGGCTTCCGTCACCCCCACCAGAGGGGGAAAGCTCTGGGGGAACAAGGGAGGAACCACAAAAGCCCTGTGGGATGGCAGGGTGACAGGACTGGGACCAGGGATGGGCAGAAGGGGGTCACTGGGGAAAGCAGGGGGAGAAAAAAAAGGCTATTTAACAAAAAAGTTGGCGCTTGTTTTTGATAGTCTTTTGTATATGTTTTTTGTTAACTCAGTGCTTATTGTTGTTTGATATATTTTATTATTTGATTTGTTATTTTTGTACTTGTTTTGAATCTGTTTTCTACTGGTCACTAGTGAACATGTGCAGTTCATTCTCATCTGCAAAATATAAAAATGTTAAATTAAATGAATTTTCAAAAGACATTTGCTTCTAAAGTTGCATTTTATTATTCATATAAAGACAATACAGCAATGTAAATATTAGCGTATCAATACATGAACCCTGCATTAAAAACATTTTAAATACCACAGCCATGTTGATAGGACATCAAGTTTTCATTTAAAAAAATGAAGTTCCTCCTAGCACTAATGGTTCCAAAGTTAGCCATTATATTGTGCTAAGTTTGGAATTGTTTGGATTAAATGAAAGTGTGGTGTGACTCGACATGGCTGTGCCTGTGAATACAGTTTTGGTGTACTCACACACATCAAATCAGGTGCCAAAATGTTAAATGATACAGGACAAATCTTCATATACTATTGGTTGCTGTATCACGAGATACTAGTGGTGTGCCATCAAGGGGAATTGCAACTTGTGAGGTAGGCAGCCAGCTCTGATTGCTGTATCAATTTTTTTATTACATAGAAAATATGTGATGAGAAGGTCAGTTTGAGGAAACTACTGTCTTACTGGAACTGACACATCAAGACCCCCAGGGATAAGTTCAAAGGACAGGACATAGCTAAACTGCAGATATTTGGGATGCAATTACCTTGTCAATTTGCTTTCATCCCAGGAAATAAGATTAGCCATTCATAATTCCCTCAGGGAAAATCCTTTGACTAACAATAGTTGTCAGGAAGAACTTGAGAGGGAGGGGTGTCAGAGAGAAGCCAGAATGAACATTGAAGAGAGGTTGATGTCAGAGCCAGGGAGGATCCAGACGAATTTGGAAGGTCCAATATACTTTCCCAGGGAACCCTTGAATTACATCAGATAGACCTTTGAGGTGTAGATTCCAAGCTCCAGAAGGGATTAAAGAGGCAAATACACTTTTTGCTTGAATACAGTGACTTAGATCAAAGAAACTTTAGATGTATGTGTAGCAGAGCACAAACCGGTTTGGACTGGTTAACCTGAGGGAGGAAAGGCAGTGAGGTCACCTATTATGTTTTTTTAAATATTTTATTTGGACATCCTGTGAGATAAAATATAGATGTTGTTACACCAAGGTGGAGTTAGTGACCTCATGAGAAGGCTGGCTCAGAACTGTGTTTAATTGCTGAGAGAACCTGGACAGAGACACACAAGACAATTTTTCCTGACTGAGAGAAGAGAGACCATCAAAGCAGTGAAGTACGGACCTTAGACAAGATTAGTCTGAAGTTATTACTTGTAGGAACTGTACTTTTACCTGTTTGTTTTAAGGCTGTATGTGTTGGGATATATATTTGTTCTGTATTTATTGTTCTGTTTTGGTATTTTAAAGTAAAGAGATATTTTTACAGTGGAAACTGTTTGGAGTGCCTTGACATTTCTTTTTATTTAAGTAGAGCTTAGAGTGGTTGTAAGTGACACTGTAATTTAAGCTATTGATATACCAAACTGGGAAACGGATAGAGTTCTCTAAAGTCTTGCATAGAGTTCTAAGGGTTCATTTGAAAGACCTGGTTGGGTGCCCGTAGGCAAAGATATCTAGCCCCCTGAAGGCAGAATTATCTGAGCCTGATAATTGGGTACGCTAACAAGAGGTTATCAGTTTGAATCCCTCCAGAGCTTGAGACTAAGGTGACTTGAACCCACAAAACAGACAAGAGGGTTACCTTGTTCTGTTCACTGTACACAAATCATATGCTCAGTGGTTGGCACTTTGAGAGTAGAGGGCTGACCAGCTGAGCGAGTTTGTGACAGACTGGTTGGCAGCAGTGGCATAAAAAGTTTGGTGGTATAAGCGTCATTGTACAGTGTGCTAGCGTGAGACCATTTGGCTCACTTGGAAAAAAGAAAGGCAGTGTTTTATTTCAAAAAGAAACAGAACGATATCCCTTGACTTACAGTTAAGTTCCCACCCATTTTTTTTTTCTGAAGTGCCAGTCAGAATAGTATTAGTAGTGAGGGATGAAGAAAATGGCTTCTGACTACAGCAGGCACACTGTAGATTTCTTAAAGCATTTGTGCGGGGACAGGGGAGTCCTGTTTGGGGTGAAAGCCAGTGAGCAGAACCTCATAGAGGCCATGATGGTAGCAGATACCCAGAGCAGTGAGTCACAGACCATGACTGAAAGGGACCAAACCGCAAGTCTGGAAGGGCTAGCTGCCAGTGAGGTGTCCCGAGCCGATGAGGTGGACAGCAGGGCCACTGTCAGTGAAGGGCCACAGCAGCAGGGGATGGTCACCAGTATTCTGAATGCAGAGGTACTCAAACTGCAAATTGAGTTGCGCAGGATGGAACTGGAGGCAGAGCGACAACAGAAGGAGGCAGACCGTGAGGAATGTGAGTGCCAGCGAGAGGCAGAGGAGAAGAGAGAGCGAGAATGCAGAGAGGCAGAGGAGAAGAGAGAGCAAGAATGCAGAGAGGCAGAGGAGAGGAGAGAGGAGTGTCAGTCTCAACGCGAACTGGAGAAGCTACGACTCCAACCAGCGGCACCAGGGCAGGTAAGTGGCTTGGGTTTAACTGGGACTGCAGGACTGGGTTACAAATTGAACTCAAAATTAATAGCTGAGTTTAAGGAAGGGGAGGATATGGACGCATTTTTAAATCCTTTTGAAAAAGTTTGTATTTAGGCTAAAATTCCTAGAGAGTCCTGGAGCTTCCAGCTATCCCCACCACTTACCGGAAAAGCTTCGGATGCATTGGGTCAAATGAACAACGAAGACAGTGATGATTACAGCAAGTTAAAAGCTGCACTACTAAAAAAGTTTGAATTAACTGCTGAATCATACAGAGCTAAATTCCGTAAGCTCAGGAGAAGCCCTGATATGAGCTATGAGGAGCTAAGCACAAAATAACGTCAGTTTTTAAAATGTTGGTGGGAAGGAATTGAGGCAAACACTGTTGATAAAATTGAAAATGTGATTTTATTAGAACAGTTTTATTGGGCATGCCCAGCAGAGTTAAAAACCTAGCTAGAGAACCGAGATCCAAAAACAGTGCAGGAGGCTGCTGAACTCTCGGACCACTATGCCAAGAGCAGACCTGCTTTGAGAGCGAATGGGGTGAGTGTGACAGCACAGAAAGGGAAAAGCGTGTCTTCAGGGCAGCTAAAACCCTCACTGCCTCCACCAAAACCAGTTAGCCCCAGGTTTCAAAGAAAAGATTTTTCTGAAGTAAGAAATGTTTGTTGGTTATGTAAAGTAGCTGGGCACATTGCCAGACAGTGTCCAAGAAGGGCAAGCAATAATACGCAAAGTAGTACCAGAAAGGAAGTGGGTTGTTTATGTGTACCTGGAAGCATGCCAGTGAACATGAGGGAACACATGCACCTAGTCATGGTAAATGGCATACAGACGCAGGGGTTAAGGGGCACAGGGGCATCCCTGACATTGGTAAAAGGGGATCTGGTACAGCCTGGTCAGCTTATACCCAATAAATACACGACTGTACAGGACTTTGAGGGTGAAGAGAAAACATTGCCACTGGCCAGTGTTCTCCTGGACTGGGGTGAAACGGGGAACTGTGCAACAGGTGGCTGTAGCCAACACATTAGCAGTGGATGTGATCCTGGGTAACAATCTCCAGCAGGGTGTGGTACGTGCAGTTATCCGTGGCCATGCGGCCAGGGAAAATTGTAGTTCCCTGCGCCCCCAGAAGCCATTGGGGAAGATACTGAGAGGCTGGTTCCCCAGCCTGTGTCTCCAGAAGGGGAGACTGATAAAAAGGGGGTAGAAATTTCCCCAGTAGCAAGTAACCACATAGCTACAGAGGGTTACTCCAAAGAGGAAGGGGTGACCCCTTGTCAGAGGGTAGGGATTGACAGTGATCCTGAGGGCCTGACGCTAGTGCTAGGTACACTAGTTTAGCGACTGAAGGGGACCTGTCCCATGCCTTGGGAAGGTGTGAGGGGTTTGCGGTTGCTCAGAGAAGTGACCCTAGTTTAGAGAAGCTGAGGGCTTGGGCACACTTGGACAGTGCACAGGGAGGTGACAGCAGACATAAGGTTTATTGGGAAAATGGACTTATGTATACACAGGCAGTACAGACAGAGGGAGGAATGCTAGGCAGGCGGCTTGTCGTCCCCCAGGGATATCGTGAGCAGTTGCTCAAGGTTGCCCATGATATTCCCTTGTCTGATCATCTGGGAATCACACGCACAATGCAGCGATTGGCCCAGAATTTCTACTGGCCTAACTTCACCCAGCAGGTGAAGGAGTATTGCAGGTCTTGTCACTGGTGCCAAGAAATAGGGAAGGCAGGCAGGAAAACCCAAGCTGCCCTGATCCCATTGCCCATAGTGGAGGAGCCATTCCAGAGGGTGGGAATTGATATTGTGGGGCCTTTAAATACCCCCAGTTCCTCAGGGAAGAGATTCATCCTGACTGTGGTGGATTATGTCACCCGGTACCCAGAGGCAGTCGCCCTATCCTCACTGAGGACAAAGTGGCAGATGCCTTGCTTGGGATTTTTCCCATGTTGGGTTTCCGCAGGAGGTAATCACCGATTGAGGGGGTTCCTTCATGTCAGACCTAATGAAATGTCTATGGAAGAAGTGTGGGGTGGTGCAGAGATGCACAACACCATATCACCCCCAAGCCAATGGGCTTGTGGAACGCTTCAATGGTACCCTAAAGTCATGCTCCGGGCATTTGCTGAACAGCATGGGAGGGACTGGGAGAAATACCTTCCCCACCTGTTGTTCGCATACAGGGAGGTGCCCCCAGAGTCGACAGGATTTTCCCCCTTCGAACTGTTGTATGGACGCCAGGTACATGGGCCCCTAGACTTGATCCAGGAGGACTGGGAAGGCAAGCATGCCACCCAGGGAACTCCTATTGTGGATTATGTCCTACGGTTTAGGGAAAGGCTGAAGGAGCTTATGGAGACAGCCCAGAGCAACCTGGCAGCTGCCCAACAGAAACAAAAGGTATGGTACGACCGCAGGGCCAGAGCTCGCTCGTACATGGTGGGTCAGGAAGTCATGGTCCTTATTCTGGTCTGGAAAGACAAGCTGCAAATTGAGTGGGCGGGACCGTACAAAGTGGTTAGGAAGGTAAATGACGTAAACTACATTGTAGAGTTACATGACCGTAGACAGACAGAATGGATGTACCATGTTAACATGATGAAGCCTTATGCAAATAGGGCTGACATGGTGTTCGCAGTGTGTAGTCATGGGGAGGGGACGGATGAAGGAGATCCCCTTCTGGACTTGCTGGAGGAAAGTAAGTGGGAGTCCTCTGTGGAGGCAGTAAAATTGTCTCCCTAGCTGACCCTGGGCCAGATCTAGAAAGTGAGGGAGGGTTTTAGCCGACTTTGCCTCCTTGTGTAGCGCCAAGCCTGGATTAACCCCCTTAGCAACACATGATGTGGAGACAGGGACACAGACGCCCATACAGCGTACAGCATATCGGGTGTCAGAGGCTGTCCAAAAGGACATTAGGAGGGAAGTGGAGGAGGTGCTGGATTTAGAGGTAATCCAGAGATCCCACAGTCCCTGGGCCTCACCCGTAGTCCTTGTACCCAAGCCAGATGGCTCAATCGTTTCTGTGTAGACTATAGTGGGCTGAATGCAGTCACGAAGTCAGACACCCACCCGATGCCCCGGACAGACAAACTCCTGGATAGGTTGGGGGGCGACCTACCTTACGACCATTTACCTGACAAAGGGGTATTGGCAGGTAGAGTTGATGGACAGAGCTAGGGAGAGGTCAGCCTTCATCACTCAGATAGGCTTATTTGAGTTCAAAGTAATGCCTTTCGGAATGAAGAACGCCCCGGCCACTTTCCAAAGGTTGGTGAACCAGGTGTTAAATGGTGCTGAGGAGTACGCCGTGGTGTACCTGGATGACATTGCCATCTTCAGTACCAGCGGGGGAGGAACACCTGCCACACCTTAGGGATGTGCTGGGCAGAATACAGAGGGCCGGGCTCACTGTCAAAGCCGAGAAGTGCCAGGTGGCCTTGGGAGAAGTGGCATACTTCGGGCATGTGGTAGGCCAGGGACAGCTCTGTCCTAACTAAATCAAGATAGAGGTAATACAGGCATGGCCCAGACCAGAAACTCAGAAGCAGGTCAGGAGTTTTCTTGGGACAGCAGGGTACTATTGAAAATTTGTACCAAATTACAGTGCCCTGGCTGCTCCCCTATCTGACCTGACAAAGAACCGGATGCCCAAGAAAATCATCTGGGGCTCAGCCTATGAGGAAACCTTTACCAAACTAAAGGAGGCACTGTGCAGTGCTCCTGTTTTGACAAGTCCCAACTATAGTAAAACCTTTATAGTTCAGACGGACGCCTCAGACGTGGGTATTGGGGCAGTACTGAGCCAGATATCCAGCGAAGGGAGGAAACACCCCATAGCCTACCTGAGCTGAAAGCTGCTCCGCAGGGAACAAGCATACTCCACGGTGGAAAAGGAGTGTCTTGCCCTAGTGTGGGCCCTAAAGAAATTGGAGTCATACTTGTATGGGCAGCCTTTTGTGATGCAGACTGACCACAACCCCCTGGTTTGGTTGACGCAGATGGGGAAAAACAATGGCAGACTGCTCAGATGGAGTCTTGCTTTACAAGGGTATGATTTGAAAATCATACATAGGGCTAGAGCCCAGAATCAGAACTCAGATGGACTGTCTAAGGTCTATGAGGAGTGAACCGATTTAGGAAGCTCATCCCATGTAGGGGATAGAGCCCCCAAATTCAGTCTAGGTGGGGAGGAGTGTGATGTAGACAGCCATCTCTGATTGCTGTATCAATTTTTTTATTACATACAAAATATGTGATGGCAAGGTCAGTTTGAGGAAACTACTGTCTTACTGGAACTGACACATCAAGACCCTCCAGGGATAAGTTCAAAGGACAGGACATAGCTAAACTGCAGATATCTGGAGTGCAATTACCTTGTCAATTTGCTTTCATCCCAGGAAATAAGATTAGCCATTCATAATTCCCTCAGGGAAAATTCTTTGACTTACAATAGTTGTCAGGAAGAACTTGAGAGGGAGGGTTGTCAGAGAGAAGCCAGAATGGACATTGAAGAGAGGTTGATGTCTGAGCCAGGGAGGACCCAGACAAATTTGGAAAGTCCAATATACTTTCCAGAGGAACTCTTGAATTACTCAGAGAGACCTTTGAGGTGTAGATGCCCCGAGCGGCGCACAGCAAGGCAGTTCTTATGGCTGTCTCACTGGCCGCCACTGTTCCCGGACCCAACATCACTTTTTGACCAGCTGCCTGGTCCCGACTCCTGGACTGAAAGCCGCAGATCGCAGCGACGCACAGCAAGGCGGTTTTTACGGCCATCTCACCAGCCGCTGCCGTTCCCGGACCCAACATCACTTTTGGACCAGCTGCCTGGTCCCAACTCCTGGACTGAAAGCCGCAGGTACACCGCTGTTTGAATTTGGAGCCTGGCTGCTCCGGCGGCTCCCTCATTGGCCGCTGTGTTTAACTAACACTCCTGATTGGGCCAACTGCAAGAAGCATCGCTCCCGATTGGTGCGCCTTTTTTTAGCCAGCTTGTATGCATTGGAATATGTGTAACTGGGCACTCGTAGCTCTCTTGTGCCTGTTCTTTTGTCCCACCCCCTCCTCTTCTAAGCCACCTTTAAATACTCTTCCTGCCCCTCCTTTCCCCAGAAAATCACCTCCCTATTGGCTCTTCTATCCCTGCTGACACTTCTGGACCTGAGGCCCCAAGAATAGGCAGGACAATCGCTGCCAAACTATAGAAATTCCCCTAGCCTACTAGGATCTATCAAGTTAATTTCACCCTTCTACACAAAACTGTAATCCTAGCTTCTCTCTCTGCTGTTCCCCCCAGGCCTGGATCACAAAATGTAATAATATACAACCTGCTCTCTGTTCTCGGCTTGTTTGCCCATCTTGCCATAATGGGCAGTCTATATCAAGGTCCTAGAATTCTAGCGTCACAGAATTTTTCGAGAACTTGCATCTATCATAAACTTTCATGTGCCGCAGAATTCACTCTTCTTGTTGATTTTTATTAATATTGCTGCTTTCCATAGAATCTGGTTCCCTTCCCCTCTTTTTATATCCTAAACCCCCTATATGCTCAGAATGTGATGTTATCATTGCTATAACATCATACATTAGCTAATGAAATGGCTGCAATCTGCAACAGAAATGAACAGTCACTTATCTACCACAGCTCCCTCTGCCAGAGACAGTGGCACTGCACATCAAGTATGGTGATATTTGCTCAACCTGCACTACAGCCTAATACAATTTTCAGTCTTACATTATTGCACTAGGGCCAATTTAAACAAAACCTTGTCAATAGCACAGACCTGTTAAGTCCATACCTCACTTTGTACAAACCTGTTTGTGCCTTTAAGGTATAGAGATGCCATCTGAAATGAAAACTGGTAAAATGAATTTAACTGTCATTTTTAAGAAAAATAAAGTAATTATGCCCAGAAAAGTGGAATATAATAATGTGTAGACCTGTTGAAAGAATAGACCTGTTAAATAAATAATTGCACTGTACGCATTTTTTGCCAGGGTTATTGATTACATATTGTCATTGGTTGATAGAATCATCTAAAAGTTATGGAGAAATTTTGTGTGTAGGGACAGCTGTTGGGCCAGAGGGTAGCATGCTGTGTTTCTGTGTCGGCAACTCAGGTTCAGAGATTAGCTCTGGGAGCTGGCTGGGCAGCACAAGGATTGCTGGAACACATCATTGCTCTGAGCCTGGGAAGGTATGGTGCAGTGTTCTGTGTCATGGTGGACACATTGTGCTGGTCTGGAGAGCTCTATCTCACAATCGGTTCACATGCATGTCATGGCCTGATGGTGTTACTCAGTGTGTCAGGGAAAGCAGGTTAACATCAAAAATGAGTTTTGCAATAACTCCTCTATTCCGCTTCTAATGGGACCTGTATGAATGAGGATGCAAGTTCATGGAAATTAAAAAAAAAAGAATATACACACACACACACACACAGTATCTCTGTCTCTCTCACCACACACACACATTTGTATGTATGTTACAGATTTCAGATAAATATATAAGTGGTACACAGTGGGGAAGCTCATGAGTGGTGTAGCAAGCACATACAAATATATAATTGATAGACAGTGGAAACCTCATTAGCGGGATAGATAGCATACATATAGAAATACCTTATTCATCACATAAGATCCCCTCTGCATATGTCATTTATGCAACAGGCTAGGACCTTAAGGGAGAGACGTTTGTTTTGCTTTTTTAGGCATAAAATTATTTTTATAAGTCTGTTATTTTTTGAACTAGTGTTACTGTGCTTTCTACCATCCTGATTGCTACAAAAACTGCCATGAAAGTGAAGTCAGGATGACAAGCTGTCACTGTGATGTGATAGTTTGTTAGTGCCGCAGAATTTCCGCAGAAATTACAAACCACCGCCTTAGAAGTTCTGCAGCAAAATGGTAGTCTTGCCGCAGAACTTAGTCCCACTGTGCCGCAGAAAAGTAGAGGCCCTGGTCTATATTGGTCAGTCTCCCTGGCTTGGCTCATTGCCTTAAGCTGGTATACGGACTGGGTGATAGCTGGGGCCCTTCAACACACTGCAAGTGAAAGTTCGCCTCCCCCTCCAGTCCACATTGAACCAGAATCCCTAACAATCCCTCTCTACATCCCCTGCCTGCCTAAACAAGATACAGCTCTACTAGGGCACTGGCTGCATAAACGACTCCCTGCTCCCAATGCTGCACCTGCCCATGGCATCATCTCTTCTGGCACCTTACACTGGGTAACTGTCTGTACTCTCCTCCTGCTGTTCCAGGCTGGGGACATTGAAACCAACCTTGGACCTGCCCTTCACTCTCCCCCTCCCCAATCTGCAGCATCTTTACCAACTATGAAAGGGCTAAAAATAGTACACCTTAACATTCGCAGCCTATGCCCCAAAATGGCTGAATTGGAAGCCTGGACCATACAAATGTCTCCTGACATGCTATGCATATCTGAATCCTGGCTAAAACCTGCTATCCAACAGCATGAGTTGTCTCTTCAAAGCTATGGCTTCTTTAGACATGATAGGATTGGCAAAAGAGGAGGAGGGGTAACGATCTACTCTAGGACAGGCCTCAATGTCACTATCCTCCCTGCACCTGTCTCCTTACCTCCTCTCACTGAGTCCCTCTACATCACCCTTATGCTTGCAAATGTTAAAAAAATCATCATAGGGTGTATTTATATGCCCCCCCACCATGCCACCGCTGGCCTGCCCTCTCTCCTTGAATCGTTAGGCAGCCTTCCAAAGCATGACCTCATCCTGTGTGGGGACTTCAACATTGACTGGCTGCACCCCAATATTGGCAATGTCCGTGCCTCACTTGCTGATAGCAACCTTACCCAGTTAATCCATGACCACACACGGATCAATCCAAAATCGGGCAATCACAGACTACTAGATTGGACAGTCACCAGCTGCCCGCTCAAAATCAAATCTGCTGGCACACTCTCCAACTGCATAAGCAATCACTCTCCCACCTTCTGTGTATGGAGAAACAACTATACCAACCCTCCTCCCAAGATTTCCCTGGTCCAGGATATGACTAAGTTTGACGCCAACAGGTTCCTGTCTTCCATTAACTCTACAGACTAGGGCCCCATTAATACACTCCCTGACATAAACCTAGCCTTAGACTTTCTAATCTCCACTCTCACCAAAATAATTAACCAACATGCCCCTCAGAAAAAATGCAGATCCAAGGGTGTTAAAGCCCCATGGCTCTCTGGGGATATTAGATCTCTTATAGCACTCCAAGGCAAAGCATGGCAAATGTACAAACAAACTGGACTCCCCTCAGACTGGCTTATCTACAGACAGCTCAGGAATCAGTGTAAAAATGCAGTACAAAAAGCTAAGAGATACCATCTCAAATCTTTTCAAACAGAGCATCTAAATAACCCAAAGGAATTCTGGAGACAAGTTAACGCCTTAGTAAAAGGAAGGGCTGTTGAAAACCCAAGCTCTATCTCTGTCAATGGCACCACCCTCGATGACCCACTGTCTATAGCCACTGGTTTCAACAACTTCTTTACTGACCTCCAAAAGTACACCTCGAGCTTCTACAATGCTCCCTGTCCTTCCACAGCTCTCCTGCCCAACCTAGGGGGTCGTCCTGAAGTCCATCTGAAACTAGCCACACTCAAAGAGGTGCAGCAACTTCTATCTAACCTAAAACCGGAGGGCTCTCCCGGATTTGACTCGCTGGAACCAAAATTTCTTAAGCTGGGTGCCTCTGCCTTAGTTCGCCCCATCTGCAACTTGTTTAACCGGTCCTTCCTCTCTAACATAGTGCCAGAGAAGTGGAAGGTGGCAGTAGTAGTCCCAGTCCACAAAGGAGGGCCTAACTCCATCATAGAAAACTTTCGCCCTATATCTCTACTTTCTCACCTGGCAAAGATCCAAGAGTGTATCATTTATAATCATCTCCAAGACTACCTTGACTCTCACAAGCTACTATCACTCTGCCAGCACGTTTTTCAAAAGAACCACAGTACCCTCACTGCACTCATAAAAGTAATATCTGACATCTTCCACACAATGGATAAGGGCCAGGCCACTAGAGCCATATTCATGGATCTTACAAAAGCATTTGACCTCGTGAATCATGGGCTACTGCTTAGACAGCTGCATCTACTTGGCATGGACTACAGTGTGCTGCACTGGATGAAGAGTTATCTGTCTGATCGTTCCCAAAAAGTTAAGTGGGATGGCTCCCTGTCGGGACAAAAAAGTTTGCCATGGTGTCCCACAAGGCTCAATATGGGGCCCCATGTTATTTTCGCTCTTTACTAATGACCTTCCCAACTTCTGCGGGGGTGCCACAGTCCACCTATATGCAGATGATGCCATCATCTACCGCTGCTCACCAGATATTGACCAAATCAATCGGAACCTTGCCTCGGACTTCGCCTCCCTGGAAGCCTGGTTCCAATGTAATCATCTTGTTCTCAACTCAAAGAAGACAAAATGCATGGTCTTCACTCATCGACCTGGAAAAAAGCCAAACCTACCTACCCTTAGTATTTCCACTAACAAGGGTGACCCGTTAGAGGTAGTTTACTCCTTCAAATATCTGGGTGTGACCTTGGATCCTGCACTATCGTTCAACTCCCATGTCTCTAACACTATCAAAAATCTCAATCAGAAAATTGGACTCCTATATTGCGTGCACCCACATCTCACACTTGCCTCTTGCCAAAAAATTACTATTGCATCCCTCCTTCCCCTACTATCCTATGCTGCACCTCTCCTCCTCTTCATTAATTCCTCCTCCATGTCCCTCCTCTCTCAGGCATACCACAGGATTGGTTGCTTTGCTGTGGGGGCACCTACCCGTTCTCACCATTGTGATGTTCTCACCTCACTGGGGTGGCCCTCCTATGGGGCAAAATTGAGATACTCCACATTGAGCCTCATGTTTAAGCTTGTCCACAAATTCACCCCTCCCTGCATCAGGGAACTTATATGCTTCAAACCAGCTCCACGCACACTTCGATCTACCTCGCTCCCCCTCCTCATTATTCCCAAAATACATCTTGCTCCTTTTCATATGCTGCTGTAACTAACTGGAACTCCCTTCCTCCCTCCATTCTCTCTTGCTCCTCCCTCTCACAATTTCAGTCCCATCTGTCTGCCTTTCTGTCCTCTACTACCTGCTCCTGCTTTGGCTAAAGGGTGCCTACTCATGCACCTAGCATAATAGGAAACTAATGAGTGTGGGATTCTCTGGTCCCAGCCACTCCCATGTATATTATTAGTATGCTTGCTATGAAGTTTTGTACTATAACTGCTCTGTATATAGCCCATCAGGCACTCAATTTCATGTATCGCTTGTCAAATCTGTTGTCAATTATTTGTGTACTTGCAACATTTTGTCTTGACATGTACTCTGCCTAATGACATCCCTGTAACATGAGAACTGTATTGCTTGTTGCACTTATACCTTTGTGGTTGACTCTCAACCCCGGGTCGACCCTGAAAAAGGGACTGTAATTGTCTCAGTGGACTTACCCGGTTACCAAAACTCAAATAAAATAAATAAATAATAGATTCCAAGGTCCAGACAGGATTAAAGAGGCAAATACACTTTTGCTTGAATACAGTGACTTAGACCAAAGAAACTTTTGAGATGTATGTGTAGTAGAGCACAAAACGATGTGGTCTGGTTAACCTGAGGGAGGAAAGGCAGTGAGGTCACCTATTATGTTTTTTTAAATATTTTATTTGGACATCCTGTGAGATAAAATATAGATGTTGTTACACCAAGGCGGAGTTAGTGACCTCATGAGAAGGCCGGCTCAGAACTGTGTTTAACTGCTGAGAGAACCTGGGCAGAGAGACACAAGACAATTTTTCCTGACTGAGAGAAGAGAGACCATCCAAGCAGTGAAGTAAGGACCTTAGACAAGATTAGTTTGAAGTTATTAATTGTAGGAACTGTACTTTTACCTGTTTGTTTTAAGGCTGTATGTGTTGGGATATATATTTGTTCTGTATTTATTGTTCTGTTTTGATATTTTAAAGTAAAGAGATATTTTTTACAACGGAAACTGTTTGGAGTGCCTTGACATTTCTTTTTATTTAAGTAGAGCTTAGACTGGTTATAAGTGACACTGTATTTTAAGCTTATTGATATGCCAAACTGGGAAACAGATAGAGTTCTCTAAAGTCTTGCATAGAGTTCTAAGGGTTCATTTGAAAGACCTGGTTGGGTGCCCATAGGCAAAGGTATCTGGCCCCCTGAAGACAGAATTATCTGAGCCTGATAATTGGGTATGCTAACAAGAGGTTATCAGTTTGAATCCCTCCAGAGCTTGAGACTAAGGTGACTTGAACCCACAAAACAGACGAGGGTTACCTTGTTCTGTTCACTGTACACAAACCATATGCTCAGAGGTTGGTGCTTTGGGAGTAGAGGGCTGACCGGCTGAGCGAGTTTGTGACACAACTCTTTTTTTGTAGTTATCATTTTTGTGCTGTATGCCCTTGTTGTATCATGCAGTATCTACCCCTATGTTCTTCTTCCCCCAGTACCCCCCTCAAATGAGTTGTTACTAGAGATGTGCGAGAATTGGAAAATTTATGGCCCAAAAAATATTTTACGTAATTTCTGCACTCGTGAAATTTTCACCTAAATGCGAAATCGATCTTGCCTCTGATTTCTTTGTGTACGTAAAATTTTGTTTATTTTCACAGATAAAGCGTAAATTTTGCTAAATTCAGTGCTGAATTTCACCAATGTTTTTCAATTTTGCTAGTGAAATTATAATGCATTGTGGGTAAATAGCTGAAATATCACATGCAGGCTGTTTCCTGCACAGTATATTGTCTGTTAAGTCGAAGAGCAGTTCAGTGCGTTGCATCACAGCCAATAAACCCTTCAAAAACCTCTTTATTTGTGATTTTTGAGAGTTAATTGCTCCCAAAATCTCAATTTAGTTCCTAGTGCTGCTGGTGAACCATTTTTTGTTTTTGTATCTTTGGATAATACTTAGTTAAACTTGGGTAGTGTTTTCAGTTTTCTCTGTGATGGAGTTGAGTGGGGGGGGTCAACCATGTGGGGTGTGTGTGCATGTATGTGAAAGCAGAGCAAACTAGTTCCTAATACTTGACAGATTTCTCACAAGTTCTGAGTGAGTTTCTGTAATTTCTTTTAAGTCATAATATGGTTATTGGTGTGCTACTTATTTGTTGTATTTTTCTTACATATTGACCCTTTTTTGGGTAACTTTATCTGAACAGTTACTCATTCTGAGTAGTTCTGTTCCTGTTTTTCTTTGCTTAATCACTTTTGTGCTTTATTTTTTTATTGGACGTATTCGTGTACATTGACCACTTGACTGGTCCATATCCAGGTACACTGCATTGTTGAATTGCTCACAGAAATTAAAATTGTGATCTAGCCTCTGCATTGCAGTGTTCCTGTTTTTCTATTTAATTTGCTTACCATATTAACACTTTCCTCGCTGTTACACCACTTGTGTTTACTACCTGACCCTACTAGATATGGGAGCATGTTAGGCAGTGGCACCACCACGGTTAGACTTAAAAAACATTTGAAACGGTGCAGAAAACAACAGATTTGGGTCCTGGTGGTGGATGTGAACCATGTAACTGCATGTCTGACTCCTGATTTATGTCTGAATGTACTGTAACATTTTTTGGGAAACATTTCTGGACTTGTGTGGCATGTTAGGCAGTGGCACCACCACAGTTATGCCTGAAAACTATTTGAAACAGTGCAGAAAACAGAAGATTTGGGTTCTGATGGTGGATATGAACCATGTAATTGCATGTCTGACACCTGATTTCTGTCTGAATGTACTGTAACATTTTTTGGGAAACATTATCTGGACTTCTGGGCAACGTTCGGCAGTGGCAACACCATGATTAGGCCTTAAACCATGGCAAACAGTGGGCCAGACATCATGTTTTGGTCCGGGTGGAAGGCATGCAACATATTATAGCATGACAGTGACCTGATTTCAGTCTGAATTTACTGTAAATTTTTTTGGGAAACATTTTGGGACTTGTGGGGCATGTTAGGCATTGGCACCACCAAGGATAGGCCTGAAAACCATTTGAAATGGTGCAGAAAACAGTTGATTTGGGTCCTGGTGGATGTGAACCATGTAACTGCTTGTCTGACATCTGATTTATGTCTGAATTTACTGTAACATTTTCTGGGAAACATTTTGGGAATTCTGGCCTTCTGGGGCATGTTGTCAGTGCCGGCACCAGATGTGTTACATCTCCGTAATGTTGCACACAACAATATGTGATGCAACATCACACAGCATTGTGAAACCGTTTTTTTAAGGCACAATACTTGATATTTGTGGATAGGAGGAGGAAACATGTTAAAGATCAGGTTATACCTTCAACATAACTTTAACAAAACATAACATTGACCAACAATTTAGTTGCATTTCCCATATATGGAAAGGCTGGCACCAGTCGATGGCTGTGGACTGTTAGAGCCTTGTGCACAGAGTCTGTATTTTTTGAATTCAGATACCTCATATGAGTTGCTTTGACTCAAAGTAAGAAGTACTACAACAAGCACATATCCATAAAGTGCTGTTTCTTTATTACAGTGTGGCATGCAGACAATTTAAAATATGCTCCTATATACCTAAGATAAAAAAACGCCCACTCCCTCAAGGCACCATACTTCATGATACCTATAAGGAATGATGGTGCCTTGGGGGAGCAGGCATTTTTAATCTGGTTATATGGAAGCACTTTTTACTTTGTTTACTTGCTACACTAGAGAATCGAATAAAGAACGAGCACGTTATGGACATGTGCTGTGGTGAGTACATTTAACTTTGAGTCGAAGCAATTCACACAAGGTATTTGAATTCCAAAAAAATGCACACTAATCTGTACACAAGGCCCAGATGGCCAACAGCCTTTGGCAGGAACCGACATTTCATTTGCAAACTCAGTATATAGGAAATGCAACTGCATTACACATCATTATGTTGTTAAAAGGAATCTTGTAGGTGTAACCAGCTCTAAGAAGTGACACACACCACAAATAATAAGGGAATAAGATGTTTATTGAGGGAAGGGTACATGGACACTGTATAGAATAAGCATAACAAATGACAGGTAGGATCAGGAGGACAAGGGTAATAGAACAATGAGCGGGGAGAACTAACAGAGAGAACAAGAAAAGGGACTGAATTCAATAGGGAGCATAAGACAGTAACAAACACAACAGCAATGGTCAATAAAAGTATTTTACATACAAAGAAACAAGAGGACTTAAGTAATGGATGTAGATTAAAGAGGACAGAATAGTTTTTTTTTTTTTATAGGGGGAACATACAAACAACAGAATGGAAGACAGAAAAATGAAAACAAAAAAGACAAATTAATTTGTGTTGCCAAATTAAGTGCCAGTGGGGCTGCCACGGAGTTCAGACAGGATGCCCATGATTTTGTCAACATCACACTGCAGTTTAGAAACTCCCAGGGCATCACTAAATTCCTGTCTGAAATTGTTTCACTCCTGTCAGAGATGCTGGACTTCAGACAGGACAGCTGATAAATCCACGTGTCACTGGCACTGCTGGCAGGGCGGGGAATGCCTGTGCTGCTGACTTTGGATGGGGGGGGCCTTGGAGGGGTCTTGATGTTACTGACTTCTGCTGTTTTGTGGCATGGCGAGCATGGCGAGGATGTTTCACTGGTCCAGCCATGCCTCCCTCCTGCTCACCCCCTTCAGAACTTAACATCCGCACTGCTCCCCACAGCTGCACTTGATGATGCCGCCACCTCTCACAATTTGTCCCACTGCAGCGGGTGGTGGTGGACCATGTGGCTACACTGGCTGGTTGTCCCAAAGTGGGCTCCACACTTTTCTCAATGCACTTCCTGCCCACACAGATTGCAGGTGACCACGGTGTCACTAACCGATATTAAGTAGAAAAAATCCAAGCCAGGAGAACTTCAGGGATGACGGAGTCGTGGGGGGTCCACAGATAATGCCCCAGGCACTGACTCCTCTGGCTGCTCTGGAAGGGGCACAGTCTCCTGCTGCCTGGGTGGAGGCACAGTATCCTCCTGGTGCTGGGAAGGGGGCACTGTCTCCAACTGCTTATGCTGCGGTGGAGGGGCCACGGTCTCCTCCTGCTGCTGTGGAGGGGGCACAGTTTGCTGCTGGGTGCTGATGCTGGAGCCAAAAGCCTCCTGCTGTGGCACTTCATTTGTGATGGTTAGCTGAAACATGCGTACAGGTGCCCCACTGTCTCACCCTTCTCCATTACATCCACAATCCACAAACACCACAGAGTGAAAAAAGAAACAGAGAAAGAGACTCAGAGAGAGCCGGGGAAGGGGGGAATCACACACAATCTCACACACACACACACAATCACCAGGTACTAAAATATGAACTATGACAAAGACAAACAAGAAAAAGTTAGAAAAATACAGCACAGCTTAAGCAATTTAGGTGTAAAAGTGCACTCTGCAGTCACAGGGAGTATAAATGCTGCCTGCTTCCTTGAGATATATAGCATAGGAAATGAGCCACTCACTTCCTGCCTGTTTAGACTGAACCATGTGACCACCAACAGAGCGAAAAGCCCAATTTCGCTTCAGATGCACAGGTGAAATTGCTGGCGAAATTGAAAGGCCATAATTATGCTAAATGTTTCGCTGGACGAAACTGGCGATTTCGCTGGTGAAATAAAATTTCGCTGCATCTCTAGCTGTTACAGCTCAATCTGTCATTCCTGGCCAACTCTTATAAATAATTTTAAATAAATAAATAAACAAACTTAGAAGCTTGATGACATAATGAAATGGTATGGATGCAGGCCTTAGCAGCACATATTTGACAAGTGTTCTGCACTTTCTTCTTTGTGGCTGTCGCTATTACACTTGCTCCGAAATGTAGACTTTACAGCCTACCAGTCAGTGCAGTAGAAGGCCTACTGGGAAAGGGAAGTTCAGCATCCCAGCGAACCTCCTTCCCTTCAAGGAAGGAGGGTGCTAATCCTTGTGTAACCCCCTTGCAAATGGGGGTTCCCAAAAGTCTCCTAGGAGCTGGCTAAGTGCTCCCTGCCTGAATGGTGTTCGACGTTTAAGCTGTTTATCTGTGAGTGCTTTTAGAGTCTCTAGTACTGTATCTTTAAGAGCTGCCTGCTCACAGGTTAAATTAGTTTGAATGGGGTGCTGTGTAGTTAATGCTCGAATCCCGCTCTGAGCTGCCGTCTGATCGCTCCGTTTCTGCAGTTGCTAAGAGCACAGAGGGAGCCCATCTGAAAGATGTAACTGTTGTCCTGAAATCATTTAGAGCATTAGTAAAATTGCAGTTTGTCTAACCTGCCTTTATTGCAGCTGGGACTCTGTGTGTGTTGCTCCTCCATTTTGGACCTGAACTGCTAATTTGGGCCAGGTGGGTAATGGGAGCCCTAAAATGGAGACTGCCTGAGCCAACCAGAACTTGGACTTTCACCTGGAGCTTGCTTAAAGGGGGAATGTATGGCAGGTGCTTCTGGGAGCTGCAGTTTGGACCTTGGCGCCTTTTTGCACCAACAGAGGGAGCCCTGCAATGATTGACAGCTAAATTCACCAACCGGACTTGTGTGGAGCCTAAGGAAAATGCCCTGAACTATTCCTGGAGGGCCAGAGGCGAGTTGACTGTGAAAGGAGTAGGAGCTCTGTTCTGTTGTGGCATACAGTTCGCACGGGAAGCGCATGTAAGGTCCTGAAGTCGGCCTATCGCCGTTAGCGAGTGCTTATTTGGACTGAATCTGAGTTGTGGAAAGAGAAGGAGGAAGTGTGCAGAATGAGGCTTGCCTGTAGAAGACTGAAGATTTGCAGAAGTGCGAGCGGCCTGTCAGGGACTCTGTTGCTGCGTGTGTTCTCGGGTTTTGCAGTATTTGAGATTGGGATCGAGAAGCAGCTGCCTGGTATAGTAATTTCCTTTACATATAAATGTGCCTAGTGTTTGTAGGGGATCGTAATACCTGTTCCCCTTGTTCTATGAGTTGTGAGCTGAAGTTGGAAGCTGGACTCAAAGCTAATCGGACTGCATCCGCCTGCTTTCCAGATCAGTTAGGTCCTGTCACAGGGGTCTCATCTCCATGCCCTGCTCATCCTGGCCATCCAGAGCCACCTCCTCAGTACAGCATTCGGTTTGGGGTTTGTGAGTACAAACAGGGGTACCTCCCCTCACCTTCATTTAATCCAAGTGTGTCAACTGATTGCTTTGTGTGCTTCTGTTTGTGGACTGAGCCATCCGGCTCCAGATTACAATTTGTTTGTGCATATATTCTTTTCCTACAGGGCCCCATCTAGCTGCACCAGCCGGCCAACCCCGGGCAACGGACCTGGCTAGCCCCCACCATCCTGGGTGCAACTTTTGAACCCTATATGCTTGTACATTACTGTGATTTGAATATTGCCAATCAACCTGATCTCCCCCTTCCGTGTTCCAGTCCCCTGAATAAACCAGATTTGTTATTGTTGAACTTTATACTGTCTGAAGTGTCAGTACATGTAGAACCAGCATTGCAATCTGTGTTTGTGTATGTTGCTTAATCTTTGTTTTATAGGGGGTCCTCAGAGACATGCGTCAGAATCCGTCTCGAGGGTAAGTGGTAACTATATGTGCAATCAGTATTTATATGTGGGGTATTGGGAAGGTAACTACCGTGAGCTGTATGGGCCACTAGTGGGAACAAAGGGGGGGTCACAGTGTCCCAGAGGGCTGTGCCCAAGCTAGTTTAACCACTATCAACCCTGACCTCTGGGTGGAGGCACCCGTCATAGTACCTAGGCCCCTCAACCTGTCAGTAGCCAAGCAAGCAGGGGTAGTAGCCCTTAGGATAGCGCCACCTAGGGGTTACACTTGCTTCTACACTGCCCTCGGGTGACCACGGAAGGAGGCACAGCTGAGGATGCCGATTGGGGAGGGAAGGTGGATGCCAGTGCCAAAGTGAAGTATGCATTTGTGCACGAGCGTATCCAGTAACATCACTCTGACATCATCCTAAGAGGAAGGCAAAAAAAAAAAAGGTAAATCCTCCTCCCATGCACAACGACGGTCCATACCACATGCACCGCACCCACCAAATCAGGCTGATTTCTGTGCCCTATAGAGTGACATCTCCAGAGGGATTTGGGGCCACCCCAAAGGCCCTGTCATGGGGGGCAAGCCACAGTAATATCTCAAAAAGGAACATAAGCCCTGGGAGGTAACTGGGTGGTAGAGCTGGACATAGGACCGGATTCAAGGGTCCCCAGGGCCAGAAGGATGTAGGCAGAAAAATACCAACTAAAAAATAGTACTGGGCTTTACGTGGCCACATTTGTTATTCTGGGTCTTTTCCTGAAATGTCCAGTTTATGAAAGGCATCTGGCAGGTCTGTTCAATATAGCAGCAATTAAGGTATTAACTGGAAGTGACTGCAGGTAGGACCTCAAGTGGTAGAGGATCAGTGTGTTATTGTCTGTCTACTATACTAGATGGAGAAAACAACTTTTTTCACGTCACCAAATGAAGGGATTCCATAATGTATGGAATGATCTAGGTTTGTTATACTGTGTCCAGTAACTTTCCAGAATGTGTGGTTTAAGTTTCAGTGTTTATGGGATATCCATGTAGGCTGTGCTAGTCTCTATGAGGATTATATACTGGTACTTCAAGTGATATTCCCTCTGGCTTTGCTCCCTCCTGCTGCATTGTACCCCACACCCCTTTCCCAAAAGTGACTGCTGGGTGTTGGTTATAATTTGCTGTATCACTTTACTCAGGATTCTATTCGGGGTGTTTTTTGATGCCAGCATCAAAGACTGAGCAAAGATCAAGCCACAAAAACTCGGTGCACATTAATCATTATTCCATTCTCTCTGAACAAAAACGATAAATATTTTCCAAATGTTAAATGCCGTGTTCCTGGTGATTTCTACTCAAGTTCTGCCTCCTCCATCTCTCACTGCAAAAATGCAATGGACAGTACTGCAGCACCACCTACTGGTTCAGCAAAGATCTTTCCAACACGTTGCCTTCATTCCCTTTTTGGACTACACTGCATCTAACATAAGTGGGTAAAAGTTGTCTGCAGGATCCTGCCAAAGAAGAAACTCACAGAAGGGTGATCACCAACAGAGACTCAAAGACACACTCTGGTTAGATTAAGCTCATGTTCAAAGATGATCATTTATATTCAAAGAGGTTCAAAGTTCTAACATTTTATCAGTTCATAGTTTTTTTTTTCCAAATACAATTTAAAAACCCCTAAATTGCCTACAATTCCATAGATCATACAGCATATCATAGGATAAAACACAGGTATCTTCCGACCATAGGGACCTACTGTATGTATCAAGCATTCTGTAGCATGTTATACACCAATAAGAATTGTAAAAGGCATGTTAAACTAGGGGTGCCGGAAATTGTGTTTCAGATCCAGTAGGATTTAATTGGATTTTCAGAATATCTGATTTCAGATCGACATGGAATAGGAATCAATATCTGAATCCTAATTTCTATGTAAAACATTTTTTACCTTTAATTTCAGAATTACAATTTCCAGACTACAGTTCCAAAAATCCTAATTTCTAAAAAAAAGTTTGGACTCTGACAGTTCTGTTTCTGCAGTTCCCTAAATTCAGCTATCAAAAGGTTGCAGCAGCTAGGATTTTCTTTCATACATGGTACAGGTATTTCTGGGAACAGAAAAGTGCTTTCTTCTCACTTGGGAGAGAGACTGTGGCCACACAAAGACACAAGTGCATGATTTATGAAGGCTCAAGGTCTACACAAATTCAGATGGGGCATGTAACTTTATTCCTGCCCAGGGGCAGGTGTACTTTTTCTGCACTCTTCTGCCAAATAGATGGGTTCAATTCTCAGTCACAGTTGATGGCAGCACACATTCAGGATGCAAACTTGCTCTCCATTGCCTACCAGCAAAAACTGCCACATACAAAGACCTGACTTCATACTCGGGTGGGTGTCTGCCCTGCGACAAAGTCACAGTGCAAATCATTTGGCCAGATGTTAGTGGCACATGGTGCTACAGTGTTCTCCCACCCACCGGCCCTTTACCTTTAGGCCTGCTTCTGGACCATAGCAGATCAGAATTTAGCTGATCATCCGTGGTGATCTGATGGCCCCCTGCTCCTTGGCATTCAATGGAATATCCTCGCTAGTCCCATTTCCCAACACTGCACAGTCAACCTTTGGTCATTCAATGTTCTCCATCCCTTACTGTCTCCTTTGTGGACTGCTCTAAGTTGAAACACACCTACTGCTTTCCTGTAATAGTTCTAATAGTAATAGTGTCACAAGACTCTCTGCACGCCACTGCAAGGGTCACCTTACTTTGTGGATGACCATGCAGACCATTTACATGGCAACCCCTGCCCTTCCCCACGGTTGCAATGTGTTTAGCAACAGCTCTGGACAAGGCTATGACCCTGTTTGTGCATAGCACAGTGTGGCACAAATCAATGGCCTGTCACTAAGTAGTTGCTACAGCAGCTTAATGACAGTCCCTTGCAGTTGCATATAGGACCCCATAACTTTTGTCTCACCCCTAACTTAAAGGAGAACTACAATAAAGTTAAAAAAAATGTGCAGAATGTTTTGATTGTGTGTGTAGTACTGGTGCCTTGTTTACTTTGTTTGCTGTTAGGATTTTTTTTCCAAATTTGCCTGCTTGTTAAATGGCCCCTGATGATCTCCATGTATGTTTCTTTCATTGCCTTTCCATTCCTTACAATGCCTCCTGTCCCATGTGACAGTGATGCATTGGAGACCATTGATTCAGTAAGTGCTGGCTTTCAAGCGCATGCCACTGTCATGGCACTTAAAGCTCCTAAGGTACTCCCCTCCTCTCCAACTCCTGTTTCCTAGCTTAACCTTCCTACTACCTGCCTTATACAGACTGCTTGCCAGAGGCCACGTGTAACCCCTGAATAAACTATATGCAAAGTTCTACCAATTGCTTACATGTCTTGATGATAACCATGCCTGTACCCATGCCTGCATCCACTGCTTTTCTTTTACCGTGCCTGTAAGCCATGCCTATATCCACTGCTTTTCTTTTACCATGCCTGTATCCACTATTTTTCTTTACTGTAACCACCTCATGATGTAACTCACAATGCCTCAAATGTTCCTTATGTCCTTGTTCATTCTTATAACTTTTATTGTTATCCCGGGTCGCCCCTGAAAAAGTGACTTTCGGGGCTCAGTGGGCATACCCAGTCACCAAAATTTGATAAATAAATAAATACTGTCCTGTCTGCAGCAGTAGAGCTGTGCTTTTAAGTACCTCTCCTTAGCTGATGGGCACTAATAAAGGCTTGGTTTAGTTTGGGAAGCATCCAAGGGATTGGTAAGTGGTCTATTTTTTAAGGAAACGCTAGAGGCTTCACTAATACTAGGATTCATGACCTGGGGTTATTTGTATGCTTTTTTATGGCTGTGTGTGTTATTTTAACTTATATTTCATTGTGTTTATACAAGTACAAAATACAAGTTGATACGTCTGGAGTACAGCATCAGAATACAGATAGTACATTACTCTGTGTTACCAGTTGCAGTGTCTTTAGATTGAGTTACTACATTGGAGGGAAGTGACTTCATGTAGAACAAATATTTGTATGGAAAGCCTTTACTGCTATGAACAAGAATATACTTTCCATTAAACATTTTCACAGCTTCTTGCTTCCATACTAAGTGGAATTAGTAGTTCTCCACACTACTGTTGTACCTACTAAATGCAATACTCTGCATCAGCTTAAGGCCCATAATTAAGCTCCAAACCATTATGTTACTGCACTTTAAGTCATATAACAAACTTCTTAGACATCAAGAACTGCCTGTTGTTGTCCCAAGTATATATTTTAATGAACAACATTCCAGCTATATACAACATTTCTGGCAGACATCACACAAAGTTCTTAGAGGTAAATGTCCAGACTTTTGGGGACGTCAGTTCCTTTTGACTGTCATCTGCAGCAAAAATATGGCTCCCAGACCTCAAAGCAGTGCAGATGAGATCTAATGGTGGGAACAAAATACACTCAGAAAATGTGCAAGTTTGGGACAGGTAAAGCGAGAGGGAAACTAAGTCTTGCTGGATGACATTATTTTGTTGTTGTTGACCAAGAAAGGAGGACTAGACAATCACTATGGAGGAGCAGAGCAACTTGGTAATTGACCATCGACGCTAGGTCATGTTTAAAATCACTTATTAGTTAGGTAAATAGTAGCATCTTCTCCATCATCAGCCAATGGCACTTACGTGTTTCTCAAAGTGCCCCACCTTGAAAAAAGTAAGTGCTATGTGAAACATTGGTGGAGGGGTGCTGCTTGTCTTGGTCAGCTTTTTTACTTAATAAAGCAATTTTTAAACATGACCTAGCGTTGGAGGTATTTTGCGGTCAATTTACCAAGTTGCTTTGCTCCCTTGCATGTGCAATCTATTTGTGGAGGCACTGGTAAGGTTTCGGGCAGCCACCTTTTGTTGTGAAATTTGAGGACTAGACAATTCTGCCTACTCTCAGCCTTGTCCCAGGGGAAGGGGATACAGATGGATGCCGACTGACATTGAAGCAGATTAAGCTGTTGGTGGTATTTTTAATGAATGGGGGAAATTTGGCCAGGACACCGGGGAAATTCCCTCACTCTTTCTGCAGGGGGCGTTGTCTCTCTGTGGGAGGATGGAGGAGCCCCGTCTGGACAGAACCATGGTTGGAGAAGGAGGTGCTCCTGCAGGAGCAATGGAGTTCACAGATAGAATTCAGCATGGACCATTTGAGGCTACAGGCTCAGAGGAAAATTGGCCATTACTGGCTTGGGAACAAATGGATGCTGAACAAGTCAAGCTACAGATGACCAACACCTCTGAGCTACAAACGGTGGCACCAGACAAGTAAATAGATGATGTCTCAGAAGATTTTAGATTAAGCAAAGATCTGGCTGAAAAAAAGTTCACTTACTTGAAATGATGAATGAGGCAGAAACGGAATATGCTCAACAAAGTAAACGCTTGGAGGAAGAGAAAAAAAGAAAACTGAGTGTTATCAGTTCTGGTGGAGCAGTGGGGAAAATATTTCTGTCCACAGAAGAAGACACTCAATCAGAGTTAGGTGACCAGGTGTCCGATGCCTGGATTGCTACAGGGAACCCTCTGGATTCACAAGAAATCCCTTCTTCAGCTGAATGGTCTCCTGAGACTGCTTTGAAAGGTGCTGGATGGATTTTTGTTGATAATAGATTGATTCCGGACCCTATTCAAGTCGCACCAGGTAGTAGTACTACAGAACAGGATGCTATGCAGCAAGCAACACAAAAGGATACAGGAGAATCAGCAGTCACAGCTGGAGGCTCCGAACCTCCACTACAATCAGGGGTTGCTGCGTCAGACGCCAGGGCCCAGACCAGTACTATGAATAGAACACCTGAGGTAACAAATCCTTCGGTCTCAGACTTGGAACACTTGGATCTTAATTCAGAAGAGAACAATGTGGAAGAAGCTGTGCAGCTTGACAAAGGTGTTGCTCCAGGTACTTCAGTTTCTATTGTTAGAGTTTCAAAAAGGGATACAGTTAATACTACCTTGTCTAGAGCCTCTGAGCCTAACACAGCCCAGAACAGAGCGGCCATGTATGCCAGCTAATTTTAGCAGTTAGCTGAGCCAGCCAAAAGATATATGGTGAGGCTGCAGTACCAGGGGGGTATAGATCAAGTCCCTGACCGCAAATATTTGGGTAAATTGTTAATAAAAGATTCTCTGCATTTTACACCTGCTGAGGTGCAGGGGCATAGCTACAAGGGTGCAGGGGGTACAGTCGCACCCGGGCCCATGAGGTTTGAGAGGCCCAAATCATAATTTTGATGTCTAATCAAAACCGTGGGGCCCTATAACATACCCTTGCACCCAGGCCCTCTGGGAATTTGCTACACTACTGCTGAGGTGTACGCCTTTATTCATGCCCCAGGGGATTTCAACTTCGATGCAAGTTTCTGCTCAGCTGCATTACTAGACAAGTTCTGGAATTTATATTACTCAGTGAAAGATACCCATTGTGGAACCCTTTCGTGGTAATCCCTAATACCAAACCCAGTACAAAAACCATAACTGTTCTTTTCAGAAACAAGGGTGTTTGTGTTAATGACATTATTTTTTGGCTGGAGAAGAGGTGCGATATACAAGGGTCCCCAGACTCAATCATGGATGATAATGGATTCTGGACGGGCAGTTGGAAATTTTGGGTTTGCCTCAAACATACAGATCATGGCGTACAGCATTTACCAAACTATTTTTATTTAAGGAGAGATCATGGGATTTTGTTCTATCCTGGTCAGCCAAAATTGTGTTATCGCTGTGGTTCCCTGACACATTTAAACACAGACTGTGACCAAATTAAATGTTTCTGATGTGGAGCACTGGGTGAGGGTCACTCTGGCAATTGGCTGTACTGTGTCCCCCACTTGTAATTTATGTGGGGATGATGAACATTCCTTTAAGTCCTGCCCATGGGCAGCCCATAATTCTTCAGGTTCGGCAGGGCAAGATTTTTACTTATTATAAGCAAAAAAATCTTTCTGAAAGGAAAGACTACAACCTACATCAAGGACTCAGGTACCTCCTGTACCACTTCCACAGTGGAGCCCATTGTTATAGAACAAGAATTCTCTATGAACTCCATAACTCCAATTTCCAGCTAACTGATAGTTTCACAGTTCAGTACTCCTCCCGTTATGGTGGTTTCAGGGACAGACATGCCTCCTCCCCTTCCCCACCCCCACTGGTCGTACAGGTATCTACTGAATCAGAACTGTTTCAAACTGTTCCAAAAGGGTCTAGATCTAAGGGGTCATCAAGAGGGGGAGGGCCAGGGACTTCCGGTGACAGCAACACCCTAATGTCAGCGTGAGCTGTGAGTTCCGGACCACCGCTTAACCAGTCCACCTTCATCTACTGGCTAATTGCGCTTATTCACCTCCACAACTAAGAGCATCACTTCTCAGATGTCTTCCTGGCATAAAATGAAAGAAAAACCCACTAGGACTGCCATCAAAACACACCAAAATATTGCTGGACTACCCCCAGCTTGCAGCAGCCTGCTCATCCGCGGCCCCACCAATTTCGGCCCTGGAATCAGATACCTCTGAAGAGCCAGACTGCACCATCACATCAAAGCAGCTTTGCGCTATACTACAAAAAATGCAAGCTACATTGGAGTGTCTGGAGGCATGGGCCACAGAGGATTACCGTAACATTGAAACCCTCACAAAGAAAGTGGGCGATATTGAAAAAAAGCCTCAATGACTACACCGTGACTATCTATGTCCACAGTTCAGCCCTTTTGGACCTTCACAAGAGAGAGCAACTACTAGAACTGAGATTATAAGACCTGGAGGATTAAAACAGGCACAATAATATTCATATCCCTGGATTACCAGAAGGGACAGAATTGGGCAATATGCTTACATTCATGGAATCCTTCTTATCAGAAGTCTTAAATCTGCCAGCAGATAAACCTCCAGATATCATCAGAGCCCACCGCTCCTTGTTCCACCACCCTAAGGATCCTAAAGCTCATCCCCACTTGGTGGTCATTGTCTTTCTGGACTTCCGAGTCAAAGAGGACATACTTAGAACAGCTTTGCAAAAAAGAGGTGGTTTTTGGAGATGTTTGTTTATTTTTCAGTCGTGATTATACACCCCTAGCTGCTAGCCCAGTGGTGACAAGTTCTGGTCGTGGTTCAATCTCTACAGCAGAAAGGCTATAAAGCCTTCATACAGTACCCAGCTAAACTCAAGGTACTTACTGAGAAGGTCCCCAGAAATACTCAGACTTAGCAGCTGCTGAACAGTTTTCTCTCTTCTTTGGAATTAAGTGTGCCCCAAACTCCAACCCAGATGCAGAGATCTCATTTACTGAGTAGGGCATGGTGGACAGCAGGATCTAAAAAATGAGGCAGCGATGATCACCCAGACATTTCCGGTTTGTGGGACTCCATTCGTGCACATAGGGAAACGCCAGCTCTAACGGCCCAGATGGATTCATTGCTGAACACTTCTGCAGCTGAGATTCCATGGAGGATTGAATGTATTATGGATACTACCCCACCCTGAGAATGGTCTCATTCTAGATCATTTAATCATATCCTGGACTTTTGTAGTGAAGTGGACTACCTTACTAGATGACTAACGTGAGGTTTTTCCTCATCTGTTTACTGTGGAGGCTGAGGTGTTGAAACAAATTTTATCATCTGTAAAATAGTGGATACTATAAGTTACAGTGGTTGTGGGGGCCCCGCTGGGGGGCGTGTGGGCCAGTTGGTCTCCCTGTTGCCTAGTGGTGACTCTGGGGCAGTCCTGGGGAGTCTCAAATGGGCAACCTTGTTGTGTGGTTGAGCTGTCCAGGGGTAGTCATCTTTGTAAGTGAGCTAACTTCAGTGTCAGTGGCTCAGTAGGTAGCACACTCGCCTCTGAAGCCCGGAGATCAGAGGGCTGTGGGTTCAGTTCCCACATCTGGCACTTGGGTTAATATCCCAATACTGACACTGTAGTGCAGCATGAGGGGGTTGCACTTCTGAGGTGCCATCTTTCGGATGAGATGTTAAACCGAGGTCCCATCTGCCTGGATTGGTGGTAATTCAGGTGGATGTTAAAGACCCCATGGCACTTATCGAAAAGAGTAGGGGAATTTCCCCAATGTCCTGGCCAAATTTCCCTCATTCAGTAAAAAAAATACCATCAACAGCTTAATGTGGTTCAATCTCAGTTGCTTACCATCTGTATTCTCCTCTCCCGGTCACCCCTGAAAAAGGAACTTCTAGACCCAGTGGGCTTACCGGGTCAACAAAATACAAACAAACAAACTAATATCACGGGGACTGTCAGATCATGGAAACCACCTTCCTAATTGCTCCTATAAATGTCTCTTCCTGTATAGTTGGAAACAATTGGGCCCTGGTGGCTAGATTGCTGGCCAGCCTACTGGCGTTGTGCCTGAAATAATCTAATTAACAGAAAATAAAGTCAGAGGGCTCAGGAGACTAGATTGGCATGCTCACCGGGCAAGGCTACTGGTAATGGACCCCTTAGGCTAACACTGTTCGGACATCAAAGAGGCAATGGAGCTCGGTAAACCTAGAAGATGCTGTCTGTTCTCCCAGGCTTTTCAGTTTTGTCCTGACATCCCCTGAGCTGACTTGCGACTTTGAGCCACCAATTTTGAGCAACACTTTGAAGAGAACTAAAATTTTGTTTTTCTTTCTTTGCCTGAGGGACTTCCCATTGGATCAGCCAGAGCGGGCACTTGGGGGGAGTACGGGGGGAGGGCCAGGATCTGTGGTCTCGACCTCTGACACAGGCTTATTAGCAGGGTGGGATCATGGCCCTCCGACACTCTATCAAGGGGAGGATTTTGACTCCCTTTACAGTTGTTCGAAAGCACATTTAAAGCGGTGGGGAATAGGTACACAGGTGGCTCAGGCTTGCTAGAGCTTCAGATCATTTTACAACAGAAGTGAGGTGCACAACCTGTTCATTGCCCTTCTGGTAATCAGGCCTTCAGGAGCGGCTAGGACCTGCGCCAGCCATAGGAACCAACTACTCGTTGGTCCTTCTCCACACCCCAGTGGTCAGTTCTGGGGTGGGTGTGGTAAGGGGTAAATCCACCTTGAAGATTCTATTTTCAATGTTTGTCTTGTTATTTGTCTGGTTGAACTCTTTCCTCTTACAAAGTTCTCTTTTTATCATGTTGAGTTCACACAATCTGTTATATAATTGTTATGGGCACACTCCCCCTTCCCTCCTCTCCCACAACAGGTTACCCTCTGGTACACTCCCCATAAATATGTCTGACCTTAACATTGTCATGTTTAACATGAGAGGCATTAAAAATCCAGTTAAAAGGGCGAGGATCTTAGAAGACTTGCAGTGTCAGAAATCCACTGTGGCCATCCTCCAAGAGACCCACTTGACAGCTGCAGAACACCTTAAATTGAGAAGGTTGTGGGTAGGAGAAGTCTATGCCCCTCACTATGAGACAAGTACACATCGCAGAGAGGTGGCCACACTAGTGCGGTGTAATGCCCAACTGGTGGTGTCAAAGGTGAAGACGGACCTGGAAGGCAGATTTGTCCTGATTTAGGGGATGTATAGAGGTCACAGTTGTGTTTTAGTTAATCTTTATGCACCAAATGAAGAGGCCCCCCCAATTCTCTTTCCTGGAAAATGTCTTAAAGGAGAGTGTAATAGATTCACATAGCATGGTGGTGATAGGAGGAGACTTCAATTAGGTTATACAGCCATGGGTGGATTGTACGGGGCGGAGGCAGGAGAGCGAACAGAACTGGGAAGTTACTTTTGAGGATAAGTCAAGAATTAGGACTTGTAGAGAGTTGGCGCTTTCTACACCTGAGAAACAAAGACTACACCTATTACTCCCCATGGGACAAAGGTTCTTCTAGAATTGATTACTTTTCAGTGTATGCTTATTGGGTTCAGAAAGTGCATAATGTTATATAGGGCATATTACCCTATCTGATCACACCCCAGTTTTCCTGCAAATAATCACCATGACAACATCCCCAGAGTCTTGCTGGAGACTGAATGTTAGTCTGCTTACCAGGGAGGATTTCAAGGAACTTGTCCAAGACACCATTCAATCATTTATTCAAAATAACTCTCAACATGACACATGGGAAGGAATCAGGTGGGTCATCTTGAAATGTTGCTTAAGGGAGGAAATAATTAAATACTCAGCCAAATTGAAAAAAGGCAGACTACAAGCTAGGTTAGAGCTGGAACACCAGATAGCTCAACTTGAATACCAACATCAGATGAGTTTAGATGAGTGTTGTAAGGCAGACTTAGGGCAGAAATGCAGGGCACTGAATCAACTGTTGGACACTCAGATAGAGGGACAGCTGTGATATGCCAGACAGAAATATCACAAGAATGGAAACAGGGCTACTATGCTTTTGGCCTGGCAGCTCCTTCAGGAGGCAGCATACAGGGGGTGGCCCACCTTAAGGAGGGAGAGGGTGGTACTCCCACTATCTGCTCTACAAAGATAGTCAAACAGTTCACCCAGTTTTACTCAAAACTCTATGATTTGAAACCCTCCCAAAATCATCAAACCAAAGTGCAGCAGTCCCTGGATAGTCTTCCAATGTCTTCTCTTGACACCACAGCATGACAAGCTCTCAAATGCCCCTTTCTTCAAGACCAAAGTGACTGCCAAGATTAAACAGCTTAAAAATGGGAAGATGCCAGGGTTAGATGGCTTTTTAGCTGGGTTCTATAAGGAGTTTCACCCTCAGGTCATTGATATAATGGTAGCCACACTTAATGAGATACTGGAGGACAAGCAGGAAGTTCCCCCATTGTGGAATTTGGCACATATCTCGGTTATTCTTAAGCTGAGGAAGAACCCAGAATCATGTGGGTCCTATTGCCCAATTTCTCTGCTGCCTGTTGACATGGCAATTTTTACAGATGGGGGAGTGATACTGTGGGTTAATCTGGAAAGGAAAATGGGGCCAGCCATCCGCACAGGTGTGGTCTATAGACCATCAGCCCAGGAGGAAGAAACAGATAGGGAGCTGATGCTAGCCATCCAAAGGATGGCAGATAAGGGTGAGGTAGTGCTGGTTGGAGACCTCAGTATTCCAGATGTGGACTGGAGCATCCCAGCAGCAGCATCAACTAAAAGCAGATTTATCCTGGACTCCCTTCAAGGTGCCTTCCTCAAGCAACTGGTCATGGAACCAACTCGACAGAAGGCAATACTAGACCTTGTGCTCACAAACAGGGACAGTGTGATGGGGGTAACAGTGGGGGAGCACCTGGGGAACAGTGACCACTAGTCATTGTGGTTTAAGATCACAGAAGGAGCAGAACCAAACCACACAAAAACACGTATCCTGGATTTTAGGGGGGCAGACTTTGGGAAAATGGGGAGATGCTTGAAAAAGGCATTAAGGGGAATGGGGCAGGAATCAGGGGTTGAGTAACAGTGGGCAGTATTTAAAATGGGGATTACAAGAGCAACAGAATTATGCATTAAGCAGGTTAGCAAGGGGAAAAGGAAGAGGAGGCCATTATGGTTTTCCAAGGAGGTAGCGGAGAAAGTGAAAGCCCAAAAGATTGCATTCGAGCAATACAAAAAGACACAGGCAGAAGGGGATGGGGAGAAGCACCAGGAGAAGCAAAGGGAGGCAGGGAGGTCAGTAAGGGAAGCCAAAGCTCATACAGAAGAGCACATTGCAAAATCAGTGGGTAGAGGGGACAAAACCTTTTACAGGTACATAAGTGAAAAAAGAAAGGCAAAGGGAGGGACAGTGAGACTGAAGGGGAAGGATGGGGGCCTCATGGAGGATGACAACAGTAAAGCTGACATATTGAACAGGTATTTCTGCTCAGTCTTTACTGAGGAAGTGGAAGATAATGGGCCTGAAGGCAGTACAAGGGGTGGGAATGGTGCAGAAATGGACACAAGTCCCTTTACACGAGAAAGGGTCCTGAAGGAACTGGAAGGAATAAGAATTGATAAAGCAATGGGGACAGATGGGGTGCACCTCAGGGTCCTAAAAGAACTAAGAGAGGTGGTGGCTGAACCTCTGGCAATCCTGTTTAGCCAATCACTGGAAACAGGGGTGGTACCCAAAGACTGGAGGACAGCAGATGTAGTCCCCTTATACAAAAGTGGGAACAAAGAGGAAGTTGGGAACTACAGACCAGTCAGCCTCACCTCGGTAGTGGGGAAGATCATAGAAGCACTACTGAAGGAGAGGTTGGAGGAACATCTGGCTGTCAATGGACTACAGGACTCAAGGCAGCATGGTTTTATCAGGGGGAGGTCATGTCAGACCAACCTCACTGAATTTTTCAACTGGGTGACTAGGGAGGTGGATCAGGGGAGGGTAGTGGACATGGCCTATCTGGACTTCAGCAAAGCCTTTGACACTGTGCCACATAGAAGGCTATTACACAAACTGGGGAATATGGCATATATGGAATATAAAGAAGGAAACAAAACTTCATATATTCCAGCTCTACATGACTCGACTTCACCTAGCAATTCTAAACAGACTCAAGATATAGTCCAGATGTATAGAAATACAGCCTACCAGGAGAGACAAGCATACTTGCTTGCATTACTTGAAAAGGAGGAACGCCAGTATAATGAAAGAATGACTGAAATGGCCGAAAACCGCAGAGAGGATGAGTTTGCCCCAATGGATACCCAGGAGTCGAGTTCCATGAGTAAACAAGGGGATAACACTGTACAACTTATACTTAAAGCTGACTTAATGTTGCAAGTAGCAGAGGGCCATGTAATGTAGCAAGGAAGCACAATGTTGTCCAACTTGAAAGATGCCACTCACACAGGACAAGTGGGGGGCAAGGTACATCAGAGCAGTTTGCAAGTATCAAAGGTGCCAGCAGAAATGGTCTCGGGTAGTTGTCTTTTCCAATTTATATGCAAGCTAGGTCCAGCCCTGTATGTATGTATGAATGGAGATCAGGGAGGAAGCTGTGGGCAACAAAATGTTGCAAACGCAAGCGTTGAAAAAAAATGACACTGTCTCTCAACCTAATTGTGATGATAATCTTTCGGCTACAGGTTTAACAATTGGGGAGGCACTTTGACAAGCAGGTTGGGTCAGGCCTAATAAGAATTAGCCATGGTACTCTCCGGAAAGAAATACCATACAACAAGGAATGAGGGATGTAGACGACCCACTGGAACTCCCGTCTTCTTTAGAATTAAATGAGCATTCACCTGAATTTAGACCAAAGGCTTCCTCTAATGGAAATGCAAGCATTAATGACACTACTGAGGAAATTTCTTTACCTATTGTTCTGCCTCACACCAGCCAGCTAGAGACAATCTTGTTGAAATTACCTCCACTCCCCCCACCCCGTGCTTCAGCAACACATGGGCAGGAGAGAGCAAACACCAGCACAGCTGGGACAGAGCGAACAAAGAGAAATCAGAGAAAGTCTAATACAAGGACCTATGTGGGTCTTTTCTACACCCCTCCAGAACCTGCAAAATGGCAGAACGCCATAAGAATTAAATATAGAGTTTTGGACACATACCCTGATAGGATATATGTGGGAAGGAAGTTATTGAAGGACAGCATGGGCTTTTTGGCTAAAGAAATTTATGCCTTCATACGTTCTTCAGGAGACCCAAATTTTGCTGCTGGTTTTAAAACTGCAGCCAGTCTCGAATTGTTCTAGCAAAGATATACAAGCAAAAAGAACACACCAGACTGGGCTCTCTTTGTTGCCATACCCCTAACTAAATAAGCTTTCTGTACAATATCTATTTTATTTAAAAATGAAAGGTTTCAATATCAGACATTTTGTACTGGCTTAGGACCAAAATGCACAGTTTTAGGTCTCCCTGATCCCATCATGGATACTGAACAAATCTAGATGGGTGGTTGGCATATCAGGGTATGTCTACCCCAAAATAATGTCTCAATACAGCATTTGCCTAGTTGTCTCTTTTTGGGAAAGGATCGGGGTTTCATCTCTTATCCTGGACAGCCCAAATCCTGCTTCAGTGTGCATATATGCATCTGAATAATGCCTGTGACCAGCTCAAATGCTCCTTATATGGTGGAATCAGTCATTCTGCAATAGGGTGTTCAACCCCTGTTCATTGCAACCTATGTGAAGAAATGAGGTAGCACGTCAATACAGCGAGTCATTTTCAGCGAGTCATTTTCAGTGATGCTATTATAGTGACTGCAATAATAGCGATTGCTGCATTACAGCACAGAACACTTTTAGTGACTCTTGGTTAATAGCCTACCTCCGAGATCCAGGTGCGCCTTGGAGGAGGTAATTTTAGAAATAGAGGGGGTTTGGGGGCACAGCCCCCCGGGGGGGTGCGGGGGGGGCATAGCCCCCCCGCAATAACATGTAGAATGATTACCTACCAGTGTGGAAGAAGAGCAGAAGTTTTGTTCTGTAGGTATTTTTAAATGTCAGGTGGAGCGGGTAGGACTGGGAGTGAATGCCAGCGGACAGATGTGGGTACAGAGAGCGGGAGGTTAAAGTGCTGTAATAGACGACCTTAAGGGAGCATTACTAAAATGAAGAGCAAGGTATGTTGCAGATCAGACTGTATGTGCCGAATAGGGACTCGCTGATGTTACCGGTTGCCGTAATTGGAGTCGCTATAAAAAAACACGCTGTATATGCAATTGCTGATTTTACTTCACTGTATTGACATGGAACCAATAAATGACACACACACATAAAAATTGTCCTTGGTCCTCCCATAATAACTCAGATGGTACCATGGAAGAATAAAAAGAATTTGTCTCACAAGCACAGCACAGAGCAGCAACTACATCATTTCCAAGGATGCATCGAACAAGTGAGGAAATGGTGGAAGAGGACTTAGTAGATGAAACAAATAACCAAGGACAACAGCAGGGTGTCTGTACTCCCCATTCTTCTGACCTAGTTTCTGATCCACCAGCACCTGAGAAACATATGATAACAGAGTCTGAAGAAGGCACAAGAGCTTGTCCTGTTTCAACTGAGGAGATTAATCATGGTAAAGAGAGATCTGTTTCTAATGATTTACCTTCCATCCTTGCGGAGAAGACGGATATGCCCCCCCCATAAAGGATGAGTGGCAACACTACAAATTGCATAGAGTAACTCAAAGCAGAGTTTCCCAAAAAGGACCCTCTACTGCCCCCCCCCCAAACTGAAGGGGTGCAGATGAAGAACAGATTTTTGGCTTTGTCTAAAAGGAAGCAGTGGGCTGAAGATGATGAGGACTCAGATCGGTCATCCGTGGCCTCCTCTCAGCCTGAGCTTATAACTGATTCAGAACTGGCTAAGGAAAAAAAAAGAAAACTGGGAAAAAAAAAAAATCAAAGAAAAAACATCTAGCCTTGGAAAAGAATGTTTAAGGGGGATTAACAGAAATCATGCATCCTAATTTAATTTGTGGTTCTTTAACCACCAATAGTTTAAAGAACTCGAAAAGGAGACACACTACATTCTCTGTTCTCCGGGACTTAAAATTTATTTTTTACAAGATAAAAGATTTCATATGCTTAGGGAACAACAGATAGCAGCTAATTAATGGTATGGTGGACCCTCCTTCTGGTCTTTGGGGGAGGAATCCTGAGCAGGGCTCTTTATACTTTTTAACATAACTGGGATTAAGGTCTCAAGACTCGTGGATTTGGTCTGGGGGGGTGTTAATTTTAGATATTATTTATGAAAATCAAGATTTCCAGTTAATAAATATTTACAATCTTCAAACTAAATACCAGAGGATAGAACTTCTAAAAAAGTTCAACCTTATTTATTTACTTTCACAAAATCAATAATTTTAGGAGAGGGCTTCAATTTTATTTTGTCATTGGATGACAAAACAGGATATACACAGAAATTGTATAGTAACACTATTTTTTTTTTTAAATAGGATGAATAAAACAGTCTAACTTAAATATTGTGCATCAGAAGGAGGATCTTGCCCTGGCCATACATTTTTAAAAGAAGAATTTCAACTAGTATATAGATTTTTTTCTTTGTGTCTGAATGGCTACCCATTGTTCAGTATGCTACAGTCCCAACTGAAACTTCCGATCATAGGCTAATAAAGGTTGTTTTTGGTGTCCCTCCAAACAAACCTGTGGCTAATAATATTTGGAGATTGAATGCCTCCCCATTGGAAGATCCTGAGGGATGGGAAGAATTCAGGAAGTCCTTATAACAAAACAATCTGTTTTTGAGTCGTATGATAACTCATTATTGTGGTGGCAAGATACAAAAAATGATATAAAGCTGTGCTGCAGCAAGATGGCAAAGGCAGCTTCCCAGGAAAAATATTTACATTATTTGAATCTTAGAAATCAGCTTCAAAGGCTAACATCTAAAATGGTAGAAACTGGTATGGATTATTGTAATCAAATAAACAATATTAAAAAAGAAATGTGCAAATTTCAATATGACAGAGGGCAGTCCCTGTTTATTGAGCAAAAATTTGGTACACAGGGAACTGCACAGCAAGTAAATCTCTATGACTGTTGCAACAAAAGAGTAAAGTCAAAATATATGGCCGAATTACAATTTGAGCCGGGAAAAAAACAAACAAAAATCATGAAATGGCTCAGATGGTTAATAAACATGTAGAAGACCTCTTTAGTCGTCCAGCTCCTAACTCTTCTAGAATTGAAGATGTTCTTAGACAAATTCAGTTACCAGAAATAACAGATATCCCAACACAGCTTTGAGCCCCAATTACCAAACAAGAGTTGTTATTGATGGTATCAGGTTTGAAAAATGGTATAACCCATCTCGGGAGAATTTTATAAAAAAATGGCTGAAGTATTGGCTGAATATTTAATAAAAGTGTTCAATGATGTTTTACTGGGATTAGTGCATTTCCCATCTTCTTTAGCAGATAGCTTACTCATTTTTCTTCATAAAAAGGTGAAAAGTCAGACTTGCACAACTGGAGACCAATGAGTTTAATAAACGTGGATTGGAAAATGCTGTGTAAAAATTCTAAATAACAGATTAGTTAAAACTGCAAAATGTTATTTCTCCTGAGCAGACACGTGGCATTCCACAACAGTCCATGCTGGACAATATAAGACACATTAGAGAATTATATGAATGCCCATATGTTTCTGGTTATATAATTAATTCAGATCTAGAGCATTTGATGCTGTACCACATGATTATCTTTTTATAGTATTACAGCATTATGGCATACCCAATTTATTCATCTCATGGCTTTGTATAATTTATAGACACTCTTTTATAAGCCCCATGATGAATGGCAGTGTGGGGAAACATATTCCAATAAGGAGGGGTGTGAGGCAGGGGTGCTCTTTGAGCCCTCTGCTGTATGTCTTTGCTTTGGACCCTTTACTCAGGAAATTAAATATGGGGGGAAAAACTGAACAAATACAGGGTCCTAACCACCTAACTTTTCCCATAGCATTGTTCTATGCAGATGATGTCAGTCTACTGGTAACAAATCAGGAATCAGGTGTTCAAGCTTTAAAACTAGTTTCAGAATTTTCAGAAATCTCGGGTTCTGCTCTTAATAGACAGAAAAGTGTCGGTACAAGGGTTCCAAGCCCCAACATTTCAATGAAGACAGACACAGGGGGGATTCAGATTACAGATTCTTCCCTGCGGATATTGGGAGTGTAGTTTGGTACATCCAATACAGCAACCCTAAATTGGGAAGAAGCAACTGGTAGGGCAGAAGAAAAAACTAACAGATGGAAGACGTATCCTATGTCTAGGAAAAAGACAGCGTATATGTTTAAAACCTTTAAAGTGCTGTTATTTTTGATGATTAGATATATTTTTCCTCTACCAGTAAAACTGGAAACCAAAGTCTAAAATATAGCCTTTAGATTATTGTAGGGCAGTAGACTTAACCCTGTAAAAAGGGGAATTACATATTGGCCAGTGAAAAAGGGAGGGGGTCTAGATATGTTAAACCCTGTGTTATTTTTCTATACTCAAATTTGTTACCCATACTTGATAAAAAAAAAAATTGAACATGGGCACCCTTGTTCTATGAAAAGAATTCTTACTGTACTTTTTCCATAAGAGGGAGTCTGCATTTTACATTCTTGAAATTAAAAAAAAAACTCAAAGCATGGAGAGTGGCACCAGATGTTTTGTTACACACCACTCGGAAAGATATATATAAAAAGATCTTACAGGCTGAATTTCTTACCTTTCCTTGTTTTTCCTGTCCAAGTAGTATTAGAATAGAAAAAATAGCTGCACAGCTGACTGAATCTAGAGTCCCTCAAAAAATGTGGGGCCCTTTGTGGTTATGCTGCCATGACCGTTTAGATGTGCATGGAAATCATGATCATAAAGCACTACAAGAAAGATCATGTCTTAGGGAATCCTGCACGAATAAAGTAGAGACTATACAGCATTTATATTTTGATTGTTCATATATGGACCATTTTTGGGAAATTTTAGCCCAAGAGTGGGCACTTCCACACAATTTAAAACTATGAAGTATAATATATTAATTTATGGCACTTACCCAAGATAATGGGATACATTTCATTTAGGCACAACCAGAGTAATAATGGCCATAATCTAATGGGTTATTTGGCAAATAAGGTGCCAAGATGTGCTGCAGCAAAACACTATTAGCTTGGTAGGGCTTACTGAGAAAATCAGTTATGAGGTGGGCTTAGTATGTACTAAGGCGAAACTTACCCTTCCCAAACCAGTGACAGATAACTGGTGGAGGCACGTTCTGAGTCATGTTCTAGGTAATAAATGAAATATAGCAGGGTTTGGAAGGGATGGGGGGGAAAAGGGCTTTTCTGTGGGTAATAACTGTATTTAATAGCTAATATAAATGTGTAATTTGTGATTAGTGTATGTCTTGTGATGATATTATTCTTGCAAATAAAAATGTCCCTACTCTTTTCAACTAGTGCCATGGGATCTTTAATGTCCACCTGAACAACCACCAGGACAGGCAGATGGGACCTTGGTTTAATGTCGCATCTGAAAGACGGCACCTCAGGAGTGCAGCACCCCCCTCATGCTGCAGTACAGTATCAGTATTGGGATTTAACCCAAGTGCCTGGTGTCAGGATAGAACCCACAGCCTTCTGATCTTCCAGCCTCAGAGGCGAAGGTGCAACCTGCTGAGCCACTGACACAGTCCATGTAAAACTCAACTCATGCTGACTGCACAGCATGAACACTGAAAACCATTTAAGTCAAACGTGTCCGATAAAATAGAGAAAAATTTCAACTGGCATCTCTTCCCGACTAATCCCCCCCCCCAAGTCCCCATTTTAACCTCTTTTAGAGGTCATACCTTGTTAGTTGTTATCTGATTCAGAATTATCCTGCTGTGTAGAAACTTTTCTTATCTTTTCATTACCTTTCTAGCTTTGTAAGGGTCTGTAAAAAGGTAGGTTTTGCTGGCATATATAATTTTTAGCTGAGCAGCTGAGCTTGGAGCATAAGAACATATTGAACTCCCAGTTCATGCAGTTGACCTCACACTCCATCGATTCCTTTTCTCCTTGATCTGGTAGCAAAACTGAGGTCAGGAAAGATCCACAGTTGATGTCTCTGCCAGTCCAATCCAATCAATCAATTCTGTTTATTGTTCTGTCATAGACCTTTACAAAAATATATGAAATTCTACATTTTACACAATAACATTTTAAAATTACAATCATTATTAACATTTGTTTATACATACACTACTAAAAAACACATAAACAAGTACCTTATTCTATTAAGCTCATCTATCAATTGGTCATTTCTAATAATTAGCATTTAAAATATGCTTACACCTAATTTTCTGAATAGCAATCAAATATGCAGCTACATTCCTGATAATTAATTCATCCTCTGCAGTAAATAAAATAGTCAATAAAACCTCATAGTTAGTACATTGAAATGGTCCAATTATGGGAATTATCCATTTTTTTCTTGGAGAATTATACCATTTACAAAAAAAGATAACATGAAGCAAATTTTCCAATTGCAATTTATCGCAATTGCAACAACCAGCCAATGGATCCTTATCGCTCTTATATCTTGCTGCTAGGACATTACTGTTAAATAATTCCATCCTGTATTTAATAAACAACATTCTTTTTGTATTGTCTGTTAAAACATCCAGGTAATATCCGTAATAATGTAATGCATCATTATGTACTAACCAATTTGCAATGTTCAAATTCTTTATATAACATAGGTCTTTTTCTTTTTGATATTCCGATATCCTTTGAGTAACATATTTTTGGTACAGTATTTAGTACTAATAACTATTCCGTGCTTGTTCAGCATTTCCAGATAACCTAAACCAGTTTCTTTTAAAATATTATAAACTTCACTTAACCAGCCAGACAGATTTAGACCTTCAGAGTGCCATCTTTGTTTTTCTAGCAAACATAGATACGGCAAACGATGTTTTTCCATTTGTAGAACTTTAATCCAATAATTAATTTTCCTAGACAGGACTAATGCTGCTGGACTCGTAAGGCCAAGTTCTGCTCTAATCAATTGAGCCGGTACCGATTGACCCAATCCTAAACTTGATCTAAATAGCTTAATTAAGGGAATTTCTAAAATTTCTATAGACTTAGATTCCCAGATCTCAGATCCATATAAAAATTGTGTATCATATTTTGCTTTAGTGGCCAGAATAAGAGGCTTTAATGAACATCCCCCATATTTTTTATTAAAACTATTTAAAGAATTTGCAGTCTGCTTTAACTTTATTTTTAAAATTTCTAAATGCTTCAGCCAACTTCCAGATTGAGAGACGGTAAGACCTAAATAATTGTAAGATTGCACGGTTATTATCCTTAAATACCCTATACACCATTGCTTTTTTTAATTGTTTATGGGCACCCATAACCATTATTTGACTTTTATTTTCATTCATTTTTAAGTTAAACTCATTTGCATAGTTCGACAAAATGTCCAACTTATTTTGAAGCCCTGATTGAGTCAAAGAAATCAAAACTATATCATCAGCATATGCCAAGGCAGGGCAGTATACCTTTGCTATTTTAGGAGAGTTTGTTTCTAAATCCTTAAAAGCAGTTAATAAACTATTAATATACCAAATAATGTTGGGAGCAGTACGTAACCTTGTCTCACCCCCACAATTCGTAGAACGTTTCTTAGAAGGTTCAGATTCAGTAGATGTTCTTAATTGAGCCCGTGTATTGGTATATAGCTCTCTAATAATACGTATCAGATGTGGAGAGAAACCCCAGTCTCTCATGGTTTCCCATAATTTCTGTCTTGAAATCCTATCAAAAGCAGCACTAAAATCTATAAAGGCTAAATAAAGCTTTTGCTTTCTAAGTTTGACATATTTCTCATACAAATGTTTAAGGATATAGAAATTGTCAATTGTGCTATATCCCCCTCTAAATCCCGCTTGTTACTCAGATAAACCACCAAGAGCTTGTAATTGATCTCTTAACCTGGAAAGAATAATCTTAGCAAAAAGTTTGCCTATAGTATCCAATAGGGAAATAGGTCTGTACATAGCTGGATTTTTCTATCTCCCTTTTTATAAACAAATATAATCGTAGCACCTTTCCAAGGATCTGGAACTTTCAGTTTTTTACAACAAGCATTAAATAGCTTGGTCAATATACATGACCAGAGTGAGGGAGCAGCTAAATACACTTCAGCAGGAATGGAATCTGGCCCTGGAGCTTTTTTTTGTTTCAAAGATGCTATAGCAAAATAAGTTTCCTGGTACGTAATTTCAGTAAAACTTGACATATTAGTATCTTCTATATATGAAAATTCTTTAACATTTGAAGTATTGAAGATGTTTGAGTAGTAATTAATCCAAACATCAAGTGGAATGAATGAATCTATTTCATATTTATGGTTCTCAGTTCCTTTAGCTACTACTCTCCAGTAAGCTTGAGAATCCTTAGATTCTATTACTAGTAACATTCTTTCCCATTGTTTTGAATAATAATTCCTTCATTTCATTTGTAAAAAGTTCTTGTATTTTTCTCTTTCCAGGTTTAAATATTTAGTATTTGTTTTCAGCTCCGAATTTTTCATAGATCTAATCAATCTATTTAAATCCCTTTTAGCCAAACAACAGTCATTGTCAAACCAATTTTCCACTATCTTGATCTTACTTATTATAGACTTAGAAAAACTTAATAATGTTTTAATTTCTGTAAGACCCAATAAGACACTATCAATAAGAGCTTCATCTGCCTCTATAACATCTATATCATCATTCAGTTTTTGAACATTTTCCCTTATTATACTTACATAAATATTGTTCCATCTTATATAGTTTTTATTCTTAATTTCCAGAATTGTCTCAACCTGGGCAACTTTTTCCTCTTTTATTAATTTATTTAATTTCATTAAGATAGAGAAATGATCACTATATACACGTTTATCTATTTTACAATATTCCCACACATCCATATTTCCATTCCATAAAACATAATCTATAACTGTGGGGCCATAAGAGGAAAGATGGGTAAAATTACCTTCTAAGTCACCATTAATTCGTCCATTAAGAGGGGCTAAAAAGTGGTTTTCTAGTAATTTTATTAATTTCATACCCGTATTATCACATTTTTTATCAATTGTGTTTCTAGGAAAAGAATAGGTGTTACCATGACACCAACTGTGAAAACTATTATCGTAATATCCATCATAATTACCTATCCTTGCATTAAAATCACCACAAATTAGTATTAATTCACATGCCCAGACCATGTGTATTATATCCTCAATGGTTTCCCATAAACCTTCTTCATAATATTTTGATGTTATAGGTGGTACATAAATACTAAAAATAATACATTTCTCAGAAAAATACTGTACCCTAAAAGCCTGAATATTATTATTAGAGGTTACGAAGTCTGTTTTAAGATTCTTATCATTTTTAAACCATGTAATTAACCCACCAACATGCCTTCCCGAGGTAGAAACCTAATAGCAGGAACTTCAAACATCAAATAACCATTAAGAATTACATCACTATCCTTTGGGTACCAAGTTTCCTGAAGACATATGATCTTAGACCTTTTAATAAACTTTAACCATTCCATATCAGAAAACTTCTTTTGTACACCAGAAACATTCCAGGACAAAATATCATAAACTACTGTCTCTGTTTGAAAATCGTCCCCTCTAGATTGTTCATAAGTTAGTCAAATTTCTGTGTCAAGAGGTTCATACCTATTATATACTGTACAATTAAATATGTTTTTTGGGCCCTAGCAATCGCTTTATGATTTACTACAGGGAGTAAATTTCCCTGAATCAGGTCAAACATAAGAGTCCTGATCACTTGACCATACATAAAACCCCAATGAGTCCAGCAGATCAATGTTATCCAAAATTTTGCTGAACAAGCTCTTAAAGCGAGTTTCAAGTACAATTGTACCATACTCCTGATATGTTTCACCCCTTGAAGCAGAAATTGCATCCCAATTACTGATTTCAGTGTTCAGATATTGTTCAAGTAAGTCTTTAATCACTTGTTTTATCTTTGAATTGTTTGCATTCTTGGATATTTTTTGGCCCAGCAATGTTAACTTGTTAGATTGTTTCTCTTGGAGACTACTACCTTTCTTATGCCTTCATTCTAACATAAGATTACTATCTATAATACGTATACCAATCTTATCAAAGAGTGTTGCCTTCTCTAACAACATATCAGCAATTCTAACATCTTGTATCAATACATCAACTTGGCCCCTGCCAAGTGGTACATAAATACTAAAAATAATACATTTCTCAGAAAAATACTGTACCCTAAAAGTCTGAATATTATTATTAGAGGTTACGAAGTCTGTTTTAAGATTCTTATCATTTTTAAACCATGTAATTAACCCACCAACATGCCTACCTGGCTACTTTTCCACCTACATAAATCCAAGATATTCAAATCCTTCACATCCACTTCCAACATCTGAGCAAACAAATCAAAGAGTACATTTTTGATTTTACCTCTAGTTTCATTCAACAGTGGTTTCAACCCAAATATACTGATTTGTTTAGTAGAAGATTTACACATTTCAGATTTGCTAATTTTATTTCTATTGAGAAAATCCACCAAATATCACTTATTTCTAAGAGCTTCCTGATTAAGCCAAATATAATTAGCAGATCTGGGTGAGGAGCAAAATACAAAAATGCAACCTCTACCACTATCATCTTTATCCTTTCACACTTGCACACTATCTTCCTCACTCAAATCAGATCCCGGAATTGATCTAAATAAATCAGTAATCTTCAATCTGTCTTCCAGATTGATATGGTGCTCCTTACTTTTAAACCCATACAGTAATAGTATAGCACATGATTCAATATCCAAAAATATGTCATTTTGTCCAAAATCTTCCATAATCCTACCAGACTTAGAATCATTAAGAGTATTCTCATCCCTTATATCTATAATACTTCCTCCTGTTTTTTCAGTTGTGTTTACCAAATTGCTAGGAGTCTGTAATAATTTCTGAGAGGGATATGCTGTTCTATGAGAATAAACTGATGAATTACTTACTGCTTGAGCAGATTCATTATTACATACTTTAGTTATCACACTAGAATTAGCACTAGTTGAAACCTTAGTTATAACATCTATATCCTGATTCGATGTCTTGGTCTTCATTAACACAATCACATTTTGAATATTATTTCAGCACTTCTTGGTCTACACTCACCCTTTCTGTTCCTACATACCTCCTTTGTTGTTTCCCTTTTAAGTTTTTCTGGACTACAATTTCAGGGCTACTAATAACATTATTAACCTCTAAGTCAGGTACACTAAAAACATGGCTGTCATTAATTATCGAAGGAGATCCTATCTGTGGGACCATTTTTTCTAAGTTAAGAGCTATAAGATCTAGACTACTTTTATTTATTGCTATGCTTTCTTTCAGTAAATCAAATTCATGTCTAAAATTGTGTAACTGTTCAAGAATCAAAAGATGTGCTGCATATGGATTTAAGGCAAAAGCTTTAAGATCTTCACTAATTCCAAAAGGGTATTTCTTAACAGATTCGGTTAAGTATTGTTGGGACAAACATTCTTGTAGATGATTATTCTCACCCAACTCCCCAGGGCTACTTAATTGTTTGAGACCATTTATAGTTTGTTGTAACTCGTTCGTAATGTTTTTTAGATCACACTGCCAATCAGGTTCTCGGTTATTCTCTGTAAAGTACTCTGGAGAAAAACTCAAAGTTTGTGAGACAGGGCTTATAGAATTTCTGCTAGATGGATCATCATGTCTGTGTCCTGACTCAGGGGCACTAGTACACTGTTCTCCAATTCAAAATCTTATTGATATTATCTATTAGACCATCTGAAATTTCCCCATAGATACTAACATTTAAATCAGGAGTTATTGATAAACTTCTATGTTTCTAGTTCAAAATATTACTCTCAATAATTTCTTTAGTAACCACTCTCTCATTATGACTCAAAGTTGCTTCTTTTATATTTTGAACCCATTCTTGTTCTAAGTGTTTCAGTTTTTGTCTGCTTAAATTCACTCCGGGCTCTTTAATGAGAATACAGCTCGTATCCTTGCCACGTGGCTCAGAATCTACCTTATTAAAAAAATGGTCCTCAATTTTAGATTGTTTTGTATGCTTACTTTGTTTCCCAAGTCTGTTACACATCTGTTTCTGATTATAGTTATCATCTTCATCTCCTCTATATTTTCCTATCCCTTCTATTTGCCCATCCCATGATCATTTACTTGAAAAATCATTTTCTTCCCTTTACACTCCCCCCCCCCCAATTTTTCTTTTAATCCCATCCGGTTTAATATTAAAACCAATTCAGCATTAATGGTGGCATTGTTTATAGCAGTCGACTCCGCAGTGGTAATTGGAGTGGAATGGTAACCCATAAATTCAGTTAGGGTTCCAATTCCCACCTTCTCCTCATTGATTATATTTTGAACAGAGTTGGTAACTTGCCTCTGCAGTTTACCCATTAACATCAAACTATTATCTTCAGCTGTCCTTGTTTGTTTCCTTGTTTTAACCATTTTTGTTCTCTCTCTCTCTGTAAGAGAAGTGGTTACAATATTTATACAGATTGACCACAGAAGCACACAGCTGAAAAAAAAAAAAAATATATATATATATATACACACATACACACACACTGTATATATGTGTGTATATATATATGTATATATATATATATATATATATATATATCTCGTAACGTTCTGGAGCAACTGCAACAAAATCGTGCATCTTAAATAATATATCTAAAAAAGTCCAATTTGTTTCTAATGGCACTAAACGCCTGGAAAATTAAATTGGAAATCTTTGTTCAGAGAAGTCCGAGCGGAGTCTTCTTTAAAAAATGAGTTCGCAGGATCTCCTGTCTCAAACAAGTTATGATAGCTCTTCCCAGGGCGATAAAAGCTGCCTTCCAACTGCTCCACCAGTATACCCAAAGGATCGTTTGCCCCAATAGATGACTCCCTTTCAGAAATTCTCAGAATCAGTACAGAAATCGGGGTCTCCACTAAAAAAAGAAAAACATAATACATTTTTATCCTTAAATAACCTATACCCTGAGAGCGCTTGAAGGACCCGGAGAAGGCAATCTCTCTTTATTGTCTCAGCCTTAATAAATTAAACAAATGACTTGGTCAAATATAAAAGACAGAACCCAAAACTAAAATATATAACAGCTGAGAAGAACAAAATAGAGCTGAATACTTGTTTACATAAAAACTAAAACATCATACATTTTAATCAAACATATAAAAAATATAAATATTTGTGGGTTGTAAGTTACTCACTTAGGGCTCACTTTACTGTTCAAAAATTCTTAAATAATCGTAGTTCACCGTTCCACAGCTGTTTTAAAGAGGAGTAATATCAACACTGGTCACCGGTCTGTGAAACCGCTCTGAAAGTGCTACCTTCATTCACAGGTACTTTCATGCGACTAAAAGCACAGATAAATGTAACCAAAGCTTACAGAGCGCGAATGTATATGCAACCAGGACTCTCCACTCAAAAACCTCAATGCTGAGGAAAAGAACTTAAACTGTGCTTAGTCAAACAATTGGATCCAATTTACTCGTTAACCGATTATTAGCTAATTATACACAAGACAATCAATTAAAGAGATTAAGATGGCATATCAATCACTTCCTATTAATGGTAAACAGCCCTATATACTATTAACTAATCAGCTCCCCATTTATTCCAAATATAAAAAATCTGGATACCCATAATTAGCATGAGAATTTAGCATGAGGAATCAGCCTTCTTAAAAAAATAGTAAATATATAAATAAAAATAAAAAAATGCTCGATGTTTATAAAAAAGCAAACAACCAAACAAATAAACAAACCTAGACTCTTAACAGTCTTGAACACTCTTAAAATTGCTAAGCCCATCAAACAGATATCCTCGTAATATGAGGCGCTGAGTCAGTGACACAACTTTGCATGTTAAAATACAGAAGTAAAATAAATTATAATGTCCAAATGTATCCCTTTATGTTGAAGCTGAGTGCACAATTCCTTTGGTGTGCCACAGTCTTTTAGGAGTTCTTTTCAGCCGTCACAACCAGCCCCTCTCCTCGTTGGCAGTCCCGCACTGTGCCACCTATATGGGCTTCCTCCTGCTCTAATGGGGGAGAAAAAACATCAAGTGGGGAACACAGCGGAGGCACAGATCAAAGATTTTCTGCAAAGGAGATAAACTAACAAGGTATAGATGGCATACCTTATGTAAATATGAAACCCGCTATATCTCCCTGCTTCTCAATATTCCTCCTCAATACAGAGAGTGAAGTCCGTGTGTCCACCTCCGAGTCAGCCTTCTGAGTGATTCACCAGTGTTGATACTATACAGGATTTGTCCCAATAAGACAGACATAGCCAGGAAAAAGGCACTTTGAGAAATGGCTCTACTTGCATTTGTTGGGTAGACTCCAGAGCAGTAAGGATGAGAGAAATAATCAAATTGTGAAGTCAGTAAAGTCAGACTTGAAATTGCAATCCCGGGATCTTTTACACAAAAAAAAAAAAACACAGGCTGAGATTGCTTTATTTGACCACAAAAACCATGCAAGAAAAAAGATGAAACCTCACATTTCCTTTGAAGTGCGTCCTCCAAACCTCTCCTCTGCCAGTCCATATTTGCAGCCTATTGTGCAGGCTGCAGTGCTCTGCCCAATTCTGTTGAGTCCAACAGCACAATCAGTATAGTGCGCACCAGGCTCCATACCCATGGCACAGCGAGGGGTGATCCTGAAGGCCTTACTGACTGTACTCGTTGTGAGTTGCAGTTGCTGCTGCACCCAGGTCTGAGCGGATCCTTTGGGGTCCCTCTTTTCTGAGCTCTCTGGTACTCCAATACATCTAAGGTTTGCTGATCTTGTGGCATTTTCTAAATGTTCAAGCCACAAGAGAAGTAAAGTCCAGCTGTAGTAGTAAGAGTTTGTGTGGCTGTTTCAGTTGCCACTTTGAATTCATCCTGCACCACAGTCACCTTCCCATCAAGCATTGTCAGTTGTGTGGCATAATTTTCCATTTTACAGTTCAGAGCTTGTATGGCTTTTAATAAAGCTGCATTGGAGGGCTGTGCAGTGTCGAAGGTTGTAGCAGGTTTTTGATGGTCTCTGCTCCCGGCAACCTTGTCATGTTTCAGGTGGGCTAACTCACTGAGGTTTACTCCTCTCGTACATCTGCCCATTGGTATAGGATTTTATATCTGCCTGCTCTGCTTTGTAAGGACTACCCACTTCTAGTGTTCAAAGTTTGGTTAAAGTATACTAATACGAGTTTAAAATCTTTTTAGTTCCCAAACTGTCAGCATGATGCAAACATGTCTTTTTGGTTCGGCAGTTGGCTCTGCTCCCTGGCTATGTGTGGTCTGATGAAAACAAAAAGCTTTAAAAGTAAAACTTACTCACCTGCTGGCTAGACCTAGACACACACCTAGAAAAAAACCCAGATTAGGTTAAAAAAAGTTATTTATTTGAGGCCAGAACAACAGGCTGTTAACAGCACAGTGGACAGTAAACCAGCACTTACTGAATCAATGGTCTCCAATGCATCACTGTCACATGGGACAGGAGGTACTGGGAAAAGAAAAGGTAATAAAACAACCAGGCATGCAGGGAAGGCAAGTAGGCAAATTTTAAAAAAATCCTAACGTTAAACAAAGGAAAGGACAGCCTAGGACTATACACACAAATCAAAGTATTCTGCACAACATATTTTTGTAAATTGTGATGGTAGTTCTCCTTTAAATTTCATACTGGAAGCCATGCAGGCAGCTTGGGTTCTGGAGTGAACCCGAGTCGCTGCATTGGGAGGCTGGCCTGGCTAAGATAGATGCCACACGGCAGGGCACCTTAGCTGCTGTGGGTCAGTGGCAGGGTTCAGTACTACTGCAACCCCTTGCAGCTGGGCCAGGGAGATTTCTCCTGCCACACAGGACATGCTGCCTATGAGGCTAGCATAGACTGTGCTTACATTGGGGGAAGTGTGGGAGGGACTAGAAAATAAGGAAAAACCAATGGCCATCTATATAACAGTCTGTGCCTGTGTTCTGCTGGGTCCTAGTACCAGCCGGTATTGGTTCCTAGTCCACACAGTAGACTGCCTTGGGGGAGGGGCAAAGCTGAGGGGGTAGGCTGGTGGGTGCCATCTGCCAGAGGGGAACCAAGGGTGCAGGTCTGAACAGGGTATATCCCTGACTAGACTACGTAGCTGGAGTGAAGACGTTCTATAGAAAAAACACACAAGAAAGCCACAATAACCGGGGATATAGCAGCTCTGCTGTCATACCACATAGTTTCCAGAGGCAGTGCCCCATAACACTGCCACATATCCATGCCACACTTTATGGGCAGGATGGCTGCAGAACTGCAATGCTTGGAAGACTGTGGAGAAGGTGACTTCTGTTGGGGAGCACATTGTGCCATAAAAACACCACAGAATAGCATCCACTGATGATAGGGCTTTAAGCCCACCACAATGATCAGCAATATGGGAGGCAGAAGCTATGAAGAGAGGTTCCTTACTATGTTTCCCTTGAAGAAAAAGCGGCTGAGGGGGAAATTGTGCCAGTCTCCTGCATAATAAATGGCGCTGATAAGATTGGACAGAGATTTTATTTTTTTATGATATACATTTTATGCCCCTTGCACAGTCTTGGCCCTCTTCCCCTGGGTGGGACCTGGATCTAGCCACACTGCACCCCACTCTGCACCTCTTCCAGTTTCCTTCTCTCTCCTTCAAACCTCATGGGCTTACTCCCCCCATGACGGGATCCAGTCAAGCCCTATCCAACCTCTCTCCAACTCCTGAGTATAGAGGCAGGAGTTCCTGGGCTGGGGAAAGGAATGACAGCGGTTGGGGTCAGGGCTGTAGTGCACCTGGGATCATATTTCTTGAGACAAGGTGTTTCCTTTCCTTGGTCCCAGTCCCTAGGATAGTGTCATGAAAGGAGCTCAATGCTCAGTCACGCACAGCATGTAAAGTAGACCCCAGCTGACATCCTCCCCTCACTGCTGTAATTGCCGCTGCACTGCCACATGCAGTCAGCCAGGTGGCAGTGCTATAGTGTCTTCAACTACCCTCTTCCTGGAGGAAGAGAGCATCTACAGGTCTGCGCAGTCTTCCTCCCCTGGCTGGCCCCTAGCAACTCAAGCTCATTCCCAAACTGGAGTCCCCAGCTTCGTAAGCAGCAGTGCCACCACTGTGCTGACAAACCGGTACCAGACAGAGATGTTTGATCTAGTGTGCTCCAGCAGGATGTGGGGACATGTCCTGAAACTCAGAGGTGGTAAAGTCATGGTAACCTTACAAGGCATTTCTTCTCTCAGAAGGTGGTAAAGCTATGGACAGAATACCAACAGAGGCCATGAAAACAATACAGGCCTTCAAGCTGAGCATGAACAGGTTTCTGCTTAGCAAGAAAATCACACAGTATTTACCAGGGAATGGGACTGGCCCATCACACAAGGGAATGACAGAGTAGGCAGTGGTGGTGGGGAGGGGATAATGGATGGAGAAATCTCTGTGAAGAGAGTCTTGGAAGGCCTTAAGTCCTTGTGGACAGACAAGGCACTAGGGCTGGATGGAATACATCCAAGAATCCTGAAGGAAATGGCAGAGGTCCTGGCAGCACCTCTGATGGACTTGTTCAATGCCTCCCTGCAGTAGGGATGTGTGCCTCTAGACTGGAGGACAGCACATGTGGTGCCTATCCATAAAAGCAGACCCAGGGATGAGCCAGGAAATTACAGGCCAGTCAGCCTCATGTCCATAGTGGGGAAACTATTGGAGACTATCTAAAAGGAGAGGATGATGGCATTCCTAGAAGAGAATGGCCTTCAGGATGACTGGCAACATGGGTTTGCCCCAAGGAGGTTCTGTCAAACAAACCTTGTTGAATTTTTGGACTGGGTGACTAGGGCATTGGATGGCGGTTGGGTGGTTGATGTCCTGTATATGGACTTCAGCAAGGCCTTTGACTCGGTGCTGCATGGGAGATTGACTAGAAAACTGAGGAACCTGGGAGCAGGGGATAATATGGTCAGGTGGTTAGGGAACTGGCTGAGAAACAGACAGCAGAGGGTGGTGGGGGGGACTCTTGACACCCAGAGCAGTCATCAGTGGGGTCCCACAAAGCTCGGTTCTGGGGCCACTGCTATATAATGTCGTCATAGCTGTCATAGTGGAAGGGGTTAAGGGCAAGATGAGCCTGTTCGCCGATGGTAACAAGATAGGTGCAGTGGTGGACAGTGTGGAAGGGAGGAGGGTACTCCAGGAGGATCTGGGAAGACTTGGGTAGTAACTCTACGCTTGGCAGTTGGGTTTCAATGCTAGGAAGTACAAAGTCATGCACTTCGGAGCCAGAAACCCAGGGTACATTTACCGTTTGAGTGGGGTGCAGTTATCCATCTCTGTGGAGGAAAAGGATCTGGGGGTGGTGATCACAGGGAATATGAATCCCTCAGCATGGCCAAGATAAATTGTGATGCTTTTAAAGCGAGGAAGCCAGGGAGTGGTTTCCCCATAACAATACAGAGAAAAGCAGGGGGACCTCAGCCCGTAATGACTAAGATAAAATGTGATGCTTTTAAAGCAAGGAAGCCAGGGAGTGGTTTCCGCATAAGAATACAGAAAAAAGTAGGGGGACTTCAGCCCGTAATGACTAAGCTAAAATGTGATGCTTGTAAAGCAAGAAAGTCAGGGAGTGGTTTCCCCATAAGAATACAAAGAAAAGCAAGGTGACCTCAGCTCAGAATGGCAAGATAAAATGTGATGCTTTTTCCTGACCAATGGAGGCAGTTACCTTGTTGTGGTGGTCAGGCTGGATCATGATACAGCTGGATGATGAGATTAAGAACCCCTCCAAAGATTCACAAGTTAGAATATTGGAGTTATTTGAAAAAAATTGCAGGCTTTAAAGCAGCAAAATGGAGGGGGGGGGTGCTGGTACCTCAACTATTTGATTTTGATTGGTTGCACACCAGATGCCTTCACAAAAATTTTACTATGATGCATTGCAAATGCAGGGATTGAGTTTGCCAGACCATTTACACTGGATTAATGGTCAGACCTAAATGTTTGATAGATTGGATAACTGCTTGTACATGTTCCAGGTGGCTTTTCCAGTCTGGACTGCACACCATGACATCATCCAGATAATCAGTACAACAGACAGTGTGAGGGGCTAGAATTACATCCATGTGCTGCTGGAATGTAGCGGGTGTGCCACGTAAACCAAACGGCACAATGGTGAACTGAGAATCCCACTGGAGTGGAAAATGCAGTTCTGAGTCTGGATTTTTTAGTTAGGAAGATTTGCCAGAAACATTTGGTGGGGTTGAGCGTACTAATGAACCTGGCACTTCCAAATCTGTTTATCAAATCATTTGTCCTGGGCATAGGATAGCTGTTAAATATGGACACTTGATTAAGTTTCCTAAAATCAAGGGAGATTCTTACACCTCCTTCTTTTTTATTCACCATCACCATTGGTGATGACCAAGCACTTCTTGATTCTTCAAAGATGACCAACTCTTTCATTTTTTGTATTTCCTTAACCACATCTGCTCTTAACCACTCTGGTAAGCTGCATGTCTTGTCTGATAGGGTGAGCATTCTCTGTCACTGTTACATACGCAAACTCTTCTGCTTGGCCTAGAACTGTGGTAAAAGTAATTTTAAAAATATTTTTATCAAGTTACATATTTTCTGCAGTTTGTTTTGTGGATAAGAAAACATTCAACTTTACAGCATAAGAAGTTACAGTTTGTTCCAGTCTGTCAAGTGCTATATCAATATCTTCTTTATCAGTTTCTGGTAATACTAACAAAGCAACATTTGGTGTTTTTTCAACCTATTTCTTCAGTAGGTTAGCATTGTATATCTTAGTAGGATTTTTTCTTATCAGGAGTCTCAGTCTCATAGTTAACTGGACCAGTACGTCTAATCACTTTATAGGGCCCTTGTCACATCATTAACAGTTTGTTTTCTTTAGTTGGTAACAGTAACAAGACTTTTTCACCTGGCTCAAAAACTTTACCCTAGTGTCATAATACACTTTCTACTATTTTTAGACTTTTTCCTGATTACTCTGGTCAAATTTATTTTTGGAAACAAATTTTGCCAGTTTCTTTCTCAGTGCACACATATAAGATGTACAGTAATAGATTCTTTCTGAGTGGGGTTATTTTCCCGTGTTTCTTGTATTACATCTAGTGGCCCTCTAGGATGTCTACCATAAAACATTTCAAAGGGGGAAAAACCTGCTGATTCTTGTGACACTTCTCTGTAAGCAAAACTCAGGTAAGGTAAATAGTGGTCCCAGTCTTTCCCTTAACCTTTCACAAACCTTTTTAACATGCATTTTAGGGTTTGATTAAAATTCTCAACAAGATTGTCTCTCTGAGGATGACAAGGGGAGGATCTTACGGCAGTGATACCTAGTAGTCAGTACAGCTCCTTGAGTAATACAGCACCAGAGTTACTACCCTGATCAGTAATAATCTCTTTAGGTATGCCGACCCCCTCCTGAAAATTTCTGCAAGCTCTATTGCCACTTTTGGAGCTGTGACAGTATGCATTAGAACTGCATCTGGGTATCAAGTAGCATAGTCACATACTACCAAACTGAATCAATTACCCTTTTTACTTTTGTCTAAGGGGCCAACAACATATTACAATTCTCTCAAAAAACACATCTATCAAGGGTTAGGGCACCAGGGGCTCCTTGTCATTTTCAGTCACTAGGGCTACTTTCTGCCATTCAGCACAAGAACTGCAGTAAGCAGCAACATCCTCATGAATCCCATGGCAGTAAAATTTGTACAGTTTGGCTAGGGTGTGGTGTCTCCCCAAGTGGCCAGCCATAGGACTATCATGCTATCTGTAACAACTCAGTTCTATACTTCTTTGGTGTGACCAACTTTTCTATCTGTTCCTGCGTCTGAGGTTAACCCAAACTCTGTATAGTAACCCATTACATTTTTTAAACATTAGTTCACCCTGTTTTTGTTCCACTACCCAGCTGCTTAAAATAACCTCAGAGAGAAACACTGTTACTTTACTAGAAACAAAATCATGATCAGTTATCAGTTTAGTTTCAGCATTTTCATATATCAACGCCTTACGTCTATCAGTCTTTTGTTGTCACTAGTTTTGCAGGTGTCATCTTTATTTCCTGAACTTCTGGATCATGGAGCTGGGCCCAAACAAGTCCAAATCAAAGTCACCAAAAGGAAAAGAGTCCCCAACATCTGATATTTTCTTTGCCTGTGCTCTTGTCATTACAGCTGCTGACACAGCAGAATTTACTCCCTCTGTGATTACCTTTGCAAATCCTGGAAAGTGATTTCCAATAATCACAGGCACAGGTAGCTAAGGTTCTACTCCCACTTTCATATGGTGTACTCCCCATTAATGCTCAGAGTCATTTGGGTAGTGGGATAATATCGAGTGTCTCTGTTGATGCAGATGACCCCTGTACCTCTCCTTTTGCACAGCCTTTTCTCAGAACTTCAGCATGCACCAGGGTCTGTCGGCTTCCCAAATCTGTAAGTCCCTTCACAGTCTTGTCCCCCACCTTGACATTTGTTAAATACTTGCTCCAGTTTGCTAAGGTCAAATTTGCGCCAGTGCTATCCTCCTTATTTTTACTGCAGTTTCTGGCAGTATGGCCTGGCTTATTATAGTTATAGCAAATAAAGTCCTTGGGTACAGATTTGTTATCCTATCAGAGTTCTTATATGAGCTGAAGTTAAATCAGCAAAAAGAGGGTCTTATCATTCCTTGGTTGTTACTTCACTGCTGCAGCATCTGTCTGGCCATCTGACAGTCCTCAGCCAAAGAAATTACCTTCTCCCCACTTTCTGATTGATGTACTTTTACCCAAAGCTGCACATCTGTAGGAAGGATGTTGATGAATTTCTCCACTGCAAATATGTTAGTGATCTGTCGGACTGTTTTGCCCTCTGGTTGGTGACATTTAATGAAGAGTTCTCCAAGGCTGGTGAAGGGTTCTCAAAGACTGTTGACTGAGTGGTACTTCAGGGATCAGAATCTCTGCATGTAGGTCTCTCCTGAGATGTCATACCTTTTAAGCATTTTTCTTTTCACAAGGTCACAGTTTTCTGACTGTGCAGTGTCTGTATTGCTGTAGGCAAGTTGGACTTTACCTGTCAGATAAGGTACCAGCCTGATTGCTCATTGCTGCTTTGGCCAGTGGCAGGCTCTGGCGATCCTTTCAAAAGTTGTCAGGTATGCTTCAGAATAATTTGTGGGACACAGCTTTGTAAGTTTAATGTCTTTTAAGTTGTTTGTGTTTTGTTTATGTGTTGGACCTGTACCAAGCAAGCAAGTCTTTATTTATAAAACGCTATTCCAAAAGATTATAGTGTTGTACAACTTTCATAAAAACAGTTATCAATCAACAAAAACTTATAAAACAAGTAATAAAACAGCAACAGCATTTTAAATAGTAGGGAAAGCTGACTCAAATAAATAAGTTTTCAGGGCAGATTGAAATACCTCAACTGATGGGCACTCTCTAATCCAATGAGATAGAGAATTCCACAGGGTCAGAGTTGCAAAAGCAAACGATCTGGCTCCCAAAGTTGTCAAACAGACCCTGGGACTCTCTAGCAGTCCCTCGTCGGCAGAGCAGAGAGAGCAATAGGGACAAAGGAGATCTTGCAGGTACCATGGTCCTTGTCTATGTAGGGCTTTATAGGTCAGTAACCTGACCTTGAAGTGGATCCTTTACCACACCAGCAGCCAGTGCAGATCGCGGAGCACAGGTGTCGTGGCAAGATCTCGATAAGCCAGTCTACAAACTGGCAGCCACATTCTGCATCAGCTGTAGGTGGTGGCGGTCCATTCCCGGTAGCCCTAGGTATAGGTCACTATAGTGATCAAGGCGTGAGGTCACAAAGGTGTGGACCAATGTCGGAAAACCATCCAATGGAACTGTGTGTTTTATCCAGGTGATATTCCTTAGATGGTAAAATGAGGTCTTGACAATGACTGACACCTGAGATTCAAGTGTTAGCTCGCTATCAGGCATAACGCCCAGATTCCGCATCCAGTCTCAGGACACTAGTTGGTTGGCTGCCCAGCCAATGACTCCTGTCCTCGATGACCTGGATCCCCAACCAACACCTCAGTCAGCCTAAGCCAGTTGGCACTCATCCAGTCCTGAATCTCCAAGAGGCAGTTGTTAAAAACCAAAACAGCGTCATCTTGTCCGGGCACAAAGGACATGTATAGTTGAGTATCATCTGCATAGCAGTGAAAATTCAACCTGTACCGCTGAATAATGTCTCCCAATGGCAGCATATAAACTGCAAACAACATGGGAGAAAGCATAGAGCCCTGCGGCACCCCACAAGGCAGGGGGAGAAGAGCTGAGGATAACACCCCAACTCCACTCTCTGTGACCTGCCCATGAGGAAATAGTGGAACCATCTAAGGACTGTACCAGACAGCCCACAGAGTAGCCGCAAGCACTCTAGCAACACTGCATGATCTACGGTGTCAAATGCTGCAGAGAGATCAAGGAGAACCAAGACAGAATGGCTCCTCTGATCCTTGCTCTCAGGAGATCATTAAGTACCCGGACCAACGTGGTCTCTGTACTATGCCTCTTCCTGAAACTGGACTGGAAAGCAGGGCTCACAATAGGGTTTCCTGTATTTTACAGGGAGACTGAGCCAGCTACAGGAAAAGTATTCCCACAGACTTACACTGGTTATGCAGGAAAACTGAGAAATTTGGTCTCCATAGGAAATAATGTAATCTAGAGGAAAACCCAGGAAAACTATGCAGGAGTTACAGGAAAAGTGCAGACTCAATCTGGGAGCACTGCTGGAGAGGATCATAGATATCGTGGGTGGTCAGATGCTCCTCGAGCTGCGACGCAACTACCTTCTCAATAACCTTGCCCACAAAGAGCAGGTTAGATACAGGTCTGTAGTTTGCGAGACAGTCAGGGTCAAGAAAAGGTTTTTCAAGAGAAGGTGAACCACTGCCTCTTTCAGGGGGTCCAGAAACACCCTGGTCTCTAACAAACACCTGACTATCTCAGCCAGGACTGGTCCGATTACCTCCACACACCCCACCAGGAATCGTGTTGGACCAGGATCCAAACTACATTAAGTTGGCCGCAAACCCTAGATCATCTTCATGACATCCCCGATCGCCAACTGTCTAAAGTCTGACCAGACAGACTGGATGCTTGTAATCTTGCACTGATCTCTGCTCTGCCCATTTGAACAAGCTATGCAGATCTCAGACCTGATGATACTAAACTTACCCATGAAAAATTGAGTGAGCTCATCATACTTCTCCTGTGAAAAGGCTCCTCAATTCTGGAGATAGGCTGGATTACATAGCCTGTCCACAGTCTGGAAGTGCTGAGCCAGTCAATTTCGCACAGCTGCAATCTCCCTTGACAGGAACTCTGCCTTCTTACAGGAGACCACAGATTTATAGTCCTTATAATGGGACATCAATCTAAGTTTGTCATCACTCAGGCCCGATTTCCGCCAGCAATGCTCCAACCTTCTTCCCACTCTCAACTCCCTCAAGGTCCCATCAAACCAAGGGGACTGAGGGGGAAGGGTGAGGGGCAAACCTGGACAGGAGCTATGGAGTCCAGAGCAGCCTCTACCACCTTATTATAGGCTAGCAAAAGATTCTCTGGATCCATGCTAACATTCAACTCCCCAATAGATCCAGCACCGCCATAAGACCATCAGGGGTCAAACCCGTAAAGGGCGGTACCAGACCATCTCCATAGGGGCAGGTCCATTGGGGGGCACAAAACTGAACCCTATAGTGGGATGATCAAATGCCTGAAGGGTTCCACCACCACGTCAGAGATCTCCATCCCCAGCAGAAACACCAGATGCACTAAACCAGCAGCTATAGTTTAAAACAACAAACACCCACCCACTCAATCACCATACATTCTCTCTCACTCTACCACACTCCCCAAAACAACAATTAAACCCCCACAGTAATATCAATTAAATCAATTACTCACTCACTCAAATACTCAGTTATCGTATCCTTTAAAATACCCCTATAACTAAACCCCAAGACCTAACAACCCAAAATATTGTCAAAATAAACTATTTTCTATCGTTGCAGCACAGCATCAAACCAGCAGCAGCGCCCCCTTTAAACCCAGTACAGAGTGTAAACAAGATTTAACAGTCCATTATTGTCCTTATAGAATTGCACTGTCAATGCCTTCACAGTGTCCAATATTTCCAACTATCAAAAATAAAAGCTTGCCACAGCTTCTCAGTAATTTGCAGTGGAAAGGAGAACCTCCTTCACCAAAACAGTCAACCATGTAGTGTAGCAATCTCACTGCTGTCTTTCTCAGAGACTAAAATGCCCAAAAAGTCAAATGGAGGCCCTCTTACTGCCTCCTTAAGTAGTAACTAATGTTAATTATACCAGCTTGGTTTTTAAATACTTGCAGCACACAAGGTCCCGTGCTCTATTTCCCTCTCTCTGCAGTAAAAGTCCAGAATATCTTCATTAATGGATGTTCATTCCTCTGAGGCCGCATCCAAATTCCCCAAGAACATTAGATCCAGACAGAGGAATGCCTTTTAAAGGAGTATCAACTCCAACCACCAGGTATGACCTGACCAGGAAGCAGGCACACAAAACCCAGTCAATCCCCCCACTTAGGCCTCGGGGGTACACCTGACCACGTCAGGCAACCCTCCGAGACCACAGGACAAATCCAGAAAGTTGTCGACCCTCCAGTTGGCACTTCCTGGCTACCCCAGGAGAAAAGCCCAGGCTCAGGACCCACCTCCACCAAGTCTCCTGGTATGCACAGTCCGCCGAATGGCAAATGGCAAAACGGATCCTTCTTAGGTCAGTCGATTGGCTTCACAGCTCTCAATCCAACTGCTACAAATCTGTACGGGAGATCTTCTCAACAGTCCGTCACTTCTGTATTTCAGAGTAATACTGTATTCTGAGTGCAAAGAACATGATCCCCTATAGTACTTCAATTTTGCTGGCAAAAATACAGAACTCAAAGGAGTTGTCCGCAATGTGCAACCCACAGACAACTGCCCGACATGAAATCCAAATGCTGGTGTCCAATTCCAAAACAGATGGTGTAACACACCGTAATGAGGTAAAAACGGGCGTACTTACAGAACCATCGGCTGGGCTGCAACAAAAACAGAATACGCGCTAAAACAAAAATAAAATTACTAAACATACTACGCACAAGATACATACTAAAACCAAACTCTAAGCTACTCTGAGCTCTACTCTAACTAGATCCTCCTGCTTTGATAGCTTACGAGGCATCCATCACTGTTCTTCTCACTGCATGTCTTTTTTCTGCTGCATTTCTTATCTTCTCTGCTTCTCAGTCTCTCTTTGTTGTATAGCCCACCATGTGAAGAAAGCAGACATGCTTTCAGGTTCTGTCCGTGCCTGTTATTCTTTCATCACTGGTGCCGGCTCTACAGTCTCAGTCTGGACTTTGTTTCTGCTTCTGATTTGGCTGCCATTCTTCTAGTAATCATTCCTGGACTTGCCATTGCAGGAGCCATACCTTTCTTCTGTGCTTCCCTGGTGTCAGGTCTAGTGCACACACACAAAACTCCTGGCTGAGAGTATGCACGACATAAATCCCACAGCTACTACCAAGTGTCTTACAGGTATAGGTCAGGAAACACAGGCAGACCAGGAGAAGTTATACAATTCACAAGTAGCATTTTATTATCCTTAATAAAATAAAAAAAAAATAAAGATGAACAGGATAGCTCTTCACAAAGGCAATACAAACAAAAACACAAAGCCTTTCACTGGAGAGTCTCTTTTCAATTTCAGTCTCAATCTCCCTCTCTAGCTAACTAAAGAAAACATTGCTCTCTTTTTATAAGATGATTTTCCTTGCCAATTAAATTCTGCATCCTGTTCCAGTTAAGCTATATCTCCTGTTTTCACACAATATAACAAAACCTTGTCACTGCCCTTCCTGTGACCTGCCTGAAGAGTACATCTAGACTTATTAACTGGTGCCACCAATCAATACATTCTGTCCAGAGCTGACTTCCTACTGACAACTCTGTCAACAAGTTTGTGAAGGTCAAAAGATTTTTCAAGGTCAATCCCAGTGTTCCAAATTGCTCACTTTTCTAACAAACCCAAGTAGTTGTCTGCATTCATTTTAGCAACAAAATTATACATATTTGCAAATCAGGGGGTCCTAATTTCACATTACAGATTCATATATTATTATATATACACACACACACACACACACACACACACACACACACACACATATATACACACACACACACACACCTTTTTTAACCACAGAGAAGTAAGGGGAGAAAGAAAGAACAGAAGCAGCAAGTGAAGGAAGCAAAATAACGGGGAATCGTGAGACCATCAGAGTGGCCAATTCCTAGGTGACACAAGGAAAAGTTGAACAATCAGACAGGCAAGAGACACACAAGTGACAGACTAGGAGAGGACATAACAGATTCTTGCTTGTAACTCTCTCTGCATAACACATGGGATAGGGTCTAATCCCAACCCTGTCACAGTTACATATTCCAGCAAATTGTCCGAGGAGGGAGGGTTTAAGTTGAGTCTTGCCTCCAGGGACATTTAAAAGTAGGCACATACATTTGGAGTCAAGTGTGTTTTCTTTTGTAATTGAGGTTTTCACTTGGGATTATTATTTTAACCCAAAACCCGTGCATTGTTTTCAAAAACCCATAGCAGCCAAACACAAAAACTGCTGCACAAGGAGGAGGTACTCATGATAACATCTGAATATACGCACAATTATAATTGGGCACTCACCACCTCCAATAAGGAAAACACCACTCCAGTATATAATTGTGAGCTTGCTCAGTGCACATTTTATTAGATGCTAACAATTTAAAACTCTGCTGGACAGTCGCCCAACGTGTTTCGAACTCTGCAATCCTTTTTCAAAGGTGATATAACAGTGTGTCCTTATACTTAAATAGTGATGCTTACTGATGACATCAAACAGTGCAAGTGCAAACGTGAATAATAATCAGCAAAAGAGAAAAACACATATACATACAAGTTAAAAACATTCTGCTACAAACATATACAAACAATTCATATCACCTGCATTTCCTGAAACACAAACAATAAATATGCTAAATGAATAAATATGGAGGCAAGCAATTAAACTCACAAAACTGTTATTATATCAGTATCAAATGAGTTAAATTTGCAGATGAGCATAAATCAATATTTTACTGTCCCAAATAGGAAAAGGTGGGGGAGCAGCAAAAGAAAAGACAGAAGCCTTTAAGAGCTGCAGTGGAACAGGTTCAGGTCCTGAATCCTGTCATTAGGTCCTTCAGTGTGGATTCAATCTATGAGAAATCAGAAAATAAAGTATTTACAGTTAATCAGATTACTCCACTTACAGTGCAACATTTTAATAGTATTTAGCTTTTCTTAAATCTTTGCACCATGTAATATTTGTGGTCTTAGCGTAGCTCCAATTATTTTTAATATCCACATAAATAGAATTGCCATTATTACAGTTTGTACAATCTGTTTATCCCTGAAAGTGATAAAGTCAATTTTGAGGCCAAAGAGTCAGTGTGTTTTCCCTAGCACAGATTGTTAGAAAATGTTATTCCAAAATAATTTTACTCTTTACACTCTCAAGTGTTTCATTTTTTTTAAGACTATTTAAGTATCCTAGTGACAACGGCTCTTTTGTCTTGACAGTAATAATGATTAGTGATTCTTACTTGCAAGTTGATGAAAGATGAGCTAATTGTGCCAGTCCACCGGTGCAGCGGTAGTTCTACCACTTGCAGCACTGATGACCTGTGTTTGGGAATGAGCATGGAGCATCAGAGGGTGGGCCAGAGAGGGAGACAGGATAAGCATCCCATGGACAGCTCTCCTCCTCCGGGGGGGGTTGTGGCTTTCTGGCATGCCAGCAACACCCAGTAGAGACTGGGTGTGCAACAGCTGCGACCACCAGGCAGTGCACAGAGGCATTGGTGGATGTCTGTGTATCGGGTGCAGGAGTGCGCTCAACCTGCACTGACATCATTGCATGTCTGCACCTCCTGGGGGGAACCTAATAGGGAAAAACCCATGGGCACACCAGCATCGTGAAGCCCCTAGACCACCTCCCAAATGACGCCCAAGGCATATCTCATTTTCTCCTCTTGGGGAGCCCCACTGCTGGGGGCAAGCTGTGGGTCTCCCAGTCCTGGCAGCCTGGGTAGGATGCCAGGTGGTTGGTCCAGGCACTGATGTGGGGGTACATCCCTCATCCATAGCCTGGGTGAGGAAAAAGAAGGGGAAAAACAAGATGAGCTAATTCTCTTAGCCACCCCTTTGCGGAGCAGAGACAGACAGAGAGTAGTATTAAATTAGAACTAGGTTACACAAAAAAAAAAAATCCAGAATGGGGGCAGGGGAGTAAAAGTGGAAAGTATGACCGAAGTGAGGGATCTTGGGGTAATAATATCAGACATCAGCACAGTTCAACAGGACAGTGGGCAGGAAGAATAGGATGCTGGGATGTATAGTAAGGTGAATTAGTAGCTGAAGGAGTGAAGTGATTCTGCCTCCGTGGTTTGTCCTTACCTATAGTACTGTGCAATTCTGGTACCCACACATGCAGAAAGACAAGGGCAGGGCAGAGGCAGTGCAGAAGCGGTTAACCAAAATGATCCAGGGTGAGCAGGAAAAGACTTGCTAAAAGAATGCTAAAATTCACTTTTTCGCAGATGACACTGTATTTTACACCGCCAAACCCACACTAGCTGACGTTTGCACAGAACTACAACCAGACTTCAGTCATCTACAAATCAGTCTTATTCAATTCAAACTGATACTCAACGCTAAAAAAAAAAAAAGTTAATGTTCCCCACAAATTCCCAGCCTTCCTCCAAACATAATATCACCACCCCGTCTATTACTACCCTGCTGGGCGAAACACTTGATGTAGTGGACAGGTTCAAATATCTAGGCCTTTGACTCGACTATAATGTCTCCTAATAGAATTTGAATTTGACGGCTGATAAGGACTGCTTGGCCCACCCAGTCTGCCCATTTCCCTACCTAATGGATAAGCTGCAGATCCTAGTTAACCAGCAACTTACTTCTTCCTACCCCCAACCCCTAGAATTGCCTTATGACTGTCCCATGCATGCCTGAATTCCACCACTGTTTTTGACTCCACAACCTCCTCCGGAAGGCTGTTCCATGCATCCACAACCCTCTCTGTGAATAAATACTTCCTTACATTACCTCTGAGCCGCCCCCCATCTTCAAATTGTGTCCCCTTGTTCTTGCACACCTCTTTTTTTGAAAGATGCTACCCTCTTGAACTTTGCTGATTCCCTTGAGGTACTTGAAAATACTTCTCCATTCACATTGAGGCCCTATCCAAAAAACTAAGGATGAGATTAGATTTCTTCTACCGAAACAAATCCTCATTCCCCAGTGCTATTAGGAGATGGTTGGTCCAAGCTACCTTTATACCCTTAAAGGAATACGTGGATTTCATTTACAGTTACTGTTCCCCTGTCAATCTGTGCAAGCTAAATGTACTCTACCACTGCGCCATTCAATTCATTACAAATGCTTCTATCAGAACCCACCACTGTAAGCTCTATTCCAAAATAGGATGGTCCTCACTTGCTACCGGGTGATTAATAAACAGCTACATATGGATCTATAAAGCTCTCCTCAGTAAGTTACCCCCTATATATATCATGCCTATTCCACTGCTCTCTGTGCTGCTATTCGCTCAGAAAAACCTCCCTCATTACACTCGATGTTCCCAGGTTCTGCATTCCCTATGGCAAAGCTGCCATTTGCTATGCCCTTCCATCAGTTTGAAACAAACTGCAATCCATGATCAAACTAACTCATCTAGTATCACTAAATGCTTTTAAAACTCTAGTCAGTAACCATTTGGCAGAAACATGCAATTGCCATCCATAACTGTCCGTCCCGTGCCTAGTCGATCTCCCACCCCTTCTTCCCCTTCATGCTGCTGTCCACTGTACCCTTCCCTCCTACCTCTCCCCACCTCTATGCCTCCTTAGCATCCCCTTACACTATGCTGTACTGTATTGTTTTGAACTGCTCAACACTGGACCCCACTGGTTCCAAGTTCCAGAATTATTGCATGATTTCCTTTATTGTTAGGCAATGAAATTTGTACAGTTCCTTCTCACGGTCCATTCCTATGTTTCAATGCTCATTTTTATTCATATATTGCACTTAAGTATTAGCCATGTTATTGTTTTGTATTGTCATGAGCCTCATGGGACTGCTTTGAAAATGAGCTTGCTCAGTGGAGTTTTCCTGGAAAATAAACATGAACTTGTATGGAGAGGTTGAATGACCTCAGCATGTACTCATTGGAGGCAAGAAGATAGAAGGAACATGACAGATAAAGTAGATAGCAGAGAGTTGCTCATGCTGAGTAGGAAGATAATTGCAGGGGAAACTCAATAAAGGTGATGGGTGGGAGATATAAGAGGGACACCAGAAAGCATTTCTACACAGACAGGGTGACAGAGATGTGGAATTGACCACCTAAGGTGGTAGTCTGTAGAAATTCTGTAGGGGGTTCAAACATGTGTGAGACAGACCCATGTGGCTGCTTAAGACATTTGGAAAAGGGGAAGGGTTTAGGAGGAGTGAAGGACCACGGGGCCCTTACAAGCAACATCAGATAGGTAGGGCTGGGCAGACCTAATGGGCCGGATAGCCCTATTGTGCCGACAACTTCTACGTTTCTGTGTCAGCATATGAAAGGATTCCTCCTTAGTTACATTGTATTTGTTGGCAGATAAAGACCCTCAGGTCCACCTAGTCTGCCCTATATGAAACAAAATTATTTAGTCCTGCATATTTCACAGCAGATCCTGCTTGATCTGCTTCTTTTCTTCCCTCCTGTCCTATTTCTAAGACCCACCTGTGCCTATCTTACGAATGTCTGAAACCCCCCCACAGTGCTTGAACCCACCACCTCTACTGGTAGTCTGTTCCAGGTATCGACCACCCTTTCAGTGAAAAAGGACTTCTTGACATTTCCTCTGAGAGTCTCCCCTTCCCCACCAACCTCATATCATGTCCTCTTGTCCTAGGGCATGTCCACACATGGTATCTAGGCAAATTGTGTAAAAATGGCACTGGCCTATGGGAAATAGGGAGATTATTAAATCTTCATACATTAGGGCACAATACAGGAAGGGTCAGTGGAGCATCAGCATATTGCATTCTTTGCTGCGCGATCTCGGATGCTCCATGCCTGCCTGTTTCAAAATGCTGGCAAGGCCTTTGACTCTGTACCTCACAAGATGTCGATCAGGAAGTTGGTGAATCTAGGGATTGGTGAGAGTCGACCAGGTGGGTGAAAAACTGGCTGAGGGGCAAGACCCAGAACGTGGTGGTAAAAGGTGAGCTCTCCAGTATCAGGGAGGTCACCTGTGGGGTCCCACAGGGCTCAGTGCTTGGACTGGTGCTGTTCAATGTCTTCATCAACAATATTGGGGATGGCATTAAGGGCAAAATTTGCCTATTCACAGATGACACGATGCTCTTTGTGAGGATGGACACAGCAGAAGGGATATAAGACCTAAAGGAGAATTTGAAAAAGATAAAGAGGTGGTTCAGGATTTGGCAGTTTGGCTTCAATGCAAATGAATGCAAAGTCAACGCACACTGACACCAAGAACCTGAGGACTGATTACAGCCTTGGAGGGGTCAGCGTATCTGCATCAGAGGAGAAGGACCTGGGAGTGATGATTACTAGTGGCATGAAACACTCCACGCAATGTAGGAAAACAGCAGCAAAGGCAAATAAAATGCTGGCCGCACCGTCCTGTTACAAAATTTATGAGCGTTAAGGTAGGAAAATGCTTCTCTTTCTACTGTTACTACAGGGGGCATTGGGCCACTAATACTCCGAACTTCGCAGCGATCACTACATAACCTTTTCCAGTACTTCTCCTTTAAACTCATCAAACTTGGGGATATTCAGCAGTGTATCAGGCAGGTCAGTTAACCTTTTAGTGGCCCTGACAGCAAATGACCACTTGCCCAGCTGATTACTCTGGAAAAGAGAATTAAGGGCATTCCTGGCAATGTTCTTGGTATTGTACTGGTTGAAGATGGTGCAGAAACAGTTTGTTAAAGTAGGGGGTGTTAGACCATGGAGCACCTTTTTGGCTAGCAAACATATCTGGAGCTTTATTCTGCTGGGTAAACAGTAGCTAATTAGAGAGTGTGTAAAGGGTACAACTATGAGTGCAGTTATCTGCACCAAGTGCAAAGTGGCACGCCTTATTACAGATCAGCTTTACTCTGTTTAGCACTGTGTCACAGGCAGCTGCTTAGACAGGGAGGCCATAATCTGTAAGAGACAGAATGGAGCTGGCCACAATAAAGGAAGGTATAACTTGTTTGAGGGAGGAATCGGAAGAGGGGAGAGCAGAAGAAGTGTGGATTCAGTTACTGTCTAATAGAGGGAGGAAGGTGAGGTGAGGTTGGGGTGGTTTATAGGCCACCCATTCAGGAGGAGGAAAGAGAAAGGGAACTGAACTAGCAAATACTGATTGCTGTAGGGAAGTGAGAGGTGGTAACAGTGGGAGAGTTCAACCTTCCCGAAGTGGACTGGAGGGTACAGCCACAACCTGCGCCAAGATTCAGGTGATCCTAGATGTGCTGAAAAGTGGGTTCCTGATGCAGGGTGTCACAGAATCCACCAGGGAGGAGGCAATCCTTGCTCTGGTGCTGACAAATGGGGACCATGTCCAGGATATAAAGACTGAGGAACCCCTGCATGGGAGAGGCCATCGGACAGAGTGGCTGAGATTGGACATAGGCAGGGAAAAGGCTTTCACTAAGACTAAAATCCTGGATTTTAGAAAGGTGGACTTCATAAGGATGGGCATGCTGCTGAAAAGTCACCTAGTAAGCATCCGAGTGGATATGGGGTGGACCAAAAGTGGTCCATCATCAAGGAGAAAATAATGGTTGCCACAAGGGAGTGTGTTAGGCTCAAAGGGAAGATCTTGAGGGCCAAAGCACCCAGCTGGTTTAGCTCTGAGGTCACCCAGGCAGTAAAGAAAAAAAGATCAGCCTACAGGAAATTCAGGAGGACCCAGAGGGAAGAAGACAGGGAGGACTACCTGAAGATAGCTAGCATAGCAGGTAATGTAGTCAGGTGGGCTAAAGCTCAGAAGCAATTGCAGCAAGCTGAGGGAATCAAGAAGGAGGAAAAGACTTTTTTCACTATATTAATATAAAAAAGGCCAAGAAAGATGGGATTTTCAGGTTAAGGAAAGAGGATGGGTGGTGGAGGAAAATAGGGGCAAAGCAGAGGTACTGAATGAGTACTTCTGTTCCATCTTCAGCAGGGAGAGAGACAGACCACTGTCACCAAGGGGAAGGAGAGGAGAAGGGGGAGCAGGGAGCACAGATGTTTTGATAGAGGTGGATCGGGTGAGGATAACATTGCTAGCATTGTGTGTAGATAAATCTCCAGGCCCAGATGGCATACACCCAGGGTGCTGACGGATCTACTGCAGGAGTGTGGAGATTCCTTAACTGACCTGTTCAATAGTTCACTGGAGTCAGATAAGGTACCGCAGGACTGGAGAAAGGCACATGTAGTGCCCCTCCATAAGAGTGGTCCCAGGGACAACCCAGGGAACTACAGACCAGTCAGTCTAACCTCAATAGTGTGCAAGCTCATGGAGATAATACTTAAGGAATGATTAGCAGAGTATCTGGATGAGAATAGTCTCCAGCATGACAGGCAACATGGTTCTGTAGGAGGAAGGTTGTGTCAAACAAATCTGATTGACTTCTTTGGCTGTGTCACTGAAACACTGGTCAGGGGCCAAGTGGTGAATATTCTTTACCTGGACTTCAGCAAGGCCTTTGACTCTGTACCTCACAAGATGTCGATCAGGAAGTTGGTGAATCTAGGGATTGGTGAGAGTTGACCAGGTGGGTGAAAAACTGGCTGAGGAGCAAGACCCAGAGTGTGGTGGTAGAAGGTGAGCTCTCCAGTATCAGGGAGGTCACCTGTGGGGTCCTACAGGGCTCAGTGCTCGGACTGGTGCTGTTCAATGTCTTCATCAACAATATTGGAGATGGCATTAAGGGCAAAATTTGCCTATTCACAGACAACACCATGCTCTTTGTGAGGATGGACACAACAGAAAGGATATAAGCCCTAAAGGAGAATTTGAAAAAGCTGGAGAGGTGGTTCAGAATTTGGCAGTTTGGCTTCAATGCTAAGAAATGCAAAGTCAATGCACGCTGGCACCAAGAGCCTGAGGACTGATTACAGCCTGGGAGGAGTCAGGGTATCTGCATCAGAGGAGAAGGACCTGGGAGTGATGATCACTAGTGACATGAAACACTCCACACAATGCAGGAAAACAGCAGCAAAGGCAAATAAAATGTTGGGCTGCATTGTGAGAGGGATCAGCAGCTGGCGAGAGGAGGTAATACTGCCCTTGCACTGATCAGTGGTGAGACCGCCCATACATTAAAAAAGGGCAAAAACCTGTTGGAGACGGTCCAAAGAAGGGTGACTAACATGGCCATGGGTCAGCAGGGTAGGACATGCGAAGAGAGGTTGGGGGCCCTGAAAATGTACTCCTTGGTTAAGAAGAGAGAGAAAGAAAGAGAGAGAGAGAGAGAAAGAAAGAGACAGAGACAGAGAGCATGATTGAGACCTTTAAGTATTTGAAAGGAACAAATATGGTGGACAAGGAGAATCTCTTCAGGCTTAATGGGAACCAAAACATGAGAGGACACAGTCTCAAGTTGGAGGGGGTAAGATTTAAGAGAGTCTAGGAGGCACTTCTTCATGGAAAGGGTGGTGGCAGGTTGGAATATGCTTCTGGTGGAGGTGGTTTAGTTGAAAATGGTAGGTAGGTAGGTTCAAGAGAGGCTGGAAAAGAGTTAAGGGGAAAATAAAAGTCAAAGGAGGCGAGACGGAGGGGGAAGGTGGATGGGGGGCCAGGGTCAGTAGATTATGCTGAGGGCCCGGTAAAATGAGCAGACTAGACAGACCTAATGGCCTTATTCTGCTGGCTTTGTTGTATGTTCATATAAGGCACCTAGCATTCCCAGTGAGACTGTTCTGGTTACGGTACAGGACACCCAGTCTTCTTAACTATGGCCGCCAGACTATCAACATGGGGGAACAAAAGGTGTCATCCAGAGTTACTCCAGTGTAGTTGAAGGTCTCCACCTGTTCAGGGTTTTGCTCTTGGCCATTCTGGATGACAAATGGTGGAATTTCCTCTTCTTTGGATGGCTAGAGTAGAGCATGATATTTGATTTGTTTGTAATTGAGGACCAATTTGTTATTGGAAAACCAGCCTTCTAGTGACCTAAAGTTACTTTGGAGAGTGGTGGAAAGGCTGTCAAGGTCAGGGTGTTTGGAATAAATTACTGCATCATCGGCATACAGGAGTATGTTGGCTGTCTGACAGGCATCAGGCAGTTGATTTATGAAAAAACTTGGGCCAGAGAGAATAATGACTGGAACCCAACAGTCCCAGGCTACACCATGTTTAGACGGGATAGAGAAAAGGTAAAGGAGGAGGTGTAGCCCTATATGTCAGTGATGGCATGGAGGCAGTGGAGGATGGAAACATCAGGGGAGGTAATGGGGAAACAGAATCGCTGATGATTCAGCTCACAGCATCCTCAGGCCCGAAACTGTGGATGGCGGGGGGACTATAGACCTCCAGGACAGGGGGAAGAGAGGGAACTACAAAGGGGGTGGTGGTGGGAGATCTAAACCTGCCAGACGTTGACCGAGTTATTCCAGTGGCCAGGCGCTCCTGAAGTCAGACCCTGATGGATACATTACAGGACTACCAACCAAAAGGATATGCACTCAATACCAGACTAAGTAAGTTAACATAGACGTCAGCAGATGGGGAACGTACGATTCATCAAGTCTGCCCTTGGCTTCCTATCCCCCCCCCACTTAGCTGCCTGCTTGTGTATCCCACAGTGTCTGTCTCATGCTCACTTGAATTCCCCCACTGTCTTGGCTCCCACCACCCCCTCCAGCAGGCTATTCCATTAATCCACAACATGTTCTGTGAAGAAGAATTTCCTAGCATTGCTTCTGAACTTTCCTCCCTTAAGTCGAAGGTTGTGCCCTCTAGTCCTGCTGTAGTCCTTTATCTGAAAGAGGTTTTGAACGTGCACTCTGTTGTTGCCTTTAAGGTATTTGAATGTTTCTATCATGTCCCCATGATTCCTGCATTGTTCTAGGGAGTATAACTTGAGGTCATCCAGTCTTGCCTCGTATTGTTTCTGATGCAAGCCCTGCAACATCTTTGTTGATCTTCTCTGTACCATCTCCAGCCTATCTATGTCCTTCCTGAGGTGTGGCCTCCAGAACTGGACACAGTACTCCAGGTGAGGCCTGACCAGGGACCGATACAGGAGCATGATTACTTCATGCCTTCTGCTCGTGATGCCCCTCCCTATGCATCCCAGGATACCACTAGAGCCTTTAGTGCTGCCTTTTCACATTGTCTACTGACTTTGAGGTACTCACCTTATCTGGAACCCTGACATCTGATATGATCATCCCAGGTCTCACTCCTGCCTGGTAGCCACCAGTTGCTCCCCTCCCATTGAGTACAGTTTCCCCTGGGTTACGATTTCCCAGGTGCATGACCTTGCATTTTTTGGCACTGAATGTCAATTGCCAGGTCTTGGACCACTCCTCCAGTTTTCGGAGAACAGCTTCCATACTTTGCTGTCCCTCTGTTGTGTCTACCCTGTTGCTGATTTTGGTGTCATCTGCAAACAGGCACACCTTTCCCTCCAGTTCATCCGCAATGTCTCTGATGAATATGTTGAAGAGGATCGGCCCCAAAGCTGAGCCCTGTGGGACCCCGCTAGTCACCCTCCCCTACACAGACAGAGTGCCATTTACTAATACTCTCTGCGTTCTCCCATGTAACCAGTTTCTGACCCAGTTTGTAACCTTGGGCCCAATTCCCATGCTCTCCAGTTTTTTGACTAGTCTCCTGTGTGGAACAGAGTCAAAAGCTTTGCTGAAGTCCAGGTAAACCACATCCACTGCCCCACCCTGATCCACTGTTTTGGTGACCCAATTGAAAAAAATCAACCAGATTTGTCTGGCAGGACCTCCCTGCCATGAAACCGTGTTGATTTTTGTTGAGCTGACCAGTTTGCTCCAAAAAAGCTATGATTCTTTCCTTCAGCAGGGACTCCATCAGTTTTCCCACAACTGATGTTAGACTAACCGGACAGCAGTTACCTGGCTGCTCCTTGCTTCCACTCTTGTGGAGTGGTACTACTGTTACACTTTTCCAATCCTCCAGCACCTCCCTGCTCCTTAATGATTTGTTGAAGAGCACTGCTAAGGGGGCTGCCAGTTCCCTCCCTAGTTCTTTCAGTATTCTTGGGCATGTCCCATCTGGCCCCATAGCTTTGTCTACCTTTAACTTGTCTATTTCCTCTAGGACCCTTTCTTCTGTGAAGGGACCCATGTCTATTCCTTCAATCAGACACTTCTTTATGGCTACTGTTGGTCCATTACCGTCTGCTTCTTGTGTCAAGACTGAGCAGAAGTACTCACTGAGTGCCTCTGCCTTCTCCCCGTCTTGCTCTGTGGTTTGTCTGTCTTTTTTTGCGATTCTAACGATGCCCCCTTTGGTCTTCCTTTTTTCACGTATGTACCTGTAGAAGGTTTCTCCCCCCCCCCAACTCTCTTTCCTCTGGTCATGGTCCCTGGAGCCTCTCTCAAGCATCCAGTCTTGCTCCTGCCCTGCCTGAAGTCCCCTCTAACCGTACCTTCCTCTCACGCCCATGGCTGGCACCCCCAGCTTAACCCCTCCGGGGAAGGGCCACCCCTTCTACCTTGGGTGTTCTCACACAGACTCCAGCTGCTGCAGGCGTGGGCTCGGACGGAGGATCTGCGAAGGTCAGCAGAGTCGGATCCGGTTGTGAGCATGGGGGGGGGATTGGTGCCGTCGCCTACTCCAGGAACTGGGTTTTTCCGTTTTCTCCCTGCTCCCCACCCTCCCATGCGTGGGCACCCCTGACATCAAGCGCACAGCATCCCTGTCGACATCAGCCATGCTAATTTGTACTGCTTATGCACTGCAGTGCCCCCGATCTCCACCGGGAGCCGCTGGTGCACCGGACAAACCCCAGCCCGCCCCGGGAGAGAGGCTGTCCGTCAGATGCTCAATCCTCTCCCTCCCTGCCAACCCCCATTGACCCGGGCTCGCTCCCGAACCCGGGTTGCCGGCGTGGCGTGAGGTGTAGCGTCCAGCGCCTCAACCCTTAGCGCCACTGGGCCGGCCTCCTGTAGAATGTTTTGTTACCCTTTTTTACTTCCTGAGTTATCCTAACCTCTGTTTGAGCCTTTGCATTTCTTATCACTTTCCCCGTCTTTTTTAGTTTCTGTTTATATTCTGTTTTGCCTGCCTCATTCCTCAATGCCTTGTACTTTCTGAAGGCTATGTGCTTTTCTCTCACCATGGTTGCCACCTCCTTGAAAAGCCATAGTGGGGTTTTCCTCCTTTTCTTACTAACCTGACAGGCACACTGTGATGTGATCATGGTCAGGGCTGATAAGATGAGTACTGACCTGTTTTACTCTCCTAATTTTAGGAAATACTCTTCAGAAATGTTTTTAATGAGTACCAGTACTCACCCAACATTTGTAAATCTTGCACATCCATAGAATAGTGCTTCATAACATCACTGGTGATTCACAAGGAGCAGTTTTTTCAAATTTACAACACTCGTACACATCCAAGTTTTGTTTTACTTACTATATTTTAAACTGGTGAGTACATTACTCCTACCTGCCAACATTAGCTGGAGCATTATTGGCACCTGATCAATTCTTATCTAGAAAAACACTGTAGTGTTTTTAAAAATATACTCCTCACTCCACTCCGTCCAGACATTTGTACGCATCTGAATTTGGTTTTACTCACCTCACTTTCAAAATGAGGAGTAAAGTACTCATCCCAAAAAATCTTATCTGGAGCCCTGACCATGGTTATTGCATCCTTCAACCTTGTCCAATATTCCTCAATGCTCCCTTCTGTCGAGTTACTAAGGTCGTCTCTTAGGCAGGCCTTCATGTTTGTGAAGTCTACCCTCCTGAAGTCAAGGACCTTCAGTTTAGAGTGTGTGGAGTCTACAGTCCTTTTCACCCTGAACCATACCGTGTTATAATCACTGTTGCCCAGGTGGTTCCCTACTTCAACACCCATAACCCTATCGCTATTTGTGAATATCAGATCTAGAACCACGTTACTTCTTGTGGGTGATGTGACTAGTTGACTTAGGTCTGCTTCCTGTAGCGTGACTAGGAATTCCCTGCTCTACCGTGATGCTGCTGTGTGGGCATTCCAATCTATGTCCGGCAGATTGAAATCCCCCACCAGCACCATGTCCCCTTTGCCTGACATCTGGAGGATGGTTTCCAGGATTTCCTTATCCCTGGCTTCCTCCTGATTTGGGGGTCTGTAGATTATTCCTACCCGAATGGGTTTCCGGCTTCCGGTCCCAATTGTGATCCATAGATCCTCTGTTTCCCCTAGTGCCTGCTGCATTTCTGTAGCATTGATGGTTTCCTTAATATAAATAGCTACCCCACCTCCCTTTTTCCCAGTCCTATCTCTCCTAAACAAGTTGAACCTCAGGATAGTCACCTCCCAACCATGATTATTTATGAACCATGTTTTGGTCACGGCCACCCAGTCTAGTCCTGCCTCAGCTATTGTGGCAGTGAGGTCAGTCGTCTTGTTAGCCAGACTGCATGCACTGAGGCACAGTGCTGACCACTCTTGCTGTGTCGCTTTGTTTGTCATGCCTCTCTTGATCTTATTGTTTGTCCCTTTGTAGTTTTCCCTGTTTACAGTTCCTCTCTCTCCATTGTAGTAGTAGTAGTAAAAAATTTAGTCATATAATCATATGAACTAGGATGTACTCATTTGCGCTGAAGCTCATTTACAATGAAGTTCTATATAAGCAGTTTCACACTGTATACAAACTTTGCATTAGAGAAACATACACACATGGAGTTTCACATTATATACAAACTTTACAATAAAGAAACATACATGTAACATAAGATAAGGTTAAAAATAATAAATATACTGCACTAATAACAACAATCCCTAACACTAATAATCTGCTGTCTAAACCATATCCTAATTGTTTGCCAGGATAACTTCCCCTTACAAGACTTAATATCAGCTGGTATCTTATTCCATACCATAGGGCCTCTAAAGAAGACAGAATGTCTGCCAATCTCTAAATGTTAGCGAGGCACAACGAACTCGAGGCATATGAGGCTCTCAAGGAGCTTAATTTAGTTTGTCGTGTGATTGCTGCATCAGTATATGGAGGCATGGTTTCCAACCAGCATCTACACATAAAAGCAAGCAAGTGCTCCTGCCTATGTTCAGATGGTCTCAGCCATTGAAGGCGGTTAAATAGAAAACTCCTGTGTGTAAACCTATCAGTTTCAAGAATAAATCTGGCTAATCTACCATAACATACATCAATCCTATCCAGATCAATTTTCTCAGCATTGGCATAAATAAAATCCCCATAATGTAAAGAGGACAAAACCCTCGAACGTACTACTTTCTCCCCAATTTCAGTGCTCATACAATGCCTAACATGATAAAAAGCACCCAATTTACTTCCCACACTAGATACCACACTATTTATGTGAGCTGCCCAATTTAAAGACTCATCAAGCCACATTCCTAAATTTTTATATGTTTGGGTTTGAAGGATCGGGGCTCCTTCTGAGGTATACATTTTTAATGTCAAGTCTTCCTGAACCAAAGAAGAAAGAGAAAATAAAATTGTCTGTTTTTTTCGAATTAAAAACCAAATCACTCTCTCTCAAAAAACTCTGCAGTTCAACAAATGCTTTCTGGAGCTTTGTTTAAACTCCATTTACTACACAGTCCGATGTATAAATAATTGTGTCATCAGCATACAAATGATAATGAATAGATGAGTCTGAAAAACTTAAACCATTTACATAAATATTAAACAATATTGGGCCTAAAATTGAGCCCTGGGGGAACCCCGATCCAACTACCACACCACCCGATGTCCAATCACCCAGTGTAAGTGATTGGGTTCTTTCTGTCAAATAGGAATGCAGCCATTGCAGACTAGATCCCACAAACCCACAGAGGCTGCTCTGAATAGGTGGACCCCATGGTTCAATGAATCGAAAGCTTTCGATAAATCGACAAAGATTGCACCAACCAGGGTCCTCCCATCCAGAGCAGCCTGTAAATCCCCAGTAACTTTAACCAAGGCTGTCATGGTACTAAAGGATTTCCTAAACCTTAACTGCATACTGTTTAAAAGACCCTCTGTTTCCAAATATCCAGAAATCTGGGCAGCAACAATCTTTCCAAAAATCTGTGATGGTCAATGCCAGAGCCGGAAAGAGTTTTATGTTTCTGGCTATCTGCTTTTGCTATCCTGGAGTGTGTAGATTTGGTGCTAGCTGGAGGGGGCAGAGACAGCAGTTAAATTAGCACACTGACACACCGCTTCATGCAAACGTGCTGGTTTATTACCGAATTCAGTGAGCGAAGTAGTAACAGTCATGCTGTCCACAAGGTAACTCGCCCCAGTGCTTCCACTGTTAAGTCTTCATCAGTGTTGATCAAGTTCCCAAAAGGAATAAACAAGGTGAACTGTGAGGAACTATTTGGCATGAATAACAGTTCAAGGATACGGAGCACAAGTGAAAACAGATGGGAGGGAGGTTCATTTTACAGAAAGGGTGGTGGAACTGTGGAACTGTCTGCCAACTGGGGTGGTGGGCCTCAAAACCATAAATGGTTTCATACTTGGCTGGGAGGTTGGCAACTATAGGCCAGTCAGTCTGACATCGGTGGTGGGAGAGTTAAAGGAGTCACTGCCGTCCACAAGGTAACTCGCCCCAGTGCTTCCACTGTTAAGTCTTCATCAGTGTTGATCAAGTTCCCAAAAGGAATAAACAAGGTGAACTGTGAGGAACTATTTGGCATGAATAACAGTTCAAGGATACGGGACACAAGTGAAAACAGATGGGAGGGAGGTTCATTTTACAGAAAGGGTGGTGGAACTGTGGAACTGTCTGCCAACTGGGGTGGTGGGCCTCAAAACCATAAATGGTTTCATACTTGGCTGGGAGGTTGGCAACTATAGGCCAGTCAGTCTGACATCGGTGGTGGGAGAGTTAAAGGAGTCACTGCCGAAGGAATGGATTGTGGAATATCTTGAATACAGTGGGTTACAAGACGCAAGGCAGCATGGTTTCACAGAGAAGTGGTCATGTCAAATGAGCAAGATAGATTTCTTTGACTGGGTAACCAAGGAAATAGATCAGGGTGTAGCAGCGGACGTGGCCTACCTAGATTTAAGTAATGCTTTCAACACCGTTCCTCATAGCAGACTAGTAAGCAAGCTGAGTAGCTTAGGAGTGGCTTAAAAGGTGGTAAACTGGATAAGAAATTGTTTAGGGGATAGGCAACAGAGGGTTGTAGTAACCAGAGTTCACTCCGAGGAATGGAGGATTACCAGCGGGGTGTCTCAGGGATCAGTGCTGATTCAGTCCCTTTACTTTCTTTATAAGTGACATTGCAAAGGAGCTGAAAGGGAAGGTCTGCCTCTGACACCAAAATCTACAGAGGGGTGGACAGGGGAGGGGAGGATAAGCAGAGACCTAAAAAAATAGAGGCATGGTCAAGGGTATGGCATCTGTGTTTCAATGTGAAACAGTACAACATAATGCACTTAGGGCACAGAAACAAAGGGGCAGAGTATAAAATAGGTGGAGTGGTATTGATGACCACCAAGCAGGAAAGAGACCTGGGGGTAATCATATCAGATGACTTAAAAGTGACCAGGCACTGTGACAAGGCAGTAGGGAGGGTTAGTGTGATGTTACGGTGCATGGAGAGGGCTCGCACCAGCAGAAAGAGGAAAGTGGTGTTGCCCCTGTATAGATCACTGGTAAGATCCCATTTAGAGTACTGTGTCCAGTTCTGGAGACCACATCTCCAGAAAAACAGACAGGGTGGAGGCGGTCCAGAGGAGGGCAACTAAAATGGTGCAGGGTCTTCATCAAAAGCTCTATAAGGAGAGACTAAAGGACCTCAATATTTGCACCCTAGAACAGAGGAGAGAGAGAGAGGGCGGATATGATAAAGACCTTTAAATACATGCTGGAGGCAAATAAGGTACAGGAGAGAAGTATTTTTCTGAAGTAAAGGTGCTCAAGAACAAGGAGACATGCTATGAAGCTGGAGGGGGTAGAGTTAGGAGAGATGTGAGGAAGTACTTCTTCACAGAAAGAGTGGCTGATTCCTGATACAGCCTCTTAGCGGAGGTGGTGGACGCGAAAACCGTGGTGCAGTTCAAGAATGCATGGGATAAGCACAAGGGAATCATAGTGGAAAGGAAGTGAAGGGAGGGAGAAAGAGCTGTAGATTGGTGCGACCTGTGGTAATAGTGTAGGTAGGAAGAAACAAGCAGACTGGATGGGCCAAGCGGCCCTCATCTGCTGTCAAATTCTAGGTGTCTATAGAACAGAGTAAAGGGTATAATGGTTAATTAGGGCAGTAGTAGTAGGGAGGGGAGCAGGAGGCCGAATAGTGAGGGCTAGTATCCTGTATGGACAACAGATCCTGGGGTTTGATAGGGAACTATGGGCAAAGTGGATGGACCATTGGTCTGTTTCTGCAGTCATTGTCTATGTTTCTGTGCCATCTGGCTCTGATGCCTTATCTACCTTCAGGAATGCAAGCCTGTTTCTGACCCTCTCACTCCTAAATTCCTTCGGTCTCATTTCTAGGATCCCATCAGCAGCTTTTATGCTGCCTTCTGACAGAGGCCCACTGTTCTCCATTTATTCCTAACTGTACCTCAATCAAGGGTGCAGGAACACACATGTACACCATGTAAGCCACGGTGTACACATTTATTTTTCAGGGGCAACTATTTTCCCTACTAAAAAGATGCCATTTGCCCCACATTCTGATATTACAATATGATTTTTGTGCTTTATGTAAGCAAGCTGCCCCTACATAAATGCGTAAACGTCACTGCTTTAGTTTTCTACAATGCTTAACATTCCATTGGTGTACAGTTCTAGAACAACAAACATGGCACAAGTAGGGACAACAAACAGGGCTCAGTGGGGAGCAACAAACAGGTGGGGGTGCAATTAAGGTCATGATGTACAAAATGGAGTACAAACTTTTTGTCCTAGCTACATCCCAGGCTCCAAAAAAAAAAAAAAACCAACCATGATATTTGTACCCCCATCTCCAACGTGCACAAACTGTACACCCACCTAGAGGTAAGTCAATTCTTGTGGTGGGTAAGAAGAACTAGGCTGCTGGTTAACTAGTATCTGCAGCTTATCCTGTCGGTAGGGAAATGGGCAGACTAAGTGGGCCAAGCGGTCCTTATCTGCCGTCAAAGTCTATGTTTCTTGAGGTGGGCAAGCCAGGAACGTTTTACCTAGAGTCATGCCAGAGCTGAGCCAGGGGTTTGGCTTGACTCTAGGAGCCAAAACAGAAGCCGAGTCCTGGCAGCTGCAGGCTATTCTCTACACAGGAGTTGAACGTTTCAGACACCACACTAACTGCCCAGGCTACCAAAAATTCTTACTTGACCTTGGCTCTTTAGTGGCTTACAGAGGTCGAGCGAGGCACTAGGCACGAAACGCGCTGAAGTTTGCTCTGGCTTAGCGGCTTGCTCACCTCTATCCGCACACCGACTCCCTTTGGAGTCCCCCAGATGCAAAACAATGCCAGCCTCTAACAGTGACGCCCCATCAACTGTGGGCCGATTGCCCTATAACAAAGAAAATATGCCTCTGATAAAACGTCCGGACTCAGTACCACCGGCACTACATGAGTGACGGTCTCCGGCCAGCTTGCTGTTAGGTGCGACATTCTCGAGACGTCTGCTATTCTCAAAGAGTTCTATATACTCTGTGAATATTCTGGTCACTGTAGCGCTATTAAAAAAACAGCCTCTGTGGCAAGCATTTGCTTGACATAATTGGTTCCCTCTCGGAACGCCAAGCTTCGTGTCGTTTCCCAGCCGGCAGTAAATAGTGCGGCACTGCAATGGAGGCCCCCTATGAAGATAACGTGAGGCACAGAGACGAAAAGAAACTCTTGAGGAAACAAAAGAAAAAACAAATGTCGTTGAAACAGGAAGGCATCCAGATCACGTCCCGATCGACTCAGGTTGTTTGCGAGTGTTGGTTGCTCTGTTATTGCTGGTCTAAGTACTATCAGACACATTCATATTTATTTGCAAAAACGAGCGAAAAAAATGTGGGTATGCTGTGTAAATGAAAATGGTTACTTAGTGTCTGTGCATCTCTCTAAACCACTTACATACCAATGTCTCAATCCCGGTGCGAGGCATCATGTGTATGCAAATCCGGGGGTCCTTCCCTGGCTACTAGGTACAGGATCCAGGGCAGGTAGTGAGTTGCATGGGATAGGGACCGGCTGTCACCGTAGCTGTCAACTAGAGGGGTCCGGCTTGTACATCTGATCCAGCATAGTTGCTTGTAAACTCACGCAGGGTGACCTTAAAAAAAAAAAAAAACTAAACTGGTAGCCACGCTGCAGATTTTGGTATCGGTTCAGTTTTCTTTGCCAACCAGTGGGTATTCCAGGGGCCGAAATAAGGATTTGGCAGGCAAGAGCCATGCATAGCTCCTGGGTAGTGGCAATTTCCAGCACACCGGGATCTACTGGGCAAAGCCAGGAGTTGACTGCAACACAGATAAAATGCATTGGGATGTCCTAGAAGGGGAATAAAATGGAAGGACATCAATAATAAAAGATGCAATTCTCTATAAGAATCTTCTATAAATATTAACTATATATAAATCTAACAGTTATATATCACTTTAATAACACAATTAATAATTACATTAACACATTCTCATGGTAAAGCTGCTCACTGGAAAAGGTGCAGTTGGTCTAAACAGAGACATACAGAAGGAAGCACTCTGCCAATTGTCTTATACACTTGCCAGTTAATTAAAGCTACCAACTTTCTGAGGCCTAAAACTGGGACGGTCCATCCTGACCATGACCCCTTCCCACCACCATGTCACTCCCATAGGCGCCGCAGGAGACAATGCTGCGCACATTCAATTACATTTTGCTGCTTGCTCTGGCCATGTTGCCCCACAGTAACACCAGTAGCAAACATTCAGATTAGAACATTAGTTCTCAGACTTTGTCATAGTGAGCCTCCCTCAGGCAATGGAAAAGATCTTGAGCCTCCCCCAAATACTGAAATAATCTTGGGCCTCCCCATAGAAAAATAGAATACTTTCACAGTACATCAGGAATAAAGTGAAATTTCTGAAAAGCTGGCTCTCATTTTATTCAGCTTATTGTAATACACCTCCAGAGGCCAGCCTCTGACTTTTGAATCTTTGTTAAAGCCTTGTTGCAGTACCTTTATGGGTCATATTGCTTTCTCTGTTTCCTCGCTATCTGGAATAACTTTTTTGTCCACCTCTGTCTCTCCTCCTCTTACACAGCTCTTAAGCAACTTCTCAGGATCATTTTGTTCCCCCTCCTCTTGTTCCTAGTTTACTCTATTGTACATTTTGTATTATTTGACTGTTTTGCAGTTACCTTTCAAATTGTATTCATTCCCTACCCTTTACCAGGTACACCTGTAATGAGCCTCTTTTTCAGTGTGCCTTCCCTGGTCACCAATTTGTAAATAAATTCACCTACTATTATCCTTGTTAAATCTGCTTCATCCCTTTACACAAAATATCTGAAACTCAAAGTTTAAATACAGTACTTTTTCAGACTTGTTTGAGCCTCCCCTGGAACAGGTTGGGGCCTCCCCAAGGAGGCTGGCCTCACCATTTGAGAACCCCTGGATTAGAACAATACATCATTCTGCTGCAGCAAGTTCCAAATCATGATATACATAAAGTTAATTAGAAGCAAACCTGCGTTAAATTGTAGAGGGAGGCAGTATAGCGCAGTGGTTTAAGGCTCTGAGCTGCAAATCTGGAGGCCTGGGTTTGAATCCCACAGGCCCCACTTGCATATACTCTGTGACCCTGAGCAAGTCACTTAACTTTCCTGTGCTCCCAGGTTGCACCTGTAAAAAAGCTTTCGGCTTAGTGTGTCTCACCTGGTTAAACAATTGGAAAAAAAATTGTAATCAGACATTCGAGCTGCATGTGCCCTCCTGACAGTTCCATCCAACCCAATTACACTCACCTTATTTGCTGAGCAAACTTCACTTCAAAGACTCTCACCACCACACCAAATTGTTTTCACACAGTCCCCTACAGCTGATCAGGTTCAAGTAACTTAGTTCCCTGCTGCCGGTCTCTTCTCTGTCTGGAGTCCCTCTCAGCTGCTGGCAGGCAGACGTCCACATGTACTTGTTTGCACTACTACCCAGCCTAATCTAACAGGAAGGAACATGCTTTACTGTGCTCCCACTGACATGCTTGCAGTGCAATACAGGCCCAGAGGTTGAAATTGTAAACTGCTGTCCAGCCCGAGCAGCGCCACAGTGGTGCTGAAATAACTGTCACTCATGATTAGCAGTCAGCAAAAAAAAGGGAACAAAACTGGGATAAGTAAGCAAAAACTGGGACAAAAGTGACATTTTGCAAAACTTGTGGGGACACTGGGACATGCTGCCTAAATCCTGGGAAAATAGGGACTGTTGGTAGCTTTACAATTAATTCAAAGAGGAGGAGAGAATCTGTTAATTAAAAACTACACTAACAGATTCTGTCCTCTTTTATAAATTAATTGACAAAGGTACAATATAAGTGGCAAAGTGCCTCCTCATGTATGTCTCCATTTAGACCAACTGCACTTTTTCCAGTGAGCAGTTTTACTTCTGCATAGGTGGATTGCATAAATTCTTGTCTTGCTTTTCTTTTCTTTTCTCCATGTGATTTGCTTCAGCTGTTGCTGTTTTTGTTAATCTGAGTTTACAACTCTATAAAATATTTTAAAAGACTAAAATAAATTTACTCAAAAGACAGAAAGGTATTTAAGCTACTCAGCCCATCCACTCCACCCAGCCTAGCAGGAATTATTGCCATCAAGCACAACCCCCGCAGCCTTGGGACCTTAGGTAGGACTCTGTTGGAAGTCCCCAGGCTCAGGACCAATGTGGGCGGCAAGGCTTTCTCCTACACCACCCCCAACCTGTGGAACAAACTGCCACCTGCAGTGCAGGAAGTCCCCTCACTCCTGAACTTTCGCACAAGGCTCACATGATTGAAGCCAGCACTTGCCATTGTCATGGCACCTGATAGTCCACCCCCCTACTACCTACGCCATAACTTACGCCAGTCCCTCTCACTGGTCCATCCTTTGTACAGCCCTGTCTCTAAGCACAATAATTAACCATTGTACCTTGGTCCTCTGCCGCACCACTACAGCTTGTATACCTCAATGTTTCTGGAAAACGCTAACCATGTCTGTAACATGTCAGTTATCTGTATGTACTCTGTAACCATTTGCTTCTCTGTTTTTCACCTTGTAATGTTATCCTGGGTCACCCCTGAAAAAGGGACCTTCGGGGCTCAGCGGGCTTACCCAGTCATCAAAATTTAATAAATAAATAAGCACTCCCCCATCTCCAGTTGATGTTCTGAGAAGGGTTACTGTTATGTTGCTGAGACGCTCTCCCTGTCCTCACTGTCTAAGCAGCTCCAAGACACCACTCCATCTCCAGCACATGATGCATGCTCTCCGCAATTCATCTGCAAAGCTGCCCTTAAAAGTGCTGAAGTTAGCACCACTGATCTTTTTATTGAGAGCACCAGGTGCTACTACGGAATTTGCAGGTGTTAATTAGCACCCAGCTCCCCCTTATTTCGAACCCTGTATTCACCGGGTTGCTTTGACACAGCTGTGACTGTTAGGCCGAAAATATCAAACTACAGATATATGTAACATCCTGTTAGAACTCGCTCAGCAGTGGTTAAATTGGAAATGTTTCAGTGGGGAAACTCTTGCATCTAGATTTGTAGCTGGTGGAATTCTCCTATTAGTCAATGGAGAAAGATGCCAGACGTGCTGGAACTGTTATACAGTTGTTTTAGGTGGTGCAACTGAGTTCCTGTCCAGTTTAACTTCTGCTTCTCAGTGTCAGGGACCAAAATAAGGGGGAGCTGGGTGCTAATTAGCACCTGCAAATTCTGTAGTAGCACCTGGTGCTCTCAGTAAGAGAGGATCAATGGTGCTAGCTGCAGCACTTTCAGAACAGCTTTGCGGGTGAATTGTGGCGTGCATGCGTCAAGTGCTGGAGATGGAGGTGTCTTGAGCTGCTTAGAGAGGGAGTGCAGGGAGAGTGTCTTAGCAACATAACAGTAAACGCTTCTCAGAACATCAACTGGAGATGGGGGTGGGCTTGCAGCTACAGTGGTCTAGTTGCAAAATACAATATCAATTTCGCACCAATGTAGTGAGGTACTGAACAGGTGGGCAGGTGGGAAAAGAGTGTCACACTCTGTCTTATGAAGCTGCAGCAGACTAGTCTTGAAATAAAAGATTGGATCCAATCTGTTAGTGTTTTTAATTAACAGATTCTCTCCTCCTCTTTGAATTAACTGGCAAATGTATAAGACATTTAGCAAAGTGCAAAGTGTCTCCTTCTGTATATCTCTGTTTAGACCAACTGCACATTTTCCAGTGAGCAGTTTTACCATGAGAATGTGTTAATGTAATTATTAATTTAGTTATTAAAGTGATGTTTACCTGGTAAATTTACATGTATGATTTAATATTTATGCAAGATTCCTATAGAGAATTGCATTTTTTTATCATTTGATGTTCTTCCATTTTATCCCCCTTCTACGACATCCCAATGCATTTTATCCATATTAATATCAACTCCTGGCTTTGCCCGAGTAGATCCTGGTCTGCTGGAAAATGCCGCTACCCAGGAGCTGTTTATGGCTCTTGCCTGCCAAATCCTTATTTTGGCCCCTGCAGTGTGACGCAGTCATTGTGTCATTATTTCAGCTAAGTACAAAGTCAGATCCAAGGGCATTTAGCGCATTTGGAGGGTAGCATACCTGTAACCCAGACGCTGTGTCCCAACAGTCTACTACTGCTGCCTGCTGCCCACCATGCAGGTTGAGGGGCCTGGGTTCTGGTTTGGATGACAAAAGGGGCTCAGTATCAATAGTAAAACTATTTTTGTGGTGCCTCCACCCAGAGTAGCTTTCAAGTGGGTCTGATGCTAAACTAGTACAACCCTCTGGGACACTGTCCCTACCCACTGCCCAAACCAGTGGTCCCCCACACATGGATTAGCATAAAGCACTTTACCTTGCAATCAGTAGTACAATTAATAGTGAGAGCTAATAATATGCTCACAGTAACCACACTTACCCACAGGGTTCTGACACCTGCAACACACCCTGGGTACCTGCAAGGAATGGCTTTTAGTAACAACAATGCACCTTTCGGTTAGACAGTAAACTGGTGTTTGGTAATAATATGCTCATGGACAGTGTTAACATTTGAAAATAAACCTTATTTATTAAGGAGTGAACAGTGGGGTAAGGGATGCAAATTAAAACTGGTTAAATGGCATTTTTGGTCTGGCAGAACATTTAAACAAATAGAATAATAGATAGGTTACAGTGAATTACAAGGCTGTGATTCCGTCGAGAGGTTCTGGGGACAAAGATGCTCAAGAGGTTTCTATGTCCTCAGAACCTCGAGATGGAATTTCAGCCGAGTAATTCACTGTAACCTATTTTTTATTTTTTTGTAATATATGGATGTGAGAAGGTGGTGAGGTCTTACCTGTTGGAGTGTTGTGTAGGCTGAGGCGTGGCTTGAATGAGGAATCAGGAAACTGTTCGAAGAGATCATCAGGAAAGTGCAGGAAACAGTTCATTGTAAGAGTAACAGCTAAAGGCAGTTTTTTTTAAGGTATTTTGATTTTCCTGGTCAGAGATGAACTGTAGCCTGTTTTCGGTAACTGTTTGTATCTTTGACAGAGATATTATTGTTGCTTTTTGTACTAGAATATGCCCCCGGAAAGTTTTGTGGTGCTCGTTAACCACGGAGACGTTTTTTAAATTCTTCATGCTGATTGCTGAAGAAGTCGGCTCGCACTGAGCGCGAGGTGGCAGGGTGCGCTTGCGCGTTTGTGCAGGAGTGATAATACTATCGTTCTAAAGTCTGAACGATAGTATTATTGGGAGTGAATTATTGGGAGTGAAGTGTGCTATTATGAGGAAATGGTATCTATTTACTAGGATTTTTTGCACTATTTTCGATAGTATTATTTTCATGATCCATGTATTACAATACATTTAGTCCCCCTGGCCAATCCCAGTTAAATTCATTGGGTACCCAGATTTCAGCAGTTCCAGGCCTGGCACGTTGCAGCTGGTTGGCCAGCGTTGGGTCCCATAAACAAATACATTTTGATTTACTTCTATAACCTTTTCTGTAGAACCAGGAGCAGAACCTTTTAAAAAACAAGCCATTGTAACCCCCAGGCCCAATGGCCTGCACAACAGTCTAAACTGCAACTTGCAGTTGAAGCAAATAATTTGGTAACAGAACCAACTTTAACTTGGTTGCAGGGACAGGCCTTGAAGTTACAAACAGTACCATGGCTTCTTAAGCTGGCAATGTTGTCCGGTTGCTTTGTCCTGGAACAGGATTCAATCCACTGACTCTCGGCTGCAGGTCTCAGTCTTCTGCCCTTCTGGAACAAGACCAGCATACAGGGACCAGGGCTGGCACAACTCACCCCCATGTCTGGGCATACCCTCGAGGTGACCACAAACCAACGCTGAAATGTTGCAATGGTAGCCGACTCCCCGATCTGGCTTGAAGACAGTGGCAACTTTAAGTTGAATGCAGCGTCAGCATCAGGCTCCAGAACATCCTTTAGTAGGCTCTGCATAGGCAAATAAGTCTCTGACGCAGTTTCAATTTGGCTACACAGCTTATCCAAGTGACAGACTGTAGTCTCTAGCAGTAAGCTGGAAGACTTATACTCAACTCTCATCCTCAGGCAGTTAGGCAAAAGACAGATTCTGCAGCCACAAGTTTTAACTTTAAACAGCAGTCTCTGAGGCAGGATTCTTCGATCTCCAACAGGCTCTGATGCAATCCAGGTAGGAATGGCAGTTTTGGTAGTGAAACATAACTCCCATGGCTGGCCCAGTGGCGCAGAGGGTTGAGGCGCTGGACGCCTTGCCTTGCACTACACTGGCGACAAAGGTTTGGGAGCGACCTCAGGTCGTCGGAGGGGAGGGTGGAGCAGGATTGAGCATGCCTGAAGGCAGCACTCCTCTCCAGAGGGTGGTGAGGGTGGGTTGGCGCCCACCCCCTGTAGTTCCGTTGACAATGGGTGGACGTCCGGTGGGTAGCGTAGGTGGAGAGGGGTGGCAGAAAGCATTGGGAGGTGGAAGGGGCTGAGCTGGCACCACAGGGTGCAGTGTGTGCCTCCACACGCTCGCACGGCCGTGTGCCAGGGCCTCGGGCGGGGGGCAGGGACAAAATCTGTAAAAAAAAAAAAAAAAAAATCTGTATATGTCCCCATCGCCAGTTGGCGGGAGGAGGCGACAGGGACCAAATAGCTAGATTTAATAAAAAAAAGAAAAAGAAACACAACTCCCATTCAGCTTAGGAGCTGAAAGAATTTATTCTGCAGTTTCAGCAGTTCTAAACAACTCCAAACAAACAGTTAGGCGGTGGAGATAACAGTCTTGTTTCTTCATGTACGGATCATCATTACTTTGTATTTAAAAAAAACACTGTGCACTGTATTTGACCTGATGTATTGCCTTTTTTTCCTTTTTTGTGATACTGTACTGTTTTATGCCCAGGCCTGCCTTGCAAATGAGTTTACCTCAGTGGTGTTTCACCTTGTTAAATAAAGATTGATTGATTGAGAGCCAAACAGGCCTCTCCACTTCTTCTCAGAGCCGAACAACGGGGCTCCCTCCCTCTCTGGAAGCTCGCTCTGGACTGCCAAGTTCAGCTGTCCCTGCTTAGCTGAAGAAAAAGAGTCCTGCCATCTAATTGGATGCTGAGGCTGTGCATCAAAGGTCTAGCATTCTGATTGGCTGAAATGGGCGCCAAGCACACAGTTCACTATCTCTCCCAGCAGCCACAGCAGAAGGACCACTTTATGACCCTTTGAGTTCCAGTTGGCTAGAAGGTGGTGTCAAAGTAACAAACATGGCTGCTGGATGGCAGAAAGTAAATAGCCCAACTTTAAAGTTTATTTTTAAATACAACAGTTTAGTTTCTGGTTTAAATATTTACGGCATTTAAGAGAGCTCCCTCTGCACTTCTAAGCGACTGCAGAGTGGAGTCTGAAGAAGCCATCCCTGGCTGGTCGTGAGCTCCATTTTACTTGGACATAGCATAGGCTATACACACTGTATACAGGTCTGCGCTTCTTAAAGCTACAGCACGACGACACCATCTTGCATGTTCACGCAGGGGCTATGGATACAACATTTCTATACATGAATTTACACTCCTTGCTGGAAAAGTAGCCCAGGCTCAGAGACAGAACACAAGGCTGAAACATGGCCTGGTGGAGGGCAACAGCCGTGCCCGGGGAGCTGACTTATGTAAACCCCACCACTTTGGGGGGGGGGGGGTTACATACCAAAGATGCAGTTTGCTGGAAGAACAGTGCATAGGATCTTTAAAAGGGTGCTAGAAGAGAAAAAATATACATATTGTTTGGCTTTTGTACAACTCTCCATAACACGCACATGCTCCAAAGCCTTAATTCCTGTTAAAGGCATGATGGTTACGCAAATCCTTGTGCAAGACTGGCTGTCAGGGTTTCACCAGAACAGAACTTGCCTTTTAAACAGGATCACCCATCTGATCCTTGATGGGAAATGGTTATTTTCCACTCACTCTGTGACCTCCCTGCTCCCACCTGCACCTTCTCGGTCACTTACTGCTTTCTCCTACCTTGGACTTTCCCCTCTGTGGTGGGGTCAGCGAGGGAGGTGGCCCAGCTTCCCTCTCAAAAACTACACAGTTTTCCTGGAAGCAGCGACCAGTCTGTGCATTGGGGTCCAAGAGAGCCTGGTTGCTTTATCCTGTTAGTCAGTTGGCTTTTCCTTGTTCCCCATCCCTCAGGGATGGAGACTGTGTGGGCTCAGGATGTGTGTGCACATGCAGAGGCGTGGCTTGGGCACATCAGAACCAAGTGGTGTCCCATCCCCCAGAAACCGCTGCAGTTGCACTGCCTCCTGTGGTCACCCAGGTGGTGGTACTGCATCCAAGTCTGTAGCCAGGCTAACCCCAAGGAGGAGAGCGTCCTCTGGGCTGCTTTATTCCCTTCCTCAGAGGCCCTCTCATACCTAGACTGGGGTCACTGGTGGCTCGAGTAGTAGTGCTACCGCAGCACTGATTTGCTGGCCCAAGTTGGACTTTTAACTGACAGGTACATCTCACTTGGCTCTGCCTACTCAGAAAATTCTCTCCCTCTTCCCAAGTTGCGACAGCCTTGAATGCCACAATTGATACAATGAAAATCTCCATATTAATCGTGCACAGTTATGAATTCAGGAAACCAAAGGTTTTGTTTTTATGCCCTCAGATGTGAAGAATAATGAAAAGTACAAAACATATGAAAAGGCAGGGCTTTGAACTGCTGTAGAAGAACCATGTAAACCCAAATCACATCTAATAGGGGGGTGGGGTAGCTGTGAACTGGTAGATTACGGGGTCATACACCGCTAGAGTGGGATACAAACTGTGTTGAGCAGGACACTATACCTCTACTCAGCTGTGCAAAGGATAGAATTTTAAATAGAACCCTACACAAAAGTGAAATGTTGCATCTCAGCTGGGCTAGCCTTTGTAAATAATGTGTTTAAAAAAAAAAAAAAAAAAAAAAAAACAATTGTAGTTTTTAGTTAGGGCTAAGTTCTGGTACATCAGTCCAGATTCTTTATGCTTGGGGAGTATAAATCCACACCCCAGAAGAGCAAATGTGAAAAGGAATTTATTTTTATGTTTTTAGTATTCAAGACCAGTGGTCATTTATGCCCAGTTAGTTTTTTTTTTTTTTTGAGAAACTGCAGTTTAACTTTGTGATTTTGTCTCATGTTCAACACTCCCAAACTCAAAAATAAAAAAAATGTTTTAGAAATAAGAGGTGTTATGGATTGAGGTAGCGGCACCGACCAATTGGAGTACTCCTTTCCTCTGTTTGTGAGACACTCTTAATCTTTGAAGAGTGTCTCATGCACAGCTACCCTGGAAATGGGCATGTTGGGGTAATTAAAAAAAAAAAAAATTAATGTCTTATTGATCGAGCTCAATCAGTGATATAGTAATACAGTTGTAAGAGTGGTCTTACTTGTATTCTTATATTCTTAGGGTATCAGAACTGCTTCCCTTCGGTTCACAGCTCTCGTACCCTAAGAATGCAAGTGAGACCTCTCTTTCAAACATAAGAGTGGTCTCGGCAGTGATATTCACATATAAACAAGGCCAGACTGTACATAATAAGGGTGTAAAAGCATTGAGGTGTTATGGGGACATGCCAACCATGAGGGTGAACACAGAGTGGTATGTAGATGTTACCGTACCTCAGGATTGCTTTATACCCTTTACATAAGTACAGTTGGGTGTAGTTTATTAGTTATAATGGGCCCCATATTCAAAGGTTAGCACGGGCGTTAATAGGTTAGTGCCAGTGCTGCGGGTGGGCCATATTCAGAGGCCCCTGGAGCGCTGCTCAAACCTTGCAGTGCAGTCGCACAATCCATACCGCTCCGCCTATGCAAATGAGGGAGTCCCTTATACATAACTGAGCAGTGGTATATTCAGATGTTTGTGGTGGTGCTACAGGGTGGTGCTGTTTACTGCAGCTGAAAACCTCATGTTATCGTAGTGCTAAGGACGTGCCCTCACCACGTTAAGGCAGGGTGACTGTACTACAGACGTCCATCCCAGGTACTGTAGTGTTCCCCCTTCCCCTGTACTCTAGTGTACCCCTTCCCCTTGATTGCCTCTGTAATAATAATAATGAGAAGAAGAGGAACCGTCCCTATTGGTATAGTGGCTCCCTCCCAATCACCCCTGTAGGAGTAATACAGAACTGTGGTGAGGGTTGGCAGTGGGTGGGTGAGATGGGTGCTGAACTGCGGTCAGGGGGTTGGGGGGTCCACGGTCCACTGTACCACAAGAGAAGGGTTTATATTTTTGATAAAGGGTGAGCGGGGTGGGGACACTAACCATCAGGGAAGGGTTTATATGACTGATAGAGGGGTGATGGGAAGGAAGAACACTATATCACCAGGGACAGTTCTGTATTATTCCTACAGGGGCAGTCGGGGGGGGGGCCGGAGACACTACACCATCGGGGACAGTTCTGCATTATTATTATTATTACTACATGGGCAGTGTGGCGGAGATAACACTGTGTCGCCAAGGACACGTTTGATGTCTCTAGATATGGTAGTACTGTTGGGCTCCTACACTCATGCAAATTTGCCCATAATGGGCACACAGATAGCACCTTGGCACCTTGTATGCTCAGTGAGCTCATTTGCGTGCTCTGGTTGAATATGGCCCACTGGCGCCCTGGTGCCATCCTGTTTTGGGCATCACTATCTCCTTTGGGCCATATACAGCCTTGATCTGTGCCAACGCAGTGCGTATCTACTCAGTGCTGTACCAGCATGGCCTGATATTCAGTAAGCGTGCTGTCAGTGCGCACTGACTTGCTGAGTATTGCTCGGAGCCGGCCATGTGCTAGTGCAAGTGCAGCGCAACATGCTGCATTGCACTTGTGGACTGCTCTGAATATGGGGTCTCAGATGTTTGTTTTTATTCAGGGGGTACTATCTGATTCTGTGTGTATTTGAAGATGGCTTATGCTGCTACGGCATTGCTGTTTTGTGAGATAAAAAAAAAGTTAATATTTGTATTGGGCCCCATGAATTTTGCCTATGTGTCATAGATACAGATACGTGGCACATAGGCATCCCTACATTGCAGAGCCATGGAGTGGGTGTCCCATGGGCCCCCAGTGGCATGCATGAAAGGGGTGCTTGCCCCTTCTGCAGTGGATTCCCTGTTCATGGGTAACACTGCACACATGGACAGACAGGGGAACTGACTAGAATGGTGCATGGTTACATACCATCCACCAATCAAGCTCCATGGTGCAGAGTGCCAGTGAAGGAGGCGCAGGCTACGCAGGCAGGGACCTTGCCACAGTTGCTGCGTGCCCCCTTCAACTGGTGGCAGATGGCCATGGTGGGGCAAGTGAGTCCCCCTTCTTGCTCCCCACAACCCTCTGACCTTGCAGTGAGAGGTTGAGCAACTGTTGGGGCATTGCCCATTGCGTGGTTCCCTTAATGGTGTACGGGAATGGCTGTATCCCAACCTGTACTCAACAGGATATGCAGTGCACTGATTGGATACAGTACCTACTGGCAGTCGCTGGTTCACCCACACAACACCCCTGGCCCCTCTGCACTACTACTCGTGTGTGGGGGAAGGGCCATGGATGGGTGGATCAGCTTAGTGATTAGCACTTGGTGCATGCCGTTCCACAGGTGTGGGCATCTGTGGCCTGGGTTCGCACCTTTGGTGTGCACCCGGCCTCCTTTTTGCATAGGCTCCATTGTGTGTAACACTGTAACACATTATATTGCAGTTGTCTTGACAAAATGGGAAAGACCATATAGGCTTTTCGTTCACAGAGTTGTGTGGCTGGGGGAAAATGGCACTGCTGATAGAATGTTGCTGTAGCATTGGGTGTGGCTCTTTGAAGTGTGACACAGGAACTGAACATTTACAGATCTTAACATTCAGTTTTTTTTGTCATACATAATTATTGTTCATTGCTGATGTGATCGCTGAACAATAATTATGCTGCAAAATATTGTAGTTTATACAGTACTATACCGGAACAGATTCTTCTTAGCCCATAAGATCAGCAAGCCAATGTTCCTTTATTCTGTGATAACCAGACAGTAGACTTAATAATGGGACTGCATGCTAGTAATCCCTGTATTTTGATTGGCTAAGCCTAATGCTATATTGCATCTGTGAGAAACTGCCTAATATTTTCAAGTTTCTCACTGATGGTCTGTAGCAGTAGAGAGACTGATTTAAGCAGATTTTCAAACCCTTTTTTTGTTTTTCCTTTTCCATTCTGTTTATCTCTCCGGTTCAGGTGCGGAGGTATCCCTCGTTCAGCCTTTGAGCTAGCCCACTCGGCATCCTCCCCAAGCCTTCCAGACTGGGTGGCTTGCAGCTTGCCCACTTCGGCCAGGCTCCCGGGGGGTAGGAAGGGAGATACTGAGATCAATCAGATGCCCCAGCTGAGGCTTACAGCTGGGGCATCATTTGGGAGGATGCCCAGGTAGTGTTATCCTGCTGCTGTCTCTGAGAGTTTTCAGGTTGCGGTTCCCCTGGAGGCGTGAACATGCAATGGCATCAGTGCATGGACATGCATGCTCCAATGCACATCCTACAGATGTCTGTCGCGCCCTACTGTACATGTTACCGGCCGGTGTACACCCAGTCTCCACTGGGTAACACTTATGCACCAGGAGCTCATGGCCCCCCACCGTTGAGGCAGAGAGCTGTTCATAGGACACTCATCCAGCCTCCCCCAATCCTGGCTGGTCTTCTGGCACTCCGGGCTCGTTCCTAAACCTGGGCTGTCAGTGTTGTGAGCGGTAGTACTACTGCTGCACTGTCAGGCTGGCTCCCAAACCCTTTTGTGTGTGTGTGTCTGTGTGTTTATAACAGTGATAACAGATATTTTGGTCTGGGGCTTTATTTGGTAATAACTGACCTGTGGGTTAATAAACACATTGGCTTAAGGCCTCAGTGTTTATTGCCCCTTATTACCTTATAAACCCAGACCACTATACTGTTACTGACTATGCAGTATACCCCTGTTGGGTATCCTACGACCTCTATTTGCTCCCCTCCCTTCCCTCTCCTCCTGTTACTCCTTTCACTATTCAGATGAATGCTCGCTCTCCCCTCTCTCTCTCCCCCCTCTCAGTGTAAGACTTCTGGTAGGTGATCTGCTTCTCCTAACAGCTCTGGAACAAGCTACTCCTTTCTTCTGCTCCTTCCCCTTCATAGGTGCTTGCCCCCCTTCCTATCTGTTCCTCTTCCTTCCCGTCTGTTCCTCCACCTTCCAGTCTGCTTTACCCCTCCTCTGTCCTTTAAAACTGTCCTGAGTAATCACTTGTCCTCCACCTGTGCCTGCTTCTAGCCTTTCCATACCCTTCCCGCACTTCTCTTGTCTCTCCATCTTTCCTCTGTCATCATGCTGCTTTTCTCCTTTTCCCTTTAGTGACTTTGTGCCACTCCTGCCCAGTCTTCTCATTTGTTTTCTCCAGCTTCCCTAGCCCTTCTCTCTGCCAACTGCTAGCTCCCAAATTGCATTATATTCTGTGTTGTCCTACTTCATTACAGTACTGTACTTTGCTCAGTTTCCAGCGTCCCCTTTGCTACCGAGAAGTTTTGCATTGCTTGTTTATTGCTCTGTGTTCTATTGGCTCTTCATAGGAATTTTCTATAATTTTATAATTTACATTTTCTGCCCATGAATTACAGTCTCTGCCTTTCCAGTTGGTGACCTCTTAGCCATATCCAAGCCTTCAGTGTTGCTTGCAACCCCCCGATTCAAATCAGTTTACCCCCCATGAGACAGGGTTCTTCAAGCTAGCTGCCCCTTCAGGATGTCTCCCTCACTGAGGGCTCCTTGGCAGTTCATGGGAATGTTTTGTGAGTTTTTTTTAACACTTGTAACCCCCTTCCCTAGTTTGCCCCTGAAAAACGAGCTCCTGCTCGGTGTGCTATTCCTGGACATTAATTTTAAATTAATAAATAAGGCTAATAATTTTGTATGCAAGCTTGTTTCTCTGCTTGTGATGGCTAACATGGCACACTATAAAAAACATTCTGTAGAACAAATAAAACGGATAGAGGATAATGTATGGGCAACCATACACAACAACTCAGGCTTGTTAAGCATGGAATTAATAGAGACTAGAATGGAAGTCTGGCCACCACATACACTCACAGCCGTGGCTTACGCTACCCAGGCATGCATGGTTCCAGGCTGTGTGTAAGTCAGTGGAAGCTGTAATTCGTGTGCCCTGGCATTTAGAGATCTAGCATACATGCAAGTCAGCTGATCGAATAGGAGGCTTCCATTCTAGTCTCTGTTAATTCTGTGTTGTTGTATATGGTTGCCTACACATTGCCTTTTATAGTGCATTATAAAATTGGCAAGAAAAATCCAGTGCTCTGATTGGTCAATAGTTGTTCAGTTCTGCGCACTGTCATAGAGGCATAGGTCAGGAAGCATGAACAAACCAGGAGAAGTTGTAAAATTCACAAGTACTGTTTTTATTATTAAGAACTATTGAAAAGCAAAAGTACTTCATCTGAGGGTCTCCTTTCAATTTAAATTCAGTATAACCCAAACAAAACATTGTTGTCTTTTTATAATTTGTCTTTGCCTGGCAGTTTAACCTCTGCTTCTTGTTCTTGTAAGTTTCATCTCCAGTTTTTCACAAAATGCAACAAGATCTTTTTTCATTGACCTTCCGATGACCAGCGTGAAGAGTACATTAGTCTTCTTAACAGGTGCATCCAGTTAAGACATCCAGACCCAGATCTAGTTTCTTGTTAATAATTCTGCAAACAAGCTTGTAGAGGCCAAAATATAGCTCAAGGTCAACCTCGTGTATTACAGATTGCCATTTTAAAAGAAACCCAAGTAGCTTTTGCATTCATTGCAACAGTCATATATATATATATATATATATATATATATTTTGCAAACCATGCGATCTCAATTTCAGATACAGGTTCATCTATATTTTTTAACCACAGGGAAGAGAGAAAGAATAGAAACAGCAAGTGAAGGAAGGCAGAAAACAGGGAAATTGTGGGACCCTCAAAGTGGCCAGTTCTTAGGTGTTACAAGGAAAATTTGATTGCACAATCAGACAGGCTAGAGATGGACAAGTGGCAGAATAGGAGAGGACAAAGCAGATCCTTGCTTTAACTCTCTCTGCATAACACATGGAGCAGGGTCTTACCCAAGCCAGTCACATACCCCTCTCTTAGAGGGAACCTGTTTTTATTTCTCTTTTTAAAACAGGTTTCCAAAACCTCATTTTATTTCTCTTTTAACATTACCTTATAACATTTACAGTTCTTTGCATATGTAGTATCCCTTTTTTCATGACATCTGTTACAGCAAACCTTTCATTTAAGCACTCACATTTTTTTTAACCTTCTGAATTCTCAATTACTGAACCATATCTTGACATTAAATCAATAGTGACATTCTGTTTTTCTGGATTTGTGCATCACTTTGTCTTTAAATAGATGTAGTGCCAGGTACCACCTTGTGATTCTGGGATATTTTTTATCCTTCATTTGATCAAGCCAACTGAGAGGATTGTGATCTGTTATAAGTACAAAGTTAGTCATTGGCAAATAAAACTTAAGTGAGTCAATTGCCCATTTTACAACAAGACATTTTTTTTCAAGAGCAGAGTACTTTTTTTCTGTGCCGTGCAGTTTCCTACTGATGTACAGAATGGGATGTTCCTTCCCATCTGTATTCTGACTCAGGACTGCACCTAAGCCTACCTCCGATGCATCTGTCTGTGAAAGAAATTGTTTTTCAAAGAACTGAAATTCTTAAAACCGGGGCTGAACATAATGTAGCCTTGGTGGCCTGAAAAGCTTCATCACACTGCGGGGACCATTTCACATAATTCGGGTACCCTTTTTTGTGAGCTCAGTGAGGGGAGTAGCTCACTGGGGAAACTTGGGAACAAATTTCCTGTAGTAACCAGCCAGACCTAAAAATGACCTGACATGTTTCTTTGTGTTAGGGACAGGACTGTTAACTACAGCTTCTGTCTTGGAAATCTCTGGCTTTACGTCTCCATTTCACAAGATATAAGCAAAATATCTGGTTTCCTACATGCCTAATGTGCACTTGGTACAGATATGCATGTTTGCTAGATTAGATAACTATTCGTAGGTGTTCCAGGTGGCTTTTGCAGACTGGACTGTACACCACAACATCATTCAGGTATGCAGCACAATAACTAGTGTGAAGGGCTAGAATTACATCCATGTACCGCTGAAATGTAGCGGGGTGCACCATGTTAACCAAACGGCATGATGATGAACTGATAGAATCCAACTGGAGTGGAAAATGCAGTTTTTTGTCTGAATTCTATAGATAGGGGAATTTGCCAGTAACCCTTGTTCAGATAAAGGGTACTAATGTAGTTGGCACTTCCCAGTCTGTCCACCAAATCATCTATCCTGGGCACAGGATAGCTGTCAAATATGGACACTTGATTAAGTTTTCTGAAATCAAGGCAGATTCTTACACCCCCTTCTTTTTATTTACAGCCACCATTGGTGGTGACCAAGCATTTCTCAATTCTTCAGTGATACCCAACTCTTTCATTTTTTGTACTTCCTTAACATGTCTGTTAACTGCTGTGGTAATCTGTATTTCTTTTTTCTGATCGGGCGAGCATTCTCTGTCACTATTATGTGCTCAACCCCTTTTGCTCGGCTTGGCACTGTGGTAAAAGTACCTCTAAATGTCTTTACCAAGTTACGGATTTCTTCAGTTTATTTTGTGGTTAAGGAAACATTCACCTTTACAGCATCAAAAGTTTGTTTATTCCAGTCTGTCATAAGCTGTATCAATATCGTCTTTAGCAGTTTCTGGTAAGACTAACAAAGTATTCTTTGGTGTTTTCTCAACTCATTTCTTCAAGAGGTTAGTATGGTGTATCTTGGTAGGATTTTTCCTGTTACAAGTCTTTATCTCATAGTTAACTGTACTGGTACATCTAACCACTTTAAAAGACCTTTGTCCCTTCATCAACAGTTTGTTTTCTGTAGTGCGTAACAGTAACAAAGAGCTTTTCACCTGGCTCAAAACGTTTTCTTTTACCCCATGATTATAATACACCTTCTGCTGTTTTGGGCCTCCTCCTGGTTGCTGAGGGCAGATTCAACATATTTTGCCAGTTTCTTTCTCAGTGTACCCATATAAGATGTAATAGATTATTTCTGAGCTGGGTTGTTTTCCCATGTTTCTTTTATTATATCTAGTGTCCCTCTAGGTTGTCTACCATACAACATTTCAAAGGGTGAAAAACCTGTTGATGCTTGTGGCACTTCTCTGTAAGCAAAATGCAGGTAAGGTAAATATTGGTCCCAATCTTTCTCTTCACCTTTCTCAAACCTTTTTAACATGCGTTTTGGGGTTTGACTAAAACACCCAACAAGACCGTCTGCCTGATGGTGATAAGGTGAGGTTCTTATGGCAGTGATACCTAGTAGTCGGTATAACTCCTTCGGTAATGCAGCACCAAAATTACTACCCTTATCAATAATGATCTCTTTAGGTATGCCCACCATGCTAAAACTTTAGGTACGCTCTGCTGCCCTTTTTTGGGGTTTTGACGGTATGCATTGGAATTAGCTATGGGTATCAAGTAGCATAGTCACATACTACCAAACAAATCGATTACTGTTTTTACTTTTGTCTAAGGGGCCAACCACATCCATTGCAGTTCTCTCAAAAGGCACATCTATCAAGGGTAGGGGCACCAGGGGCACCTTGTCTTTTTTTAGTTATCATGGCTACTTTCTGACATTCAGCACAAGAACTACAGTAAGAAGTAACATCCTCATGAATCCCAGGCCAGTAGAATCTGTACAATGATCTGGCAAGGGTGCAGTCCCTCCTTGAGTGACCAGCCATAGGACTGTCATGCTGTCTGTAACAACTCAGTCTTGTACTTCTTTAGTATGACCAATTGTTTTATCTGTTCCTGCATTTGAGGATTAACCAAACTCTGTAGGTAGCCCATTACAATTTTTTCAACATTGGTTCACCCTGTTTTTTATTCCTAGCTACTTAAAATAATCTTGTAGAGAAACATTACTAGTTTTCTCAGAAACAAATGCACAGTCAGATAGTATAGTTTCAGGATTTTCATGTATCAACCCCTTATGTCCATCAGTTTTTTGTTGACACTTTTTTTTCATGCATCTGTTTTCTTTCGTGAACGTCTGGATCTGGGACCTGGGTTCAAACAAGTACAACTCACAGTCACCAGAAGAAAAAAGTCCCCAGTATCAGAGATTTTCTTTGCCTTTGCTGTTATTATCACAGCTGCTGACACAGCAGGATTTACTCCCTCTGTGATTAACTTTGCAAATCCTGGAAAGTCATTTCCAATAATCATAGAAACACAGAATCTGACAGCAAATAAGGGCCACTTTGACCCACCCAGTCTGCCCATTTTTTGGTTTTTACCTTCATTTTTGCTGCAGACCCACTTGATCTGTAGTGCTGTCTCTTCCTCCTCTTCCTTTCCTCAATGAGTCCCTTGTGCCTATCCCAGGCCTTTTTTAACCCCACCGCTGTTTTTTCCCCAACTACCTCTGGTGGAAGGCTGTCCAGGAATCTGCCACTGTTTCTGTGAAGTACTTCCTCACATCTCTCCTGAATCTACCCCCCTCCAGCTTCACAGCATGTCCCCTTGTTATAGAGCACCTTTTTTTCTAAAAAATACTCACCTCCTGTACCTTATTAACCACGTGAGTTATTTAAAGGTCTCTGTCATATCCCTTTTCTTCTCCAGGATGTACTTATTGAGCTCCTTTAGCCTCTTCTCAAAGGACTTTTGATGTAGACCCTGCACCTCTTTGGTAGATCTCCTTTGGACTGCCTCCGCTTTGTCTAGGTCCTTCCTGAGATATGATCTTCAGAACTGAATACAGTACTCAAGGTGGGGTCTTTCCAGCAGTCTATGTAGAGGCAACACCACTTCCTTGTTTCTGCTAGTTATATCCCTTCCTGTGCACCCCAGCATCCCACTAGCCCTCTTGTCACACTGCCCAGCAACCTTTAGGTCATCCGATATGATTACCTCCACATCTCTTTCCTGCTGGGTTGTTCAGTATCCTCCACCCATTTTGTACTCCCCGGTTTCTGTGGCAGAAGTAACATCTTTATTCCCTGCAAGGAGCTGTGTTTGGGGACTTGTGTGCTTTGTGCCTCCCTGTGCCTGAAGATTGTCTTATTTCTCCCCCAAAGGTACTGTTTTGCACGAGGGCTTTGCTGTTGGGGGAATTGGAGTGCCTGCAGCTGGGGCTCGTTATCGGGAGGTGGGCTCTCCCTGTATTTAAAACTTGCGCTGCTCGCTAGCGTGAAAGGTAGCACAAGTGGAAGTGAGTGGCGCCAGTGCCACTCGTCAGAAAAAATTCTTCTTGGTGCTTGTCTTTCCCCTCAGAGGACTTCTGCTGTACTGAACACAGATGTAGTTAGATATTTGTTTTATTGAAGCCCATTTTATTGATAGTTTAAGTTGTTTATTGTTTAGATGTGTTTTAAAATATTGTTAATTTATGCAATTTTATTTTTTTTTTTTTGCCCAATTTCAACTGATTATTTTACTGAAAGTAAAAGCAGTTGTCAATTTTTTTTATTCTTGTTCCTATTGTACAAGCCAAGAAAATGGCTGCACTTAGGAGGGTTTTTCAGAATCAGGTTCCTTATCATGGTTAATTGATACTGCTTTATATAGGGTTTGTTCTGCTCTCAATTCACAACTGAGCCATCCAGTGTGTAAATTGGTTAAGGTCCCCACTGAAAGGGAGAGACAGTATGAGAGCAGGCCAAACTACAAAAGGCTATTAATGTTGCTATTGCTTATGTCAGGAACTGTGCATCCCCACCCTGGGCCCAGTGTGTTTCAAGTGGATGCTTTTGATTCTCATCTAGAGAATTCCCACTCAGGTTCAGCTTCTACCACACTTAAGAGTGTTATTTAAATGTTCAGAGTTTACCTTCTAAATGGACCCAATTTGTAGCTTGGTCCCAACTTCATTCATTGGTTGTTATTACCCTCTCTGAAACATGGTTGCATGATGGTATAAAGGATTCTGAGGTTTAACTTCCTGGTTGTAGCTTAATTAGACAGGATAGAATAGTAAAAAGGGGAGGTGGAGTTATGACGTTTATACACAGTAGACTTGATTACACTGTTTTGGACCATTCTTTGGGAAACTCAGGGTGTGATATGATTTCTGTACTGATTTTAGGACAAAGTAAACACTTGACTCTTAGTACTGTTTACTTTTCTCCGGAAAGAATATCTCAGGTCTTGAATTATTAATCTAATTTCGTAAGGTTTTGCCAATAAACAGAGACTGGATCACCTTGGGTGATTTTAATTGTAGTTGGGATCAAACTTTGAAAAGTGAAGTTACAGAAATATTGGTTGACCTGGGTATTAAGCAGTTAATAGAGGAAATCACAAGGCCCAATTATAAATCTGGTAGAGGGACTGTTCTTGATGGGATTCTGGTCACTCATGTAGATAGGATAACTAATTGGGAGGTTATGCCTGATATCATGAGTGACCATCATCCTATCAAATGTGAATGGTCGGTTAGGGTACCCAGAGGCATGGATAGCTATAAGGGTCTGCTCCATGCTCAGAGCACATTTCCTTACATTAGGAGCATGGTTTTTAAATCTAAATTTAGTTCCGTTGTGCTACTGCAGTGCACTAGGAGCATGGTCCATTTAGCATCATCGATCACTGTGACGAGACTGTACTACATCTAAATATCCCAGAATGACTTACTCTGCCTCATCCATTCTGACCATCAACACACATGTATATTTTTTCCTTTTAGCCAACTCCCTGGAAAGAGCAGGATTCTGTTGTATTGTAAAATGGAGGTGTAGGTTCTGCTGAAGTGCACGTAGTGAGGACAAGAGTTCATTCTCTGAGGCAGGCATTGCACACTTGATGCCAGCGAATGTTAGGGTTGTCGATGGTCAAGACAAGTGTCTAGCTGGGATTGAATTATGTTGGGGTTTGCCTGAGCAGGGCAGTCTGTGTGGCAATGTAACTTTCTATGTTGAGATGTTTCATGTATGCGTGTGTATCACGGACGCGCACACAGACGGTTGGACAGAGAGACAGAGATTGAAGGTGACACAGTGTATAAAAGAAATTCTTGGGTCTGTCCCCTCCACTTTCATAGCATGACCCTCCTTTGCCCTCATGCATCTTTTTTTTTTTTTTTCTTTCTATTATCTGTTTATTCTCCTGAGTCTGGCAGGCCGTTCCAGTCCCTCCATCAGAGGGACTCTGTCTCCAGCTGCACTGTTCACCAGCCTGACACCCCCTAAATCCCCCGTGGTCTCCCCCATGCTAGGGTCATAGCAAAAGGGTGCCGGCTTTCCACCACCTCAGAGTGAAATCCAAACCGGGGGCCAGACGGGGTGCTGGTGCGGCTATCGGGGAGCCTGACAGCTCCTTTTCCTCCAAGTTTTCTCCCGCCTCCTTCCCACCACCAACGTACATTAGCGATGTGCCTCCTGGCTCGCATCTCCCCCTGGCTTATGGCAGAGGGTGATCGAGGAGCAGGACGGCAAACCCTCCCTCCCCAAAAAAGGAGAGCAGTCCTTCGGACACTCAGTCCCCTCTCTCACCCCTGCCAACACCCGGTGGCTCAGGATTGTTCCCAAACTGTGGAGGCCAGCGTGGCGCAAGGTGTAGCGACTAGCGCCTCAACCTCCAGCACCACCAGGATGGTCCACATGCATCTTTTTCTATGTAAGATGCTACCCTCTTGTAGCTTATTAATATCTCTGAGGTATTTGAACGTTTCTATCATGCCTCCCCTTTACCTCCTTTCCTCTAGAGAGTGCATATTTAATTCTGTAGGGCTTTTGATGCAGGCCCTGCACCATTTTGGTTGCCCTCCTCTGCCTCTGTGCCTTCTCCACCCGATCTATGGCCTTCCAGAAAATGAGGCCTCCAGTACTGGATACCTTACTCAAGGTGGAGTCTTACCAACAATCTATACAGGGGTTACACTATCTACCTTCTTTCTGCTGGTGATATCCCTCCCTATGCACCTGAGCATCCTGCTAGCTTTCCCTACTGCCTTATCATACTGCTTTGCTACCTTCATGACATCAGAAATGATTACTTCTAGCTCCCTTTCCTGTTTTGTGGTTGCCAGTACCGCCCTGCCCAATTGGTATATTACTCTCGGGTCTGTGTGCCCCATGTGCATGATTTTGCACTTTCAAACCTCTAGTACCATCAGAAACTGTTAATTTACTATCAGAAAATTGCTAATTTGTAAATAAAAAAGTAGGTAGGAGCACAGCCACGATGTAAAGGAGCACATATTTTATGGTACAACTTCAGTCAAGTGTGCATCTCTGTTTCGCAGGAGCACACCATGCTGAATCCCTAACACTACCCCTGCCCACAGGTCCCCCTAAGTATGTTGAGTGTAAGAATTTTGCTAAGTTAACATCCCAGAATATAGAACATTTGTTTAAGGAAATAGATTGGTCTCCTCTCTTTTCCTGTACCAACATTGATGCAATGTGGGATTGTTTTTGTATTGCCTATAATGCAATTATTGATAAAGTTGCACCATTGAAGAAAATAAGAATTAGATCTCACAAACAAGAATTGGTAACAAAGGACCTTATTCAACTAATGAGAAAATGAGATAAATGTTGGAAGCAATATAGGGCAACACAAAATCTTGTACTTCTTCAAGAGTATAAGACAGAAATAAATGTAAATCTGAAATTAGGAAGGCTAAGGTGGTTTTCTGCTTAAATGAACAAAGGAATTCCCTGGGTAATCCCCCAAAAAACTGGGATCTTCTGAATAATATGGGAAGACAAAAAAAGATTTTGCCCCTACTATTTTTCAGGAGGGACAAAGTATTAGTGATCCCTCCCTGGTTTCAGATGTTTTTAATAAACACTTTGGGAATCTTGGCCCCTTTAGAACTCCAGTTGTTCCAGATGATGGTACTATGTTTGAGGATGCTTGTAATGATGCCAGTCCTAAGTTTTATTTTAAGTATGTTACTCCCTCTCTTGCTAAGAAGTATATCTTGAAAAATAATCCAAAACCTTTTCAGGGTCATGACGGAGTCGACTATAGGATTATCAAATTAGGCATACATTGTTTTGCACATCCGTTATCCCATATTTTAAATTTTTCTTTGTGCTATAATGTTTCTCCTCTAGTTGGAAGTTAGCGACAATAAAACCTATTTTGAAGGGTGGAAATCCTTCCACTGTTTCAAATTATTGACCTATATCCCTTTTGTCTCCCATTTTCAAAATTTCTTGAAAAAATTGTAATGGATCAAACTCTTGCTTTTCTTGGGAAATATTATCTTCTCTCTAGTAATCAACATGGGTATAAGCTAGGTTATAACACCGAAATGGCCTTGGTGGGGTTCACGGGCAACATACATGGTGCCCTCGATAGAGGGCACTCATGTGCAACCCTGTTTGTGGACCTCACCAAGGCCTTTGATCTGGTTGAATTTCACCTTCTTCTCTGTGTTCTCCGGGGATTACAGTTCTCTGGGGAGGTTGTCAGGTGGTATCAAAGTTATTTATGTAATGGACACCATCGAGCAATTATCGGTCAACCATTTCTCAGATCATCCCCTCAGTTTGTGGTGTTTCCCAGGGTTCAGTCCTGGGGCCACTTATTTTTTCCTTTTATATGAATTCAGCCCCCAGTATCTGTACTAAAACAGAAATGATTCTTTATGCAGATGATGCCATTTTATTTTGTTCCGGCCCCAATCCTGAGACTCCAGACTGATTTTGGGCTCTTGCAGGAATGGTTATCAATAAATCATCTGGTGCTTAATTCTAAAAAAACCAAAGGTAATGGTCTTCTCCCGTAATAAGATAGCAACCTCTAGTCTCCCTTCCATTATTGATAAGGGGGGGGTAATATAATTGAACTTGTTTCAGTTTTTAAGTATTTGGGAATACTATTAGATAGTCACTTTACTTTTGAGCCACATATTCAAAATATTAGAAAAATCTTACTCCAAAGGTTGGGTTCTCTATTGAGCCATTTTTGTCCTTTGAATCTAGAAAACTCTTGTTTCATAGTTTTCTGTTTTCGGTGTTGGATTATGGTATATTGGTATATACTTCTTCTTGTAGTAGTGTCTTAAATTGTCTTCAGGTTACATGTTATTCTGCCTTGAGATTTTGGTTAAATTTACCATATCTATCCCCTTTGTTCTGATTTATATAAACAGTCTGACTTGTTATCATTTGATAACCGAGTCCATTTTAAAATGGGTATTTTTCTTTATAAAGTAAAAATAGGGCTTCTTCCCCTTCTGTTTCTATGATGTTTCCCAGGGCTCTAAACGCTCTTTCCACTAGGTCTCAGTATAAATTTACCTATAAAATACCCTTATTTAAAAAGACCATTGGGCAGAGATCTTTGTTATTTAGGGCACCAACTTTTTTTTAATAAAATACCTTCTCAGATTGTTGATAGTATTTCTATACTGGGTTTCAAAAAACGTTTAAAACAGTGGCTATCCTCTCAAGTATGAATGCATTTGTTTTTCCTGTGTTCTGTGTATTGTACTAGCACTTTATGTGGATAGAATTGTTTGTTCTGAAATATTGTGTCAATTATATGTATTGTACTGTTTTTTTAGATATGACTTGGCACCTGTGAAAGTGGACAGTTTTGCTCATCTGGTTTACAAGTATAAAAAATAAAAATGAAAAATGAAATGGTGCATTATTTTGCACTTTTTTGCATGAAAACCTAGCTGCCATACCATTGACCAGTCCTCCAGTTTTTTCAGATCTCTGCCCATCCTTTCCAGCCCCCACAAGTGTCCACCCTGTTTCAGATTTTGGTGTCCATATCCCTTCTTGGATTAATAATCTCACACCTGAGATCAACAGGCACCCTACTCTTGGTCCCTTTAAAAGTAGCCTTTGTCAGCACCTGAATTCTCTCAATAGTTACGACTTCCCCCTGTAACAAATCAACCGCTCTGTGCCCTCTTGTAACTCCCAGACTTGGCTCCTATTGTCCTAGACCTGAGCCTCTGTCCTGAGCACTCTCCCCCTCTTTTTCCCTGACCTCAGCACACACCCCCCCCAACCCCTACTCTGTATTGACTACATCACCTTAGACTGCATTAATCCTTCTCTCACTTTTCTTCCCCATCTTTCCCTTCACTTCAGCCCTTTCCTTTTCATACACATCTCCCTCTCCGTTCCAACCAATCCTACTCCCTCTTTTCCTATCTCTCCTCCCCTTCATCCCTGCCTTACACCGTAGCCCTGCTGCCCACCCCACCCTTCTACTTCTTGCTGTACCTCCCACATATGTAGAGGTCCATTTGAATATGGCGGGGTCGGCACCTGTTAAGACTTATACACTTTTTTGCTTAGCGGCTATAACTTCAAGCTGTATAACAGTGAGGAAGAGCTCACCAAGCTGGTACTAAAAAGTATTCTTTATTCTTCTTCTTCCATAGAAACACATAGTAAAATCCAATTCCAACTCGATAATACAGCAACAGCAGAATCCAAAATTACTTCCTGCTTCCTCTACCCACTCCTTGCATTGACGTGAGTCACCGGACGTATTTCGCCAGTCGGGGCTTTCTCAAAGGTGGTCACATCAAGATACATCTCAGTGCCTAAATCGAAACATTTTTAAAGGTGCAGTGTGCCACATATGTACAAAATAATCTTACGTGAATTTTTAAAAACATCATGCAAATTCAAGATATGTCCCTGCCATTTCATATCAAACACAAGCATTTTTCTCTAATCCATTATAGCAGTAATGCTGAAAATTTAATTTTTTAATTTTTCGTTTTCAGATATGCACCTGTCACTATATAACTATAATCAAGGGACACTATACACGTCACCCAGTTTTTCACTATCAGGTTTGATGATCTTCTTTATATCAGGACTAGGTGCCTTACAGTGCACACCTGTATACCATACCTAGACTGCACTATAAAATGATATAGCAACTGCTGTGCTAGAAAATAAATACTAAAAAGTGCTATAGTGGATGGATTGTGAATTAGGTTGAATCGTAGTGACAAATAATGCCGAAATGAAATTTGCACATTTTTATGTATTTGCCTGCGCATCAGTCCCCTAGAATTTACATCTTGTATTACTGCTATAATGTTGAACTGTACTGTATGTACCGGGTTGTGTCTGAAAATAGGCAAATGTTTGCCTAGTGCTCTCTACTTGGTTAACAAAAACTAAATAAAATAAATTATAGTCACTGATCCTCAGATGGCTTTCCACCTTGATGTCTACAACACTGTCCCTATTAGTAAGCACCAGGTCCAGTATTGCCCCATCACGAGTGGATTCACTGACATTGCAGGGAGTCCAGGATGTCCCTTCTTCTAGCTGAAGATGCAGCTGGGAGGCTCCACTCTACATCTGGCAGATTGAATTCCACTACCAACAACACCTGCCCCTTTTCAGCCATTTTGCCAATTGCTTTTAACGTTTCCTTATCTAAGTCCTTCCCTGTGCCAGAAGCCTGTGGATCATGCCTGTTTACTCTGCAGGATTGAAGTGACAGGCACCGTAGCTACAAGTGGCTTTGTCCCTGCTCCCCAGGGCCACGGCAGTGACCTAGCCGCCGCCCAAACTCCAGCAACCAGCTTCAGGATTGAAGCGACGGGCGCCGTAGCCACAAGCAGCTGCACACTGCTCCCCAGGGCCACGGCACTGACCTAGCCGCCGCCGAAACTCCAGCAACCAGCCTACAGCTTCAGGATTGAAGCAACAAGTGCCATAGCCACAAGCGGCTATGCCCTGCTCCCCGGGGCCATGGCACTGACCTAGCCGCTGTCCAAACTCCAGCAACCAGACTACAGCTTCAGGGTTGAAGCGAAGGGCACCGTAGCCACACGCGGCTGCACCCTGCTCCCCGGGGCCACGGCACTGACCTAGCCACCGCCCAAACTCCAGCAACCAGCCTACAGCATCAGGATTGAAGCGACAGGTGCCGTAGCCACAAGCAGCTGCATCCTGCTCCCCGGGGCCACGGCACTGACCTAGCCGCCGCCCAAACTCCAGCAACCAGCCTACAGCTTCAGGATTGAAGCGGCGGGTGCTGTAGCCACAAGCAGCTGCATCCTGCTCCCCGGGGCCACGGCACTGACCTAGCTGCTGCCCAAACTCCAGCAACCAGCCTACAGCTTCAGGTACGCCTGCTCCCTTTGTCTTCAGCCCTTCTTACGGCTCCTCTGCCCATTGGCTGACACCGTGTTTGCTTAGGGTGCCTATTGGCCTATCTGTGAGACCTGAGGCTGCCATTGGCTGCAGAAAAGCTTCAGGCTTGCCCTCCAGATCTGTACCAGTGGCTTTCAAAAAGCTGGTGCACGGGGACCAATTCCAAAGACTGCTGCATTGCTTGTCGTGTATTTTCATTTACATGCGCTGGGATATGTGCATATATTGCTAACTTATATTTTTTGCTGCCCTAATTTATGTAATCTGGAGCCTTATCGCATTGAATTGTAACTTGTTTTTTTTTTCTTTTTATTACTGTGTTAACCTCAAAACCTAGCTCTCTCATCTGCCCTGTGTCTCTCTTTTACCTCCCTCCCTTCCCACGCTATCTCTCTATTACTGTCCCACTGTAACTATCCCTCACTCAGCTCCTTGCTGCCTCTGCTTCGCATACTGCCTACCTGCTTCAAGTCTGCTTCACCCCCTCCCGAGCCCATCTTGTCTTCTCTGCTGCAAAGCTCTGGTGCCTGGCTGTCTGCTCGCTCTGCATCACCCCCACGCCCCAATTTAAAGACTGTTTAACCTGTATTTAGTTGTGTTTGTTGTTGAATTCCTGCCTTGGTACCCTTGCAATTAATTCCCACCTCTATTGACCCCAGCCCCTGTGTGACTGTGTTCTTATCTCAGCAGTAATTTTTTTTCTTCTCCTCATTGTACTCTGCAGGATTGAAGCGATGGGCGCCGTAGCCGAAAGCGGCTGCGCCCTGCTCCCCGGGGCCACGGCACTGACCTAGCCACCACCCAAACTCCAGCATCCAGCCTACAGCTTCAGGTACACCCACTCCCTTCGTCTTCAGCTGTTCTTACGGCTCCTCTGCCCATTGGCTGACACCACATCTGCTTAGAGCACCTAGTGGCTTATCTGTGAGACCCGAGGCTGCCATTGGCTGCAGAAAAACTTCAGGCTTGCCCTCCAGATCTGTACCAGTGGCTTTCAAAAAGCTGATGCGCGGGGACCAACTCCAAAGATGGCTGCATTGCTTGTCATGCATTTTCTTCCTGCCCACTCTCCCTGGCCCCGATCTCTATTAAATACTCCTTGTCCCTCCTCAAAGCCACCGCCTTTTATCCCATTGGCTGTTGACAGCTCCTGTTCCTTCTCTCTGTTCTGCCTTGTGTTGCTACCCTCACTGTTTTATTCGTGGATGGCACTCTGCATGCTCTCTTCGCTTTTGTTGCAGCAGCCCTCTATTTTTGCAGCTTAGGCCACTGTACTTTATTGATAGCACCATTTTCATTACAAACCACCTACTCCCATTGAAGTGCACCAATTTGTTACCTGCTCCCCTTTGTCTTTAGCATGCTACACTACAGTTCAGGGTCTTCTCTGCCTGTTACATATCCTTAGTATATGCTATAGAAGTCAAGGTGTGCTGTGTCTGTATCTCTCAGTTCTGCCCATTTTCATCTTTCTGTACGTCCTGGTCCTTGCTGTGCCCCCCCGCCCCACTCTCATAGTACACCAGTTTCTGGGCTTCGTGGGCTTTTATTTATTTTATTTATTTATTTAGACAGCGGTTTGGAAAACCTTTGAGCCATAGGCTCATTTACAAAGGTACCTTGTCACAGTAAGACAAACGAAAATACACAGTATAACTGTATAACACAGTATAACAGTAACTTAAGACATAGATACAAACAAGCTGGTACAGGTAGGATTGATGCAAACAATACCAGAGTTATGTTATCCTTAGCAGCTTAGTAGTAAGCTTTGTCATAAATATTGAGTACGGCTTTGATTAGTGGCAATTACAGCTCCGGGTGTTAACAAGGTGGTTCTGTAAGGACGTTTTGAAGCATGATATAGTTGGAGCTTCGGAGATGGAGGGGGGGCAGTGTGTTGAACCAGGAGAGGGCCTTAAAGCTGAAGGCTCTTTGGCCGTGAGAGGTCCTAGCTCTAGGGATAACAAGAGAGGTTTCACAGAGGTCAGTATGAACTAGTGGGACAGAGCAGCGGATGGTGGTGGTCAATCCTGTGGGGATAGCCCAGGAGGGTCTTTTTGTAAGGGTACAGGTCAGATATTTGGGCGCTCGTCAAGATCAAGTACCAAGCGCTTTAGCGTACAGTAGACAGGTGTGTGCAGCCTAGGTGCCCCGGTAATTAACCTGCAGGCCTTATTCAGAGTAGTGCGAATTTTATGGAGTGCGGTCTGATCAGCAGCACCATACACCGGCAGTCCATAGTCCACTAGGGACAGGATAGAGGAGGTGACTACGAGTCGAAGAGCCTCCAAGGGGAGGCAGTGTTTATACCGATGTAAGAAGCTATTTTATCCTTCTTCACAATGAACTCCTATTTTTCTTGGCTGTACCTTACTCTTGCTGCATCCCACCATAACTCTTATGGGTGACCTAGCATTTTCATGCCCTGTGGTCGGCCCTTGGTCATGTATAGCATGCCCAATCTCCAATCCCACTTCTGCACTTTATTTGCCCCAACCTAAACTAATCTTCCACGGGCATCACTCAGCTACATGTCATGCAACTCTGCTAGTGCTATATACCCCTCTCCTGACCTACAGCTTTACTTTACCTTTGTCTATTCCATCATGATATGCATCTATGCATCCCTGTGCCCCAGCCACACCTATTTCCCACCACCAATGCTAGCTTATCATAGCCACCATAAAAGGGCAAGATCTCGTCTGCTTAGAATCCTGCTAAGTGCTCTTACCAAACTGCTGCTGCTGTTGCTAATTTGCGCTGGCAATATAGAACTTAATCTTGGCCCCCCACTACCCATCCAGGCCCCATCCGAGCTACCTGGGCTTAAATGCCTTACACTGATCCATATTAATGCTTGCAGCTTGCCAAAAAAGTTTGACATCTTTCATTCCTGGCTTAATCTTGCCTCCCCTGACATTGTTGTGGTAACAGAAACTTGGCTGAGACCATCTACTCTGGATCATGAAATCAGCCTCCCCTCTTACGCCGTCTACTGAACTGACAGGCTAACTAGGGGAGGGGGTATGGCTATGTATATCCGGGACAAGTTCTCTACCTCCATCATTAACTCTACCTCAGTGCCCCTGAAATTTGAATGCACCACGCTGAAAGTACAGCTTCCCTCTTCGACCCCTATATATATTTATTTAGTTTTTGTTGACCGGGTAAGTGCACTAGACAAATCTTGCCTATTTTCAGGCACGACCCGGGGGAGGGGGATACAGATGAATGCCAACTGACCTTGAGCCAGATTAAGCTGTTGGTGGTATTTTTTCAGTGAATGAGGGAAATTTGGCCAGGACACCGGGGAAATTCCCCTGCTCTTTTCGATAAGTGCCATGGGATCTTTAACATCCTCCTGAACTACCACCAATCCAGGCAGATGGGACCTCGGTTTAACGTTTCAGTATAATTATAATATAATAGGTTGATACAGGCCACCCTCTGCTGGGTTCGGGGTATTGCATCACATTTCCAGCATACTTGACTCCCTTTCATCTGAAGTGATAATAGCAGGAGACCTTAACTTGGACTGGCTCACAAGCCCCTCTCTACCCCTCAAGGAGTTGTGCGACAGCTTTGGCTTGAGACAACGTATAATGGAGCCTACTCGACCCAACAAAAAACATCCTGATAAAAATACCTTATTAGATGTCATTCTAGTGAATAAACCTCATCTATATTCTCACTCCGGTGTTTTTTTCCAGTGACCTTAGTGACCACTGCTTCATAGCCTGTGTGAGGATCTACCCTAGATCTTCTTCTTCCTCCTGCTATGCCTTCAGAAGATCTAAACGATCCTTTGACCCCAATAATTTCCTCCTTGATCTGGAGCATGCATACTGGCAGGACTTCTGTCTGGCACAATCTGTCGAAGAAGCCTTCTCAGTCTTCCAAAGCATTGTCCTCGGCATCATTAATAAGCACGCTCCCCTAAATAAAAATCCGAACTACAAAAAAAAACTGCCCTTGGTTCATCTCGGGCTTGAAAGCAGAGCTGCTCCTCAGAGCCTCACTCTGGAAAAAGGCTAGGAAGACAAAACAACCTAATGACTGGACGGTCTTCAGAGCTGCTAGAAACCGTTGCACCAGATTGGTTCGGGATGCAAAGATCAGCTACTATCAATCCAAACTCAGTTCCTCTTCAAACAGCATGGCTAACTTCTGGAAAAACTTAAAAGAAATACAAGGTCACAACCCGGCTGGCTCACTCCCACCAAAAATCTCTGTAGGCAACGTGGTCGCCACTGATGAGCAAGAAATCCTAGGTCTTTTTACTAATCACTTCGCTACCGCGGGCCTTGCTTTTGATGACTCCCCTGCTTCCAGCCTATGTGCTCAACAATTCTCCTCAAGCCTGGTTGGGCTAGGCCTTAACTCTGATTCGACCCACCCTTGCACGCCATTCGCCTTCTCCTCTGTCACAGTTAAGGAGGTTGAGGGCCTTCTCCTCCATCTGGATAGCAAAAAAGTGCTGTGGCAGACCTGCTAGAGCCTGCATTCCTCAAAATCGGCTTCCGTATATTTTCACCTCCAATTATCCATCTTTTCAATATGTCCCTCTCTCAGGGTGTAATCCCGGACATCTGGAAAACTGCCCATGTTATTCCCCTATTCAAATCTGGCAGTACTAGTGATCTTAACAACTACCAGCCTATCTCTTTGCTCCCCACCCTCTCCAAGGTTCTGGAGAAAGTTGTCAATTCCCAGCTCAGACAGCACATAATGAATTGGCTCTTCTAAACCCCGACCAGTCTGGCTTCCGACCACAACATACTACCACCTCAGCACTGGCCAAGGTCACGAATGACTGGTTTAGAGCCCTGGATACCAGAAATTATGTATGTGCTCTGTTTCTTGACCTCAGCAAAGCCTTCGACACGGTAGATCACTCCTTGCTAGTAGTTGCTTTAAGGAGCATTGGTGTCCGTAACAAGACTTTGGAGTGGTTTACTAACTACCTCTCCGATCGTCATCAACAGGTCAAGGCAGGGGGGCTCTTCCCCCTCTCAGAATACTACCTAGAGGAGTACCACAAGGGTCCATACTGGGGCCCCTTTTGTTCGCCATCTACATAAACAAGTTAGACTCTGGAGTCAAGTCTGCTGACATCCACCTTTTTGCGGATGATTACCGTGTTGTATGTAGCCAGACCTACGCTGGAGCTTGCATGCAGAGACCTCCAAATAGAATTTGACCAGCATCAGAGTAATCTACTTTACTCAAAACTCCTGTTAAATGCTAAGAAACGAAGGCCATGATCTTTGCTCCTGTAGCAAAGCCCTCTTACCCTGCCATAATAGGAGCTGCGCTGCAAGTTAACACCTTGCTTGAGAAAGCATTGGAATATGTCATCTCCTTCAAATACCTCGGGGTATGGATTGACCCCAAACTCTCTTTCAAAACCCACATTGATGAGCTCTCCAAAAAGCTTAAACAGAGGCTTGGGATTCTCTTCAGAATCAAGCATCTATTAACATACAAGGGGAAAATCAGGTTGGTACAAACTACATTCTTACCCCTTATCGGCTATGCTTTTTGTACAGATGCAGCTCCAGCGCTGCCCTCACTCAACTCAACACTCTATACCATCAGGCGCTAAGATTCATCACTGGTGCCCCCTACTCAACACCCCACTGTACACTATACAAAAGCCTAGGCTGGGACTCTCTTAGCATCAGATGGCATAATAACTCTGTTCTCTGGATCTTCAGGACCATCTCCAATAAACTGCCTCAGTATATCAAGGACTGCCTACCTTTATGCAGCCCCGGTAGTTATCTGTTGAGAAGTCAATCTAGAATTACTCTTATTATCCCCAAAGTTAGGACAAGTTTTGGTAGAGCTGCATTTAGCCACGCTCTTCTAGTCCTCTGGAACACTGCTCAAAATGTCTTGCAGCTTATCATATCCGGTTCCTTAGCTGCCTTTAAAAAACGTATCCAGCGATCCTTTACCGAGTCCTGTAACTGCTTCCATCACTGAATCACCATCTCCGGCATACTTCTGCCTCCCCCCAGTGCTGACTAGACACTAGGGGACACGTAAGCGCGGTGACTCTGGGGTCACCTGACTCTGTAAGTTCTGCTCTCCCTGTCTACCATCACCTCTGTCCTCCATCTTTACATATCACTGATGATTATCCCTCCTCTGTCTAATTTATCCTGCATTATCTCGCACTTGTTGTGCCTTATCTGCTGCCTTGTACTTTTGCCATTATTGCAAATATCAGGGCACTTAGCTTACCAACTGCTATACTACATTTTGAACGTATTGTACATATATATCAATTCTTATTGTATTACGTGCCTCACTGTTTTGCATACTATGTTCATATCTGTTAACCTGTTACAACCCATGTTCTGTTGTCGTACGAAATGCCTTATTATTCTGCAATATATGTAATTTGTATTATGTCGCGGACCATCTTGTAAATTATTTTTTCCTCAATGATGTTTTGCCTGGTAAAATAAGGATTGAGTGATTGATTGATTGAGTAGTGGCTCCATTTCATGACTCGCAACATCTCTTCCCCTCCCAGAATTTCCTGTATCTTCATTGTTCTTATACTTTCTCTATACTTATATGTTACTCTGAGCTGCAAATCTGGAGACCTGTGTTTGAATCCCACAGCCCTCACTTGCATACTGTGTGACCTTGAGCAAGTCACTTAACTTCCCTGTGCTCCCAGGTCACATCTGTAAACAAGCTTTTAGCTTAGTGTGTTACTTCTGGTAAAACAACTTTCCTTCACATAAAACAGCACATCCCCTTGTTTCTTTCCCACCCTGTCCTTTCTGAACAGAGTGTAGTTTTGTCTCAGTCACGGTTGTCAGTGCACCATGACTCAGTAATGGCCACAGTATCCAGGTCGGCCTTTGCTATGATGGCCTCTAGGTCTGGGATCTTATTTCCCAGACTTGTAGTATTAACACATGTGACCTTCCAGATTTTGTTAGTCCTATGTGTGTTGCTCCGCTTTCTTTCCTGTAACTCCCCCTCCTTTCCCCTTCTCTTTTGACTTTTTCTTTTTTTTCCCCCATCCTCCTTTTCTATCACCCTGCTTCTTTGCTTAACTTGCACCTCAGGAGGCACCCCGGGGGGGGTGGGATTCTCTTCTCTTGTAATGCTACTACTGATTATCTCTGCTTGGGGGTATTTCTGCCTCCCTGTTTCTTCTACTATCCCACTCGGCTTGTTTAAATGTCCATTGAACTAAGATTTAAACTGTTCACTGATGACTGTAGTTCCCCTCCCAGATGGATGCAGGCCATCACCTCTCTATAGGCTCTGGTCCTCCCAGGCAGGTCCCTAGTCCGCAGTGTAGCCATATCCTTTCTCTCTGCACCATTCCTTAAACCATAGGTTGAAGGCCTTGGTGCGGTGATCCCTCTCTTTCCCCCTGTCGTAGACGAGCAGCACCTCAGCAAAAGCTTCTAAACGTGCAACCTAAGACTGCGTCCTAGTTTCCTAAACTTCCCCTGCACTATTTCAGTCCCGTCCCTAGCCAGGTCATTTGTTCTGAGGTGGACAATGATGTCCAGTTCCCCCTTCCTTCCTGTTGCCCTAGTGATCCCTATGATACGCCTCCCATCCCTCTGGACCGTGGTGCCATGTAGGCACCTGACCTCCCTCTCTGTCCCCTTTCCTCTTCCAAACTCTATCCCCCTGACAGTTGTGTCCCCTCCAGAAGTTGCTTTTTCCTCCTCTTGGGGATGTACATGTAGCTTATGTACTACCCACACTTTCATTTGGTGCAATACCACATTAATGCTTAGAATCACTTGGGTAGTGGGGTAGTATCGAGTGTCCCCATGGATGGATATGACCCCAGTATCTAGTCCTTTTGGACAGTCTTTTCTCAGAACTTCAGCATGAACCAAGATCTGTCGGCTTCCTGAATCTGTAAGTCCCTTTACAGTCTTTTACCCTTTTGACATCTGTTAAATACTTGCCCCAATTTACTAAGGCCAAATCTGCACCAGTGTTTCCCTCCTTATTTTATGGCAGTTTTCTTACAATATGACCTGGCTTATTATAGTTATAAACCTCCAAACAGTATAGTGGCACTCGAGACCCAAAGAAATGTCCAACAGTGGGATGACGTTCAAAAGTATTGATTGCTCTGTGGCAAATTCAAAAACAGGAACTACAGCAAACAAAATGCTCCTTCCTGACCACCCAGCGCTCCAACTCCTCGTAAGTCTTCTTCGGGGGTGTGGTTAAGGAGGGGATGACATGGCTTTTAAGCTCAAAGACATGCATATTCATGAGCGAAATTAACAAGAGCATGAAACAAAGCAAAACAAGTAAAAAGTATATGTAAACAAAAATGATTATACAATTATAAAAACAGTTCAGCTCTTATGTATCGTTTATTTTCATAATCAATAATATTTAATACTGTTTAATTATAAGTTTTATCAGTTGTATCCAAATAGCTGTAAGATTCAGATACCATCAAAGACATCAATTGCCAAGGAATGTAACTATTGTTTTTGCTTTAAAAATGGTTTGAGATCCCATTTATTGTTGAGTCCTGTTGGTTTTACACAGTTTAATTTATAGATCCACATGCTTTCTTTCTGCAATAATGTATTAGGTGTATCTCCTTCCCGTTTTAGGGGAGGTTTATTATATCGTTGGTATTATTTTGTATATATAATTGTATTGTTCATGTTATTTGTATGTGATTTTAACTTGTTTGGCACCCAGAGCCTCCGGGATGGGGATCCCACCCAGGTATACCGTAGTGCTCTGCCCCAGAGTGGAATGCAGGGACGGGGGAGGGGTGCCATCTGTTTTAGATCTGAGCTAGGCTTCACCCAGTGAGAGCACTGGGTTCATTTGACTGTGTGGCCGTCCGTGGGGGTCCAGGCGCAGGTTGCCGGATTTTCCTGATTTACCACCCTTCTTGGGCGGTGGGAGATTTCCTGCAGGAGGTATCCGATTTCATCGTCTGTGAAGCATTGGAGACCCCCAGATGTTTAGTGCTGGGGGACTTCAGTGTTTGGGCCAATGATTAATCTTCTCAGCTTGGTTGCAACTTCCTCCAGATGATGTCATCTCTGGGTCTGACGCAAGTAGTTTCTTCCGCGACCCATCAGGGCGGCCACATGTTGGACCTGATGTTCTCACTGGGGCTTGAGATAAATAGTCTCAGAACTGATCAAGTTATTTGGTCTGATCATTGCACAGTGGAGTTCTTGTTTGGGCCCCCCCTCGAGAGCCCTCCCCCTGCTGAGCTGGTTAGCGACCGCCCTTTGAGGGGGGTCGACCTCCGAGGATTTCTTGGCGGTGGCTGACCTATCTAGTGTGGACAGTGCATGCGTTGGGGGTGTGTGCACGACAGTCGATGCCTATAACAAGGCGTGTATGGTGCACTCAACTCCCCGCACCAGCTCAGGTAATGACCAAATCTTCTCACTTGAGGTCCCCTTGGTATGATGGGGAGCTCAAGGGGATGCAGATTGTGGGTCGGAGATTAGAGCACTGCTGGCGGAAGTCTAGACTGGAGGTGGACAAACTGGCCCTGCGTGCGTACTATGGTGTGTACCTGGGGGCAGTCAATGTAAGAAGTCAGAATTCCTGTCCAGGGAGATTGCTGCCGAGAGGAACTGACCAACTGTGCTCTTTCGGACTGTGGACAGGCTTCTTCATTCTTCCTGTCTACAGCCAAAAGTAGCTTTTTCGAATGCATTATGCGAGGAGTTTGCTCAGTTCTTCTCAGACAGGGTGTCTGCCATCAGGCAAGGGGTTCTGCCAGTGAGCCATAGTTCAGACGACAGTGGTCGCCATGGGCGTCCGGAGAGCACTCCTCCTGGTTGGGGCGAGTTTAGAATGGTGGAGGTGGCTGAGGTCATTGAGGTTGCTTCCAAGCTACGGCACACCTTTTGTGAACTGGACCCGGTGCTTACTTGTTTCTTATTGGGAAGTGTTGACTCTGTTGGCCCAGTGTTTGCATTGATTGTCTGGTGTTCCTTGTCTGAGAGGGTCTTTCCTGATGTCTTGAAGGAGGCATTGGTGAGACCACTTCTGAAGAAACCATCGTTGGACCCTGACGTCAAGGCAAATTACTGTCCCATCTCCAACCTTCCATTCTTGGGTAAGATTGTGGAGAAGGTGGTGGCACTTCAGTTTGAGGAGCACCTCGTGACCCATGATCAAGGCCACTGATTTACGGTGCTTAAAACAATTAAATTCCATTTTCAAGACTTAAGATTCCGGAATTTCACCGGTGATTGTTACTCTACTTTCCGGATTTTACCGGGATTCTGTTATCATTTTTTAGTATGTGCATAAATAATCAGAATTAAAGAAGGCTTCATATACAGAGCATTAAATAAAGCAAACTGAAAATAGTACAGGAAGGAATTAAAAGAAAAACACACTTTTTATAGATTTACTGATCTGATAGAAATGCCATATTCCATGAAATCTTCGTTTTTAACGGTTTTCAGGCAGCCCTAATTCCGGAATTTTACCGGATTTTCCGGTTAAAACCGAAAAACAGTGGCCTTGCCCATGATCTATATGAGCCGCTCCAGTCTGAGTTTCGTGCAAGGCATAGCACAGAAACTGTGTTAGTTCAGGTACACAGTGACCTCCTCAGGACAAGAGATCGAGGGGAAGGGACAGTTCTCATCCTCCTCGGTCTCTCTTCAGCATTTGACATGTCAAACAAAAGACGATAGGTTGGCCTCTGGTGCAGAGACAGGGCTTGTTCTTGTGTCTGTACCATTGAAGGCCTCCCCTAGGGTGCGTGATCTGCGCATTATTCTTGACAGTTGACTGACGCTTGAGTTTCAGTTGTTGTCCATTGTCCGTACCAGTTTCTATCATCTGAGGAATATCGCCAGGATAAAGCCCCTGGTTCTGCCTCTGGACCTCCTCACCTTGGTTCATGCCTTCGTGCTGTCTAGGCTTGACTACTGTAATGCGCTTTATCTCAGGGGGTCTCTTGGGGTACCCTGCGCCGACTACAGCTGGTATAGTGGCAGCTAGGCTGTTGACAGGACAGCCTAAGTACTGTTATATCACCCTGGTGCTGCGTGAACTGCACTGGCTGCCGGTCAGGTGGAGGGTCTTCTTCAGGGTGGGCTTGCTCACCTTTAAGGCCCTACATGGCCTGAGCCCTGGCTGCCTGAAGGACTTTGTTACACCCTGCTGTCTCGTTCCGCTCCCTCCGCTCCTCCTCTAGGGGCCTCCTTGTGATTCCCAGGACGAGGCTAAAAACAGCAGGCGACAGAGCATTTAGTGTCACCGCCCCCATCCTGTGGAATTTGCTTTCTCTAGCTGTTAGAGAGGCCCCTTCTGTTGAGGAATTCAAAGCCCGCGCCTCAAGGCCTTGTATAATCAGGCCTTCCTGGACTTTGCTTTATAGCCTCATCTTGATTCCTGACTTTTACGCCTTAACTGGTCCATGGCTATCTCTAAGTTAGTTGAGGGTAGTATTTATAAATTTTATAATAACTGTTATAGTATGGTATACTTATGTCCAGTATTATGTTATTTGTATGTATATATAATTTATTGATTGAGTTTTGTATGAAATTTTAATATGTTCAGTGCCCAGAGCCTCCAGGATGAGCGTCTTTTTAAATAAAATTTAGCTTTCCTTTTAAATAAAATTTGCCTTGCCTTACCTACCCATTCAGTGTCCATCAGTTTTAAGTCCTCGGGTTTGGACTGATGTTGCAAGCTGAGATGTATACCCACTGGTGTGTTTTGCTTATTGTTGGTAATAGAACATGTGTGTTCTTGTATCCGTAGTTACAGTCCTTGGTTGCAGCTGATGTTTTTGATAGGAACATAGACTTTGATAGGACATAAGGACCACTTGACCCACCCAGTTTGCCCATTTCCCTACCTATTGGATAAGCTACAGATCCTAGTTAACCAATAGCCTACTTCCTCCTACCCCTACTATAATTGCCTTATGTCAGTCCCATGCATTCTTGAATTACCCCACTGTTTTTGACCCCACAACCTCCTCGGGAAGGTTCCATGCGTCCACCACCCTCTCCGTGAAAAAATACTTCCTCACGTTGCCCCTGAGCTGTCCCCCTCCATTTTCAAATTGTACCCCCTTGTTCTTGCATGTCCCTTTTTCTGAAAGATGCTACCCTCTTGGATTTGTTGATTCCCTTGCGGTACTTGAAAGTTTCTATCATGTTCCTCCTCTCCCTCCTTTGCTCGGGGGTATGCATATTAAGCTCCTTTAGACTCTATATGGTTTCTGGTGCAGACCCTGCACCATTTTAGTTGCCCTCCTCTGGACTGCCTCCATCCTGTCTATGTCCTTGCGGAGATGGGGTATCCAGAACTGCACGCAAAACGTATGTGGAATTTTAATGGATCTCACTGGAAATGAGTTTCGACTCAGCTGAGTAACCAATTCATAATGAATACAAATTTTTTTTTTATTATATTTTTATTTGTTTTAAGATATGTAAGAGACACACGGGATACAGTACATAATAAGAGATCCCATAATACAATCAAGCATAGCTCAAACAGAACTCAGTGCATTACAGTTATGGGCACAAAATCACAATTCGTATACAGCCATAAATAAATCCATCCCAATAGGGATCCTTGTATACTAGTACTCAAATGATAAGTCTTCCCCTTAAATCTCTCTCTTCCCTTCGCCTTTCTCAGCATCAGGTTACCTCTCTGGATACTCCTTATGGAACAAAATGAGGATCTTGTACTGACATATAGAGGACCCACTTCCTCCATTGGAGTGCAGATTTATCTTTTCTGTTTAAATGGCTAGCTGCCAGTCTTTCCAGATAGTATACTTCCTTCGTGGCCGTGAACCATTCTCTTCTGGTCGGAGGTGAAGTCCGGCTCCATAATCTGGTGATTACCTTCTTAGCTATCAAAATATAAGTAATCAAGAGAGAGCCCCTCAGAATACGGAGGCCTACGGGGGGTATTGAAAGCAGCACCAGTTTGGGAGTTAGGACAGCCTCTTCCCCCACCAACTCCCCCCAAGGTTTCTGCCACCTCTCCCCAAAAAGGTCAGAGCACTGGGCATGACCAGAAAATATGTACATGTCCAGCCATCTTTTCCCCACAAGATCTCCAGCAGCTTCCTACTGGGCCACCTATAAATTTCGCTGGTTTAGCTGGTGTATTAAAAAATCCAAGCCTGACTTTCCATGCAAATTTCTGCCAGTATGATGCTAGGGATATTCCACGGGATAACCTGATATATTTAAACCAGAGGTCTTCTGAGACTGGTATCAATAATTCCCGATTCCAAGCTGCCACGACCCCTAAAGTTGAATCTCTAGTAACGTCCTGCAATCCCTTATACAGTGTTCCAATCAGGTGGTGGTGGTGGGGGGTTATTACCTTTATGGAAGATATAATAATTAGCAATAACTGAGGAGATGGAGATGGGAGGCGGTTCCATTGAGGAGCCTTATTCGCCAGATAGGCTTGTATCTGCTGATAAGCCATAATAGTATCTGGTGGTAGCCCAAAGGCATCTCTTAATGTGGAAAAGGGTAACATATCCTGGTTGTCTAACATCTGAAAAATGAAAGTTAGGCGTCTGTTATGCCAACCATTTCAAGTCTCAGTTAGGGGAACCTGTAGATTCTTTGTCTCTAACCTAAGTTGTCTTAAGAAGTAAAAGATCGGTGCAAGTTCCTGAGAGGCTCTAAGCTTGTCCCAGACTGTCATACTGCTTTGCATTCCCCTGTGATAAGCATTCCACCCTGGGAGGGGCTCCCTCTGGCTCAAACAGAACATTCTTAATATCTTGAATATGATTTAGTGTAGTCTCCAGCTTTTCCCAAGGTATTCTGTAATTTGGTTCAATCCATCCCAGTATCCTAGATAGGGTAGCTGCTTGTGTGTATTTACCCAGATCAGGTAATCCCAACCCTCCATTGTCTCTTGGAAGCTGTAGGATGGACCATCGAATGTGAGGTTTCTTGCCAGCCCAAACGAATCGGGCTAAGGCCCTATTCCATGATATAAATTATAAAGGGGGGGGGGGCAAACAGGAATGGTTTGAAACAGATACAATAATCTGGGCAACATATTCATTTGAATAAAGTCAATCCTTGAATAAAAGGAGAGACGTAGCTGAGACCAAGTATGAAGGTCATTCTCTATTATCTGAGTGAGAGGTTCATAATTTATCAGGGCAAAGTGATCAATATTTTGAGGTAACTGTATACTGTACCTAGATATTTCAGTCTTGTCCCTCGCCACTTAAAGGTAAATAAGCTCGTAGCGATGGAGAAGGGTAAAACGCAAACAGTTAAAACCTCTGTTTTTGTAGAAGTTTATCTTATATCCTGAAATTAATGAAAATTGAGTAATAATTTTCCAGAGGACCCGAAGAGAAGGTTCTGGGTTGTGGGTCTGATAAAGACAATAGGACATCGTCTGCATATAGGGCTATTGTGAATGTATCCTCTCCCACCTTTACATCATCCAGTTGCCGGACCGCCAGAGATAAAGGCTCAATGTAAACTGCAAATAGTAGAGGGGAGAGAGGGCATCCCTGACGGGTGCCCGATGTAAGAGAATCGGGTGGAAATTGCTCCATTTATTTTTAAAAAGGTTTTGGGGGCCGAAATATATGTGACTAAGCCATGTAACGAATTGCTCTGGAAATCCAGAAGCCTCTAGGACCCTCCATAGAAAGTCCCAACAGACCCTATCAAAAGCTTTAAAGGCATCTAAACTCACTAATACTGAAGGAAGAGAACTACTGGTCATATGGTCCATCAGGTGGAATGTTCTAAGGGTATTATCTGCCATTTGCCTCTGTCGTAAGAAACCTGCTTAGTCCATGTGAATTACTTCTGGGAAAATGTGATCCAGACGCTGGGCCCATATGGACATATTTATCTTACAATCACAATTAAGTACAGATATAGGTCTGTATGATTCTGGGGATTGGGGATCCCTTCCTGGTTTTGGTATGACTGAGAACACAGCATAATGCCAAGAGTCTGGGGGTGGTTCGCCATTTTGAACATCTTGGAAAACCTAACAGCAAGGGGCTTAATAAAGGAGAAAAAGCCTTGTACCACTCAGCAGAATAACCATCAGGCAATGGTGATTTCATGGTTTTAGTATTTTTAATAGCCAGCTGGATTTCCTGTCTAGTGATTGGACTCTATAATGAGGCTTGTTGTATCTCAGAAAGCTTAGGAATGCATAGTTTACTTAGAAAGGTTCTAATCTCTGGGGAGGGGGGATGTTGTTCAGAATATAATTCTGTATAAAATTTTTGAAAAGCTTGTTCGATCTCTGGGCCACGATGAAGAAGATTACCAGATCTAGGATACTTAATTGCAGTGATTGTAGCTTTCTGCTTAAACATTCTGGTTCGTCTGGCTAAGTGCTTTGCTCCCCTGGGTCCTCCCACATAAAAAGTGCTTTTATTATATAAATGTGCAGCCTGTACCTTCAAGTCTAGGACTTTTTGGAGCTCAGCCTGCACTTTCTGCAATTCTGTTTGGCTGAATTATATGCCCTTCCTCTCTAGCTTTTTGAAGTTCTGCTAGCCTGTCTTGCAACTGTCTGTATCTGGCTTCCCTAATTCTCCTCTGTCGGGTTGTATATGAAATGATCTCACCCCTAAGGACAGCCTTAACCGTACACCACAACACTGCTGTGGAAATCTCTGGGGATTGATTTTCTCGAATTTTCTGAGGGAGCCGATCCTTCATCATTGTCTTAAACTCTGGGTCTTTCAGGATTGAGGTGTTCAGTCTCCAAAGGGTGGTCTTCCTAGGTGCTGCAGTGTCTAATTTTAATATAATTGGGGTACGATCAGATAGGAGACGAGCTCCTAGCCTAATTTCTCTAATTTTTGCAGCGTGATCTGTAGAGAGAAAAAAGTAGTCTAGGCGAGAGGAGGTACGATGCCTGGGAGAAAAATACGTAAAACCTCCTTTTGCAGGAAAAAATTGACGCCATACATCTGTCAAACCCAATATAGGCAACGGGGCTTTGAGATATTTCTGGGAAAGGCTAGTCCTATGCTTATGGGGGTGGGAGGCATCCAAATGAGGAGATAGAGTGATACTGAAGTCTCCCTCTATTATGATCATACCCTGCTGTATGTCCAAAAGCTGGTTGAAAAACCTTTTCATGTGAACGGGGGGGGGGCCTGGGTTATACACTTGCCAGTGTAACAGCTGAGTCATAGAGATGTCCTTGAGCAATAGTGAAATAGCCATTAGAGTCAATCTTTTCAGTTTCCTTCAGAAAGGGCGTTCCAGCAGGAATCAATATGGCAGTGCCCCCTGCCCTTGCCAGTCTTACTGGAAGAAGCTGTTACAGTGTACCTGAGCCAGCAGAAAGTTTCTGATGTTCTGAAGGAGACAAATGTGTCTCCTGCAGAAAAATAAGATCCACTCTCTGCTGACATAAGTACTGCTGCAATCTAGGGTGCTTAATAGGGTTATTAATACCATTAATATTCAATAATAAAAACTCTATGGAAGGATCCATTAAATGACTGATTAAATGGAAAAAAAAAAGGTTCCCTCTGATGGACAGGACACCATCTGACATCCCCTGTCCTGGCTGCACATGATAGCCTTCTCCTGTAATGGCTTATAAGGCAGATGCCTCTTAGTAAAATCTGGGATTTAATGGGCGTTTCCTGCGGTAAGGTCAGATTGCCCTGCCCAGCCATAGCTGTATTTCTAACAATAACCTGTATTTCATGATTATTACTCCCCCGTTTGCACTGCGTGATATGATCATGCATTTCCCTGATGTCCCATATAGCTTGTGATCTTAGTCTTGCGTATAGCCGCGAGTCAGTAAATAGTCTGACTTTTGCTATAACAAAACTATTTACACTGTAAATGACATTGATTAATAAAACCTTGTCATTGGTTAAATCAGTGACTTCCATAAGTGGGGAGGTATAGAAGTTCCTCCCTGATCCCTCATGAAGAACCCCATGTTTTTGTTGAGCTCTTCCTGAAGATGGAGGTAGTCCCAGGTCACAACTGGCTGGGGCCTCCAGGATGCCCAATAAGTGTACCCCAAAAAGTAGGGACATATCAAAGAAAGAAAAGCAATATGTAGGGAAGGATAGCACTCCTCAGTGTATGCTCCACATCCTATCTCATTTCTCACCCAATACCATTACTTCATGATTGCAATGTGGGCTAAAAAGAAAAAAAAAAGGAAAAAAACCTTATTAGAATGAGGAGTGGATGGCAAGGAGGCCTCTAAAGTAATAGTCTTGCTCAATTACCAGTATAGTCCCAGATTATAAAACGTAAAATGCAGCATGAGTCCATAATAAGTCTCTGAAATTATCAGTGTCTTTTAAAGAGCAAGGACAAATGAAATGTCTGTTGTTCTCCTACTTCTCAAATAATAATGCAGTGGGTTTAATATGCCTTATTTAATAGCTAAGTGGGGGGTGGGGTGGCCCTGGTCTCTTCCACAAATGACCGACAAGTGGCTTAATGCAGGCCCAAAATTAGTGGAACCACTCTTAGCCTAGAGTCGAGCCGCCATGGAAGGGACCCAGAGGAAAAAGAGGAAAACTCTCTGTCGAGAGTACGCCCCCCAAGCACCCACCTGGTTTATGACATGTAATGTTTATAAAAGTATTGATTGCTCTGTGGCAAATTCAAAAACAGGGTCTACAGCAAACAAAATGCTCCTTCCTGACCACCCAGCACCTTCAGGTCGCTGCATCAGGGTCATTTCTGCGATATACAGCCAGGGCTTTCTGCACTTCTCCAAAGTTGTTCTATTGCTTCTTCTGTTTGTTTTGAATAGATTGCCAACGTGAAGGCCTTGTGGAGGGATCTCGCTGCTCCAGCGGTCTGTCTGGAAATTTTAGCTCCAATTTAGAAAGTTCACTCTGGCTTCCAATGCTGTGGCAAACTTCCTCTTTCCCTCAGGCAGATGTATTACAAGTCGGGCAGGGTACGGGGTAAAGAATTTATGCCAAGTTGCTTTTAACACAGGCAATAATGGAAGGTATGCTTTTCTGAGATGCATTGTTTTGGGGGCATAATTGTGATCGATGTAAAAACGTGGCTGTCCATAGAATATTTTTTGCCAGTGTTTTAAATAATTGATTAGCAGTTTTTTTCTTGGGACTATACTAACTGTACAGAAAGTATTTTTATAGATTTTCTAGAAGTGCTGCGATTGTTAAACAGAGTGAGGCAAGCGCTGTGCATTTTCACAAAGATTTAGCACTTTTATGAGCAAAACGCTAATCAATTTTTAGAGTTAAATAAATCCCTGTTTGCTTACGCCATGCTGTAAGGAGAACATTTTCTTTGGTGGCATAGTTGTTGAATCTTGCAATGATAGACCTCGGGGAGGCATTTGGATTAGCTGATTTAGGCACTAACGCTCTGTGGACCCTCTCGAGCTGTAGGTCTAGGTCCTTAGGTAACGCCAATGTTGTACAGTATGCGCTGTGCATTTTTACAAAGATTTAGCACTTTTATGAGCAAAACGCTAATCAATTTTTAGAGTTAAATAAATCCCTGTTTGCTTACGCCATGCTGTAAGGAGAACATTTTCTTTGGTGGCATAGTTGTTGAATCTTGCAATGATAGACCTCAGGGAGGCATTTGGATTAGCTGATTTAGGCACTAACGCTCTGTGGACCCTCTCGAGCTGTAGGTCTAGGTCCTTAGAATGCGTAATGTTGTGTGCTATGTACCAATGCGCCCTCTAGATTCCTTAATATTGCCTCCCTCTAATCCTTCCATAATGCTGTAAATCCGTATATTTTTTCTCCTCGCATGGATCTCTGAGTCCTCCTGCCGTGATTCCATTTGCTTGCATTGTTCTCTTAACATTTGTACCTCTGTCTCTAGATCAGCTACCCGATTTTCTGTAGCTGTACCCTGTCTTTCTAGGTCATCAGCTCGCTGTTCAAGTTGCATCACATCCTTATGTAGTTTGCCATATAAGCCTTTAATTTCAGCCCGAAAGGAGATCTGTTCTTGATATAAAGTATCTAGTTTCATTTTTTTTAGCTTTTGTCTTGCTGCCCTTCGATACAGATTTAGTTAGAGCTCGACGTGGTGTTTCAGCTGTTAGGCCTTTGCCGACACTGCAGTCTGAGGCCTCCAAGTTGCAGCTGTCCCCCATCTCCGTCATCTGCTTCGCCCACTGCCAAATACTGCCCTTCTATGCTGTAAGTACCTCCTTGCTACCTATTAACATGCCGATTTCAGCCCCAAAAATGTTCTTATCAGACCTGATGGAGGTATTCTTTGCTTGGAGTATGTGAGAGCGAGTGTGCTATGCAGCCATCACTGAAGGAGGCGGAACTGGAAGTTGGTCATGAATAAAATGTCTCTACTACTACTTACTACTCCAAATGGGGTCTCACCAATTGTCTGTACAGTGGGGTGACAACTTCTTGTGTTCTACTGGTGATGCCTCTCCCTATGCATGTCAGTATCCCCCCAGCCTTCCTTACTGCCTTTTCACATTGGTTGCCTACCTTTAAGTCATGTGATATGACCCCAGGTCCCTTTTCATTTTTGTTGTTGTTAGTACTTCCATTATGTACTCTTTCGCTGGGTTTTGTGCCCAGGTGCATTACTTTGCACTTCTTTGCATTGAATCTAAGCTGCCATACCTTTGACCATTTCTCCAACCTTGCCAAGTCCCTTTTCATCCTTTCCACCCTCCCCCTGTGTATCGACCCTGTTGCAGATCTTTGTGTCATCTGCAAAGAGGCATACTTTTCCTTCCAGTCCCTCCGCAGTGTCACTTATGAAAGACATTAAAGAGGACTGGCCCCAGTACTGAACCCTGTGGTACCTCGCTAGTGAACCCCTTTCTTCGGCGCGGACTCTGTTTAATATTACCCTCTGCGTCCTGTTGTCCAGCCAATTTATTAGCCAGGCTATCACCCTGGGACCCACTCCCAGGCTTGCTAACTTGTTTAGTAACCTTTTGTGTGGGACTGTGTCAGATGCCTTGCTAAGGTCTAGGTAGGCCACATCCACAGCCCCACCCTGGTCTACTACTTTGGTCACCCAGTCAAAGAAATCTATTAGATTCGTCTGACATGACCTTTCCGCTGTGAATCCATGTTCCATCGCTTGTGCCAGCAGTATCTGATTCTTAAAGTATATACCTATTAATTGGTTTTGATTTTTCTCCTTTCTCTTTCAGGTCAACTATAACTTTTTGGGAGTTCATCCGGTCTCTGGACATACAGTTGCCTTGTTGGGATTACCCCACTTTTTGGTATCTGCACTTAATTATTAGAGGGTCCCAGATTTTGTTGCCTTGCTAATTTGTAAGCGTTCAGAGACAGTCTTATTTCCACAGCTCTTTACTCTGTCAGTTTATTAGTATAGCACTTGAAACTCACAGCTATTTGGATATAGCTGATAAACTGATAATTAAACAGTATTAAATATTATTGATTATAAAAGTATAACAAATGATATATAAGAGCTGAACTGTTTTTTTATAATAGTATAATAATTTATGTTTACATATACTTTTTCTTACCTGTTTTGCTTTGTTTCATGCTCTTGTTAATTTTGCTCATGAATATGCATGTCTTTGAGCTTAAAAGCCATGTCATCCTGTCCTTAACCACACCCCTGAAGAAGACTCACGAGGAGTCGAAATGCTGGGTGGTCAGGAAGGAGCATTTTGTTTGCTGTAGATCCTGTTTTTGAATTTGCCACAGAGCAATCGATACTTTTGAACTTCATCCCACTGTTGGACGTCTCTTTGGGTCTCGAGTGCCATTACACTGTTTGGAGGTTTGTTGAAGTTAGGTAAGGCTAGCCTCCCTCAGTAGTGAGCACCGGTCTGATTTTGCTGATCACAGCTACCTGTTTGAACTGTGTTGTTATAGTTATAGCAAATAACGTCTTTGGGTGAAGATCTGTTACTCCCATCAGAGTTCTTATCTGATCTGGAGTTAAAGTGGGGAAAAAGTGTCTTACCAGTCCCTGGCTGTTACTTTGCTGCTGTGGTGTCTGGCCATCTGATACTCCTCAGTCAGAGAAACTACCTTTTCCCCACTTTCTGGTCGGTGTTCTTTTACCCAAAGCTGCACATCTGTGGGAAGGATGTTGATGATGAATTGCTCCAATGCAGATATGTTGATGATCTGTGGGACTGTTTTGCCCTCTGGTTGGAACCATTTAATGAGGAGTTCTCTGAATGCGATGAAGGCTTCTCGAGGATTGCCGATTGAGTTGTCCTTCAGGGACAGAAGTCTCTGCTTATAGAGCTTTCTTGAGATGTTATACCTTTTAAAAATTTCTCTTTTTCATAATGTCATAGTTTTCTGACTGTGCAGTGTCCATATTGCTTTAGGCAAGTCTGGCTTTACCTGTCCGATTAGGTACCAGCCTGACTGCCCATTGCTGTTTTGGCCATTGGAAGGCTCCAGTGACACTTTCCAGTGTTGTCAGGTATGCTTCAGTATCATCTGAGGGACAGGGCTTTGTAAGTTTAATGTATTTTAAGCTGTTTCTGTTTTGTTGATCTGCTGGACCTTTACCAGATCTTCCAGCTTTGATACCTTGCAAGGCATCCAGCTATCGCTGCTCCTATTGCTTCTTCTCTTCTCGACGCTGCATCTCTGTGCCTCTAGATGCTGCATCTCTTTTTCTCAGTCTCTCTTTGAAGAAAAGCCAACCATTTGAAGAAGGCAGACATGCTTTCAGGTTCTGTCCCTGGCTGTCTTTCTTCTTCTTCCATCACTTGTGCCAGCTCTGCAGTCTGTTTGGATTTTTGTTTCTGCTTCTACCTTGGCTTCCATTCTTCAGCTAATCACTCTTGGGCTTGCTGTTGTAGGATCCGTACCTTTCTTCGATGCTTTTCTGGTACCAGGTCTAGTACTCACACACAAAACTCCTGGTTTAGAGTATGAATGGCATAAATCCCACTTTGTGTGACACCAACTGTTGTAGAAGCATAGGTCAGGAAGCATAGGCAAACCAGAAGAAGTTATAAAATGTTCAGGTAGCATTTTGATATTTTTAAAAACAGTAAAATAAAAAAAAAATTGCACGATAGCGCTTCACAAAGACAATACAAAAAAAAGTCCTTCATCTTGGAGTCTCTTTTCAACTTAAGTCTCAATTTCGTTTTCTAACCCAAATAAGACATTGCTTTTTTTTTGATAATTTGTATTTGCCTGGTAGTTCAACCTCTGCATCTTTTTCTTGTAACTTTCATCTCTTGTTTTTCACAAAATGCAAAAATACTTTTTTTCACTGACCTTCCTGTGACTAGCCTGAAGAGTTAATTAGTCTTCTTAACAGGTGCAACAGATTAAGATATCCTGTCCCAGAGCCAGTTTCCTATTAATAATGGTGCAAACAAGCTTGTGGAGGTCAAAATACAGCTCAAGGTTAACCCCTTGTTTTACAGATTGCCATTTTTAAAAGAAATCTGAATAGTTTTCTCAATTCATTTCAAGAGTATAATTATGTACATTTGCAAACCAACAGATCCCAGTTTCACATACAGATTCATATCTATATACATACATATATATATATACATATGTATATATGTATCTATAATATAACCACAGAGATGCAAAGAAACAAAGAAAGAATAGAAACAGTAAGTGAAGGAAGGCAGAAAATGGGGAAAGTGTAGGGTGAGACCCCATCTGGAGTACTGCGTCCAGTTCTGGAGACTCCATCTCCGCAAGGACATAGACAGGATAGAGGCAGTCCAGAGGAGGGCAACTAAAATGGTGCAGGGTCTGCAAGAGAAGCCATATGAGGAGAGACTAAAGGAGCTTAATATGTATACCCTTGAGGAAAGAAGGGAGAGGGGGGACATGATAGAAACTTTCAAGTACCTCAGTGGAATCAACAAAGTCCAAGAGGGTAGCATCTTTCAGAAAAAGAGATGTGCAAGAACAAGGGGACACAATTTAAAGATGGGGGGTTGGTTCAGGGGCAATGTGAGGAAGTATTTTTCACAGAGAGGTGGTGGACGCATGGAACAGCCTTCCGAGAGGTTGTGGGGTCTAAAACTGGGGAGAATTCAAGAATACATGGGACAGACATAAGGCAATTCTTGTGGGGGGTAAGAAGAAATAGGCTGTTGGTTAACTAGGATCTGTAGCTTATCCTGTAGGTAGGGAAATGGGCAGACTAGGTGGGCCAAGCGGTCCTTTTCTGCCGTAAAGTCTATGTTTCTATGACCATCGGAGTGGCCAATTCCTAGGTGCCATAAGGAAGATCTGATTGCGCAGTTAGACATGCAAGAGATACGCAAGTGATGGTATAGGACAGGACAGAATAGATCCTTGCTTTTAACTGTCTCTCTGCATAGCAAATGGGACAGAGTCTTATGCAACCCTGACACGCAGGGGTCTGGAAGGTGATTCGTATGTCTTGAAACTTGTTTTCTAGGCTCATCTATCTGCATAGAACTACCACTACATTGCTTTGGAATTCTCAGTAACTGTGACAGTTGGGGGGAGAAAAAAAAGGTTCAGCTAACCACATGAGTGAATTACCTACCAGCCAATGTGATCTCTTTTATGGTGCAAACTTAGCTGTTTGGTGTGAGAACCGATTTGCCAATGATTAATATTTATTCTTCATTTAAAGATTTCAATTTTTTTGTCTTGAAGGGGCTAACAAATCTGAAAGTGGACAAAGCTACGCGGCCAGATGGGTTATACTCAAGGGTACCGAGGGACCTCAGGGAGGTATTGGCTTCACCTCTGACGGTCTTTTTTAACAGCTTGCTAGAAACGGGTGGTTCCAGAGGACTGGAGGAGGGCAGATGTAGTCCTGCTTTACAAAAGCTGTAGCAGGGAGGAAGCTGGCAATTAAAGGCCAGTCAGCCTGACATTAGTGGTGGGGAAGCTAATGAAGTCACTACTAAAAAAACAAGCATTTGTCAATGCCGAATGTTTGCTTGCTGGCATTAACAGTGAAAGTGCAGGAGTTAGACAGTTGCAGTACAGAAATGGCAGTGATGTTTTGAACTGATGCCAACTCCACCCCCACCATGCAGAGATGGTCAGGCATTGGGGTGTGCCTTTGGGTTGTCGCCCATAAGGGTCACGACATTTCACCTTACCATACCCTGCAGACGCTGACAAGTGTTCAGGTGTGCCTTGGGTTGTTCGGGCTTTACACCCACCTCATTCCATAAGGAAATACGCTGAAATGGGTGCAGTACAGGAGAATGGTGTGAACTCTGGGGCCAAAGAGTCCCAGGTGCACCTCGATGCCTATCACTGGCTGCAGGGTGGGGGTGGGGTGGAATGGCGTGAGCATCATTCTTGTGGGGATTTTTTGTACCAGATTTTCAATATAGGCATTTTGGGATCTCCACACATGAACAGTGTTACTGTGATTTTCTTAATCTGACCTGAACAATGATTTCCCACAGAGAGCGTGCTATTTTGCGCCGGAAGTGCGAAAACACATTTCGGCCAGTATGTGAAAAATGACACCTATAATGTTCATAAGGATGTGTGGAAAAATGCCAGTGTTGAAAATCTGGAGTGAAAATATTACAAATTCATGAAGTTACATAGAAAAGGTGCATAGAAACTGCGCAATGCACGCACATAACACAGACATTTTATAGATTTTTGTCACCAAATTTTCAACATAGGCATTTTAGGACCTCTGCTCATGAACAGTGTTACTGTGATTTTCTTAATCTGTCCCGAACACTGATTTCCCACAGCGACCGCGCTATTCTGTGCCGGAAATGCGAAAACACATTTCAGCCAGGATGTGAAAAATGACAGCTTATCCTGTTCATAAGGGAGGTGAAAAATGCCAATGTTTAAAATCTGAGTGAAAATATTACAAATTTGCAAACACCATAATTAGTGTGTGGAAACTGTAGCATGCTTCGTAACAGTCATTTTGAGAATTTTTTCACCAAATTTGCAACATAGGCATTTTGAGAGTCCACCTCATGAACAGTGTAATTGTAATTTCGTTACTCCTTCCCCAAAGGTGATTCCACACAGTGACTGTGAAATCACCTTTCGGGACCGAATAACAAGATGATAGTGACTGAATTCATGAGGGGGGTCACAAGAACCCCATATTGAAAATTTGGTGCAAAAATTCAAAAACATGACCGAGATATGAACCAAAGTTAAAACACCTCTATTTATGCCATTATACAGCTTACTGGCATTTCTTAAGTTCGCGGTCGGCTTTGAAGAGTGCAGACATGTTTCCAGTCCACCGAAGATTATGCAACAGGCTCCAGAGGTAAGTATGGGGAGAGGAGGGTGTGGGGAGGCTGGGAGTGCACGAGAGGTGGGCAAGGGTTGGGGGAGGGACACGAGAAACAGCGAGGGACCTTTTTCTTTTTTCACAGATTTCTTTTTTAAAAAGATGACGCAGGACTTTTGCCATGCTGTGGTTGGCTCCCAGCGTAGCACCTGTAAGTTTGGGGGGGCAGTGGAGCCAATGTGGAATTGGGCACCCCCGTTGGCCACACAGTGTGCAGGAGCACATGACGACGTGGGACTTTTGCCTCACTGGGTTGAGCTCCCAGCGCGGCAGCATGAGTTTTTTTGGGGGCAGTGGAGCCGATGGAGATTGGGCACCCCGTCGGACATACAGTGTGCTTGGGGGTGTGTGCATGTGCCGAGGGGGATTGGGCATCCCCTCAACACACAACAAATGGGGGCGCATCATACAGATGCAGCGGCGTAAAGTTCGACTGCTAAGGTGGTGAAATGTAGGTAATTTGCATACTGCTGACGGCAGGGCAGTATGCAAATTGCCTTCACGTTACCACCGCTGATTGTAGCGGTTGTTTGCTTTTAGCTGTACGCCACTGCATCTGAACTGCTGTCATAGACAGCTCAGACAGTCATTGGTGCAGTGAGGCCACGCCTGTAAAAAGGAGCAGGGCATTGGAAGTGGGGTGCCACACCTACGAAAACTTGTATGGTGGCACTATGTTTCTTGCACATGAGTGCAAGCAAACGTAAAAAGAATTGTGGAATATCTTGAAGCTAGTGGGTTACAAGACCTGAAGCAACATGATTTCATGGGGAGGGGAGGTCATGTCAGACAAATCTGATAGATTGCTTTAACTAGGTGACCAGGGAAATAGATCAGGGTGTGTTGGTGGATGTGGCCTACTCGAATTTCAAGTAAGGCTTTCGACATTGTTCACACAGGAGGCTCATAAAGAAACTGGGCAACTTATCAGTGGGTCAAAAGGTGGTAAACTGGGTGACAAATTGGTTAATGTAGAGACAGGCTGGGGCTGGCAGTATGGCCTAGAGGTTAGAGTAATGAGCTGTGAATGAGCTTGGTACATCAAGCAGACCTGGGTTTGATTCCTACAACCTCTGCTTGCATACTCTGCGACTCTGAGCAAGTCACTTAACCACCCCAGTGCTCTTGGGTCGCCCCTGAAAACAGGCACTTGTGCCTAGTGGGCCTTACCTGGTTACCAAAAGAATAAAATAAAACATAAAAGAGGGTGGTGGTAAGTGGAGTTTACTCCAGGGAAGGGAAGGTGACTAGCGGTGCCACAGGGCTCACTACTGGGGCCATTGCTCATAGATGTCTTTATAAGTGACATTTCAGATGATCTGGAAGGAAAGGTCTGTCTCTTTGTGGATGACACTTCAATATGCAAGGTGGGGTGGAAAGGAATATGCAGAGACCTTGGAAAACTTGAAGAGCGTCAGGTGCATGTCAGCTGAGTTTCAGTGGAAAAAAGTACAAAGACATGCACTTAGGGCAGAGAAACCCAGAGGCGGAATACAAAACGGGAGAAAAGGTATTGACGGTTACCGAACAGGAAAGGGAGCTGGGAGTAAGCATATTTAATGATCTTAAGGTGGCCAAGCAGTGCGAAAAGGCATTGGGTAAGGCCTTTGGGATGTTGCGGTGCATGGGAGAGGTGTATCCCCAGCAGAAGGGAGAAGGTGGTGTTGCCCTGTATAGATCACTGGTGAGAACCCACTTGGAGCACTTTACAGTTCTGGAGACCACATCTCAGGAAGGACATAGAGTGGTGGTGGTCCAGAGGAGAGCAACTAAAATGATGAAGGTTCTACATCAGAAGGCCTACAAGGAGAGACTGAAGGACCTCAATATGTACACCATGGAGGAGAGAAGGAAGAGGGGGGCTATGATAGACACATACAAATCTCTCGTGAGGTTGGGGAACAAGGTAATGGGGGGGAGCATTTTTCAGAGAAAAGGATGCGTTGGGACAAGGGGACATACAGCGAAGCTAGAAGGGGTTAATTCAAGAGAGATGTGAGAAACCTAGAAACATGGAAGTTGTCTATCACAGACATACCTCTTTTTTAAATTCAAGTTTATTAACATCAATCAGGTACAGAGCTTCAATAGGTGCAGGTACAGGTATAAAGTCAAACGGTTCGTAGTGATATGTTTAAATAAACATTTCATAGGCATATTTATACATTTATCAGAGATTTTAGTCAGTTAATTGTAATTGTTGACAGTATATCCAATCAGTTTTACTATCTCCAGGAGGTATTTCTCCCCCCTTCGAAACATTCTTACCCCCACAATCTTTACCTGACAGTTCAGTACAGGTTGAGCGTACTCCAACTCTGGGTTATATCTGAGGGGGACACTTAGTTGTTTGGACCAGGGGCCGAATTCAGCCAAATCTCCCATCTTGTCCATTTCCTGATGAAGAGGGTTGACCTTTGGTTTATTTTAAAGGTAAGTTCCTCCATCTCAGAGGTGTCCTGCACCACCTGTATCCGGTCTTGTTTAGTTGGGGGAAGAGGTTTCAGCCATGATCTCGTTATGGCTTTATAGGCAGCTCTTATAAGAGCAGGCCAGAGGTAGTGTGAGTCTGTACCTCTCAGACTAAGGGTGGCGAGCTCCCAGAACTGCGGATGGCCAGTCCAGAAGATGACTCAGAGAGAAAATATCTTCAAGAGCCCGGGACACCTCCAACCAAAAGGCTTGGAGTTTTGGGCAAGCCCAAAAGATGTGCAGATGGTTTGCCTCCCTGTCTTCACAAGCTCTCCAGCACGTCACCGGACTAGCTGGTTTCCTCCTATTTAAGGCTTTGGGGGTTAGGAAGTAGTGGACCCTGGTCCTCCAGGCAAATTCCTGCCTGTGAGGAGACCGTGTGGTCCCCCTAACTGTATGGAAGCTGTTCTCCCAGTCGAGATCCACCTGAACGGGGCCCCCCTCCTCCTGCCATTTCACCTTGATTCTTGTTAGGGGGTCTCCCCTCAGCCTAACCAGGGATTTGTAATTGGCAGAGATCAAACCCCTCTGGGCCTGAGCCGTTCTGCCCTTGTGGAGATCCATTAGGAAGGGAGCAGCTCTGGTTGGATCCTGGTCTTTTTTCTGAAGAGAAATAATGTAAGTCCTGACCTGGAGAAATCTAAAATGATCTGAGTTCCTTAGGCCAAATGTGGTCTTAATAGTTTCTTTATAGTTTCAAAATCTAGGACTATGTCTCCCTGTAAAAACTGACCTAGATATCTCAGTCCAGCTGTATCCCAGGTCCTGAAGATATGGTCTTAGCATGCCGGGAGAAACCCAGGATCCCAGGCCACTGTGTAGAAAAGCCATATGGATGTTTTCAATCTGTATTTTTGCCAAATCCTATGGACTGTTCTCACGTATCTGTGACTGCTGTCAGCTTGGGGGGACGAGAATTTATTAGTGTTAAGGGGCATTACTAGCCTGGTTTCAAGAGGTGGGCCCAGCTCTTCCTCCTCTCCCATCTCCATCTCCCTCCATTTTGTGGAGGAGTTGGGATTGGACCACTGCAGAGCGGCCTTCAATTGTACTGCAAGGAAATAGTCCTCAAGATCTGGAAGGGATCGGACCCTATCCCATTTATGGGTCTGTAGGATTTTTAGGTTGATTGGGTGGCTTTTATTTTTCCAGACGAATTTTGATATGATTTTGTGCCAGTCCTGGAAGTGTGATTTATGGATATAGGTAGGTCTATCCCAGACATACTTGAATTGTGTTATCATTTTAGCATCCACCACTTCCACTGGGACTGTTCCAGGTTTCAAACCACCCTTTTCCTAAAGAAGTATTTCCTCACATCTCCTCTGAGTCCCCTTCCCCCCAGCTTCATAGCATGACTCCTATTCCTCGAGCATCTTTTTCTTTCTTTTTTTTTTTTCCTTTTTTCATTCAGGTGTTTTTCCTCCTGGGAGCCTGGCAAGTGGCCCACCCTCAGAGCGAAATCCAGACATCGGGGGAGCCGGAATGGGGTGCTTGATGCGGCCATAATGGAGCCTGCCAGCTCCTTTTCCTCCTTCTTCTCCCTGCCCCCGCTGCATCGACAATGGACATCGGCGACATGCCTCCCTGCTCGCATCTCCCTCTGGCTGTCGCCAGAGGGTGATCAACAAGCGGGACGGCAAGCCCTCCCTCCCCGAGAGAGGAGAGCAGTCCTCCGGATGCTCAATTCCCTCTCTGCCCTGCTGACCCCCGGTGGCCTGGGCTCATTCCTGAACCCGGGTCGCCGGCATGGTGTGAGGTGTGGCCCCACCGTGCCACCAGGCTAGCTTCGAGCATCTTATTCTATGTAAAATGCTACCCTCATATACCTTATTAATACCTGTGAGGTATTTGAACGTTTCTATCATGCCCCCCCCTTCTTTCCTCTAGAGGGTACATTTTTAATTCCTTGTCTCTTTCCTCATAGGGCTTTTGATGCAGGCCCTGCACCATTTTGGTTGCCCTCTTTTTTACTGCCTCCACTCTGTCTGTGTCCTTCTGCAGATGGGGTCTCCAGAACTGGACACAGTACTCAAGGTGAGGCCTCACCATCGATCTAAACAGGGGTAACACTACCTCCCTCTTTCTGCTGGTGATACCCCTCCCTATGCACCTGAGCATCCTGCTAGCTTGCCCCACTGCCTTATCACACTGCTTTGTTACCTTCAGGTGATCAGAAATAACTACCCCCAGGTCCCTTTTCTGTTTTGCGGTTGCCAATACCTCCCTGCAAGGTTGGTATGTTGCCCTCTGGGTTTCTCTGCCCCACGTATATGATTTTGCACTTTTTTTCATTGAAACCCAGTTGCCAAACCCTTGACCAGTATTCTAGGTTTTTCAGATTGTCCCTCATTTTTTCCACTCCCCCGATGTGTCCACTGTGTTGCAGATTTTTGTGTCATCCACAAATAGGCATACTTTCCCTTCTAGCCCTCCTCCAGTGTCACGAATAAAGACACTGAAGAGGACTAGGCCTAGTACTGACCCCTTTGTCACCCCACTGGTCACATTGCCTTCTTCATAGTGAACACCATTTACCACCCTCTGAGTCCTGTTGCTTAGCGAACTTCTTACCCATTTTACTCCTTTTGGACCCACTCCCTGTGTGGAATGGTGTCGAAGGCCTTAACGAAACCCAGGAAGTATTTCTTCACTAAAAGAATGGTGGATGCCTGGAACAGTCTTCCAGAGGAGGTGGTGGGTGTGAAAACAGTGGTGGGCTTCAACCATGCATTGGAATCCTAGTGGAAAGCAAGGAGGGAGAAGAGAGCTGGAGACCATGTAGTGTCTGTAGTGATAGTATAGGCAGGAAAAAAATGGGCAGACTGTGTGAGTCAAGAGGTCCTTATCTGCTGTCAAATTGTATGTTTCTATGATATTATTTTGGTGCAATCTTATAAATACAGTAACACACTTCAAGGCTTGAGGTTATTGGGTAATTACCTCATGGTTGAAGGGGTTCCATGTCAGCAGTTCGACAGAAAACTTGTCGACTGCTAGTATAGCGATGGCTGTTATGCCAACAGTCAGCAGACAGCCGTCACAGAAAAGTGTCTTTTTTTGTGGGGGGCTTTACCCCCCGCACCCCCAACACCCCATATATATTGTAATGAACTCTGAGCGGGTGCAAGTCCACAAGAAAGCACTGCCATGGTCCTACAGGTACATCAGAGCGACATACATACGAACATACAAAATGCGAGCAGAAACAGGCCTCACGGTCTGTCAAGTCTGCCCGATTGTGCAGCTAGCGCCTCACCTTGCAGCTGCCCCACCCTCCCCTCCTATTAACTCCACCCCCTCACTCTGTCCCACCCTCTCTTAAATCCTTCCACCATTCTGCATGACACCACCTCCTCAGGCAGAGTGTTCCACTTATCTACCACCCTTTCTGTAAAACAAGTGTCTCCTGGTTTCCCTCCTGAATCTCCCCTCCCTCCAGTCTCAGCTGATGCCCTCTCGTGTCCCTCCCCGTCTGATCTTAAGAATCCCTTCTGTATTAATCCTGTTAATACCCTTTAGGTACTTAAAGATTTTGATCATATCCCCCCATCCCTTCTCTCTTTCAGGGAATACATTTGCAGCTCTCCCAGCCTTTCCTCATAGGATTTACCCTGAAATCCCTGTATCATCTTGGTTGCCCTACGCTGCACCCCCTCCAGCAATCTGATGTCCCTCTTCAGGAATGGATGCCAGTACTGAATACAGTATTCCAGGAGCAGCCTGATCAGTGACCTGTACAGGGATAGGGTCACTTCTCTGTGCCTGGAGGAGAGTCCCCTCGCTATGCACCCCAGCATCTTTGCCATTGCAGCCACCTTCCTGCACTGAGCTGAGTGGTTCATACTCCTCGTTATTATTAATAGCAGCAATATATTATTATATATATTAGTACCCCTAGATCCTTTTCCTCCACTGTGCTTACCAACTGTACCCCTCCCAACTGATATTTCCTCCCCTGGTTCTTTGCTCCAAAGTGCAGTACCTTGCACTTTTTGGTGTTGAACCCCAATTGCCATGTCTCTGACCATTCCTGTAGTTTGGTCAGGTCTTCCTGCAGCCCGCTCCACCCCTCTGTCATCTACCACTGTACCAATCTTAGTATCATCTGCGAACAGACTGATCCTTCTCTTGATCCCGTTTGAGATATCGGATATGAATATCTCGAACAGCACCGATCCCAGTACTGAACCCTGGGGCACCACACTCATAATATCCCTTGGTGATGAGAGTTCCCCCACCACCACCCTTTGCTGCCTACCCCTCAGCCAGTTGGTGATCCAGTTGACCATTTTTGTCCCCACACCAATGTATTCCAGTTTTCCCCCCAGCCTCCCATACTGTACTGAATCAAAGACCTTGCTGAAGTCCAAATATTGGACATCCACTGCATGGCCCCTGTCCAGTTCGCTGATAACCCTGTCGTAGTACTCGACTAGGTTTGTCTGGTAGGATCTGCCTGATACAAAACTGTGCTGATGGCCATCTTGGAGCAAATTGTGCTCCAGAAAGGTGACCAGTCTCTCCTTTAGGATTGACTCCATGAATTTTCCCACGATTGAAGTGAGACTCACCGGTCTGTAGTTGCCTGGATCATCCTTTGGGACATGGTCGATTTGTCACTATATTCATTCATTCTTTATTTATATAAGGCGCTTTTCTTATAACCAAAGTGCCTGTACAAATACATAAAACAATAAATAATTAAACAGGATTAAAACTATCATAAATCATTAAAAGCTCTGCTAAAAGATATGTCTCCAAAGCTCCTTTAAAGCTTTGGACAGTCGGGCAATTTCGCACCTGACGAGGTAGAGAATTCCACAGGATCGGGGCCATAAAACTAAACAATCTTGCCCCTGAAGTTTTTAAATGGACCCTGGGGATCTCTAGCAATCCCTTGTCAGTGGATTGGAGAGAGCAGGGAGGACAGTAGGGACAAAGGAGTTCTTTCAGGTAAGTAGGTCCCTGATCGTGTAGGGCTTTATAGGTCAGCAAACCGACCTTGAAGGTGATTCGCCAGAAAACTGGCAGCCAATGCAGTCCGCGGAGCACAGGCCTTATATGACTAGACCTAGAAGATCCAGTCAACAGGCTGGCTGCTGCATTCTGCACTAGCTGCAGATGGCGAAGTTCAACCCCCGATAGCCCCAGGTAAAGGGCATTGCAATAGTCAAGGCAGGAGGTAACGAGTGCGTGGACCAACGTTGGAAGATCCTCTGGAGGAACCAGGTGCTTCAACCGGGCAATGTTCCTCAGATGGTAAAAGGAAGTTTTGACCACCGCTAACACCTGAGATTTAAAAGTCAGACAGTCGTCAAATACTATGCCCAGATTCCGCACCTGGTCTGCGGTTGTCAGCTGGATACCCCCAAGCCATAAGCCCGAGAGCGATCCAGCTAACAAACCCGCCTCACAGCGACCCTTGTCCACAACCAACACCTCAGTTTTTTCAGGGTTCAACCGCAGCCAACTCCCATTCATCCATCTCAGCAAGACAGTTGTTAAATACCGAAATGGCAGCATCCTGGCCGGGCACAAAAGACATATACAGCTGGATCTCAGCAAGACAGTTGTTAAATACCGAAATGGCAGCATCCTGGCCGGGCACAAAAGACATATACAGCTGGGTATCATCTGCATAGCAATGAAAACCCAGACCGTATTGTGTAAAAGTTTTGCTGTGGCGATGGTATATGGGTTGAAGGATACTTGGCTAACACCTTGTGCCTCCAACCCATGGAGCGTGTGGGGGATGGCATATGGTAATTACTCAATAACCGCCTGCCCTGTTTTGTGTTATTGCTTACTGGGGTAGCCAGATAACAAGCCTGAGTTTTTACCGTTTAAAATAAAAAAATATGTTTTATTTTCTGCTTATGATTGATTTACACTGGACTATAACAAATCAACATTTGCACACATTCAACAAGATTCCTAAGGCACAGGTTGTGGGAGTGGAAGTTGGAACAGGCATTCATAAAACTCTGTGAATTCAAACAACAAGCAAGCAGATAAGTTATTCATTCCTGCTTTGTCCGGGACATTCTTGAAAGCGATCATTGAGGGGCTCAGTCACTGGTTGCCTACGAATACAAAGTGGGGAAAAACATTGTTAGTGTGCTTTTTTTTTTTTTTTTTATTTGCGCAGTTGTGGGGGGAGCATTTTTGGGTTGGGGAGGGTTATTTTCACATACCTCACTTGAACATCGGCATCTCCTACTACAGGCAGGGGTAGCAGAGCTCGAGAATGTGTATTTTGGCCTAATTTAAAAAAAAAAAAAAAGCGCCTTTGTTCTTCAGCACTGCAGTTAAAGGATGTGACAGTGTTCTGTGTTGTGCTGCAGTAGTGATCCATATTGCAGCTCAGCAACATTTTGGTGTCACTACTACAACACAATGAGCATATTCTAGGCAAGGTACTTCATGCACAACAGCATTCCACCATGCACTGTATATTTTTCCTGCTATAGTGAAGCCTCTTACCTTTTAGGCACAAGGATTTTCCATTTTCAGTAGAACTCACTGAAAAAAAAATGAAATTTGTCATTTTTGAACCAGCACTTGGGAGTCAGTTTTTCATGAAAAAACCCTATTTGCACCACTTCATCGTAAAAAGAGTACCACTTTGCACCAATGTTTTATGCAACCCCCACCCCATTTCGAGCCACATTTTTATACATAACTTTCAGATGTGCCATTAGTTTTAGGGAAAAAATGAAATAGGATTTTAAGATTTTACCAACTGGACATTTTTGAAAATGGATAATCACTGACTTTATTTTCTGCAAACACCAGTTCCCCGGTACTGGGTGCAACTCCGTGTTTGAAATTAAGAAAATCATCTGGTATGGGAGACAGAATACCAGATACCAAAGCTTTAATATTCTGACTGTGGGCCGGGTATCCCACCTGTCCAGAGACATAGCCAGGAATTTTTTGGGGGGGATTGTTCAGATATGACATTTTTGAAATTGGACCAGTAAAAGACGGGAATCTAGGGACTGCTAGGCCCCCAGAAGCTCAGGGGGGAGGAGGGGTACATGCTCTGAGGTGAGTTTTGGGGCTTTTCTTGAAGAAAAAACACACTTTTTTTTTTTTACATGTTCCCCACCCCTACTTTCATGGGAAATTTTTTTTAACATGGAATAAGGGTCGTGGGAGACTCTGGCTGGCATTACAGCTGGCAGAACCTCCAGTGGTTGTGAACAACTGGCTGTCCAACAGTGCCATCAACCACCCACCCGATATGCAGTTTTTGGAATATACTGTGATCTTTGAAAGTTTTCTACATAAAGGTTGTATCCTGGGGTCGGGTGGGGGGTTACATGCTCTGCGCTGAGTTTTGGTGCTTTTCTTGAAGAAAAAACACAGTTTTGTTACATGTACCCCACCCCTAATTTAATGGGATTTTTTTTTCCCATGGAATCAGGGTTGTGGGAAACTCTGGTTGGCATAACAGTCTGCAGAACCTCAAATGGTTGTGGACAACTGGCTGTCCAACAGTGCCATCAATTACCCACCCCATATGCCGTTTTTGTAATATACTGTGATCTTTGAAAGATTTCTACATAAAGGCTGGGGTCGGGGGGGGGTTACATGCTCTGTGGTGAGTTTTGGGATTTTACTTGAAGAAAAAACACATTTTTGTTACATGTACCCCACTCCTAATCTCAGGGGGAAATTGTTTCCCATGGAAGCAGGGGTGTTGGAGACTCTGGCTGGCATTATAGTCTGCAGAACCTCCAGTGGTTGTGGACAAGTGGCTGTCCAACAGTGCCATCAACCACCTACCCCATATGCAGTACAATATGCAGTGCAATGCCATCACACACAGTGTGCCCACCATTGTTCTGTACCATGGCCTTCTCTTGTCCTCTTTCTGCACCCCCCCACTCAAAGTAGACGATACCTCAACTGCAAATGTTCAATTAAGCAGTCCTAGCTCTGCATGCACAACAGCTGATGTCATTATGCACCTCACCACACTGTCACCACCACCCACATGATAATGAACAGAGTCAGGCAGAGAAAGACACACTGAGCCTCCACCGTATAATCAACTGAAGACCTGCACTTCTGGAAGTTTTCATATAGTGTCAAGTGAGCCAGGAACACATCTAGAAATTCTTTCAGGAGGGGCTACGCAACCTAAGGGGCTTGGGAAACAGAAAACTTCATGACATTTTCATTTGTAAAAGTATTGATTGAAACATGTTCTGCCTTACTAATAACATTCTTTTTAAAACATTGTCCTTTCATCAGCCCAAGGGAAACAGTACACAGGTATGATGCTGTACGGCCACTTTTTCTATATAGAATGAAAACTGTACACCAGGAAAGGCAGGAATACATATTTTAACCCTTCAGATTATGTATGGATGGTATTGGCTGGCATGGTCCATTTAGAAGTATTGTGGACCCCCTACACTTCCCAGTAATGGCAGCTATAGATCTATTGATGGTCATTTCAGAGTTTGGTCTGCTGTGGTGCCCAGGGAGGTTTGGAGGGGAGTGGGAGCAACTGTGAGGATGCTGGGGTAAAACCCACCATCTGCAGGGCAGACTCTGTATACCTCTTAGCATTTTGTCACTGAAATGTTAGATACAAGCACTCAAAATGTAGAAAAATATTGTCAGACAGACACATTCAGAAACTGGGTGCTGGTGTCTTAACAGCACTCCACCATTCTACCCTTGATCACACCCTGGACACTAGCTGAATGTCCTAACAGTGGAGTGATAATGGTTTTGGTGCAACACCCCTCTTCAACTGCCAGACAATTGCTGCTCTTAATGAGCTGTTAATGACACCAGGCAGGGGTACAGCCTGCTAAAGTATGGACTTTAACTTCATTAACAGCAGTGGAAAAACTGCACTAGTCAAGGCGGCCAAGTAGAGAGTTAGCTGCACTAGCCCTGGCCAATTTGCACTAGGTTTTGGGCCAGTAAAACAATGTTAAAATTGACCCACAATCCCTGACATACAAATATATACAAACAGGGCACATGCTTGCACACTTAGTAACATGATGGGGGGGGGGGGGGACAACTAGGAAACCATGATAAAAAATATAGGTGAGTTATGGAGGGCGACCTGGTGCTGGTGGCATGACATTCCATCATCATCCATGCACATGGTGGTACAGTGCCTTGTTACCAGGCATTATTAACACAAAGACAAAGAACCTCAGTGCATAAGCACTAAGGCAGTGGTTACCCCTAAGGGCATTGGCCGGGAAGCCACGTTTCAAAGAAATACAAAAATCACACATGCCCCCATAATGCAACGCTTCATGGGCTGCATATGCAAATCACCACAGAATATTATGCTGGTTCAACTTTAAGCAGAAATGCATGGTGCCGAAAGGCCTCTCAAATAGTTTGCAAAGGGTGCCAACAGAAGACACAGACACATGTTTCATCCTACCAGGACTCATCAGTGTGCCTCGTCTGGTTGACCCAGCATAATATTCTATGGTGATTTGCACATGCAGCCCATGATGCTTTATGAGCATGTAATTAAAGACCAACCCTTTATACACTATCAGAGACACTACTGCAAAATGAATGGGGCGTGGGTGATGCAATTTGCCAGTCTATATAAATCCATAATTACTGGTGGGTGTATAAGAAAGGGGTTTCAGATTGTGGTCCATTCTCCCAACTGGAAACCCCTTTCTTATACACCCCACCAGTCATTAAGGATTTATATAGACTGGCATCACCCATGTCCTGGACTCTTAGACTCCTCCCATCTTGATTTCTTATGTCCGTATCTAGTTTGCTGCTTTGAAATGAGAGAAGTAGGAATGGGGTCCCCCAGTCCTACCTCTTATTTCAAATCAACAAAGTAGATAAGAACATGGGGTTATGTGTTACGGGATACAGTCCAGAATCACACTGTTCCATGAGCCCCACATAGCAGTTTGTTGCTAGCAGCCTCAGGAGGAGCAGAAGACGCAGCAGCAGCAGAACCAGGACTATTGCTACTTCTGCTTGGGGCAGACTCATTAATGCCTTTTATGAAAGCAAACATGGTGGTTTGATGACATCCTTAGATCCCAGACGTTTCTAAATGAAACTGTTTTTCAAACACACTCAACATTACTGTGTCTGTGTTCTATTTTCATAAAATTGTTACTGTCTGAACAAGTTACAACATAACTCAGAAAGATTCAGATGGGATTCATATATGGCAAGTATAATAGTAGAGCCAGTCACTGGATATTCTGTTATATTTGCCACCAGTACACTAGCAGACAGTTGTATCTGATCAAAGACAGAAGAGATGAGGCAGGGTGAGGAGGGGACAGGGACCAGCAGGTTAGCCGAGGAACATTACAGGAACACATGAGTAGTCAAGACAGGAATCTTTCACACACACACACACACACACACACACACAGTCACATTACCCATACTGTACTTGTCTGAGATGGTGGCCAGCAGTGAAGGAAAACGGGGTGACTAGTGGCCGCCATCTGGAGTCCAGGTGGGCAGTTGAGGTCAGGATGGCACCACCAGGAAGGGGTGGGCAATGCCACTAGACTACAAGGTAGTTTTTTTTTAATGCCAAACCTGGGACTAGGTGAGGGAGGAAGTAATATCACTGGTACAAGCCGGGGATAATCTTTTATTTTAACTTGTACTGGGACCAGGAAAGTAAGGGGGGGCCACTTGCACCCTAGAAGTGTCAGGGTAGGGTTACATGGTGAAGCATTTGCTGAGGGGCTGTTTATGTCCAGACTCCAGCTTAATCCCTCCCATTCAGTACTCTGTTCTGGTATCCCTGTTCTCATTTGAGCAGCGACACATAAAACAGTGCAACTGCATTGTGGAGCCAAGAGTAAAGGGTTTGGCACAGAGCCTATGACCCTGTGTCAGTAGGCTTGACCCTGAGGCAATTAGCTAACTAGTGGGATGGAACTACCAGCTCAGTGCTGGACAGCCCATTGCTCAAACAACCAGGAGTATGGCACATTGTTTGGGAAGACAGTGACTGAACCCATTCTCTTGAACAGAGGGCAAGTGGTGTGCATTGGCTAGCCTGAATGGGCAGAGGCAAAACTTTTACCTCTGCCCATTCAGGCTGGCCAGTGAACACCACTTGTCCTCTGTTCAAGAGAATCAGTTTGGTCACTGTCTTCCCAAACAATGTGATATACTCAGCAAAACAGAAGAATTACATTCTCCTGCCTATCCTGGGGGAAGCCAGGAATTGTTTCCCAAAATTCCCACCAAATTTATACGGTATCTGATTTAATAAATGACATGATGTGGTCTGTTCTGGGCACACTTTTGCCTATCTAGTTGTTTCCCTGTCCTCCAAAATAACTGTTGTTTATTTCCAAGTCCCACACATATCTGGTTGGTAGTACAGATTGTTCTGCTTCTGCTACTGTGTGTAGTACATTGCTTGGTGCTTGCTTACCTTGAGAGCCCTCCAGTGATTGGCTCCTTCCTTCTGCAGTCTGCAGAACTTGCCTGGCTCAGCAGCTGGGCCTGGTTGAATGAATCACTGAACCACTGAAGTCGAACCCCTGGCCTGGACACTGCCTGGAGTGCCTAACAACTCTGGGGGGCGAACGGCGAAAGAAGAAGGGGAATGGCTGGCCCAGCGGCCCCACTAGTCAGAAAACAAGTCTGTCTCACTCTCTTCTTTTCATCGACAAGTACTCAATCGAGCAGAGTCTTTTTGAGTCTCTGCGTCTCCAGAGAGGCTCAGACAATGTCACTCCTGAGTCCGACCCATCCTCCTGGACCATCAGTCTGCCAGTAGCACCGACCAACGACTCACTCCATCTCCTCTAGTATCCCCAAAGGAGCTCCATAAGTAAGAGGACCAGGGGCACACACAAGCTGTTTTTATTTAAATATAATTCTGTTCCCACTTTCCGAACTCTGAGTCTCTGACCCGACTGAGTGGACCAAAAGAAATCTTCCTGACCTACTCACTCCTCTCTCTGTTTCATTGAGTGGCAGTGCGTGCACCAGTGCGCTAAGCCACCACTTTTACGTGGCGCCCATTGACTGGCTGCTGTTGAGAGAGGAGGAGAAGCTGAATGGAGCAGACACATACAACCCTTCGGCTTCTGGTGTGGCACCACGCGTTGCTTGGGCTTCCCTGCAGCCATCCCCAGTCCCCACCCCCACCCCAGTAGTAGCCAGGTGAGCCACCAGAACACAAGCAGACAGGCAGCCTAGACAGCACTTCACACAGTTGCGCACATTTAAAGGGTCAGCGCCCCACTCTCTGTGACTGTGTGTGCGGCCAAAATCGGGATAAATAAAAAAAAAATTCAGAGGTTATTTCTGGGGATGTTTGAACACCCTAAACACCCCCTCCGCCTACACCCCTGCACCTATCCAAAAGAGCACAGTAGGTGATCCGGGTTCAGGAATGGACTTGGGCGCCAGAGGGCCGGTCGGGGGGAGAAAGCTTGAGCATCCGATGACTGCTCGCCTTCTCCTGGGAGGGAGGGAGGTTTGCGGCCTGGCATTTGCTGGCCCCTGGCGGAGGCTGGGGGAACAGCAATACATCGGACGCAACTGTGAAGGAGCATGATGGATGTTAGCTCACGCCTTGACGTCAGTGGCATGCCACGCTCCTAAGGGGAGAACATGGAAAACAGCACCCCAGCCAACCGGATGATGGCAGCCAGACTCTCGCTGCCATGGAACCTCGGGCAGCCTGCACCGACCCCAGTAGCACCCAGGTCAGCTGGATGCGCCTACCGGCGCTTTCTCCATGGAAAGTGAGGACCCATCCAACGATGGGATTCATCAGGTTTCCCAGGGGGCTGCAGATATGGGGCGGCGGTTGATGGAGAGTGTAGAGGTCCCAGGCAACCTGAAGGAGTGGCTGACCGGGGTGCAAGGGGAAGGTGCATAAAAAAACCCCAAAAAGAGCAGTGCAAAAATTAAACGTCAGAGTGGCAACATTGTGGAGAGGTACTCTTGTTAAAATTCTAGTGTGAAGAAATGAATTCCATTATAAAACCTGGTATACAAAATTTAACAAAATACATTAATTATCTAGACCTATTACTGTGTTGGTTTTCACTGCATGATCTGCATCCATTGAGAAAAGAGTTCCATAAATGTATGTTTCTATAATTTCCTTAAGTTTCAGAACTCTGTGCTGCTATAGTATGTACCTTATGTAAACGCTAATTGTTTCAAGTGAATTCTAATGGAAACATGTCTTCTCACTGGTTGCACCCTTTTAGAATTTGGTGATTTCCAATGGAGGTCTGGGAAATGGAATGAACAGACAGCAGTTGATGGGAGTACTGCAGGAGGCCGGAACTGTGAAGGCACTGTTGATGCCCCCAGATAAACCTTATGCATTTGTAACATATGGAATGACTGAAGAAGCCGAGGTAGCTTACAGAACCCTCAACGGACGAAATATTCAGTCAGAGGAACTGAAGCAAAATATCACCCTCTACCTGAACTATGTGGAGAAAGGTATCAGAGCCAGTATTGTTTTACTGATGTGACTAGTATGTTTGGATCGCTATAGAACAAAAGGGTAAAATTAAATCCATGCTAAATCTGAAAATGGTTACACTTTTAAGTATCAGTTAACTACACTGTAATTGCATTGCAGTTGGAATGTAGCTGCATGGTACAAACCTGTAACTATAGTGTTATTACCCGATTGCATGTAATTAATGATTATTAACACTGAAACAGATACTTAAAGTATAACCCTGAAAATAATGTTAGAATTGCCATTTCAAGCCCGAGGTCTTCCAGAGTAACATATAAAGAAAAGCATAAGAATTACTAACTGTGTTAGATTTTTACTCTGCACTTTGTAGATCATTCTCCTGAGCACAATCTAATAGTTAAAACAGATTGCATAATAGCAGTTTGAAATCAGAAGGGAGTGTGCCCCCCCACTTCATAAGTAGGTAATAATCTCAAGTATGCTGTGCTGACATATGCTAATTATAGGGAAATCCCACCCCTCTTCACTGTTTTAATGCTCCTCCCCATACTCCCAGGCTCCCTACTTTCTCAGGCCCCACATGTTCCCATCTGTCTGCTGTGCCCACCTCCAGGCTCCCTGAGTTGTCTGTCTCTCCTGCGCTTGGCTCTGGTGTATCCCTGCTCTGGGGGGGCCCCGCCCTGCTGCCACCAAAGAAATAGCAGCCTCCTGACTTGAGGAGTGACGGTGGCAGTATGCAGTGGGGTTAAGTGGCATGAAGGGATGATGCAGGGAACCATACTCTGGTGCATGGCAGGCAGGCATTTTCACGTTTCCCTCACCCTGCCTACTCATATCAGTGAGATTGTCTTGATGTCTGGTGGGGGTGGACACATGACATTGGGAGGTCCCCCACACCGTCAAGGGCTCCTTTGCTGGGCCATTGCCAGGAGATGCATTAGGTATGGTATACACCAAGCCCTTTCTCCACCTCTCCCACATGTCATCACTTTAGTCGTCCCGAGTGTGGGACGTGAACACGTCGCCAGTGTACCGAGTGGGTGCCTCACCGCTCAGTTCCATAGGGCTAGCTTCTCTTCGCCATTCTAACTTTATTTTCTATTTTCAGCATGCATTTACTCGAACTCTTATATTTATTTGCAGTTCTCTTGCTGACACACTGCCCTGCTGTTTGTATCACATGCAGGTAGTTGTTAGCCAGGTTTAGAAATTCCATCTGGAACTTCACAAAGTAAATCTTCCAGAAGGTACTGCAAGAGATCCGCTACAGTGGACGTGCTCATTTTCTATCGACTTTGTTATGTTTGGGGATACTTTGAAAAATATAATATTTAGACACATTTCAATATATATGTTAGATATTTCTATATTTTTGTTTCTTTTATAATTGCTGTTAGCTCTTTGTAATACACCGCTGTTTTCAAATAGCATAATACACAGGTTTTTCTGTAATAACTGGCTGTATATTACTATGTTCTTCTCCAAATAATCTGTATGATACTTACTCCTAAACTGTACCTGTCACTCAGGTTTGCTGCTTGTGCGGTTGTTAAACCTCAGCCTTTTCCACGCTTCCTGTTGCAGACCTCAACCTGCTCTTCTGACCACACTTGTGGTTTAATGTGAGCGGGGGCTTCACCTTGGTATCCATATCTTCTGGGAAATCCCCAGCAGTGCGACAGCACTTTTCACACATAAGCGCTCCTTACTGAACAGGGTGATAGGCGGTGCATTAGTGCTGCTGCCTCTCTATATCAGTTTTGTGTTACATGGCTCTTCCCTCTCAAAACAAGGCACCAGCTATATATATTTAATATCAAAACAAAGTGACTTCATTTCTTCCTGTCTATAATAGTATGAACCAGCAATTATAACAAATAAAATTATAGGGTGTTGTACAGTTCAGTTTCTTTTTCATACCCATGGTATATGATACCTATATAAACCACTTGTGCCTCTCATTCATGGTTTACGTAATACAAAAAAAATAAATAAATCATGTACAACGCCCTATATATTAGTCTATATTTTCTTATTTGCTAGGTTAATTTGCATGGAAGCAGGATCCTTGTCCCCTAACGTAGATCTACTCCTGCTGTGTAATCCACTGCTGATGTCCCAATCCTGCACGACATCATAATCGTTTCCACAGCAGCAAACTGTGATGTTACAGAGGATTATGACCTTAGCAAAGGATTACGCTGCAGAAGCAGCTTGACCTGTAGGGAAAAATGATACGGTTTCCAAGCAAATTAAACTTGTAATAAGAAAACAGTTAATAGAAATGCAGACAGTATATAGGGGATAATTAAGTGATAACATTCATTTTAGTTGGAGTATACGAAGCAGTAACCAGCTTCTGTGGACAGTTAAATGCTGGTAAAGCCAAGAATTATCATCCACAGAAGCAGTTCTACTAGTATACATAAACACCAGAAAGTGGCTTTGCTGAAGTTGAAATATAGGCGGTCAGTTGGGTGGCCCTTGTCCAGTTCTTTGATCACCCAATCAAAAAGGCAAGGAAGTTTGTCTGGCATGACCTACCCGCCACAAACCCGTGCTGTCTGATATCCTGAAGGCCATTAATTTCTAGATATTCTGCTAGATCCTGTTTAATTAATATCTCCATAAGTTTCCCCACTGCAGATGTGAGGCTGACTGATTTGTACTTTCTGGCCTCTTCAGTATCCCCCCGCCCGCCCCCTTGTGCTAGGGCACCACATCCACTCTTCGCCAGTCCCTTGGCACAACGCCTGTTTGAAGTGACTGTTTGAACAAATGTGTCAAGGGGACTGCTAGCTCTTCTGCCAGGTCCTTTAGCACCCTCGGGTGCAGCCCATCAAGCCCTGGTGCTTTGTCCACTTTTCTAACTCTGTCAGTGGTAATTGATGGAGTTTCTATATGCGGTTTTCCTTTGTCCTCAGCTTTAATACCATTCTTGGGCAGCGGCCCCTTGTGCTCCTTAGTGAACACCGAGCAGAAGAAGCTGTTTAGAACAGCAGCCTTTTGCCCATCATCCTCTATGCTCTTGCCTCCATCCATAAGTCTGACTGCCCCCCTTCCTTTTTTTTCCCTAATGTAGTGAAAGAATTTCTTGTTGCTGGATTTGATTCCCTCAGCAATCCTAAGTTCTGCCTCCGCCTTTGCTACCCTCACAATCCTCTTTGCTTTCCTGCTCTTCTGTCTGAAACCATCCCAGCTATCAATGTTCTGGTGGTGTTTATGTTTGTGGAACGCTGCCCTTTTGGTTCTTATTGCTTTTCTGACCTGGTCCGTGAACCATATTGGTCTTTTGTGTTTTTTTACATTTCGTCACTGACCTGATGCAGTTCTGAACTAGCCCCCATACGTCTTCCACCTCTATTTTTCCTGGATCCTGGATAGTTTGCTCCTAATTATCGGCTTCATTTTTTAAAAAAATTTTTTCCCCTAAAAGTCAAGACCTCCTCTCAGGATTGGGATTTCACATCCCCAGGGGAAAACTCAAACCAAACAGAGTTGTGGTCGCTAGTTGCCAGTGGTTCTCCAACTCTTACAGCTCCAACTAACTCTGTGTTTGTGAGGACCACATAGAGGATGGCTTCTGACCTAGTCGCAGTGCTGACCAGTTGGTTGAGCGCACAGTCTTTTAAGGTGTCTACCACAGTTTGACTTTTTCGAGGTTCTAGCAATTTGAATACCCCAGTCAACGTCTGGCAGATTCAGATCACCAATCACCATGATTTCCTCTTTTTTAATTCATCTCTGAGTTCCTCTAGGAGTGCCGAATTCTTCTTCTCTGCCTGACCTGACGGTCTGTACATCACCCCATGTAGATCTTCTTACCTGATGCAGTGTTGAGCTGTACCTATAGCTATTCTAGACCTTCCCTTTTGACAGCATCAAAAGAGGTTGCTGTTATTCCCTCTTGAACATATAGTGCTACCCCTCCCTTCCTGGCACCCTTCCTATCTTGTCTAAAGAGTGTGTAACCAGGGACTGAGAGGTCTCAGTCATTGTTCTCTGTGGCCCATGTTTCGGGGACGGCCACCAGATCCACTTGGGTGTCTGCCATTGTCACCTGTAGTTTGCATATTTTGTTTCCCAGGCTTCTGACATTGAAGCACACCCCTTTCCATGTATTGGTTGGGGTGGCTTTTATACCTACTTCTAGCTTCAACTGTTGATTACCAATTGCTTCCTTCCCCTTACTGCCCTTCCGATTCCCCCTACTATCCTGTCTCCTGCTATTTGTTTATGGCAGGGTATTCTTTGCTTGTGGGGGAGGGTCGGCTAAGATTCTGTCCTTCGTGCTGAAGCTGATAGTTTCCCTAGCCACAGACTCCCCTCACATAGTTTAAACACCCAGCAAAGATGTCGAACTTCTGCCCCAGAGCTCTTATCTCTTCCCTGGTAAGGTGAAGTTCATCATATTTGAAGAGCTTTCTCTCCCAGAAACATAGAATTTGATGGCAGATAAGGACCGTTTGGCCCCCCTAGTCTGCCCGTTTTCCTACCTAACAGATAAGCTGTAGATCCTAGTTAACCTTCAGCTTACTTCCTCCTACCCCCCACCTAGGACTGCCTATGTCTGTCCCATGCATTCTTGAATTCCCCCACATTCTTGACTCCATGACCTCCTCAGGGAGGCTGTTCCATGCATCTACAACCCTCTCTGTGGAAAAAATACTTCCTCACATTACCTCTGAGCCATCCCCCCTCTTATCTTCAAATTGTGCCCCTTTGTTCTTGCACATCTCTTTTTCTGAAAGATGCTACCCTCTTGGACTTTGTTGATTCCCTTGAGGTACTTGAAAGTTTCTATCATGTCCCCTCTCTCTTTCTTTCCTCAAGGGTATACATATTAAGCTCCTTTAGTCTTTCTTCGTATGTCTTCTGGTGCAGACCCTGCACCATTTTGGTTGCCCTCCTCTGGACAGTCTCCACTTTGTCTGTCTTTGTGGAGACGGGGTGTCCCCAGAAGTCAACCCAGTTTCCAACAAAGAGATAGCCTTTCTACTTACACTATCCTTGCAGCCAAATGTTGACTTCTTCAGTCTCCTTGTACCTGATCTTGTCTGTACATCTGCCTTTGACCTCGGAGAAAGCCAGAGAAGTTGCACCTGCCGCCAACTGTTTGCTCAGTTTAATGAAGTTCCTCTTTGCCTCCTCCACTGATTAGTTTGCCAGGTCGTTAGTTCCCAGGTGCACCAATACTTCTGTTTCTTTCTCCGCCTTGTCCACTGTTCTCCTGATGTGGCCTGTGTCTCTCCTAGCTGAGGCTCCTGTGAGGCATCTAACTGTCATCTCTGCATAGGTATGTCCACTCAGGTGGGTCTCAACAACCCTTATTGAGTTCCTCATGATGAGTAATTGTTTGTGCTTGTTGCTGCAATGTTTGTCCTTGCTGCTGGGATGTCCCTTCTTGCTGCCACCGGATGCCATCACCTTGCTCTGCCATGGCCCCTCGACTGGTCTGGTGTCCACCTCTGCTGAGCCAGGGTCCTGGACTCCTGCCAGGGGTGCAAAGCAATTAGCAGTTGGGATCTCCTTTGGTGGAACAGGGTTCTTCCTCCCGACTTTACCCCACCTCCACCCCACCACCTTTCACCCCCCTGGGCCAGTGGGAATCTTAGGGAGCGGACGCGATGGAGTTGGGCACCAGTACAGCTGTTTTTTTATCCCGGTGATTTCTTTCCATGCTGCGTCCAGCTGAGCACTGAGCCTGTCCAGTGTGCTACATATGGGGCAGTGTCCCAATTGCCAAAGAAGTCCCTGGAAGGTGAATGCTCCACATCCATTACAACTTACCACATTCATGGTTTTTTTTTTCGGTTGTTTGTTCCAAGTTAAACACCCCCTTCCTATCTCTGCTAGGTCATCACTCAAAATCTAACACAGCCTCCCTGCGTTGTAATAGGCTCTACTAGCAGCTGCAGCCCCAATAGAATTGGCAGTTGGGAGGGCTGATGTAACATATACCTGCTGCCAATCAACTGCTATGCGTATGAAAATAGAACTAGAACAGGAGCAGGGTGGGGAGTGTAGTACCTGCTATCGCCAACCGCTAGCCTCATACAGCAGTAACCAGTAGGAGTTGACTGTTGTACTGCTTTCCGGAAAAGATATGTAGCACTTTCAGAACGCCGTAAACAAGATTCAGCCCTGTAAAGAAACAACCTGCTGCCCTCCAATTTGGCGGTGTCTGGGAGAGATAAGTAATCCAACTAAATGAATGTTATTACTATTATACCACTAGGAGTTGCAAAGAATTTTTTATGTAGCTCCTAATAAAAAATGAGCAATGTTACAAGTTGAAATCAGGCTTTGAAAAGTAAAGCCGTAATTCTGGGCATGCACATTAGTGCTGGTGGTAGTATGCGTGCCCAGAGTCAAGACTTATCATTTGAAAGCCCGTTTTCACACTGTAACTCTGCTCGAGCTACAGAATCTGTCAAAGGTACAGATTAAAAACAACATGGTTCTCATTTGTTAGTGTTGCTGACCCATTCTGTCCCCAATCCAGAAGTTGTTTTCTCCCTCTCTCTCTCTCTCTCTCTCTCCCCCACAGCCCAGCTCACCTCAGGAGAAAATCATCTCTCGCTCCTTGCTCGACTTCGGTTTCCACAGTCGGTCTCTTTTGCTGAGCCTCATGCAAACGTAAACAGAGTTGGAGACAGAAATAGTAAAATTAACTGCAGTGTACAAGGGCTCGCGTAAGAACATCGGGGGAGTGCGAATGTGAGCAGACTCCAGAGCGGGCAGGCAGCGTGTACAGCAGAGAAGGGAATATGGATAACCTACTGTGGGCGTGGTTGCAGGTGGATAACCTATGGGCGTGGTTAACATGTGGATAACCTGGTGTAGGCATGAATAAATATGGATAACCTGCTGTGGGCGTGTATGTAGTAGTTTATTGGATAACTGCCAGCTTTCCTGTGTTCTGATTGGCTTACACTAGATACCTGTGGTGCAAAATGCAACAAGCTGACTCAAAATATGCAGTCTATCTTTATGTGTGAGAGGGACCATAGCTTGAGCAAGTCTCGTAGCCTCTCTGTGCTTCAGTCCTCCCAGCTGTAAAATTGAGTGGCATGTGTTTCTGAATAACTGGGAGTTGAGCTAATTACTACTTATAGATTGCAGGAACGTCCTGTGATACTTCCGACCAATTGCAGCGCTTCCTTCGGTTGCGGGCGAGACTCTTATTTTGAGTGTCTTACTTGCTGTTTGCAGGGATGGGCTTCATGCTGCCCACTCTCACTGTCAACGTTTTGAGGAAAAAAGGGTAAAAAATGAATTAGCACAGTCTATGAAAATTTTGTAGGTTTGACTTGAGGGACTAGTAAGAGTGTTGCCTCTGAAGTCTTTAGTCAAGGCATTAATTTGTGTAGAGATTTCCACCTTCTGTTGTAATTCAAGATTATTATTGAGGCTATGAGAAATCTTCAAATGTAATGCTTACAAGATAGCAGAATTCTTTTTTTGTTACATTGATTGATTAATATATATGTCTGTCTGTCTGTCTGGCTATTTATCTATCTATCCATATATCTATTATAGATATTGTTTGCTAATTGGGTAAGGCCCACTAGTCACAGGGCCTGTTTTCAGGGTAATCTGGGAGCACTGTTAAGTGACTTGCTCAGGGCCACCCAGATATGCAAGTGAAGGTTGTGGGAGTCAAACCCAGGTCTGCTGGATGTGCCAAAATTATTCATAAAGCGCTACTCTTACCTCTAGGCTATAGTGCCAGCCTGTTCCTGTCACAGAGAACTGTACTTAGCCCTGGGAGAACAGAGGAACCAGTAAACATCTGATATGGAGCTAATAAAAGCTCTAAAGTGCACTGCAGGCTATGAATCTCCCACTGCTGTAGCCCAACTCTGACATCTGCTACAGGGGATTCTGGGATGTGTGGTTACAGCAGATGTTAGCTTGGGAGTCGGCAGAATCAGCCTGATGCAATCTAATATACTGCAGTAAACAGTACAAGAAATTTTTTTGCACACAAAGTGCAATTTGGGACCAGCTCCTTAGTTGTGTGTGGTGTTTTTAGTGCTGACTGTTCCCCTTTAAGTGTACAAATTGAGACATCACTTTCTCCATGTGGGACAGAGGCTTCTCAGTGGTAACATGAGGGACATCTTTCCTATTGTGGGGTAGTTGAAACATATGTACGATTAGAATTAATAAACTTTAAAAAACAAATATGTTGTTAGACTATAACATCAGCATAACTCATTGGTAATTGTTTATTGTACACAGTTATTGTCTGTATTTTGTATATACTGTATGATCATAGTTCTCCTGATGTGTGTTGTACCTAAGCTTTGTGTGCTAAACGTTTTATCTTATCATTTCACTGTTACAGTATGCGTTAACCTGTATGCGAGATCCTATTACTGCATGGCTACCTTAAAAATGCGCCATTTAGCTCGACCCGGTGGCTGAGGGTTAAGGCATGGACGCCACCTTGCACCACACGCCGGGCGACCCGGGTTCGGGAACAGACTCTGGTTGCTGGGGGTCGGCAGGGGGAAGGAGGATCGAGCGTCCTCACAGATGCTCTCCTTCGGGGAGGGATACCAGGGGTGTTTAATACACCCGACGTCTGGGAGAGCCGGTGGAAGCACCGACTCTTGGGGCAATGGCGGCCTCCATTGGGGGGGAGCCGGCGAGGGGAGGACGCCATCTGGCACTTGGCAGGCATGCGTAAGCACGTTCTGCCCGAGCCGGCGTCCTCAGCGGGTTGGAGGGGAGGAACAGAAAAACGGAAAAAAACCGCAGCGTTCCTGGATGACGGCCGCACCAGCCATCCGGTCGTAATCATGGGCAGACCCCGCTGTGCAAGGTGCTCTGTGGAGGGAAGAGCCAGGTAGGAGTCACCGGAGGCACTCTAGAGGCAGACTCAGTGAGGGATTGGGGGGCATTGAGCAAGCCCGAAGGAGAGGAATGGAGAGGGCGACCAGGAGGGGATAAAAAGAAATTTCAAAAAAAAAAAAAGCGCCAGTTGCATACTGAATGAGCTGCCCTGTCTAAATATTTTTAATTAAAAAAAAAATTTGAAATTGTGTGCAACCGCTTGAATAAGGAATTTGTTTTATTGTCCCACAGTTCATTTTAATGAAAGTGTACTTCAAGCATTGCCTCCGGGTCTGATTGTGGTAGAAGAATTTGTTTCACCAGCGTATGAAGAAAAGCTGTTGGCAAGTGTTGACTGGGGTGTAGATGCAAACAGTGAAGCTGGTAAGTTAACACTGAGAAAAGTGAACCAACATTTTGCTAGCATTTAAGTTGGGTTGTACCTTTGCAGATCATGTACTAAATCCTACAACTTTAATGTGAATGCTTGGGTGCTACCTTGACGTTCCAGCAGTAGCGTGTTGTGCTACCATGGCAGTGATCACTGGCTCGTGGTGAGCCTGGGCTCCCTATATTCTGCCCACCCATGTCCAAGGAGGTTGCCACCAGTGGCAGTGCTTCCTGGCTATGAATGGAGGTGCTGCATTCCACTGCCACAGCAGCACCTTTGGTGAGCCAAGGAGCTCAGCCTCCTCCAAAGGGATGCTGTGGATTTTGTGTTGTCTGTGGTAGCAGTGGAAGGTGAGATGGCAGGTAGAAAAAAACAGAAGAGAGAACTCAGCCACAGCACTTGGTGTAACTGGTGCCAATACTGTCAGGCCTATGTCACAGAAGGAGCTGTGCTGTGGTATTGGGGCTAGACGTTGCTTGTCGGGAATCAAAGGTGAGGAAACACATCTGTGTAAAAATGTGAAGATCCAGTTCTCAAGCAAAAATTTGGTTCTAGACAGGTGTAAACCAGATGACTGCAAGAGGCACTTCTGTACACTTTGTGAAGTTCACGAATGAAGAGACAGAAAGGAGAACTTTGTTTCAAGTTAATTTATTAGCGTAAGAGTAGAAGCACAGAAAAGCCGGCACCAGCCAGACTAAAGGGTATGTGAATTAAAATACACCACCAAGAAACTAAAGCTAAGATACAGGGGTGATCTATTTTGTAGAATCCTTTATTTAAACAGTTTACAGCTGTTTAAGAGAACTTTAAACAATGCTGCAAAAACTGTACTTCAAACTTGGCTTGTAGATAGGTAGGTAAACAATTTATTGATCAACATATTGTCTTTACAATCTTACAATTTTATACGTACAATAGTAGGATACGTAAAATATATTACATTATATATTAATTAAATCAAGTACAGTTTATAAAAAAACTTCTTGTTACAGCCACTAAAAACAATGCAGACAGGGGTGTAGCTGAGAAATTTCTGTTTTGTACACAGTCTCCAACAGTTGCACCCCCCCCCAATTAAAAAAATGTACACATCCTTTCCAAATGGCACCCCCTTCCAAACAAGTCTGATGGTTGTCAGATGATTCTTCTAATCTCTAAAGAGGTTATACATGTATCTGTCTCCTAAACAACAGAAGTTTGAAGAGAGAGAGAGAGACACTCCTCAGTAACCTAAACTAATCCAAATACTATAGATTGGAATGAAAATGTTAACAGAAAGGCATATTGCTTGTGACAGGTACTCAACAAACTTGTACACAAAGTTGTACAGTGAGTATGCCTGCCTACACCCTTGAATGCAGATTGCTATTCTATGCTTAAAATGAATATGTCCTATCACAGCCCTGAGCTTACAGGGCTAACAGCTCTTATATTTACAGTCTTAGGGCTTGCAGAAATTTATGCAGTGAGACAAGTACATATTTATCATTTGAAGTGAATAGGAAAATTATTATCTCCTCAGAGGGGAGACCAAGGGAAGCCAAAATAGATCCCAACCATCTTTTCCTTTTGGGTTCATATATAGGACAGTGCAAGACTATATGCCTTAAATCATCTTCTGGTCCAAGCTTACACTTGCAATTTGGCTCAACAGTCCCTGGCCTTTTTTGGTCACAGCAAGTATATAATTGGCTGAGTAGAATTCCAAGCAGTGTCTGGTGATGATTCTTCTTTCATCAGGGTTGGATAACAGAAACAAGTATGGCTCTAAATTATGTTTTGTTTTTATAATTTTATGTTCAAGTTCAAGTTTAAGTTTATTGTTGACAACCACCATGTTGTCTTTACAAAATCATATTAAACATAGAAAATACACATAGCGTATAGTTGAGTGTTGTTCTGTATTGAATTCCATCCCTTTCAAAGTGCTGTTCAAACAACATGAAGTCTTGCTGTATTCTGACTATTGCAGTTAGCCCCAGCACTCAAACTGCCCTGGAGAGTAGAGGATTAATTTCTATGCACAGCATAGAACGTTGAGCTCGAGCTCAGTTCAAACCTCTGTCTGCTGCACTTTGAAGCCCAACTGTCAGATTCTTTACTCCGCCTAACTGAACGGCCACTCAGGAGATTTCTCCTTTGCTCATGGTTCGAAAGTCGGTTAAAATCCTCAGTTTTACCGATTTATTTTTCATAAGTTTCGGTTCAGATCTCTGTCTGTGGTACTAGGTAGTGAACTAGACATAGTAAACTTGTGAAAATTGTAAAAATTGATTTTTCGACTGGTTCGGCTGAACCAGCCGTTTAGTGAATTATATATTCTGTCTTTGTTCCTAAACTTAGAGTGTGGTTACTGGTCCTAATCGGTTTTAAAAAAACTGCATTTTCTTGTGTTTTTTTCCAATACTTGTGACACGGTTAGAAACCTATAAGGGTGTCTTGCCTGGTTGTTTGCCATAAAAGGGTAAGTTTGTGGTTAGGATGGCTACGTCTGAGAAACCCAAAAGAAAAACCGGGCACACTGGGTTTCAACACTGCAGTGTGTGTAGGGAAGTCTTTGCTAAGGCTGATCCCCACACCACCTGTGTTTACTGGGTTGGATTGGGACAACAGGAGGCACAAGGCCCATCGGGATTGTCCCCCACAACAAAGTGGATCATTGATTGATTGAAATAGTTTTGAGTATTAAGCCATAAATCTAACTGAGATTTAAATGATTCAAAGTTATCTGTATCAAACAGATATTTTGGTAACAGATTCCAAGATTTAGCAGCTCGAATAGAGAAAAAGTTATCATGTTTTTTTTGTTTTGGCCCAGTCCACAGTTAACTGTTTATTGTGGCATCTGCCCACTATACGTTTTTCGGCTAAAATAAGTCTGCATTGTTCTCTTAGATTTGGATATTTTTCTCTTAGACGAGATTCATAACTAAGGGAATGTAAGCGAGGTACCGATTTTAGTAAATCTTCTCTGGATTAACTCTATTCTATTGATGTCTCCTTTAAGATAGGGACTCCAAAAATGTGAGGCATAATCCAGATGAGGTCTAATGTAGGCCCTATAAAGAGGTAGTAGGCAGTGCTCAGATGTACTAATAAATGTTCTTTGAATTTGTTTCATTATAACATTAGCAGATCTAATCACTTTATTGTAATGATTATTCAAGGACAGCTTATTATCTATTATGATACCCAAATCTCTTTCATAGATGGTAGATGTTAACAAAGTTTTATTAAGATAATAATTTATTTTTGGATTCTTAGTACCAGAATGAAAGGACCGAACACTTATCAGTATTGAAAAGCATCAAGTTTTTCTGTGCCCAAAGTTCAATGCAGAGAAGATCATTTTCAAGAGATTTTATGGCAGGTATTGTAGCGACCCTACCACCCAGTTTCGTGTCATCAGCAAATTTAGACAGATGACTATATGGAGAGACATGCATATCGCTTATGAAAACATTAAATAACAATGTCCCAACACAGAACCCTTCGGGACTCCACTAGTAACTCGACCTGAAGCTGAAAATGAACCGTTTATTTTAACAGTTTGAAACTTATTTTGCAGCCAACTAGCAGTCCACCTAATAAGATAAGAAGGAAAACCTAACCCACATAATTTATTAATCAGAGTGGAATGAGACAGCTTATCAAAAGCCCTGCTAAAGTCGAGCAATGTAACATCCGATGGAATTTTATCATCCAAATATGTACTTATGTGATTATAGAAAAAATAAGATTTGTAGAAGAAGAAGAATGGCCTTCTGAAAAGCCATGTTGAGTCCTATCATAGATACCTAGGATGTTCATTTGTTTCTCAAACAGCACTTTTACAGGATGTTCCATTACTTTCCCTATTATAGAAATGAGACTAATAGGCCTATAATTATGTATGTTAGATTTATTACCCTTCTTGTAAACTGGAACCACAGTGGTAAATGCCAGTCTTCAGGTATGTTTTCCTCAAGTAAGGACTTGTTAAACAATAACATTAATGGATAAGCTAATAATTTAGCTGTACCAATAATAAGTTTTGGACCAATATTGTCAGGTCCTGTACTTGAATTTTTATTAATTTGTAAAAAGGCCTGTAAAATATCATCATAGCAAAAAGTCGGGGTGTGAGACGTGTCATTATTTATAACTGGACATGTGTCAGATGGGTTAAAAACTGAACAAAAATAAGTGTTAAAGTGATCTGCTGTCTCAGTATCTGTATTAAAAGGAATCTCATTATTCAATATAGAATCCAAAGTATTATTACCTTTTTTACTATTAATGTAACTAAAAAGAGATTTATAACTAGTTTTAGAATGAGCTAATTTAAATTCAAATTTTAGCTTAGCATATTTAATTGCAGATTTAAGTGAAGAAACCACAGTTTATTGTCTGTGGTTTGACCACCTCGATTCAGACTGCCAAATCTGTAAAAATTTCTCCAAGTCTACCCTGGAGAAAAGATTAGGTAGGCTTAGGGATAAGGAGGCCGAGAAGTCCGCTGACCCGAATGGCCAGCCTGGTTCGGTTCCGACCGAACCTGAGGGAGTGCCCTCTGACCAGGGCGATACTTCTTTGGGCAAGAGGAGAGCTGATCCTGAGGGATCGGTTCCTACAGAAAGAAAACGAAAAGAAAAATCGGCCAGTTCGGATCCAGAGACCCATTTTACGACCACCGAAGAGATTGCCAAAGTGATAAGAATTGTAGAATTGCTTTGCCTGGTTCTGTCTGATCTGGTGCCTTCTGGGTTCCTCTGGTTCAAGATTATGCCCCTGAAGATTTCTATGAACTGGATTTGGAGAGGGGGGATGATGATGATGATGATGATGATGATGATGATGATGATGATGATGATGATGATGATGATGATGACGACGACGACGTTGACGATGGTGTGGAAGTTCTGGTTGAGCCCATTGAACCAGACATCTCCCCAGACTGGCCTTCTGGTGTTTCCCCTCCTAGGCTTTCTGAATCCCCTTCCCACTACATGTTTTACAGGAAAGTGGCAGAAACCCTCCAGCTCCCTGTGGAAGAAGCTGTAGAGGAACAAGAGGAACCTGATTATGTGGAGATGATGGACATCCCAGAGTCCACGAGACTGTCTATTCCCCTTCATAAGTCTTTTGGGAAACAGACACAAAAGATTTTAAAACTCTAAATTCTGTACCTCCTGTCGACAGAAGGATGGACAAAGAGTACACCTTATCAGGTTCAGTACAGAGTACTTGTATCAACAATGCAGCCATGTTGGGGTTGTGCAGGCTGCAGCCTGTGATAAGGCTAATATACCCTTGGCTTCACACCCCCCAGATAAAGACTCTAGGAAGCTGGATGCCATGGCAAAGAAACAGTACATGGCATCCACCTTGGGACTCAGGCAGACTAATTATATGGCCTATGCAGCCAGGTACCAGAAGTCCAGGTGGGACACTGTACTGGCACTGGCTAAGCAGGCCTCCCCCCAGCTAGCCTCGGTGCCAGAGGGGGTGGCTGCTGATGGGATTGAGGCATCTAAGGTACAGTTCCATGCTGCTGCTGTGGACTCCAATGATATGTTATCTAGAGTCATGGCTACATCTGTGGCTCTTCAGAGAATGGCTTGGCTCAGATGTACTAGCCTCTCACAGGACACCCAGGCTAAGGCCATGGATTTCCCTGTGGTGGGTAATTCTCTGTTTGGGAAGCAGAAGGAGAATTACTTGAAAAAGATAGATGAGTATAGGACCACCTATAGGAGCGCACAGGCCAAGGAAAGGCAGACAACTCCTCAAAGGCAGCAGGCTAGGGGCAGGGGCAGGCCTTTTCATAGGCCTTTCTACCAAGCACAGGCCTCTTCTGCCTTTCCTCAGAGGGGGTTCTTCAGAGGGAGAGGCAGAAGGTGGATGAGCAGGGCTGCATCCATCCCTCAACCTAAGGCTCCTGCCAAGCAGACACCCTGATGTGTCAGCCTGGTCAACTCCCCATTCCTGTAGGAGGCAGGCTGGCTTACTTAATCAGGACTGGATGTCTTACCTCAGACAAGTGGGTCCTGGAGGTGGTAAAGCCAGGGCTGGTTCTCAGCTTCAAGAAATTTCCAAAGCTGAGGGCCAGATCTTTTCCACCTGCAAGCATCTCCGAACCATTGCCCTAGAGGCAGAGGTTTCATCTCTACTGGCTCTAAAGGCTGTAGAGAGCGTTCCTACATTGCACAGGGGCAAAGGTCTGTACTCCAGGTACTTCCTTACCCCAAAAAAGACAGGGGAGTGGTGACCCATCCTAGATTTAAGATACCTGAACAAACATTTTTTAAAACCAAATTTCAAAATGGTGACTCTGGGAATAATCCTTCCCTCTCTAAGGCCAGGGGACTGGCTAGCCTCCTTGGACTTAAAAGATGCCTACTTTCACATTCCCATCAGGTGCTCCCACAGAAAGTACCTCAGGTTCGAATTGCCTTCAGGCCATTATCAGTTCAAAGCTGTACCCTTCGGCCTGACATCAGCTCCAAGGGTATTCACAAAATGCCTAGCAGTAGTAGTGGCCTTTTTAAGAAGGAAAAATAGTTCTATATTTCCATGCCTGGACGACTGGCTCATTGAGGGTCAGTCCCCAGACCAAGTCAAGTCAGACCTTCAAGTGACTCATCAAGTGCAGACTTCCCTAGGATTCCTTCTCAATCTTCCCAAGTCAGTTCTCGAGCCTGTACAGCTCCTCACCTTCATAGGGGCAGAGTTGGATACAGTCAAAGCAAGAGCTTTGCTTCCCCTGGAAAGGACAAGGGCTATTATAGAGCTGGCTTCTTCGTTCTACCTTCTGGTCTCTCGGCCAGCAAGGTACTTCCTTCAGCTTCTGGTCCACATGGCAGCTTCTACAGCAGTAGTCCAAGGGGCCAGATTTCAGATGAGGGACATTCAGTTTCAATTGAGGGCCTTTTGGTTTCAGAAGAAAGATTCTCTAACCAAACTAGTTCCAGTGACTCAGACTCTGATCCAGCTCTCCAATGGTGGCAGGATCAGGGCAACCTCAGGCAAGGAGTCCCATTTGTCACTCAGCCTCACTCTGTGGTCCTAACCATGGATGCTTCTCTATTGGGGTGGGGGAGCCCATGTGGGGGCTCTCACAGCCCAGGGACTGTGGTCCCCTCGAGAATCCCTTCTTCATATCTATCTCTTGGAACTCAGGGTGGTCTTTCTGGCCCTGCAAGCTTTCTCTCAGTCAGTGCAGAACAAGGTGGTTCAGGTCAAGACAGACAACACCACCACCGTGTGGTACATCAACAAGCAGGGAGGCACTCGGTCCACGGCCTTGTGCATGGAAGCCATGAAATTGTGGTCCCTAGTTTATTCACTGCAGACCTCTCTGATAGCAGTCCACCTTCCAGGGAAGGACAATGTGCTAACAGATGGATTGAGCAGGAACTCCCAGGGCCATCACGAATGGGCCCGGGACCCTCTGGTGTCGAAAGTGATTTTTTCAAGGTGGGGCACTCCAGAGATAGATCTCTTTGCAGCCCCAGACAATCACCAACTTCCTCTGTTTTGTTGCAGACCCCCAGTCTTGGGCTCAGTCCCTCTGGATGCTCTGATTTTGAACTGGGAAGGGAAATTTCTATATGCCTTCCCTTCCTTTCCTGTACTGTTCAAGGTTCTGGTCAAGGTAAGGTCACAACCTTGCAAAATAATTCTGATTGCTCCAGACTGGGCCAGGCAGCCTTGGTACCCACTTTTGCTGTCCCTAGCCGTCCATCTTCCCCTGTCTCTTCCCAGGAATTACAACCTGTTAACCTCTTCTCAGGGGAGGATTTGGTACCCCAGTTTTCGGTCTCTCAATCTCAAGGCATGGCTCTTGAAGAGTTAGAGTATGCAGATTTGCATCTGTCCCAAGGGGTTCTGGATATTCTAAAAGCCTCTCGAAAGCCTGCCACCAGAAAAACTTATAACTCCAAATGGAAACGATTCCGCATTTAGTGTTCCAAGAAGCATATATCCCCAGACACTGCTGAATTGTCTACAGCTCTGGATTATATGGTTCATCTTAATGGCCTAGGCCTCAGACCAGCTACTCTCAAAGTACATTTGTCAGCTGTTTCTGCTTTTCTGTCAGTGGGAAAGCCTTCCTCACTGTCATCTCATCCTGTATTCTGTAAATTTTTGAAGGGATTGCTTCATACCAATCCCCCATTTAGAGATCCTACCCCTGCTTGGGATCTTAATGTTTTGCATTGCTCAGCTTATGCAACCCCCATTTAAGCCTTTGTCTTCAGCAGAGCTTAAGTACTTGACTTGGAAAACTGTGTTCCTGGTAGCCATTACCTCTGCCAGGCGTATCAGTGAATTGCAAGCTCTGTCAGTGGAGCATGATTTTATCTCATTCCATAGAGATAAGGTGGTCCTTAGAACTAATAGGAGGTTTTTACCTAAAGTGGTTTCAGATTTTCATCTGAACCAGTCTGTCTCTCCCTGTGTTTTTCACTGATCATTCTTCTTCAGGAGAAAGAAGTTTACACAGTTTGGGTGTTAAAAGAGCCCTTAGTTACTACATTGAGCGTACTAAGGCTCACAGGTTTGACTCCCTCCAGTTGTTTTTCACTTATGGGGAAGTGGGGAAGGGCAAACCTGCCACTAAGAGGGCTATTGCCAGGTGGATTGTCTCTTGTATTCAATTCTGCTATGAGAAGCTAGGCAAAATAGCTCCCTCAGGCCTGAGGGCTCATTCGACTAGAGGTACAGCCACTTCCCTGGCTGCGGCCAGGGATATTCCTTTGCTAGAGATATGTAAAGCAGCCACCTGGAAAACAGTCCATACATTTACCAAGCATTACTCCCTGGACATCCAGGCTAGGAGTGATGCTCGGTTTGATACAGCAGTACTGCAGAGCCTTTTCCCAAGGTAGGTTCGATTCCCTCCTCCATGGAGGTACTGCTTGGTAGTCTGCAATAGTCAGAATACAGCAAGACTTCATGTTGTTTGAAGAAAAAATTGCTCACCTTAGTAATTATGTTTCTTCTAATGGAGTCTTGCTGTATTCTGACCTCCCTCCCTGCCTCCCCTCTCAGAACCTGTTTTTGGGAAGTGGGCTGGCAGGTACAGTGTTGCACCCCAGGGGAGCATTTGGGTACTCCCTCCTTTTAGAGAGGGGGAGTGGGTTATATTATTAATTTAACAGTCTTAAGTTGTTCACTACCTGGTTTTTGATTTTGGATTTCTTGACTTGAGTCTTTTGGGGATCCAGAATATTTGGTTGCCATTTGGCTAGTAAAAATTTTACAATTTCCACATAGTAGTTAGTATTAGCTCGTAAGAATCTGACAGTTGTGCTTCAGAGTGCAGCAGACAGAGGTTTGAACCAAGCTCGAGCTCAACATTCTATGTTCTGCATAGAAATTAACCCTCTACTCTCCGGGGCAGTTTGAGTGCTGGTGCTAACTGCGATAGTCAGAATACAGCAAGAAGAAACATAATTACTAAGGTGAGTAATTTTTTCTTCTATCACAGTACCAAGGTCGTGGAATGCTGTTCTACCCAACTGTGGTAGAACAGCATTCTAGAACCTCTAGAGACTGCATGAGTCAGTTTCATTTTGAAAGTAAAAGGACTCACAACACACATTTTTCACCCAGTACTATACACTATAAAAAATACAGGATGAGCAACTCTATGCACAACCAGTGTGTTTTGCCACTGTGGGGTTCTGATTCCCATGGAACTCTCGAGCTTTGCTCTCGAGGTCAGAGGGAGTCAGAATCCCTCTGTGGCAGAACACACTGGTTCTGCATAGTTGTCCATCCAGTATTCTCTATATTCAGCTTAACATTCATAAAAAACACAGTTAAAAATATTACAGTATTCAGGTATAAAGCTGACATTCTTTTGTATGCCATCTATAGTGTTTTAATCTATTAATCTTTTTCTGGTCTTGTGTAATTACTGTGTCTCTTAACCTCGTTTTTACCTGACATGAAATTTCTTCGGAAGGAGTAACATATATTTGGGACAATAAATGCCCCAGCCCCATGGGAAGCATATGTTCTTTTATTGTTTTAACCATAGTTGAAGTAAAATTCATGTGATGATACTTTATCTGTTCTTCAAACACTTCCTGGGGAGCATATGTTCTGGTAAAAGGAATAAATTCAATAAGAATAATATTTTCCTTTCCAGAGCCAATGTTACCAGGGGATATTGCCCTAGTTCTAGGGACATGGATATGTTGTTCATCCACGCTGTCTGTCAGGTTCCTTGCCGCTTTAAATCTTGCCGGAAGGTCTTCAAGCTGGCTCCTCCCACCCACCCGGGTGGTAAAACTCTCGGCTCCGCCCCATGACGCCAGATCTTCCTTATCGCTTGGAAGCTCAGGTTCCTTCCTTAACGCTCTGCGTGATAGACTGGATCCTAATTCTTGATTGCTGAAACTCATTTAAAATTTTCAAGACTTGGACTTCTTTCTCCCTCACGGCTGCGATGGACAATCGACTCCCAGTTTGGCGGTGCCCTTGCAGGCAGAAGATGTCCAGAGACGGACCCGCACTCACGTCGTCTACTGCCTCGACCTAGAACACGACCCGCAGGCCTGCGAGTCATGCCGTTCGTTTTCGGCCAACGTCCTGGAGGACCGCACTGCCCGGTTACAGCTTGGGCACCCTGAGAAGCGCTACCTGCCGGTTAAGTCGAAGGAGGCCCGTTGGGCGGTTACTGCGGCGGCTGGCTCGGCTGAGCAGCTCGAGCAGATGATCGCCCTCGAGGAGGAGTAGGCGGCAGCCCAGGCCGCATCATCTTCTTCCTCGGTCGAGCCATTTATCCCGCTCTCTCTGGGTACCTCATATTCAGCTTCGTTCAAGGAGCTTTGCCAGTCCCTTTCCACGAAGAGAGAGGGGCCATCGGGACATTCCTCTTGGTCTAAAAAGAAGGACTCTAAGGGTAAGTCCCATCGTCAGCGTTCGTGGGAGCGGGAGAGGTCTCCTCCCCTGGACAGCCGACTGTCGACTTCGGTCAAGGTTGCGGCTAAGGCCGCTGGCTTCACGGCGTCCCTTTCAGGCCAGCGGCGAGACACCCCGTCGGCCGCGGTCGAGATTTTCTCGACCCGTCGGATGGGCTATTGACTGGTGAGGCCGACAACCCTTCTTCACGGTTCCCCGGTGGGGCCGAGATCTGCTTGTGCAGCAGTCCCGATTAAGGCGTCGAGCCGAGGGAAAGCGGGTGTTCCCGCTCCTTCCCAGAACCTATCCTTCGAAACACCGAGGGTCGGTCTTGGACTTCTTCTCGGTCAGCCGATCCCGCCGACATCGGCGGTCATGGCACCGAGGTAAGCAGCACCGGCGCTCATCCTCGTCTTCCTCCTCGGAAGAGGAGAGGCTTTGGCGCAAATTGCGTCGATGCTACGAGGACCTGATGTGGCAGCAGTTACTTCTGTCCGGGAACAAGTCGACGCCGTCGCCTTCCCCGGCCATCAAGTGGCTGTCACCTGAGCGGCTGAAACAGCCCCTCACTGTCGTCAAGGTGCCCAAGCATGGGCCGGTTGTTCGGCCGAAACCTGCTGCCCCACCTATTGTGGTGGAACCTCCGCCTCCACAACCGAAATCAGGGGCACCGACCAAGGACTCTTGGTCGAGTCAAGGCCTGCCCCACAGGTTGTCGGTCACCCTCACTCCCGACCGTCCTCGGCAGGTGGAGGGTGGCTCAGGCACCAGGCAGCTCTTCGCGGACTCCTCCGAGTCCGACGACGACTCTTCCCTGTTCTCCAGGCTGGTTGACCTGGAGTCCTCCGTGGGCCAGTCGTTGGACGAAAGCTCATCGTCCTTCATGGGTTTGCTTCGGCTCATCTCGGAGTCCACCGGGATGCAGCTCGAGCCCATATCCAAACGGGCCGTATCCCTGCGGAGATACTGGACGAGGATTCCCACGGAGGCCTTTCCGGTGGCTGAGGCCACTGTTGGCCCAACCTGGAACTTTGGCAGCGGTCTGCTTGACCAGGATGGCCAGGAGTATCCGCGGTCCCCGGCTCTTTGCCGGGTTTTTGGTTACCCCTTCTGCCGGCGGTTGGTCACCGGCAACATTTTCTGACATTCCGGATGCTGGGGCGTGGACAAACCCCCGACAAAGAGTCAAAAAGCTGGACTACGCCCGAGGCACAAGGTGTATGCTGCGTCCTCCTTGGCCTCCGCCAGGCCAGCTCAGCCGTGCTGATGGCACACTTCTCCCACGCCCTCATGGGCTCCCTGGATGAGGTGATCCTCATCTCCCAGCCAACCTGCAGACCACGGTCCGGCAGATGCAGGACCAAGGTAGGGCAGTGGCTAAGCAGCACTCAAATGGCTCTGGACATAGGAGACTCCTGTGCCAGATCCAGTTGCAGCCAGCGGTGGCCATGCGCCATGAGCATGGCTGAGGATATCCACCTTCACGGCGGATACCCAGCACAAATTGGCGAGCGTCCCTTCTTGGGGACCGACCTCTTCGGCCCTGGGTGGAAGGTCACCTCCAGGGATCGAGAAGTCAGTGCCACTCTGGACTCGGTCACCTCCGCCCAGAAGGACAAGGCTGCCGACAGCAGCAGCACAAGTCCTTCGTCCTTCTGTGCCTGTGGCACATCCAGCCCAACAGCACCAGCACCAGGGCCAGCAGGCTCGGCAGCATCCCAAACCCAAGCCCGGCTTCTTCAATAGGAAGCAGGGAGGTAAAGGCCCAGGGTCCCTCGGCGGTCCCTCCTCCAAGCCTGCCCAGTGACGGGTTGAGGGTGTTGCCCCAACCGTCACTCCCCCTGGGTTCCCCCTGTGGGGGGACTGCTCCGCCACTTCCTTTCTGCCTGGTCCGCTATCACCATGGACCGCTGGGTGTTGGAGGTGGTAGGAAAGGGCCTGCCTCTGGAGTTCGAGCAGGCCTCGCCCTTCCGAGCCGTCGGCCCTCGGTTGGCCACGGGGTCCGCAGCCTCTCTGTCGGCCCACCGAGCCGATAGTGCTCTGGTCCTCGAAAAAGAGGTGATCAGAAAGGTGGAGGATCCTCCTCCAGAACCGGGGTTTGTGTCCAGGTATTTCCTGGTACCAAAACGGACGGGGGACTGGTGCCCCATTCTCGACCTGCATGACCTGAACAGGTTCCTAAGGTCTTGGACCTTCAGGATGGTCACTCTGGCTCAGATAATCCCATCCTTGGAATGAGGCATGTGGTTCTGTTCCCTGGACCTTCAGGATGCGTTCTTTCACATCCCAGTCCATCCGTCTCATCAGAGATTTCTCCGCTTCAGAGTGGAGGGATCCCTTTATGAGTTCCGGGCCATGCCCTTCGGCCTTTCCCTAGCTCCCAGGGTCTTCACCAAATGCATGGCAGTGGTGACAGCATTCCTGTGGCGCCGAAGGGTCCGGGTGTACCCCTACCTGGATGACTGGCTGATTGCAGCCCCCTCCAGAGCGGAGGTGGAGCGGTCCAGAGATCTGGCCCTCCAGATTTGCTCTCAGATTGGCCTCCTCATCAACGAGGCCAGAAGTCAGACTCGTGCCAAAGCAGGTGATACATTTCATCGGGGCAGAACTTGACTCTCTTCAAGCCAGAGCACGGCTCCCGGTGAGGACAGGGCCAAGGTTCTTTCCTCCTTTGCCCAGTCATTTCAGGTTGGGCAATTGCGCCCTGCCCAGGACTTCCTGCGCCTCCTGGGCCTCATGGCGGCCTGCACCAGCGTGGTCCGTTGGGCCCGCTGGTACATGCGTCCCCTTCAATGGGGACTGGCCAGCCAATGGTCACAGCACTTTGATCCGCTGGATCAGCTGGTCTCTGTATTGACGATGCCTCTCTGATGGGTTGGGGTGCCCATCTGGGGGAGCACAGAGCGCATGGCCTCTGGTCCTCTTGGGAGTCCCGATGCCATATCAACCTGCTGGAGCTTTGAGTGGTTCGTCTAGCCCTCACTGCCTTTGCTCCATTTCTGCAGGGTCAAGTGGTTCAGGTCCAGACGGACAATACCACGACCATGTACTACCTAAACCGCCAGGGCGGGACGCGCTCCATGCCTCTGTGCAGGGAAGCTCTCCGCATTTGGTCACTTCGTGCGCAGCCTGGAAGCGGATCTCCTCGCCATTCACGTGGCAGGAGCCTCCAACACCCTGGCCGATGCCCTAAGCCGGATAGGGGTTGCGTCTCACGAGTGGGCTCTCCTGCCGGAGGTGGTACAAGATCTCTTCTCCCTCCAGGGCACGCCTCAGGTGGACCTGTTTGCCTCCAGGGAGAATGCGAAGCTGAGACTGTTTCATGCCCGCCTCCCTCAGCAGGGCTCGCTGGAGGGGGATGCCTTCTCGAGGCCGTGGACCCCGGGCTTCTTCCATGCCTTTCCCCCCATTTCCCTTGATCCACAAGGTGCTTCTCAAGGCAAGAAGGGACAAGGCGCAGGTGATTCTGGTAGCCCCAGACTGGACCCGCCGGTTCTGGTATCCGATCTCCTCAGTCTCAACTCAGGCTCGAGGCGGCTTCCAGCCGCCCGGACCTGATATCAGTCAATCAGGGAAGGTATTCCATCCGGACCTTCAGTCCCTGCACCTGGCGTCCTGGTTCCTGAGCAGCTAGAGTTCCAGGACTTGGGTCTTTCGGCGAGGTCCTCGACATCATTGGCGTCCGTAGAGTCGACCAGAAGATGCTATGCCTTCAAATGGAAGAATTCTCCATTTGGTGTCAGGACAAGGACCTGGACCCTTCCTCCTGTTCCTTGGCAAGCATTCTGGACTACCTGTGGTCCCTTCTCAGCAAGGGCTGGTCAGCGACCCTTAAGGTGCACCTGGCAGCTATCTCTGCTTACAGGCGGCGGGCCAGGAAGCAGTCGGTGGCCTGGAGAGAAGGTGGTCGGTGCTTTTCAAAGGCCTTGATCACATATCCCTCCGGTGTGAGAACCTCCACCTCCGTGGGATCTACTGCTGGTATTGGCTAAGCTCATGGGCAAGCCATTCGAACCGATGCACAGGTGTGATCTTTCACACCTGTCGTGGAAGACCGCTTTCTTGGTGGCTATCACGTCAGCCAGAAGGATGGGAGAGCTTCAGGCGCTTTCCATCGAGTCTTCTTATCTGGTCTTCCACAGGGACAAGGTTGTCCTGCGCCCCCCACCAAAATTCCTTCCGAAGGTGGTGTAGGAGTTTCACCTTAACAGGTGTTGACTCTTGCCAGTGTTCTACCCCAATCACACCTTGGAGGCGAATATAGGCTCCATGCTGGACCTAGAAGGCTAGCTTACTGAGGTGGGCGGCTGAGTTAGGAGAGGTTCTGGCTGTTTTGTCCACCCTCACGGCTGAAGCCGCACCTGGCAGACCTGCAGCCAAGCGAGCGATAGGCAGGTGGGTCACCTCCTGCATAGATCTCTGCTATAGGTTGGCCGGGCATGGAGCCTCCCAGAGGGATAAAATTTCTACCCGCCATGCCGCTGCATCGGTGGCTGCTTCCAGGGACGTTCCTATCCAGGAAATCTGCAGGGCTGCTACCTGGAAGTCTGCACACACCTTCATCACCCACTACCACATTGACCTTGAGTCATGCGGAGATGCTGGTTTTGGGGCCTCGGTTCTCCAGTCTCTATTTCCCAAGTAGGGGGTGTGCGCCTTGTCTCCCTCTTCCCGGAGAACTGCTAGGAGTCTGCCAGATAGTGTGGATGAACAACATATCCATGTCCCTAGAAATACAGGTTACTCACCTGTAACAGGAGTTCTAGGAATGGTATATGTTGTTCATCCTACACTCCCGACCTCCGGCTTTGGCGCACAGCCTGGCTTCCAGCAGGCTAGATCTGGCATCATGGTGCGGAGCTGAGAGTTTTACCACCTGGGTGGGTGGGAGGAGCCAGCTTGAAGACCTTCCGGCAAGATTTAAAGTGGCAAGGAACCTGCCAGACAGTGTGGATGAACAACATATACCATTCCTAGAACTCCTATTACAGGTGAGTAACCTGTATTTCCTTTCTTAGGATTTCGGCTGGAACGGACTATTGAACTCTTAGAATATATCTATAAATTTTGTTTATTTCAGTTTCTAAATGTTTTATGTTTGTTGGGGTCCAATTTCAGCTGCATATATTATACCTGTATCTGTTTTGGCATGGATTACCTTCAGGAGGCCTTTAATTGAGCACTAACCAATTTTCATATTAAAGCTCCTAAAGGCATTAAGTGCACTCTTTAATTTTTATGTCATTAATTTAACCTGATGGTTCCATGCCAAATTTTGAGAGAATCTTAAACCTAAATAATCATAATATGTGGTTGTTTTTGGTTTTCTCTTTTCAAGAAACAATGAGGGAGTTTTTTTTGCCCTTATGTCCAAAGATTACCAAATTGATTTCATCTTTGTTTAGTACAGATTTATCATTTTTGCATAGATCTGCAAAATAAGACAGTTTTCGTTGTATACCGAGAAAAGAGGTTGATATTAGCATGATGTCATCCATGTAGGCTAAGCATGTTTCTTTTACAGAGCTGACCGATGGGGGAATGAAATTCTGGTTTATCTGATTCCCTCAATATTGTATTTATATATAAGTTAAATCAATATGGAGCTACCAGGCATTCTTGTCGTACACCTAGGTTTGTTTTAATATTAGATGTTAAATTTCCATACTGGTCAATTTTGACCTTAAGCCATGTATTTTTATGTAATCTTATAACTATCCAAGAGGTCTATATCCATTCCATATGCTTCAAGTTTATTCCACAGTAGGTTTCTACTTATTGAATCGAAGGCTGTTTTTAAATCCACGTAAAATCATTACAATTTGAATTGTTTTATCTCTGCATACTTCCAAATTAAATACTGTAATACAAAACAGTGTTGGACTGTTAAAACGTTTTTTTCCTGAATCCATTTTGAAGTTCCAAAATTAAGTTGTTTCCTTCAGCCCATTGCTATATACAGTTTAAAAGTATTCTACAAAATATTTTTTGAGAGGAATCAAGGAGACTAATTGTGTGATGCATACTTGGGTTATTAATGTTTCCCTTTCTGAATATTGGACAAACAATGCTCCCCCTCCAGCTTTCTGGGAAAAGGCCACTTTGAATACAGTTAAACTTGGCTGGTGATATACTGTGCACGTGCAGATCATTCCTCCTCGAACTGAACCACCTGGCGCTTTTCACACAGAAAGTGCTTTCTCAGTATTGTGCCTGGCTGACAATGATGGCAGCCTACGTACACCATACTTTAAAGGTTTACAACCCTATTTGCCAAGCGCTCCACTGGTTCCCCACAATTCAGTAAAAAAAATAGTGCAAGTGAAAACATTAAAAACATGATAGAAAAGGGCAGTAGTGGTTATTCTCTACTTTTAATAGAAACATAGAATTTGACGACAGATAAGGACCGACAGACCCATGCAGTCTGCCTTTTTTTCCTACCTACGAAAAAAAAAAAAACAGCGCAGCAATAGCATAGCTATTGTTCCCTGTAATTAAATTATAATGGACATAGTATTTCAGTGATACCTTCTATAGAACGAGCATATAAAATAGGGAATATCCCATGAGGATCTTCAAATATGCATGTTATTTGACTTGGAATGTTGTTATTGCAGACTTGCATAAGTGGTGCAGCCATGAGTGCACAGTGGCAATAACACCAACATTTCAAACCAAATAACATGCATATTTGAAGCTACCTCAACGGATATCTGATGTATACCATGGGAGTTCCTACCTCTGTTTGTGTGTCTATTACAGGTAAAAAAAAAAGTGCTGTGTTATGTAAATGGACGATTTTTTTTTTTTTTTTTACAGTTTTTCTTTCCTTTTCACTTTATGAATGATGCAAAAGCCAAGCCTTTTTCTTTTGTGGTTAAAATGACAGCGTCTCTGTTTGATGTGCTGCTTGCAGGGAGCCAGTTCGTGTGAAAAGCAAGAATTGTGGCTGCTTAAGGAATAACCCATGATCGGGTGCGGGCTTGGCTTGGATCTACCCATGGTTGGCGTGGTTCGGTCATGAGGGCGCAGCCCGGGTGGCCAGCCAGGCAGCTGTGGGTAAATCTCAGCCCAACCCACACCCGATCATGAGTTATTCCGATTATTTAAGTAAGAAATATGAGTAACACAAAAAAAGTGAAGGAAATGCTTTTTTTTGTTGTTTATATTCTGAATTTAATAAAATGTCCTTCCCCCTAAACAAAATAGTCTCTTGATGCTGGGCAGAAGCCCTCTTGTGCCCCTAAAGCCAGCTGGTAGCAAGGTGAGTGAACTGAGCATCATAAAACAGTGATTTAAACTGAAAATATGCTTGTTAACTTTCATTTGTCTCCCACTTCATAAACTGTAGGTTAGATTGATATTTTATATTGTTATCATTAAGGGCTTTTGAGTTTGTGAAACGGGGCAGTTAGCAGGAGGAAAAAAATGGCGGCTTTGCGAGAGTGTATTGGAACGCTTAGTGTTCTGCATGGAATTATTTTAATGTATTGCGGTCGGCTGGCAGCTTATGCAGTGGTTATTCAAAAATTACCGCATGGCATAAAGTGCCAGCTGACCAATCAAAATGCTTATATTTTAGACCCCATTGTATAATATGCAAATAACATAGCTACTGTGCAAATATTTACACAGTAGCTATGTCTTCAGTGAAAATAGCAGCTTTTATCTCCAAATGTATTTCCACTCCTATGGTACACATTACATTGCCTGCGATTTTAGGCCCACATAGGTTTTAGAATATGCACAGAATGTATTCATCAGAGCATTGCAAATCTTTTCTAAAACCGTAGGCTGTGATAGCTCATTACTTTCAATAGCCTTCGTATGAAGTCTGAACTATCCATTGCTTAACCTGACACAAAATGGCTGCCCAGGAGATAATGAAGCAATGCTTGCTTGTTTACTGCTACTAATTTAGTCACAATAGACAGGAGATTTTTTTTGATTTTTTTTTAATGAAAGTACACAATGCGTAGGTTACTATTCCTGAACTGCATTCCTAGCTGCGTTGAGGCCACTTGTGCTGAGTGCCTTCAACCACCTGGAAGTGCGATTCAGGTATAGTAACCCACATCCTGAAGTGTCTTGTTGCACTTATGAAATGGGTTCATTGTAACAAAAACAAAAGTTTAGCAGTGCAGTTACTTTTCCTGGACCGCACTGCTTTGGAACCTTCTCCACCAATTGGGAAGCAGGATTTTTCCTTCCCATTTCATAATGACTATTAGAAAGTGTCTGCACTACAGCAAGTTTGGGTTCTCATTCCACCATCTTTCTGTTGTCATGCTGTTGACCAGTAGAGAGAGTGGGTGGTACAAGGATTCAAGAAAAGTTTGGATTGATACACCTATTGTGTGCATGCACACAAGGAGAATACTCAAATATATACATTTATAAAATGGGCTTCAGAATCCTGGAAACTTCATTGATCTAAACACATCACCTGTCTGGTAATTATTACCCTATTTAATCAACAGTTGGATCGCTGTACTACATTCTGAACCTAGTAGTGCCCCATGACAAAACATAAAATCACTGCACTGCAGTATCTTTACCAAAGTTGGATACTGAATCACCCTGAAAACAGCTAGTAATTAGCCAAGCTACATATAGTACATCCTGTGCAACAGGCTGCCATGCTGACTCTCCCTGTTAAGAACTTCTAATTAGTTGAGCTGCATATAACCTAAGCAGGGAGCAGCCCAGCCCTTTTCTAATGAGTGGCAGCCTGATAATAAGGGGGATCCTTAGTGAGTTAGGACTGCAGAGTCGGAATTACTTTAACAAGTAGATTTACATGGCATCAGTTTGTTCAGTTTTCAGCAGTTTAAAAAATTTCCTATTTTATTTCATCAACATACTGTATTTTTAATTTTATGTGCTGTAACCCACCCCCACCCAGCTCCACTTCTCAGCGGAGCACCCACGGAGCCAAACGGAAGGCTCAGTACCGCAACCCACCCCCATGTCTCAGCGGAGCGTCCACGGAACCAAACGGAAGGCTCACTGCTGCAACCTACTCCCACCCAGCTCCACTTCTCAGCGGAGCGTCCATGGAGCCGAACGGAAGGCTCACTGCTGCAACCCACCCCCACCCAGCTCCACTTCTCAGCGGAGCGTCCACAGAGCCGAATGGAAGGTACGGAGCAACAAAGCAGCTGTCACGGAGAATGGAGTGTTTGCTGGGCTGTGTTACTGGGAGGGGTGGTAAAAGAGAATTATTGCCATTGTACTGCCATTTTACCATGCAAATGTTTACATGTACCTTAACATTGTTTATCGGCGGAATGCGTAGATCGAATTTGTACTGTCAGTACCGAGCAATTTGGGGGTGAGGAGCTGATATTACAGAGTAGCTCATTTGTAGCTTATACCTACTAGCCACTAGGAGTCACTACAGAGCCCTCAAGTTAACTCCCCAGTTCTGCTAGTACTCTAGCCCTTCTGCACTGATCACTCAGATTTCATTGCCTCTGCCTTCTAGTGCCACTCTTCAGCACCTATTTTACAGCCTGACAGCTATCAGTCCACAGCTAAGCTTGAACCCCCAACCCTTTAGTCTTAAAGTGAGCAGCCAACTACTGCACTATCCGTCTAGCCCTACTAACACTGCTCCTATCTGGACCCTTTGAGACAAAGACCAGTCCCTTACAACATTGTGGTCAGACTACCCCTACCCCACCACAGAGTCTATTCACCACATACTTGCTCCCCTCCCTGCCCCCCTTGGGCAGTACTCGACAAACAGCACAATGAGTATCCACCCAAGTTTACTCATCTCACTGCTGATACTAACCATACCACTCTCCTATTTGCGTGAGCACCACTCTCCTTGTGGAAGTCGCCCCGGTTTGGTGCATGATACCCCCGGTGGCCCTCACCATGAGAAACAACATCTCTCTCAGTGTTCCACATTGTTTCCCTGTAGCACATCCACAGCTGCCCCCGGAACGATGTATACCAAACATGGGCCTTATCAGCTGTGGTGAATCACTTACCCCCTCCCCCCGGCAGTACCACAGCTTCTTCTCTGTATCAGTAAATCAATGAAAACCAGATCCCGGACTGTCCCTCAATTACAATTCTTGAAACATCTAAAATAGCAAGCAATCAGGCTAACATGGCTTCTGCTGTTAATATCTGGAAACATCTATCACAACCCCGGCCCTAGATCCTCCTCGACTAACCCACTAAAAAAGGATGTCACCTTGACCATGGCCTCAATGAACATCTGCAGTCTCCTTGCTAAAATGGACAGCCTACAGGCCTGGATTACCCTCCATAACCCAGACATCATATCAGTAGTGGAAACCTGGCTGACCCCTAGAATCCCTGACCTGGCCATCCACATCGATGGGTACACCTCCTTTAGACTCGATAGGATGGGCAAGCGTGGTGGTGGCAGAGTGGTCTATGTCAAAAACTCCCTCCAAGGTCGTTATCTACCATGTCCCAACATCAACGGCAACACCCAAATTCTTCCTATCCAGGTCCAACTTGGTACACAGGGAAGATGCCTCACACTGGTCACTGTATATATCCCTCCTAAGGAGCAGTCTACTGGTCTCAGCTCTGTCAAGGAATACCTAGGAGGTCTGCACAAGGATGCTGAGATCTTGGTACTTGGTGGCTTGAACGTAAATTGGAATTCAACAGAGGCGGCTCCATATAAAGATGCCGTATCCTGTATTGGACTGACCCAGTCAGCGGCCTCCCCAACCCGCATGAACTATCGCACTGGAATGAGCATGCTTTTGGACTGGTTACTAACCAACCACCCTGGTAAGATAGTTAGTGTCACTGTTCTCCAGGACAGTTTAAGCGACCATTCCCCCATCATTTGTTCTTGGTTGTGCAAGTCCCGCAGAACCCCTCCTAAAACCATCACCTCAAGAGTCCTGAAAGCTGGACAACTTGGACCCCTAAAACACACCTCATCACTCAAGACTGGTCTACTGTCTACCTCACGGATGATGTAAATCTTGCACTAGAGCACTTTATTAGCACCTTCAATGCGGCATGTGACATCTATGCCCCTTTCAAGAAGCGTAAAGTAAAAGTTGCCAGCAAGCCCTGGATCACCCCCTCCCTTCTCAAACTAATGAAGGAGAGGGACAACCTCTGGCACAAGGCCCAATATTCTGGTTCACAATCGGACATTCAACACTACAAAACTGCCCGAAATAGATACACCCCTGCTATTCGTATGACAAAGAACCACCATGTTAAGGAAGAGCTAAATCGCTCCTGGGGAGATTCAAATAAATTCTGGGACAACATAAAAACCCTAACTGGGAAACCCAGCAAATCACCCCACCTACTACTTCAGGTAAATGGTGAATTGACTCAGGACACCAAAGTGATTGCCAATGCTTTTAAATAGGGCTTTCGCTGACCTTAGTGAGATTTTCACCTGACTGCCTCAGCCCCCACAGTGTCCCGAATAATACAAGTATAGGTAACACTTTCACTCCTGCACCACCCCCTTCTACCTTAAAATTGTGTCAATCCCAAGGCAAAAAAATACATTGCGAAGGCTATTGGGAAAACAGGGTTCAGTGGAGACATGTTGGACCCCAAATTATTGGCACTCACCCTGCATTAGGTTATTCAGCCCCTAACACACATTCTGAACATGTCCCTTATAACATCAAAATTCCAAAATATCTGGAAGCAGGCAATGGTCACTCCAGTCTTCAAAAGCAGGAATCAGACAATCCATTCTAACTTCCAACCTATATTCATATTCCCCCCTCTCCGAGGCGCTCTAAAGGATCGTTAGCGATCAACTAGTAGAATATCTACACAAATACCAGCTCCAGTGTCAAGAACAACATGGATTCCAAAAACAGCACAGTACTGCCACTGCCCTTGTGGAATTCACCTCATTCATTCATGACTCCCTTGACCATGGCCAATTGGTCGGTGCTATCTTTATCCACCTAACGAAGACATTTGACACTGTCAGTCACAAGCTTCTCCTTAATCAGCGGTCAGTGACCAGCCTCTCACCCGTCTCTGTAGAATGGTTCCGCAGCTACCTCACTAATCTTTCCCAGCAAGTTAAAATCCTTGGTACACGTTCTGATCCTTGTGATGTCACAACCGGGGTACCACAAGGCTCAATTCTGGGTCCCTTGCTGTTCAGTTTATTTCTTAACACATTTCCAAAGGCCTGTCCAAGCCAGGTTCTCTTGTACGCAGATGATGCTGTGCTGTTCTCGTGTAATGCCAGCCCTACTGCCCTTGAACAACAAATGCAGTCCAGCTTCACTGCTGTGGAGTCCTGGTTTAATAGGCACAAGCTCCTGTTAAATTATAGGAAAACAAAGACAATGCTCTCTGCCTCACCTCAGAATAAACATAGATCTTACCAGCTGGAAATCCACAACCACCCTGGCGAAGTATTGGATATGATACTCATTTAAATATCTCGGGGTCGCCCTGGACTGCTCACTCTCCTTCACGCTGCATATTGACCAGGTAGCTAAGGCATTCAATTCCAGGCTTGGCCTTCTCTACAATCACAAACTATGTCTAACCAAAGAAGCCCTTAACCTTGCTGTCTCAAGTTCAGCTCTATCGATCATTGATTATGGTCTGGTTGTGTATGGGGCAGCTATGGACACAGCTCTCCAAAGAGCCAAGATCGCTCTAAAGAAAGCCTGTAGGCTTACTCTAGGAGCTCACCAACTAACTCACTCTTGCAAGCCCTATAACCAGACTGGTTGGCTCAACCTTGACGACAATAGGATTGTGTACCAAATCTGTATGCTGGCTAAGAAGACCACTCTGGGCCTCACTACCCCGGGGTTGATCAACCTCCTCCACCCTAATGATAACTGCAGAATCACAAGAGGTACCCATAATCTGTCCCTGAAAGTGCCTTTCCACCGGACCTCACAAGGACAGCGCTCCTTCAAATTCAGAGCCCCCAATTAGCTAAACTCTCTTAGCTCAGACCTGCAAAACTACACTATGCTCGGACAGTTCAAACCAAGTCTAAAGGCTTACTTGAAGGCAAGAAACAACAAGTGCCATTGTAGAACCTAACTCCCTCCTTGCCCGCATCCCTACCCTACTTTGTACCCAGCACTTAGTCTGCAATAAGTACATGCCTCCCTCATCCTCCATTTTTCAACTCTCTTCCTCCAGCCCACTAGTTTGTCCTCCACGCCCAGTCTGCCCATATTTGTGTGGTGACCCCTACCCATGAACCCTGCTCAATCAGGACCTGCACCTTGACAAGGCTGTCCCCAGCTGCCTCCACTGTTCTCTCCCTTCTTTTGTCATCTATCTCGCCCCTCGATCCCACCCCTATTCATACTTTACTCATTTTTCTCTCTAGCTATGTTTAATCTTATGATGATGAAATGTTGTACACTGCAGTGACTATTATTATGTAATCTCAAACTGTCAACTGTTAAATTGAGTCTTACTTTATGCCTGTCTTGTTCTGTCTGTGACGCGGAACCTTTGAAAATGAGCTTTTGCATGAAGGTATACTTCCAAGTTCTTAATAAATAAAAAATGTCCACCAAGGCATGAGTTTATGCTGAATTAATGCACACCATGGCTGCGTAAGGCACTCTGCTGCTGGCTTCCGGGGCATGCATTATTTCAGCATAGACCCATGCCCTGTTGGTGGCTTATTGCCAGCATAAGCATATGAGCAGTAATGGTATAGAAATTGAGTTGAGCAGGAAAATGCCATGGGCATCATTGAAATATCAAACTCAAATGGAAGCTACAGGGCAGAGTTGCAGCAAATAAATGAATGTAGTCCATGGCAGTACTGAGAAATGTGTATCAAAAGATCAAGAGACATGATGCCATTTTTATAAATGTATCCCCTGTCCTCATCTAGGAGAGCACAGTGTGTAGTTCTGATCAGTAGACTATTGAAAAGATATTAAGAGTTCAGATGACTGCCGGCCCAGTGGTGTGGAGGTCTGAGGCATCACTGCCTTACCTTCTGCCATGCTGGCGACTCATGTTCATGGTGCGAGCGGGTCCACAGGGGGTTGGCCAGGGAGGGAGAGGATCATACGTCCGGAGGGCAGCTCTCCTCTCATGGGGTGGGGTGGGACCAGAGACTGGTGCATGCCTTGCCCCTAGCAGCAGCTGGAGGCTGGCATACTGGTTCCAAAGATAGGGGGTGGAGACAGAGCAGATGTCTGGTGTGCCACATGTGGAAGCGTGCGTGGCTCAGCCATTGGCACCATTGCACGCAAGGGCACCGCACTCGGGGATGGGAGAAAAATGGAGGCCAAAAATCCAGTGACTGGCAGGATGATGCCGGCCCCTCGCAGGTGCCGCACCCAGCCAGCTGGCACCTTAGTGCCAAGAGGTAAGACCTAGTGGATGCCGGGGTGGGCCAGTGGAAGGGGGTCAGTCGGTGGAGAGAGAGAGAGAGAGAAAAAAAAAAAAAAAAAGTTCAGATGACAGTGGCAAGAATAGTACATAATTATGGAGAATTTAAGCCAAGAGGACTACTTCATCTTACCTGGTGTTGTTTTCAGTGGAGGAAAGAAGATTAAGAGCAGAAATGACAACTGTCTTCAAACCATTGAAATAACTCCATCTGATGAGACAAAGCTACGTAATATATTAGAAGTGTAGCATGTCAAGTAAGGCGAAAACATATGGGTGACTCTGAAACGGTGAAGGCATTAGCGCAAAGACATGAACGGTGACCACTAATAAACGGCGACAGGGTGTTAACAGTGACTCCAAGGTACTAACCTACTTCAGTATCAAAGAGCACCTTGGAGTAGGAATCTTAGAGATGGGGGGGTGTGTGGGGGTGGAGCCCCCACTCATAGAAAAGGTCCCAACTTGTAGGATTAGTGTTTCTGCAGTGTGCACTGTCTATCGATCGAAATTCGCTTATCCTGTTGGTTGCTGTTTCTTATATGCGCTGTAGTGTGAGTCGCTGTATTGACTGTCACTGTCAAATCTTCACCGTTATCACATGGAGCCATTAGAAGAGAAACTAATTGACATAATTGGGGCAGTTAAGGAAGGGAGAGTTAAAGGAAAACAATGAAAAACTACCAACTTTCACCAGCTGGTACAAAAATGCCCGATTAGCACTTTTATACAGTAAGGGAATTTTTTACAGTACTTGTGTATGTTTTTTTTTTTTTTTTAATCATCCAACAACACGCTGCAACTTCCGCTTTGCATTGCTGGAAAACTACTTTCTTCCCTCGCTTACTTTATGCTAATATACCCTGTTGACTTCAGCCATTGGTTAGCAGGGCATTATAGCATAAAGTAAGCAAGGGAAGTGCGCAGCTGCTCGTGAGATGGTGGTTTCCAGCAATGGAAAGCGGAAGTTACGGCACATTGTTTTGATGATAAAGAAAAACATATTCAGGTACTGTAACAAATCCCTTACTGTGTAAAAGTGCTAATCAGTTATTTTGGTACCAGCTGGTGAAAACTGGTAGTTTTCCATTGTTTTCCTATAAAAATAATTTTTGGAAATACTGTTTCACTGAAGGAGCAGTGGATTTGTGGAATAGACTTTATAAATACCTAGAGGGAAAAGGAGTAACGATATCTTACTTTGAGAGGGCTGTTGTAGTAGGTAATAATCTGAGACATCAGGTGCTAGGGCCACAAGGAAAACTTTAGCTGGCAGTGACCGACCACCCAATGTCATGTGATGGACATCAGCGTGACCCTATATAGTAGGCGGTCCCTACGCCTGCCCTCCAGTTATTTCCCGCCATCGACCTGCGCACGTCGGACCTTGCGGAAGAGTGCTGCTTCAGTCGACCACCATTTTGGATGAGTGTTTCATCTTTTTCTCCATTATTTCTAATTTTCTAAACAAAATTAGTGTTTTTGTGCATGTCTTCCCTGACATCTTCCGAGTCACATAAAAACGAGTGCGATTCCTGCAGCTCCAAGCTCCTGCATAAGGACAGTCATTCCCTCTGCTTTTTTTGCTTGAGACCAGATCACAAGACTGAGGACTGTGCGGCTTGTCATAGCTTAACCAGTTCACACGTAAAAACCACCAACAGGCCCTGGAAGACCACATTTTAAAGCTTAAGATTGCTTCCATGGAGAAGGAGCTGCAGAAGCTGTGGGTTTCATCTTTTTCACCAGGAGGCTGTTCAGATTCCATCAAGCCCAAGAAGAAGAAGGACAAGGAGAAGCACTGGGACCGGTATCAGTCTCCTTCCTGCCCGCATCTCCCCTCAGGGACTGTGGGTGTTGAGCGACCTTCCTCTAGCAAAGGGAGTGCCCCTCCATCCAAGCCTGCCCCTACTTCGATGGAACAGCCCTTGGTCCCCCTGCCTGAACTGGTCATGGTTGAGACTGGCACCTCCTGTTCTCCCGAGGCTCCTGCAACTTTTAGGTCCATCAAAGCCCAGAGGTCTAAGCTTGATGGCGTGTCTGATAAGTCGCTCATTGGCCCCTCTGACGAGCATCCAACCCTGGCTGATAAGTCAGTTGCTGGCTTCTCCAGCAACTGCCCAGCCAAGGTGCTTTCTTTGGGTCCCAATAGCAGGCCTGACGTTGATCTCCAGGATCGGCGCCTACTGCCGCTTGTGCTGAAGCCTTCCCCAAAGGGATCCCCCTCTCGGGAGCCTCCATCTCCATCTTCCCCAGTGGAACCTCCAGCCTCCCCTGTTGTTCAGGAGCAGATGGAGGAGTGTCCACCCGTTGACACCACCAGAGTGCCAACGCCGGAGTGCACTATGCTGGACCTTCATCTGAAGCTTCCAGTTCTGATGCCTTAGGATACCCTTTCTGGGCCATCTGCTCCTCCCCAGACTCTGGCAGGACCCCGATCCCCAATTGGCTTCACCGGACAATCTCCCAGTGGGTTCCAACACCAGATCTGACTATACCAGGCCCTTCCAATGTTCCTTCAGGGCCACCATCAGATCCCTTGACACCTCCGTCGGGGCCTTCACCAAGCCTTCTGACACCAGTTTATCCAGCTCCACATTATCCCTCCCCCGGGTATCTGATGCCAAGTTACCTGATGCCAGGGTACCTAACGCCACAATTTCCAGTGCCTAGCTAACCAACACAGGGCTATCCTACACCGGGCTACCCGTCCTTGTACCAGCCTCCTCCGCCTCTACCCTTCTCAGTCATAGGCAGAGCTGAGGCAACTCTCTCAGTCTTGGTGGCATGAAGCCAGGACCCAGTTCATGACAGAATTGGACCATCGCCAGCTAGTTGCTGCCTCGATGCTGGCCCATTCCGTTCCTATGCCCATGTCTGCCTCCCCAGTGGAGTCTCAACCCTCTATGTCAGGACTGACGTTGGGCTGTGTTGTGGTCATGGAGCACAATGGGGTGGCTCCTGTTCCCCAGAAGGAGACCCCTCTTTCAAGGGCCTTGTCCCCAGACAGGAGTCTGTCATCAGACTTGGATTCTGACCCTTCCTCTTCAGCCTCTGGTTACGAGACCCCTCCTCCGGAGGAGCCTGAGCCAAAAGAGTCTCCCAAATCTCCGCCCAAGGACCCTTCCTTCATAGAACTCCTCAGAAAGATCCAGAAGGCCAATGAATGGACAACTGAAGACCACGTCCCAAAATGCAAGAGATTGGCAGAGCAGCTGGACGTGCAGATTTAACTCCTTTCCTTATTCCCCCGTGGATAGGCCCTCATGAGGACCTGGTATCTACTGTCTGGCAACAGCCATCGTCAGTAGCAGCCGTTCCCAAAAAGGCTGACCAGCTGTATCACGCTGCAGAGGGCAAGGACCACCTCAGTACCCTCCCTAAGGCAGACTCTGTGGTCATTATCGTGGCTTACAACCATTCTGCCAAACCCAAACACATGAACACCTCTCCTCCGGATAAGGAGTCGAGACAGCTAGACCAGTTCAGATGAAAGTTTTATTTGGATGAAAGTTCTGTTCGTCTTCTGCTTTGGCTCTTAGGGCTCTGAACTATATGTACCACATGGTCATCTATCAAAAGACCATTCTGGGCCAGTTTAAAGCTGACATCGAGTCTCTACCAGATTCTGAGATAAAGTCAGAAATTGCCCAGATGGTTCAGATGGCAGAGGTCTCTTGCTGCCATGCCCTTCGGGTGACTTATGACTCCATGGACACCTCTACCAGGGGCATCGCTACGGCTGTTTGCCTGCACCAGTACTCCTGGTTGTGGGTCTTGGGGCTCGCCCAGGACGTTCAGACAACCATCCAGAATGCCCCTTTTAAGGGGTCAGTCCTGTTTGTGAGCAACACCAAGGACATTATTACTAGTCTGCAGGACAGTGGCAAAGACTTACACTCTGTGCAGACTATGTATCACTCCAGTTCTAAACCCAGGCATCCTTTTCATCTCCAACAGTGGTGCCAGTCCAAACAGCAGCCTGCCAGACGTCAGAACAAATGGGCTACCTCGGCGGCTGCCACCCCCCCCCCCCAGCAAAGTCCCAGCGGGCCACCGGTGGAGCTCTCCCCAAGCCCCCCCACGGTTTCCTGACTTGTGGTCATGCCCCCCTGCTTCCACTACCGGCTCCTGAGCTCCGGAGGAACCCGTAGGGGCAGATTTGTCAACCACCTGCCCGGCTAGGAGGCCATCCTGACAGACTCTTGGGTCCTTCAATTGATAGCTCATGGTCACACCATAGAGTTTCTAAAGAGACCTCCAGACCATCCTCCAGGTCACTGTCATTATCCAAATGGCCACATTCCTTTTGTCAGGGCAGAAATTGAGGCTCTTCTGTGCGAATCCACCATAGAGCCCGTTCCTCAGGCCCAGGTGGACAGGGGATAACTCCCACGTCTTCCTGGTCCCCAAAAAGATGGGAGATCTTTGGCCAGTTCTGGACCTAGGTACGCTCAATCTGTACGTAGAGTACAAAAGATTCTGCATACAAACTCTTCTGGGTCTCTTGCCACTGCCCCACCAGGGACTCTGACTCTGCGCACTGGATATTCAGGATGCTTCCCTGCATATCCCAGTCTTCTACTCCCATCGCCGCTTCCTCAGGTTCACCTTTCAAGGGGAGCATTACCAGTTCAGAGCTCTTCCCTCTGGCCTTTCCTCGGCACCCAGGGTGTTTACCCAGTGCCTAGCGTTAGTGGCTGCGGCCTTATGCCATCAGGGCCTTTTTGTGTTCCCCTACCTCAACAACTGGCTCCTTACAGCTCCCTCGAGGGACAGCCTGCTGACCTCCCTGTCAACAACCCTGGTCCTTTTTCACCAGGTGGGTATCACGGTGAACTACCCCACGTCTCACCTTAGCCCTTCCCAGCACCTCCAATTTATTGGGGCTGTGTTGGACACAGTTCAGGGTAAGGTTTTATTTCCATTGGACAGAGTGGAAACTTTGCAACACCAGGCCAAACTGGTGGCATCCAGTCGTTGGACTTCGGCCCAGTTGGTTTTACGCCTCTTGTGCCTTATGGCAACAGCTATCCCCACTGTACCCCTAGCCAGGCTCCACATGCAGATCACGTGGTGGACACTATGGGTCCACTGGGACCAGAGGTCAGATGACCTGGATCACTGAGTCCTTGTGTCCAGTTCCATGCAACAGGATCTCTTAAAGTTGCAGGATCTTGACAGTCTCTGCCAGGGGGTTCCCTTTCAGCTCCCCCCCTTTCAGTCCAGACCCTGACCACAGATGCTTCCAGCCAGGGCTGGGGCGCTCATTTGGGGGGACTGCAGCCCCCAGGGATTTTGGTCTCAGAGTGAGTTCTCCCTGCACATCAACATGCAGGAGATGTGAGCTGTGCTGTACGCATTTCAGGCCTTCCAGCCCTTTCTCCTCCTGGGTCAACTTCATGTCTAGATGGACAATATGTGTGTGGTATGGTATCTGAACAAACAGGGAGGAATGCGGTTGCATCCCCAGTGCAGGGAAGCGATGTGCATTTGGTACTGGGCAGGGCACGTCCCAGGAGTCCAAAATGTCCTAGTGGACAGTCTTCACCACACTCCGGCAAGGGCACATGAGTGGGAACTGCAGCAGTCAGTGGTTGTAGACATCTTCGATCTGTGGGGTTGCCCAGACCTAGATCTGTTCACTTCCCCATACAACGTAAAACTACCCAGTTCCTGCTCGCTCGTTCCCAGGCATGGTGCTTTCTGGCAAGATGCGCTGTCTCTTTGCTGGACAGGGAGGTTCCTCTACACCTTTCCTCCCTTCCTGCTATTGCAGAGGATACCTGTGAAACTGTAGGCGGAAGGCTAGTAGCCCCTTATTGGCCTCATCAAATTTGGTTTCTTCTGCTCTAGCATCCTTTTCCCCTCTGTCAAGACCTTCTGACCCAGGAGCAGGGCAGGCTGGTCCATCCAGGCCTCATATCCCTTCACCTTCATGCGTGGCACCTTCTGACATAGCTGCTCTGTGCTATGGAGTCTCTGCCAGAGTCGCGCAGGTTCTTATGGAGGTCAGAAAGCCATCCACATGAACCACCTATGTGATGAATTGGAAAAGGTTTTCTATCTGGGCAACCTCCGAAGGTTGGGATCCTTTTTTCTGCCTGGTTGTTCAGGTGATGGAGTACCTGCTTCACCTCTCAAACCTCGGGCTAAGCTATTCCTCTCTGAAGGTCCATTTGTTGGTCATTTCCACCTACCACGTTCCGGTGGACAGCAAAACCCTGGTACATTTGGAGGTTTCCAAAACTTTTCTGAAAGGAATACTCCACTTGAAACCCCTGGTTCGGAACCCTGTTCCACCTTGGGACCTGAACTTCATTCTTGAGAAACTCATTTTGTCTCCCCTTTGAACCGTCTACGAGTTGCGACCTGCACTATCTTTCCTGGAAAGTGCTATTTTTAGTTGCTATTGCTTCTGCTCGAAGGATTTCCGAGCTTCAGGCTCTGATGTGTAAGGAGCCTTATTTGATTTTTCACAGAGACTGGGTGGCTCTGCATACAAATCCTCAGTTTTTACCCAAGGTGGTTTCTGAGTTTACTTTGAATCAGACCATACACTTGCCAGTGTATTACCCTGAGCATTCCAATCAAGGGGAGGCAATTCCGCACACTTTAAATGTGCACTGATCATTGCGTTACTTCACAAATCGTACGCAGTCTGTCCGAAAAATGGATCAGTTGTTTGTTTCCTTTGCGCCCAAAAGAGAGTGTGTCACAGTTTTGATACAGTGTTTGTCCAAATGGTTGGCAAACTGCATTTTATTTTGTTATCAGAAGTATAACAAACCCCTTCCAGGGAAAGTCAAGGGACACTCGACAAGAGGCATGGCTGCATCTACTGCTTATTTCAGGAATGTTTCAGCAGCAGACATTTGTGCAGCGGCTACTTGGAGCTCTGTCTACACCTTCACTAAACATTACAGTTTGGACATTGCCTCTAGGCATAGGGCTGGCTTCGGGCTAACTGTCCTCCAGGACCTACTTTCTTAAATCCCTGCCTACTGCAGACCTTTTTCCTGCCTCCCGTGTTCAGTCCTTGTCTGACTCACACTGCTTGGGACTCAGTCCTAATGAGTATTACCTATTGAAAGAGCCTTCTTGAAGTAAGATAGTACAGTTACGTAAGAACTTACCGTAACAGTAGGTACCATTTTCCCCTTGCACCTTCCCCCTGCTTCTGCTGCTTCTTTTCTACATAGCCTTTCTTTGACTCCAGGAGCCCACTCCTTCTCCTGTCACACCTCCTTAGGTCTCCGGTTGGAGAATTAGAGGGTGGCCGTGGAGACTGCCCACTATATAGGGTCACGCTGACGTCCATCACGTGACATCGGGTGGGCGGTCCCCACCTGACACTGCTAGCTAAAGTTTTCCGTGTGATCCTAGCGCCTGATGTCTCAGTCCTAATGGTTATTACCTACTGCAGGAGCTTCTCTCGAAGATCTACTGTTATGGTAAATTCTTGTGTAACTGTATTTATAGTGTATAACAGATCATTGTTCTCTATAGAATTCCATCCCTTTTAAATTGCTGTTGTACCCAAGGCTCCAGATAAGGTGAGTACTAACCTATTTTACTCATCTCATTTTAGGAAATACTCTTCAGAAAATGTTTTTAATGAGTACCAATACTCACCCAACATTTGTAAATGCACCACACTCCATAAAACAGTACTTCACAACATAACTGGTGATTCAAAAGAAGCAGTTTTTTTCCAGATTTAGAGCACTCGTACACATCCCAATTTTGTTTTACTCACTGTATTTTAAAACTGATGAGTAGCTGGAGCACTGTCGGCACCTGATCAGTTCTTATCTAGCAAAAAACATTGTTTTAAAAAATGTACTCCTTATTCCACTCTGTCCAGATGTTTGTACACATCTTAATTTGACTTTATTCACCTCACTTTTAAAATGAAGAGTACAGCACTCATCACAAACAAATCTTATCTGGAGCACTGGTTGTACCACAGTTCAGAGATCACAGAATGTGGTTGTACCCTTCTATAGTACAACAACATTCTAAAACTTGTAGAGAACGCACAAGTGAGTTTCATTCTGAAAACCAAAGGACCACTGTGCATGCGTTTCACATAATACTTTACACTATAAAAAATACAGGATGAGTAACTTCATGCACAACCAGTGTGTTCTGCCACCTCGGGGTTCTGATTCCCATGGACTGCTCGATCTTCGCTGTCATGGTCAGAGAGAATCAGAACCCCTCTGTGGCAGAACACACTGGTTGTGCATAGTTGCCCATCCAGTATTCTGTGTATGCCCATAGAGTTGGTGTCAGAAAGAATTTGATGGACTAGAAGTCTTCAATCTTTCCAGTGTTCTTTAGTGGATACTGTCTTTATGGAAGATGTTGTATAATGTAGCATTCTAATCTATATATGCTGTTCTCGGTGACTGTTACTTGCATGAAACTCGGAATGAATTACATAGCTAAAGCACAGAAGTCTAGTGTAATTCAATATAAAGAGAACTAAGGAGTATTGCTGATTGAATAAAAAAATAAAAATGACATGCAGAAAGCAAGTATGACAAATAGGCCTCATGACTGCATACAAGTAACAGCCCCCAGAAGCTGAATGTGAATACGTTTTCAGAAGCACGTCTGACCATTAATATTGTACAAAATACATTTATGTCTTTACTATTAATGCTCTTCAGGTAAATCTGTAAAATATTTAAAACTGTTTTTAATACCACTGAGGCAGTGTTGTCTAGTAGCTAGAGCAAAGAGCTGTGAACCTAGAGACTGAGGATTGAATCCCACTGCCACCTCATTGAACAAGTTCCTTCCTTCCTTCCTTCCTTCCCTTTTCTTTCTTTCTTTCTTTCTTTCTTTCTTTCTTTCTTTCTTTCTTTCTTTCTTCTCCTCCCCTCTCTCTCTCTCTGTCTCTCTCCTTTCCTTTCCTTTCCTACCACATCCCAGGCTCTTCTTAACCTCCTTCCATTGCACATATCCTCTTTGTTTGCATTTAGTGGCTGACACTTACTTTTCAAACAAATAGTGTAGTTGCCGTATTGGTACTGGTGTTAATTAGCTTCCCTGATATAATCTTCTGTTATATTTCGAATGAGTATGTTAAACCAGTGAGAATTGTTTGTGTTTTCTTATGCATTATCTGGGTTTTAATGGTATGGAATTTTCTAAATAACTGTCACAAAGCTTCTGAAGAAGGACTTAGTTGATCCGAAAGCTAGAGCACTTTGTTCTTTTGTTATAACATCTGTGTTGGTCCAATAAAAGGTATCAAACCATTTGCTTCTGGATCTGTTCTTACTAGGACCAATACGGCAACTACACTATTTGTTTGTCAACATGGAAGCTACTGGAATTCGACGCAGAATATGGCAGTTGCATAACATTAGGAAGAAACTGGCACAGCTAGACAGTGACATCTATTTTTTAGCCCAGTGCAAAAGGAATAACGTTATCCCTAAATGTCTAACTATTTGGAATCCATTGAGAAACGCAGATAAGTCTACATGTGCTGAACAACTTTGTCGTAGGACCTCTGAGAAATTGAGAAATCACAGAATCCATAGCTCATATGCCAAGAAAGCATTTTTGAAGAAACAGTTTGATGACATAGTTACCATACCGGAGAGGATGTCTGGTGATCCTATTCCAGACATCCTGCACAAGCTACACATGAACTACCAAAGAACCTTAAGAAAAGCCATGAACATTAAAAACAGGAAGTTAGATACCCTTCAACGTACCATATTTCCTAACAACCATGAAGAACAGAATAGAGTGATTGAACAACTAAGCCACACAGAATGGCGCCTTTCAGTTGTTAATTTGTTCAACCACACACTGACTACTGGGGAATTAAATGTACTTTCTAAGGGCCTCACTTTCTGCCCAACTAAACCACTGGACAGAATACAGTTTTGTTGTGAAATGGAGGAATGCTTCCGCAGATTGAGGCTTAAAGAATTTTTTCATGGCAGGGAAGAAATCACACAGTAACAATTTAATGGATAAGAAAAATAAACCATCTGAGTTACCCCCTCCCCAAAGTGGTCATAATAAGAAACTGGGCAATTATTTACTTTGCCAGAGAGTTACTGGTGAGATTCTGAATCGGCAAAAACAAGTCCATTATAGCCTCTCTCCATTGGAACAGAGGGCTTTACAAGCACTGAAATCGAACCACAACATTGTCATAAAAAAGCCGATAAAGGTTCTGCAGTGGTGATATTGAACCGAGAAGATTATTATAAGGAAGCCAACAGGCAGCTAAGTGACCATGCCTACTACAGAGTACTGGAAAGTGACCCTACTACAGAATATAAAACAGAACTACAGGAGTTAATTGGATCATTTCCAAACCATGTCCAAGGCAGACTAAATGCTCTCATCCCTAGTGAACCCAAACCAGGGACCTTCTACATGCTGCCTAAAATACATAAGCCTGGTAGTCCGGGTAGACCCCATAGTCTCTGGTAATGGTACCCTAACAGAGGGGATCTCAGGGTTTGTAGAAGCCATTTTAAAACTGCTGGTTATACAAAGGGATAGTTAAGTCCAGGACACTACACACTTCCACGTAAACTTTCTGGTTATAAGAACTTACCACCGGGCCATGATGGATGTAACATCCCGCTACACTAATATTCCGAACACAGACGGCATTTCAGCCTACCTTAAATACCTGCATGAGAAAGGATTGGACCACAACATCGACCCTGGAGTCGTGAGGAAACTTACTGAATTCATTCTGACTCATAACAACTTCAGCTTCAATGGTAAACATTATGTTCAAACTATGGGCACAGCAATGGGCACCAGGATGGTTCCACAGAATGTTAATCTTTTTATGGAGAATTTGGAGGAGGACTTTTTAAGGCACTGTACACACAAACCACTCGCTTATTTCCGTTACATTGATGATTTGTTTATAATTTGGACAGAGGGCACTGACACACTTAAGGATTTTCATCATAAACTTAATAACCTCCACCCAACCATAGAGCTTTCCCTGGAATATTCTGCCACCAATGTAAATGTTGTGGATACCACTGTCACTATTAAGGATAGAACCCTATATACCTGTATTTACAGGAAACCAACAGACAGAGATACTTACACAGGAAAGGTAATCACCCGAGCCACACAAATAAATCTGTCTTGTATAGTCAAGCACTTCGGTATCACCGCCTCTGGTCAAATGAGGAAGACAGAGAGACACACATTTGACTCTGTTGAAACACACCTTTATTGAGCAGGGACACTCTTCCAGAGAAATTGACAGAGCAGTGGAACATGCAACACAGGTACCAAAAGAACAACTACTGCAATATAAGGGAAGGACCACTACCAAAAGAATACCCTTCGTAGTAATGTATCATCCTGACCTTGAACTTCTATGTAAGATTATTAAGGACCTCCACCCAATAATTACTGAGGATGAAACCCTTAATTGTATTGTTCAAGAACTACCACTACTATCTTTTAAACAACCACCTAATTTAGCCATCCTGGTTATTAGGAGTCGGCTTGAACCAGAACAGAATACCATGACATCGTATGGTACACAACCCTGTCATCAAATCAGATGTAAGACTTGTAAGCTCATTTCCACTTCAGATTGTGTGGTTACATCATAAAACAGACAATTCAGGATATAGAGGAATTATACATGTACATCAAGCAATGTTGTCTATTTCATTCAATGCAAGAAATGTCCTCGCACAGATTATGTGGGGGAGACAAAGCAACAACTCCGGACTAGAATGAATTCACACAGGCATTCTTTTTTTATATTTTTATTGTATTTTTAAGTAAAAACACAATCGCTCAGAATTGGCATGAATTCATACAGTAAATCTCACATTGATTTTACATTACACATGCCAGTTTCTCATAGGTTGACAGTCACAAGTAGGCCAGACAATTCATGGTGACATAGTTTACTCAGTATTCACCTTTTCTGTTTCTACTGTTTAAGCCAGCCTATTACTGGGCAACTTCTTTAACTCAACCACGACCTGTTCTCCTCTACCTTTGTCAACTGTCCCCTTCCTCATCTTTTCCCTCCCCAGATCTATTTCTGTTTCCTATTCATGGGACAGAATCATCATATTTTTTCCAGGTGGTGCATAACCCATTTCCTCCATCTAAGCTCGAAAGCTTCTTTACTGTCTAGAAATCCAGCTGACAATCTTTCCACTATATATATATATATCTCTCTGGTTGTTCTCACCCATAAAGTCTTAGTTGGGATGTTCTTGGTCATCCAGAGCCTAGTTATTGATTTATGGGCTGACAGTAATAAGGTAATAATTTGTTTATAGGTTGTGCGCTCTATTTTGATCCCTTCTGGGGGTGGGGGTGGGGTTGAAGGTCAATATAAAAGTTGGAGTGAAGAGGTCCACTATGTCATAGATGTCTTTTATTTCATCAAGGACCTCTTGCCAGTATATATATAATAGGAGACATGTCCATAAAATGTGTGTTTGTCCTGCTTGTTGGGCACCACCTCCAGCATTCCCCTCGTGGATCTCCCACATACTTAGAGACCACCATGGGAGATCCAAAGTATCTAGCCCTGAGCTTCCAGGTGTACTCCCTCCAGTAGGGAGCCTGTATTACTTTGCAGACCTGAAGGGATGATCCCCTTCCCCCATTTCCCTTTGGGGATCTCCTGCTGTAGCTCTTTGGATCACTGTACTCTTATAGTTTTGATCGAGTCCCCTGGGCGCTCCCTAAGGGCTCCATATAGTTTGCTGACACAGTGTTCCATGGATACACCTTGTATAATTGCACATATCAGCCCACCAGAGTTGGTGGCTTTTCTGCCAGTTCCGCTAACCTATTTTCCTGCGTTCCTAGGTATGACTTTAATTGTAAGTAGCTATGGAACTCCTTATAGTGGTGTGAGTACCTATCTTGTAATGTGACAAACGGTGTTATACCCGTGGGACCAACCACCTGATGTACATATTTCAGCCCCTGTTGCTGCCAGGAAGTCACTCTCCCCACCATGTGATTGGGTGGGAAGAATTCTTCCCAGGCCATGGCTCGCAGAAACAACCCCTCAGATTGTTCCAAATAGTTATTCAGTATCCAGAGCCATACACAGAACGACTCCCTAGTGTACTGGAAGAATTTTGTAACTGGTTTACATTGTGGAGTGTCACCAAATAAGTAGCCTGTCATATCTTGTATGCCATTTTAAAGTTATTTCTATCTGTTTCCAGTATGTAGCATTGGGGGTTTAACCGGCCCAGCATTGTGCGCAGTTGAGTTACTTTCAAGTAATCTCTAAAATTTGGCAGATTTAAGCCCCCCACGAGGCAATTGGAGAATGCTGTATCTTATTCTAGGAGGTTTTCCATTCCAGACAAACCTGGAAATCAACCTATCTCATTCCCTAAAATATGTGCTATGCGGTGTGACAGGTAAAGTTTGGAGAAAAAAAAAATTCTAGGTAGCACATTTTGTTTTATTGCTTGTATTCTGTTAAAAAAATTCAATGGGGTTTGTGACCATCTGGACATGTCCCCGGTGAGCTGCAACATCAAGGGTTCATAATTCAGAATATCCGTGGCTATTATATTAGTGGATAATTTAATCCCTAAATATCTCATTGTTACTTTGTTCCATTTAGATGGATATGCCTGTTTTAATGTGGGTGCAGGTTTAAAATGATATAGAAGGGCCTCTGTCTTTTGGTTATCAAGGTTGTATCCCGCCAGATTACCAAAAATTCTTAACTGCTCTCACAACTCAGGAATAGAATTCTCCGGATTAGTAAGGGTAAGGAGAATATCATCTACAAACAAGGACAGTTTAAACAGTTGGCCTCCGATGGGTATCCTCTCTATATTAGGGTGTTTTCTAATGGATGCTGCCAGTGGTTCTAAATAAAGGACAAATAAGGGGGGTAGTGGGCACCCCTGACGTGTTCCTCTAGCCAAATCAATAGGGTCGGAAAGGGCACCATCCAATTTCACATATACTTTCGGGGATGTGTATATGTTTTGCAGTTGGGTGATTAATTCTCTAGGAAACCCGAATTTTGACAGGGTCGCCCACAAAAAGGGTCAGGCGACCCTGTCAAAAGCCTTCTTGGCATCCAGCCCAGTGTGACCAGGGGGTCTTGTGTGTTTCAGCATATTCTATTAACAGAAAGGTACGCCAAACTGTATCTTGGGCCTGCCTACCCCCAACGATTCCCACTTGATCCTGATTTAGTAGTGATGGGATAAATTTCTCTACCCTATGTGCTATAATTGACATACTGTATATAACTTCTAGTTATAGTTCAACATTGAGATAGGGCTGTACGAAGTGGCATATTTTAAATCTCTCTGGGGTTTAGGGACTGCCGTAATCGTTGCATATTGCCATGAGGGTGGGAGTGTTTCTCCTTTCTGGATACTGTGGAATGCTGGCAGAATGATAGGGATTAGCTGGTCTTTATATGTTTTATAAAATTCCAGGGGGTATCCGTGGGCCCAGATCTTTTAAGAGTTTTAGCTGTACTTGGTACCTGTTCTTTCTCAAATCTATTCACTGGCAGCAGTAGGGATTGTGTCCGGTCCTCATTAAGTTTAAGTAGGGTTAGTGTTCCAAGGTAACTATTTATCTGGTCTAATGAAGGTGAGTGCTCCTGGGTGTATACGTTTGATAGTATTTGGCAAGGGCATTTCTAATTTTTTGTGGCTGGGTAAGCAGAATTTGTGTGTCAGGATCATATAGACTGTTAACCCAGGCCTTAGGTTTATGTTCCCGTAATCTTCTAGCCAATTTGCTTGCCCCTCTGGGGCCTCCTTCATAATAATACTTTAAATAAAGCAGCTGTTGTTCAGTTTGTTGATCCATACAGTTCTGCAACTTCTGCTTAACCTGCTGAATTTGTGGTTTAATCATGTGGTCGCCTTGGTCCTACATCATCTGTAATACCCGTAGTTCCTCCTGTAAAGATTTGTAATTTCTTTCTCTATTCTTTTTTCTTGTCACGGACTTTACTATTAGGCCTCGTAATACAGCTTTCAAAGTGTCCCATAATCACCAGGGGCATTTCCTGAGTCTGGTTCTCCAATATAATCCTACAGATTAACTCTTGTATTTCTTGTCTAAACTCCGGGTCCCTTAAATGGGAGAGGTTTAGCCGCCAGTGGGTGACCTTCAGGGTCCCCCCTAGGTGCAGCTTCATATAGATTGGAGCATGGTCCGAAAGTAGTGTTGTCCCATGCCAAATGTCACTAATAGTATCACAGTGCTCTATTGTAGTAAAAACATAGTCTAACCTCGCTGCAACTCCTGTTCTAGCCGACAGGTGTGTAAAACTTTTGATTGTGGGGAAGGTATTATGTCTCCAAACGTCCACAAAACCCAGAGTGGCCAGACTGTTTTTAATATACTTATGCAAGGGGTTTACCCAGTGGGGCAACATCTTAGAAACATCCAAGTGTGTATCAAGTAAGACATTTAAGTCTCCCCCCCCCAATAATAAGTTGTCCCCTTAAAATTGAAAGCAGATCTGAGAAAAAGTTCTGTGCCCCTTGTTTGGTTGATCCTGGCAGGATGTACACCAAAGCCAGAATGACCACATGGGAGTATAGATGTCCCAAGACTATGGCATACCTTCCCTCCGGATCTTCTATTTTATCTGTCTCCTCCCAGTGGGTCCCTCTCAACAACAAAATTGCTACGCTCCTCCTCCTTCCAGATCTATGTGCCAAGGCTGCTAACAGTTGATGTCTGTTGCTCTGCAATTTACTGTGTTCGCTTTGAGACACATGTGTCTCCTGAATCATCACTAGTTCTGGCTTTTCTCTGCTAATAAACTGTTGGAGTCTGGCTCTTTTAATTGGGGAGTGGATTCCATTTATATTTACTGAAAGCACTAATGATTGTTTATTCATTTTTGAGGGTCAGTGTAAAAAACTGTTTTCTGAGTCCCTTTCTTATTAATTCTCTCAGGTCCGTGGACCGCTTGCCTCCCTCTAAATTCAACCCCAGACTCCCCAACGTCTTAGCTAACTTGTTGGGACTGTTCTGCTGAATATAGGTCTGTAGTCTCTCTATCTTACTGGGGTGCACACCTCCTAACTCTTCCTGTAGTGTCTTGTAGTCCTCTGCTTTCTGAGTGATAACCAACTTTAACTTCTCAAACAAATGTAACATAACATTTATATGTTCCAAACACCATACCCAGAAATTTGTGCTAAACAGTCTGGGGGTTACCAACGGGGCCACCCCTCCATTCATTAATTTGTAACAATATTGTATTAAAATCTGAATGTGTCTGACTTCCAAGGCAGGGAGGATGTTCATCTCTCCTTCTTGTTCTGTGGCAATGTGCCTTTTCGCTGCTGGGGAGGTTTGGTAATCCAGTCATTACGAATAACTGGGCCTCCCAGGGGCAGTTCTTGCCCCCTAAATATGGGTAATTTAAGGATACCGTATATTAATCAAAATACAATAGAAAATAATCAAAAATCAAGTTGAGGGTGAAAAAATGTGTCGTTCCTCCCCCTGTGCCGAGACCCAACATACACTGCTGTTACATAGTTAGGTGGGAGTTCCCACCAAACCTTTTGTACTTCCTGGGGTCCTTGCAAATCAGTTTGCATAGTGGGAGGCGTAGATTAGAATATTAACTTTACCAAGCTCGAGGGCCTTGTTATGCACCTCTACCACCCTACATAACTTACAGTTGCAACCATATGTTAATCCCTAGCTAGAGATACTGAGTTTTGCTCGTGGCAATGTAGTCAGCAGTACCGCCAGGTAACTGTGTCCTTCCGTATGAGGCTAATATGTCATGTCCCACCCCGCTGTCTGAACATTAGAGATGGAAGAACCTGTTGGAGCAAAGAAAAATAATTAAAATACCCTCCCTCGCTGTGTGCTCTCACTTTGAATTAGTTTAACACTCTTCTGTTTTTGCCCTTCAGTTATGAGCTACCTCCCTCGCAGACCATGAGGGCATTCCCTGCCAAATGTTCAATGTTTTTGGTCCCATGATGTAGCTAACTGAATTCAGGGTCCTCTTTTAACAGGGACTTCACAGTCTCCCATAAGTCCTCCAAGTTTCTTCTCCACCAGATATTGGGGGAGAAATGCGTGTGCAGGCACAATAAGATAAACAAAATGTGTCCCGAAAACAACATATTTCATCCAGCTTCTGTTGTACAAACACAGTTGCCCAGGTTACAGTCACTCTTGAGCCTCAAGGCTAATGTTGCAGAAATAATGTTCACTGACCCATGTGCTCCCACTTTCCTGCCTGTGGCTGTTTATTCCCATTGAATCCATGATTGTGCGCCTAAAGGTGGCTAAAGTTTTGGTCACATCTGTTGATACTGTGCGTGCTGCCTTCTTCTCGGATCTTGTCTGCGATGGTGTGTGCCACCTTGTGGGTTGCTGGGCTCCCTTCGCTCCACTAAACCGGTCCCAGAACTGTATTCCTCTTTTCAGCAGTTCCTGTTTGGCTGCAGCTGCCGATTCAAATTCCCTTATACCATCCTGGAACTGGATTATCATATGGGCAGGGTAGATACTGGTGAATTTATTTTTTTCTCCTTCAATGGTGCAAATAGCGGTTGATATTCTCTCTTGGCCTTGAGGGTGGTTGGCGCATAGTCGTCGTCTAGATAAATTCTCGATTGGCCATAATACTCCTTCTGTTTTCTCCATGCTATTGTGAGCACTAGCTCTTTTGTGGTGTACTTAAGAAATCTCGCAATAATTGAGCGAGGGCGAGCATCCGGAGCTGCGGGCTTGGAGCCTAGGGCCCTGTGGACATGTTCAAACTCGAGATCCAGGTCATCAGGCAAATCAAGGGCCGTTCTTAACACAGTTGTTAGGAAGTCCATGATGTGAGGCAGTATAGCGCAGTGGTTTAAAGCTCTGAGCTGCAAATCTGGAGACCTGGGTTTGAATCCCACAGCCCCCACTTGCATACCGTGTGACCCTGAGCAAGTCACTTAACTTCCCTGTGCTCCCAGGTTGCACCTGTAAACAAGCTTTCAGCTTAGTGTGTCTCACCTGGCTAAACAATTGGGGGAAAAAAAAATGTCTTGGACCTCCGCTTATTCCTGGATACCGTATACTCGCACATTCTTTCTTCTAGCCCGATTTTCTGCGTCCTCCTGCCGATGCTTTATCTGCAGTTGCTGGTCTTGCAGTTGCTGTACCGCCACTTCCAGAGTGTCAATCCTGTTTTCTGCTGTTGTGTTCTGCCTCTCCGTATCGTCTACCCTCTGTTCCAGGACCTCAGCATCCCTCCGAAATTCACCATAAAGCTGCTTCATTTCTGCTTGGAAGCTAATTAATTCTGTGTATATTGTGTCTAGCTTCACTCTTTTCTGAGAGGCCAGGGTTGCAGGGTCCAATCTGGCAGGTAGGTTTGCTGGTCCTGTTTCTACCGAGGCCTAAGAAAGCTCGGAGTCGGAGGCCTCCGATCTCAGTCCTTTCCCCTCCGGTGCCATCTCTGCTAGTTTTTCTGTCAGAGCTTGACCCTTGTGTCTGTTGCAGTTCGGCATTAGTGGTTTAGTCATTTTGACTCTGATTTGGTCTCTCGGATTTTTTTGTTTCTGTTGGGCTCGGCACGGAACTGCATGATCAAGCTGCCATTAGGGGTGGTGATGCAACTGGAAGTCCTTCACACATGCATTCTATTAATATAAAGATGACTGACAAACCAGTGGCACAACACTTCTCCCAGGATGGCCACTCAATCTCAGCTTTGTCTGTGATGGTCTTAAAAGGACATTTCAACAGTACACAACAGAGACGGGCTTCTGAAATTAGACTTATTTTGCTTCTCAGTATGGTAGAGGATAGAATGAACATTGTTGCGGAGTATATGACACATTATTCCACTTAAACTAACACAGATCTTTACTTCAAAGGATAGACATAAATACTTTAGTTCTTCAGCGAGCCTTTGATTTTTGTAGTTTTATACTTATAGAGTCCCCTTATCTGGTTATCTACATGTCGCTTCTCACCTTAGCACTGTGTGAATGTGTGTATGCATGCGTGTGCGTGTCTGTGCCGGGGGGGGGGGAGTGTGGCATGGTGCAATTTTTATGTGGGTGTTGGGGTGTTTTTTGTGGGTATAGTGGGTGTGGTTATTGTGGTGCTACTGAGGTAGGCTTTTATTCAGGCACATAACATAATGGTGTTACAGTGGTTAGGACTCTTAGTTCTCATATATAGTGAGTATTTACTTCCTTCTACTAGTTATCTTTCCCCAGGAAGGGGGGGCAGGGGGATTTTATTCCTATGAGTTTTTATTCAGATTCCTTAGACTGATACTGTACATGTTTGTTATACAATAACACGGTATTGAAATATGTATATATCAGGCTCATGGTCTCAATTTCTTGGGGGTCCTTGACAAGTAATTTTTTTTTATTTTTTTTGGCACTTATACTTACAATTGATATAATCATGTATTGAATCCTGTTACAACGCTGAAGGCCTTAAAGTTTATGGAATATATTAACTGGTTGAGAGTATAGTTGGGAAAATGTCTCAGGCTAAGTTCTGTATTACATTGGGGCCCAAATATTCAGACCGCCGGGCAGTGGCGCAAGCCTGGGCGCAACACAACTGGGCTGTGCTGGGGCCAGGACCAGGTGATATTCAACGGTGATGCGCCATGGCGCAGCACTGTTGGATATGGCAAGATCGGTGCACATACTGCGCATGGCACAGTGGCACTGTGCCAGCACAAGCCACAGATAGAGAGCACGGGGATGCGCCAGCGCAAGTGCAGTTGCGCTAGGTGCATCACCCACGATATTCAGACAGGGGCATGCAAATGAGGCCATAATATATGCAAGGCGCAAATGGGGCCATTTGCATGTCATCATGGCCCAATTTGCATGCCTTGCACAGGGCAGCTCGAGGACTTACGCCTAACGCCCTGCACAGCATGACGTGGGCAGTGGGGATCCGGGGCATCCCCCAACCCGTAGCCGTGATTTCTGGCATATGTGTACAATGAAATCCCTGGTAGTCTAGTGGCCCCTCCAGTGTCCGATTCCCTGAGAAATCGAACACACGACCAACCCTGGTGGTCAAGTGGGCCCCCCTCCCAGCCGAGTCCCCGATTCCCCGAAATATGTCAATACCACCGTCCCCGGTAATCTAGTGGGACCCCCCCCACCTGTTGCCACGATCATGGTAAATGTAAGATACAACATTCCTGATAGTCTAGTGAACCCCTCCCCGCCTGAGTCCCCGATCACGATAACATATCCACACCTACTCCCCCACCCTCCCACCCACACAGGCCCCTGCCCACCCTGCTTCCCCTTCCCCGTCATCGGCGTGCGGCTGCATCCCACCTGCAGCACTACTGGCTGCCTCCTGGCCATGATAGGTACAGTATGGGCTGTAAGCCCATGGGTCCCCTGTGTGGACTATGATTTGCAGGGCATACTACTAGGCAGTCCCAAATATGTGAATTCATATATTTGGGACTGTCTAGTACAGTATGCCCTGCAAGCCCATACTGTACGTGTCATTCAGCGGGCGGGCGGGATACAGCCACCCGACGATGATGGGGGGTGGGCGAGGGGTCCTGTGTGGGTGGGGGAGTGGGGTGCCACTGGATCACCAGGGAAATACGTGTGGGCTGTTTACCGTGATTGGGGACTCAGGCAGGAAGGGGGGCCCTCTAGACTAACAGGGAATGTTGTATCTTACATTTACCATGATCGCGGCAACGGGCGGGGAGGGGTTCCAATAGACCACCAGGGATGGTCATAGTAACATGTATCGGGGCATTGGGTGGGAGGGGGACCACTAGACTGCCAGGGATGGACATAACTAATATATCTTGGGGAATCGAGGACTGGGGGGGCCACTAGACTGCCAGGGATGTCGTTGTATATGTTTACTGCACGATCGTGGCTACGGACAGGGGGGTCCGGGTCAGTGTGTGCTTGTGGACGGTGTTCTGGGTGGGCGGGTGGCCACCCAAGTCTGGGCTGCTGTGTTGCGCCCTGCAGTACTGCAGACCACCTTTGGGTGGCCGGGATCTGCTCCTACTCTGCAAGGGCTCAACTTTGAGCCCCCCTATGCGGAGCAGTGCAGGGTTGCGCCAGCATATGGCTGCACATCCAGGGCTGAATATTGGGATGTGCCACATATGCATGGGCACACCCCCTGCATCTGCAGCCTTTTCAATATCCCGCTGGGGCGCAACCCCTATGACTATCCTGACCTATGTGTGAAACATTTGCTCACTTTGAGTAAACTTCACTTTAAACCCTCTGTATGCCATATATATATATATATATATATATATATATATATATATATATATATATATATATATATTAATGACAAGAGTTTTCCACATGCTAATTAGGTGGAAATTGAAGTAAGGTTGAAAGCCTCATCTCCTCAACCGGCATTGATGCATAGTGGTTGTCGCCCTAACTCTCACCCCATCACATGTGTAAATAAGCAGAGGTATAGGAGAATGGGGTGAGAGTTAGACCGACAACCCCACCGCGCACTCCGATGCCAGTTGGGGTGGGGCTGGGGGCCCAAGGGGCTTTCAACCTAACACCGAATTTCCTCGCTTGTCGCTGTGGAACAACGCTAACTGATGCATTAAACAGAGTTTTTTGCCTCTAATGTCCCTTCTTTTTGAGAATGAGGATGATAAATAGTGAATGGAATGCGGTGGTGGGAGCGCGGGGCCCACCACGTGATGTCCTGTTACATAGTAACAGGAACTGCAAAGCAAATGCAAGTGGCAATAGTTACACACATGGTAAAGCAAACGTAAATGGTAAAGCAAACGTTAATAGGAACGCAAGCGTAAAGTGATGCTGAAGCGAACAATGATGTAAATGGACACACAAGCGCATACGAAAACGCAATTGGTAACACACAGAGTGACGGCACTGGTACTGTAAACGCAAATGTTAAGTATTACAGCAACAAGAACGCCAAACGTAACAGAAACGAAAACACGAACTGAATCGTGCACATAAACGTGAACCGTAATGCGCACGAGCACTGTACTGCAATTGTAAATGCAAATGGTAAAGTTAACATGAGCAATAATGCCAAAGGAAACAGAAACGTAAACGCGAACGTAAACGCAAACCGTAACGTGCACAGTCGTTACTGCAATTGTAAATGCAAATGGTAATGGTAACAGCAACAATAACGCCAAAGGAAACATAAATGCAAAAGAAAATGCAAGCACATATGGAAACACAAACCATAATGCGCACGGGCACAGTAACACAATAGGAAATGCAAATGGTAACAGTAACAGCAACGAAGACGCAAAATGAAAGACAAACGCAAACGGTTTGCATCACTGTGTGCTAATGCCAGTGCACACGGTGATGCAAACCGAAACGCAAACACAAACAATAGTGGAAACGCAAATGGTAACAGTAACGCAAATGAGAACACAAAGCGTAATGAACACAGTGACGTTAACGGTAACACAAACGGGTATGTAAATGCAAGTGGAAACAGTAACTGTAACATTAACAGAAGTGCATAAACCTGTTTTTCCCCAACAGCTGCATAGAGAAACACCGTGTGTACAAAGAATGTTTGCATAATAATGGTCCTCGGAGACGAAAATGAGGTGTTGGAATACTAAATTGCTTATATCTCAGTAACCGGATGACGTAGAAAAAAAAAATTTGACATGATTCATGGTTTTCCTGGCTAAGTTTTTGCTGAATGTCACGACGCAAATTCCGTATCTCGCACCGTTTTCGAGATATGAGCCCCGAAAGGTGTGGCGTACGCCACCATGTTAGTCTGTGGGAAAAAACGTCAACTTTGGAGTACCGTAACTTGCCATCCGTGCAATATTTTTTCACCAAACGGCACATCTGTGAGATGTTGGCTGCCTTCTCTCCAAATTTGAGCCCAAAACACCAAACAGTTCTTTTGCAGCAGGGTGGCAAAGAACTCCTGTCATTTTGGCCATAGTCTGGAAAAGTAGTGTCACAATTTGCGAAAGCTTTCGTAAATTTTGCGAAAGTGTCGCAAGTGCGACACTACTTTTTCCATAAACTTGAAAAATGTATTTCTGGGGTGTTTAACCCCAAAATATAGACATGGCTAGCATCCTGAGGGTCTGACTAGGTGAACACAAAAAGAATTGTGTTCTTAGAGGGTCCCAATTTTAAATGCCAAGCATTTTACTGATCAGTAACTGAAAGAAAAATGGCAGATTTGCGACACTACTAGGGCCATTTGCGACACTAAAAAGTGCATTTGCAAAAGTGTTGGACTTTTTGTTAACTTTTCCCATTGACTTATAATGGGAACTTTCTTTTTGAATAACTTTTGAACCGTTCAATATTTTTTCATGAAATCTTCAAAAAGCACATCGAGGACCCCGGCTACATGTTCCCTGAAGTTTTCGGACCGGTGGCGTAAACCGAGCGACTTGTAGGTGAGAGCAAAGAATTCGCAAAAAAGCGTAATTGCACTTTTGGTTGTCACTTAATAACTCTGCAGCCGTATATCCGACTGGTATGAAAGTTGGCAGATCTCAAGATCTATCATGCCCAACCGTGCCTGCCAAATTTCAGGCAAATCCGTTGAACGGTAGCAAAGTTATTAAGGTGCAAAATTTCACCCTTTCACCTTAAAAGTGCTACTCAGCCCTAACTATGGTAACACTACCGTGCTACCATAATATATACACAAACATATATATATATATATATAAAATTTCTGTTTATTTTAATTTTGGGGCTTGTTTTTAACTTGCAATTAGGCCTCATTTTAGCATGTATTTATTATCAACAGGTTTGCCTTTCATTGACTGTGTTCTTAAAACACAAGGACACTTGCAATTAAAATTGTAATTTCCTCATCTTACATGTAATTAGGGAGAATAGTATCCTACGGTTTTGTTTTCATTAGATGGTTTTCTTGAAACATACTGAGGCATTTTAAAATGTATGTGAGGAGAACTCCCTGCTTGTTGCTGTTCTCTGATAACTTTTGACCTTCAGGGGCTTCTCCGCTAAAAGCATACTAGTGTTAATTAGCTTCCCTGACATAGTCTTCTGTTACGTTTCAAATGAATATGTTAAACCAATGAGAATTGTTTCTGTTTTTTATGCATTATCTGGGTGTTAATAGTACGGGATTTTATAAATAACTGTCATAAAGTTTCTGAGGAAGAACTTGGTTGGTCCGAAAGCTAGAGCACTTTGTTCTTTTGTTGTAACATCTATGTTGGTCCAATAAAAGGTATCAAACCATTTGCTTCTGGATCTGTACTTATTTTTCATGGATTTTAAAGCACTTTTCAATATAGCATGTTTGAAAAATCAATCCATCCTTCCTTCCTTAGTCTGTGATGTCAGTTCCATTAAAAGCACTAAATTAATATGATTTATGTGATACGTAAACACCGACAGTAGTAAACAGTGAAGAGTGTGTAAATAAGGCCAACTAAGTGGCAATAATAAAGTAAAAAATAAATACCCACAGCACATCAGAAGATTGGCTACAACTGACGGGAAGATTCGGTTTGTATTTACAGCCTCAGATTGTTTCCTATCACCGGCAGAATAGAACTAAATTCTATAAATGCAATCCATGTATTAGCCAAAGTGTTAAGGTTGAGACTCTGGAGTCATTGCACTTTGACTGGGAGATCGGTGGTTTACTGTGTGCTGTTAATTTTTTTCTTTATAGCCCAGAAGTCATTGAAACACAGGAGAGTGAAGCACTATGGTTATGAATTTCGTTATGATAATAATAACGTGGACAAGGACAAACCTTTGCCAGGAGGTAAACAATTAAGCTTCTTCAGCTACACCTAACACAGTAGACCTAATATCCAGGATGCCTTGACTGCCAGTCATATGCATTTGCTGCCGAAGTTTCTAAGTGATATTTGGGGCTGCAGAACATACCATATAGCACAGTAATTGGAAAGTGAAGGTTTTGAAGTTTTCTAAAATGTATTTTTGTTTATATGTATGTCAGTTGTACCCTTTGTAACATGCATGTAAGCAGTAACACGTGAGAGATGTGTGGGTTGTGCTCTGATAAACCAATGAAACAGATGCACGGGAACCACACAGCATTGCCACATAGTTTCAGTCACCTGTTACTTGATTTATTAGAGCATGACCCACAACCCTTGAGTGTGTTATTACACTAATTAAATGCATATATTTGGATGTTTTTTATTGTTTTAAATAAAAAGGTAAAAAGAAGAAGAAAAAAGTTCCTCAGAGGCTGAAGAAGTCCTTCCCTGTGGGTTGTGCTCTGGTAATTTCATTGCACATGATCAGTTCTGACCAAACACAGCACAGGATTTTCAACACTGATTTTGCAAGTTCTATTTATGTAATAGGAGCATGTTGGCTACAGAGGTTACATCTGACATACCTGCAAACAAAAAATTATTAAAAAAGCTTAACTGGCTTGATACCCTGCTATTCAAACGCACCTAGATATGCATTTTGAGTCACATCCATTGGAAGGCATACAAAAGCCCAAAGAAATGTGCAAATGAAGCACATGCAACATAGCTGCTTGGGTTTTGCAGCAGTGTTTGTACTGGGCAGAGCAGATAATACCACACATGCAGGAAAAGTTCTTTCCTTTCTTCAGCTGCTGTTGGACATGGTTGCTAATACCACAGATATGGCAGTGAAACCAAGGAAAAAATACTGTATTGGATAATGCATGGGTACCTGTAGACAATAAATTGGCAATTTCATTGACTGAAGCTGGGGCAGAATAAGTGTCCAAGTGTCACAGTTCCAGCTTCTCAAGATGAAATTACCATTCAGTTGTTTACAAACACCCATGTTTTATTAGTCATATTGCATGGTTTGTTACGCATGCCATTTTTCTGTTTTTACCCATGTTTTATTAGTCCTGTTACATGGTGCATCACTCATGCCAGTTTTCTTATGCATGGCATAGGAAAAGTGCAGAAAATATGTTTCATTTAATGGTACAGATGTATGCCAAAATAAACTACTTGGGTGCTAAAACAGTGAAAAACTGTGTTCGGGATATCTGATACAGCACAGAATACAGTGAAGTGAGGATGTTGGAAAACTACGTTGCTTGGGGATAATGCAATACTGCTTCACATTATTCATATTGTTTATAAATAGCTGACCTAAAACTGGCTAATGTGAGAACATGTAAAATTAAGCTATAAATATTAAAAAAATAATGTTGCAGAATTTCACAGTTTGTTGTGCACAATTTAGGAATATAGTGGACAGAATTCTAAAAAATATGGCACAGAAAACTAGCGCGTGATTTGTGTCGGTAATAACCCATGACATAACACGCATTTGTAGAGAATGAATGCACGCATTTGTAGAGAATTAATGCACATCTCGGGTGAATTGGAAGGCACAAGGCCAATGGCCTGTAAAGAAAAGCATGCACTGGATTGGGTTATTGCATTTATAAATGGAAACATGTTTTTCTTTAATGGAAAAAAGGTTTATTTTTGTGTACCTAGTCTTATGAATGCACCTGGGCAGTGCATTTATTTTGAAGAAACACATGCCCTGTCAATGGTTATTGTGTTTAAAAAAATTTAAAAGGTTTTTATTTTAATGAAAAAAGTTTCAATTTTATTTAGTTAGGCGGTTACTAGGTAGATTAGTTAGGGCTGATAAAGTGTGCTCGTATAGGGATTTAATTTATGGTCAGGTGATGTTTTTTAACAAATGAAAATTCTAGAATTTGTTCTGTGATTGAAAGCCAGTTTATAAGAAGTATTAAGACACTTAGGCCAGGATATTTGAAGATCCTGGATAGGGCCCGTTAAATGTTTGCTGTAGGAGCAAGTTAGTGCCTGGAGCACACCAGAGATACATTGGAACATGCTGAGGCACATGCGAGTGCTGAAGGCATATTCCAGTATAACAGCCAGGCATTGTCCCGATTGTGCCCATAAACCCCAACCCCCTACTGGCCACAGGAAGTTTGTGGCCAGAAAAGTGCAGTGGGGCCTGCCGGAGCAATCAGGCTCTTGGGGCCCACTAATGGTGATTGCTCCTCTGGAGCAATCTGCCATACTTGTACCTTAATATGCGAATGACCCCATAGCACTAGCAAGGAGCTGTGGGATCATTTGCATCCCATTAGGGCCTCATTACAGGCCTGGAGCAGACAGAGTTTGCGGCTTTCCTCACCCCAACACCACTCAGTGTTGCTGAAAGCCCATTTCCCTGGGTCCAGTGCACCCTGTCCCTCCCCATCACCCCACCAGTATGTTGTTAGATTTTCCTTGATGTCCAGTGGTCCCATAGCCCCCTTCATCACCCCGCCAGTAATGTTATGATGTATCCCTGCCCGCACCCTGTCGGTAATGATAGAATAGTTCCCTGGTATCCAGTGGTCTTTCCACCCCCGAGAACGCCTGGTCGGTATCATATCAGCTGTTTTTTGGTATCCTGTTGTTCTTCTGCCTCCCGATCACCCTGTTGATAATGTTATAATATGTCCCCATGCCCCCAATCATCCTGTCAGTAATGATAGAATAGTTCCCTGGTGTCCAGTGGTCTTTCCACCCCCGCGAACGCCTGGTCGGTATCATATCAGCTGTTTTTTGGTATCCTGTTGTTCTTCTGCCTCCCGATCACCCTGTCGATAATGTTATAATATGTCCCCATGCCCCCAATCATCCTGTCAGTAATGATAGGATAGTTCCCTGGTATCCAGTGGTCTTTCCACCCCCGAGAACGCCTGGTCGGTATCATATCAGCTGTTTTTTGGTATCCTGTTGTTCTTCTGCCTCCCGATCACCCTGTCGATAATGTTATAATATGTCCCCATGCCCCCAATCATCCTGTCAGTAATGATAGGATAGTTCCCTGGTATCCAGTGGTTCCTCCCCATTCCCGCAGGGAAGACCTTCCACCCCGACCAGCCAGGCCGCTCCCCGTCACTGCCACACCCTCTGCCTGACCCCCAGTCACCATATAACGCCCCCAACAGCAACCAGCACAATCCCTCCGCGCCACCAATCCAGTTGACAGTGTTTGACTGCAAGCATGGTTTCAGTAGTCATTCAGTCGGCAGCGGATGTAAGCAGAGGGACTGTGCTGGTCACCGTCGGGGCACCTATGGTGGTGGGGACTGGGAGAAGAGTGTCAGTGGTGGGGACTGGCCAGGCAGGTCAGGGTAGGGGACATGTTTACTGTTAGAGGGGTGACCACTGAAAACCAAGGAACTATCCTATCATTACACACAGGATTATCGATGGGGGCGGGACATACCCATTAAATTTTCGACATGGTGATTGGGGATGGGGGACCACTGGATAACAGGGAATT